>CM061750.1:84671983-85271983 GCA_030979885.1 Lolium multiflorum
GTGTTACTACTGCTGCAATACTACCACCATCAATTACACGCCATCAGTTATTTCCTTCGGCAATCAAGCAGCTACGCTCACATATATATTCATACCACCCGTATTTCACTATTCGTCAACTAGTGCACCTGCTTGTGTGTTGGGACACAAGAGACTTCTTGCTTTGTGGTTGCATGGTTGCATGAGAGGGATATCTTTGACCTCTTCCTCCCCGAAGCTGATAAACCTTGGTGATCCATCAAGGGAAACTGTCGCTGCTCCCACAAACCTCCGCACTTGGATGTCTCATCATCGGCTTTCCTTTGCTTGGGGCGCCACTCTTTTCTTTGCGGTAGCCCCTCCTCATCCAGGGTCCTCTTCCGGACTTCGCAGCCAGATCAGGTCGTGCCTTCCTCAGCGTATGCAAGTATAACCTTTCGGCTTCCTCCAGACCGCGCAATCGCTGAACCCTGCGCTTTTGTGAATGGCTGAGACCATCAGGGCACCACCTTGGACGGTGGTACCTGTCTTCTTCGTCTTCCCCCTCGTCTTCCGAATCCTCGAGATCTTCCAACCGAGGGGTCTCAGCACGTCTGCTTTGTGGTGGGAGAGGCCCTAAGCGCTCGAACACGGACACGTTGGCTGCCTCCTTCTTCTTACGATTGCATTCTGGGCAATTGCCGATCGTAGGCAATCGGCTCATTCCTGAATCCCAGCAGTGTCTGAAGAAGGGGCAGTCCCAATGCCTGCCCGTGTCGTCTTGCTCCCTGGCGTGGCGCTCCTGCCGCTCCTCATCGTGATTATGCCGACGATGCCTTCTGTCGTTTCTGGCCAGACGATCTCTTTCATCATCGTCGCCGTGTCGCCGGCGTTGGTCATACCGACTCACATACTTGTTGAGGAGGTGATCAGAGAGGGGTCGTTGATATCTTATGTTCTTCACTTCTCCCTCTGTGACGTAGCGCTTGCCATCTTGACGGAGCCGATCGCATGGAGCGGCCTCCTCTGTGTCTTTGCTATGAGAGTAGCAGTCCTCATCCCCGCCCTTCTCAGAGGGGTGTCCAAGCTCTACCATGTTGATGTTGGCTGAGAAATCTGGCTGGCACCCTCCGAGGTGGGTAAACTCCACCATGTTGACGGCGGGGAAGGGGTGTGTGTCGACCTTCATGGCGTACTGGTTAAAAATTAGTCGCCCATTTTCTATCGCCATTTGGATCTGCTGACGCCACACCCTGCAGTCGTTAGTGGTGTGGGTGAACGTGTTTGCAGTATGGCTTTCCGTTCAGCTCTTGCATCGTAGGGACCTTGTGGCCTTCGGGTATCTTTATGTGCTTCTCCGCGAGTAAGAGATCGAAAATCTGCTCGGTTTTCGTCACGTCGAAGTCGAACCCTCTTGGAGGCCCTGGTGGCTTCACCCATTTGCAGGTTACTGGGCCTGCAGCTCGAGTCCACTCAGCCACCGCGACCTCTTGTTCTCCCGTAGCACCTTCATCTTCGCATGTGTCAACCATGGTAACCACGCGCTTGAATTTGTCCTGGTAGACATCTGGGTGGCGCTGTTCATACGCTGACAGCTTCTGCACCATGTGTGCTAATGAAGGGTAGTCCGCTTGGGAGGCCACGTCCTTGATCGATGATGATAGACCCACCACCGCCAACTCGACTGCTTCTTTTTCGCTCACGTGAACCGAATAGCATCGGTTCCTAACGGTCCTGAAGCGCTGGATGTATTCCGCCACTGTTTCCCCGCGCTTCTGTCGTACTTGTGCCAAATCGGCAATGCCAGCCTCGGAAGCCTCCGAGTGATATTGCTCATGGAACCGTTCTTCCAGCTGCTTCCAGGTCTGGACTGAGTTCGGTGGCAGCGACGTGTACCAACCGAAAGCCGATCCTGTGAGGGACTGTGAGAAGTACCTCACACGCAGCTCGTCTGACGCTGAGATCATGCCCAGCTGTGCCAAATATCGGCTCACATGCTCGATGGAGCTGGAACCATCTGATCCGCTGAACTTTGTGAAGTCCGGGAGCCGATACTTGGGTGGTAGCGGGATCAATTCGTACTCGTTGGGGTACGGCTTGGTATAGCCGACCGTCTTCCTTTTCGGCATCATGCCGAACTGATCTTTCAGGATCGTACAAATCTGATCCGCGGTGATGGCTGAAGGTGCCGAACCTTGAAGATTCGTCGGAGTGGCGTACTTAACCAGCCATGCTTGTTTTTCCGGTTCTGAGCCAACTGCAGGAGCTGGGCTCGGGAGTTTTGTCGGGGTGGCGTATTTAGCTAGCCACGTTTGCTTCTCAGGGTCTGCCTCCGACGTTCCTCCTGTTGTTCCAGAAGTCCCCGCTGTTGCAACCTGGTTCGAGAGTGCCCAGGTGCTGCAGTCTGGCACGTATGCACATGCGTATCCGTGCGGGATCTCCTTGGGCGCGTCATGTAGGAATTGGTAGTCACTGGGGTCACCACCAATCTTGTAGACGACGTAGGCCGATGAGTTCGGCGCTTCGGGCGCTGCCAACGCGAACGGCAGCGGTGGACGGGACTGGAGTGGCACTTCTCCTTGGTGAGTCCCTAGAGCTGGTCCTGACGGAGAGTACTGGCGGCTCATGATCTCCTGGATCACGCGCAGAGCGACGCGCTCCAACGTATTCACCAGGCTCTCAGAATGGCGGTGCAGAGAATGAGCCACCATGAAGTTGATCTCCTGACGCAGCGACCTGGTGCGTTCTTCTGACGGGGTGGATAGGTCCACTCCATCAAGCGCGCCTTCAGGTGAGAACCCCTTCCATCTGATGCCATGGGAACGGGTCCTGTGGAAAGAGCCGATGAGGTCGGCTTCGAGGAAGGCTTTGACCTCGTCATACTTCTTCTTGAGCTCGCCATTGAGCTCCTCGTAAGTGACCGGAGTTTCTTCCGCCATCTCCGATGTAGACGGCGATGTGGTTGATGTTGAGGATTGTCCCACCGGGCGTGCCAGAATGTGTTGACGTCAGAAACCCACCGGCGGGCAGTGACTGGTCAACACCGTAGAGCCGGGAACAACTAGGGCTGCGGCTGGCCCCAGTCCCTCAGAGCGACGGCCCGCAAAGCCTCCTGGTCGCGCGCCGATGCAAATTGCAAGGGCGTGCCACCTGACCTATACCTGGTCAGGAAGGTGTGGATGATGCCTCGCTTAGTTTCCTGCAGGGCACACACGTACACGTTAAATACGAGCCTCGATCGGCTCTCAGGTTATCCTGTGAATCGGCTCATGGAGCCGATCCACCCATGATTCGTCCAAGGTGGCCGAAATGGTGGTCCTGCTTGATCAAGATAAAGCATATGAGATCCACGACGATTTGGGGTTTTCACCGCATAATCGGATCATCCTACTCACGATTGGGCCTCGCGCTCACGCACGGTGATCGTAAGCCAGCCCTAGACAAGGCCTAAAAACCAACACTAGGTTGATCCTCGGAACATCCTGTCTAGGGGCAGCAAACTACACCCTGCATGCCGCTGGATCCTCCAACCCTTTGTAAGGCCTAACTATTGCAGATGTTAAACTAATCCTTGATGAATCAAGGAGCAACCGTAACGGATCAGATCTACTAAATAACGATCAAGCGGGGTGCCGCCCCTGCACCCATGATGAGGTACAAGGACGGCTAGATGCGCAAGGGTTGCACTACGACAGCATATGATACTAGGAACAATGCTAACCCTAACACATCTATGATAACTACGTTGCTCGCCATCAAAAAGGCTTCAGCACGAGCAACGCATGAACAACGTAGGCAGGCTCGTGCTGCCTAGATCGCAAGATGCGATCTAGGCAGCATGGTGCTTACCGGAGAAACCCTCGAGACGAAGGGGTTGGCGATGCGCCGAGATTGGTTTGTGTTGAACGTTGGTTGTTGTTTATTTCATAAACCCTAGATACATATTTATAGTCCAGGGGACTTTCTAATGCGGGCGTACACCAAACCGTGCACGGGTAAAACTCTAACTTCTAAACTAAGATGCGATCTAATATGTTACAGATACATGGGCAATTAGCCCAACTTGGTATAAAAGGCCGATTCACGTATTTCTTCCATGTACAATCTTCACGTCCATCTTGATCGCGGCCTACCTCTGACTCGGTTAACTAGGGTTTGATTAGCTAGGGGTTAGTTATATATATATGGTTTAGGGTTAATGCATGTCACATTTAATTTAACTAGAGGACCGCGAGGCACCCCTGGCCTGCTTGATGCACAATTAAGTGTCGTTGGCCTATATATAGGGTTTAATTAGGGTTTAGGGTTATGGTCTAGGGTTTAGGGTTTAGTGTTTTGGGTGTTTAGCTAGGGTCTAGGTTTAGGGTTTAGTGTTTACTGTGTTTAGAGGGTCTGGTTTAGTGTTTAGGGTGTTTAGGGTCTAGGGTTTAGGGTCTAGTGTTTAGGTCTATGGTTTAGGGTTTAATTAAGTGTTTAGGGTGTTTAGGTTTAGGGTTTAGTGTTTACGGTGTTTAGGTCTAGGGTTTAGGTTTATGTTTAGGGTCTAGGTTTAGGTTTAATTAGTGTTTAGGTGTTTATAGGGTTTAGGTTTAGGGTTTAGGGTGTTAGGTTTAGGTTTAGGGTTTAGGGTTTAGGTTTAGGTTTATGGTTTAGGGTTTACGGTGTTTAGGTCTAGGGTTTAGTGTTTAGGTGTTTAGGTCTAGGTTTAGTTTGTTTAGGTGTTTAGGTTTAGGATTAGGGATTAGGTTTTAGGTTATTTAGAGGTTTAGGATCATCGATCGAGTGCGCACACACATTATTAGAGGCACTCGCGCTTTACGCATCAAGTGCATGCGTATATATGTGTGTTTTTTTGGGCCACCAACGATATATAGATGATCGAGAGAGAGAGAGAGATTGAAATCCCCAAGAATATGTTCAAATATACATTAAAATATATGCACGAATGCATTGTAGGCCATGCATGCACACTAATTATATATATATATTATGAGGCAACTTAATCAAATGTGTTTTCATTCGAGAGAACTTGTCAAAGTTCAAGTTAATTAATTTATCATGATAATTATATAATTAATTAATGAATCTCAGAGGGATATGTTATGCAACATGATCGATATAGGCCATGTATATTTTAATTGGTGTTAATCTACGGTTTGCTAGCTAGCTGCTATATATAGAGCATGTTTTTATTAGATCGGGTTATAGCTAGCTAGTATAGTTTAGGGTTATGTGTTTTAATTAAGTAGGGTTGATTAGCTAGGGTTAGTTACATATATATGGTTTAGGGTTAATGCATGGCACATTTAATTTTATTAGAGGATCACGAGGCACCCATGACCCACTCGATCGATGCACAATTAAGTGTCGTTGGCCTATACATAGGGTTTAATTAGGGTTTAGGGTTAGCTAGGGTTTAGGGTTAGGGTTAGGGTTAGGGTTAGGGTTAGGGTTTAGGGTCTAGGGTTTAGGGTTTAGTGTTTAGGGTGTTTAGGGTTTAGGGATTAGGGATTTAAGGTTTTAGGGTTGTTTAAGGTTTAGGGATCATCGATCGAGTGCGCACACACATTATTAGAGGCACCCGCGCCTTTACGCATAAATTGCATGCATATATATGTGTGTTTTTTTGGGCCACCAACGATATATAGATGATCGAGAGAGAGAGAGATTGAAATCCCCAAGAATATGTTCAAATATACATTAAAATATATGCACGAATGCATTGTAGGCCATGCATGCACACTAATTATATATATATTATGAGGCAACTTAATCAAATGTGTTTTCATTCGAGAGAACTTGTCAAAGTTCAAGTTAATTAATTTATCACGATAATTATATAATTAATTAATGAATCTCAGGGATATGTTATACAACATGATCGATATAATAGGCCATGTATATTTTAATTGGTGTTAATCTACGGTTTGCTAGCTAGCTGCTATATATAGAGCATGTTTTTATTAGATCGGGTTATATCTAGTATAGTTTAGGGTTATGTGTTTTAATTAAGTAGGGTTGATTAGCTAGGGTTAGTTACATATATATGGTTTATGGTTAATGCATGGCACATTTAATTTTATTAGAGGATCGCGAGGCACCCATGACCCGCTCGATCGATGCACAATTAAGTGTCGTTGGCCTATACATAGGGTTTAATTGGGGTTTAGGATTAGCTAGGGTTTAGGGTTAGGGTTAGGGTTAGGGTACGGTTAGGGTCTAGGGTTTAGGGTTTAGTGTTTAGGGTGTTTAGGGTTTAGGGATTAGGGATTTAGGTTTTAGGGTTGTTTAAGGTTTAGGGATCATCGATCGAGTGCGCACACACATTATTAGAGGCACCCGCGCCTTTGCGCATAAAGTGCATGCATATATATATGTGTGTGTTTTTTGGCCCCCAACGATATATAGATGATCGAGAGAGAGATTGAAATCCCCAAGAATATGTTCAAATATACATTAAATATATGCACAAATGCACGGAAGCATGCATGCATACTGATTACAATATAGGGGATCGCAACAGTCTTCGAGGGAAGTATTACCCAATTTATTGATTCGACACAAGGGGAGACAAAGAATACTTGTAAGCCTTAACAACGGAGTTGTCAATTCAGCTGCACCAAACAGACTTGCTCGCAAGAGTTTATCAGAGTAACAGTTTTATGCAGTGGAAATAGTGAAATAACAGCAGCGGTGAAATAAAGACAGCAGTAGTGATTATAGTAAACAACAGGATTAAAATACTGTAGGCACAGGGACGGATTTAACGGGCGTTGCATGGATGAGAGAAACTCATGTAACAATCAAAGCATGGGCATTTGCAGATAATAATAAAACGGTATCCAAGTACTAATCAATCAATAGGCATGTGTTCCATATATAGTCGTACGTGCTCGCAATGAGAAACTTGCACAACATCTTTTGTCCTACCAGCCGGTGGCAGCCGGGCCTCTAGGGAAACTACTGGATATTAAGGTACTCCTTTTAATAGAGTACCGGAGCAAAGCATTAACACTCCGTGAACACATGTGATCCTCACATCACTACCATCCCCTCCGGTTGTCCCGATTTCTGTCACTTCGGGGCCATTGGTTCCGGACAGCGACATGTGTATACAACTTATAGGTAAGATCATAAACAACGAATATCTTCATGAATCAATAACATGTTCAGATCTGAGATCATGGCACTCGGGCCCTAGTGACAAGCATTAAGCATAACAAGTTGCAACAATATCATAAAAGTGACATCTACGGATACTAGGCACTATGCCCTAACAATCTTATGACTATTACATGACCAATCTCATCCAATCCCTACCATCCCCTTCAGCCTACAACGGGGGAATTACTCACACATGGATGGGGGAAACATTGCTGGTTGATGGAGAGCGTTGGTGGTGATGGCGGTGAAGATCTCCTCAATTCCCCGTCCCGCGGAGTGCCAGAACGGAGACTTCGGCTCCCGCGACGGAGTTTCGCGATGTGGCGGCTTCTGGAGGGTTTCTGGCGATGTCGACTTCTCTCCGTGCGTTTTAGGTCGAAACCAATAAGTAGTCCGAAGGGGGCGTCGGAGGCCGGCCGAGGGGGCCAGACCACATGGCCGCGCGGGCCCCCGGGCCGCGCCGCCATGTGGTGTGGGGCCCTCGGGCCTCCACCTCCTTTGCCCTTCTGGCTCCGTCAATATTTTGGTAAAATAGGGCCATCTGAAGAAATTAGGATTTTCCCGAAAGTTGGATTTCGCACAAAAACGAGACACCAGAGCGATTCTGCTGAAAACAGCGTTAGTCCGTGTTAGTTGTATCCAAAATACACAAATTAGAGGCAAAACAATAGCAAAAGTGTTCGGGAAAGTAGATACGTTTTGGACGTATCAACTCCCCCAAGCTTAGCTTATTGCTTGTCCTCAAGCAATTCAGTTAACAACTGAGCGATAAAAGAACTTTCACGAACACATTTGCTCATATGATGTATATATTCTCATGCTATGGCTAATACTTAAGCAGTTCATAATGAGATACATGCAAATAAGATCATCCAACAGCTATGTCAATCATGGAGAGGTACCAACAATTAATAATAAGCACCATGAATCATGTATATAAGCAAGATTGCAATGTTCATAAGAGAATATGATAAAGTGGTATCTCGCTTGCCCGTATTGATCAGCAAAACATAAATGCCGAGGCACCTCTTGAGTTCATAGAAAGACTAGAAGTAGTGATTGTCAAAGATAAAAGCATCAAAGTTATACCACAATTAATCATATTTTGAGACAAGCATATTATACTAAGAATGACAGTTGTGCTCTCAAGATAGTGCTCAAAGAAAGAATGGAGACACAACATAAAAAGTAAAAGATTGACCCTTCGCAGAGGGAAGCAGGGATTAACATGCGCTAGAGCTTTTCATTTGTAAAGCAGGAGTAAAATTATTTTGAGAGGTGTTTGTTGTTGTCAACGAATGGTAATGGGTACACTAACTACCTCATCAACCGGACTCACAAGAGCGGCTCCCATTTATTTATTTTTGGTTGGCACTCCTTCCAACCTTTCTTTCACAAACCATGGCTAACCGAACCCTCGGGTGCCTGCCAACAATCACATACCATGAAGGAGTGCCTTTTTATTTAAGTTTTATTATGATGATGACACTCCCCCAACCTTTGCTTACACAAGCCATGGCTAACCGAATCCTTCGGGTGCCGTCCAACAATCACAAACCATGGAGGAGTGTCTATTTAAGTTAATTAATTTGGGACTGGGAATCCCATTGCCAGCTCTTTTTGCAAAATTATTGGATAAGCGGATGTGCCACTAGTCCATATGAGAGTCCGTCAAAAGTAAATGACAAGGTTGAAAGCTAAACACCACATACTTCTTCATGAGCTATGAAACATTAACACAAATTGAGAAGCATTTTGAAAGTTTTAAAGGTAGCGCATGAGAATTTACTTGGAATGGTTTGAAATGCCATGCATAGGTATTTATGGTGGACACTTTTGGAACAACTTGGTTTTCAGGTGTTTGGAAGCACGAGCGGCGTCACCGCTCAGTACAAGTGAAGGCTAGCAAAAGACTAGGGAGCGACAAATCAAGAGAGCAGTAACTGTCATAATCATGCTTGCGGCAAAATAAATTAACGGAGGCATAAAAGTGATACAAGAACTCTGAAGCAATATAAATCATCGAGGCTTAATTGACTTTTTGTTCAGTCATATGCATGCGTGAGCATGTGCCAAGTCGATATAAATGAATTATTCAGAGGAGGATACCACAATGCCATACTTACTTATGAATAAAACAATGCAAGCAAACATCCATGACATGCTACTCATATTAATAAATTGGAACTAAACATGAGAGATCATGAGCTACTAGACTTTCTCAAATAACATATACCTCACATGAACCAACTAAGCATGCTCATATGGATGAGTATATGTACAAAAATGAAAGCAAATAGAGTTCATACCAGCCTCTCACCACAATCAGATTGTCGTAGATCGTCATTATTGCCTTTTCACTTGTGTAGCTTGGATAATATGAAATGAAAACCACGCTCCAGCCACCGAAGACCATTGAACTCATGATGAACTTTACAAACCAAAGAAGAACAGCAAATATTTTTGGTGTTTTCGAATTAGAAACAAGCACGAAAGAAAACAAGCAAACAAAGCAAAATCTTTTTGGGTTTTCTTATAGCAAACTAACGATAGCAAATAAAGCAAACTAAGAGCAAGGAACCAAATAAACAAATGGTGAAGAGAAACAACAGAAATATTTTTGGTCTTTTTGTGTTTTAGGAAAGAAACAAAGCGAAAACAAAAGAATGCAAACTAACAGAAACACAGAAAAGCAGGATGACAGAAATCTGCCAAATCCTGACAGCAGTACAGAAATCGAATTTAACAAAAATCTTCCATTGCTCAGACCAAAAAGTGTTCAACTAATGAAAGTTAGATAACAACCTGGGGAACATGCTCAAAAATTGGCAACTCAAAATAACGTTCTGGCTGTGCGTACGAATTTTTTTGGTAACAGCACAGAATCTGTTTTTGGACAGCACTTCCCCAAATATCATCTCCCTCTCATTAGAAAACCACTCTAGAGACTAAACAAGTATGTACAAGTATCCAGCAATCATAATATGCAAAGAATGAGTGATGCCGGTATACCTCCCCCAAGCTTAGGCTTTTGGCCTAAGTGGAGTTCATTCCCACGGTCCCCATGAAGTGGTGTCTTCGTAATATGACGAAGAACGACCCGGTTCCATGTATGTGCTGGAGGAAACGTCGGGGTACGTGACGGTGTAGTCGTAGGAGGGCTCGGCGTTCTCGGAGTCATGTTGCTGGTGGAATTCTTGTATCTTCATATGCTCCTCCACCACCTCCTTTGTTAGCGACCATGATTGCCTGTCAATATTAAACAAACCTTGCTGGGGAAGAGGGATTTCTTTCTCATTCCCATCAGCAAACAACATTTTATAGACAATATTATCTATAGTGGAGTTAGTAGTAACAAAACGATGGCTCTTCATAGCAGCAATATCTAGCTTCCTAGGGGTTAATGGTACATCATTAGAATCAAGAGGAATATCTAGATGTGTTAAAATGCGCAGTGCAATAGTTCCTCCAAAAATAGGCCCCCTGCTAGACAGGCGGCGAGCAATAAGAGAACCAAGATGGTAAGGTGTCTCTCCAGTAAGTGCAACATTCAAGAAAGCAAGATGGTAGCTAGAGATGTTACTAGTATTTTCTCTACCCAAAATGCTAGTACTAATGTAATATGCGAAATACTTAATAGCGGGGAGTTGAATGTTTCTTATCTTCCCTCGCTGGATGGTGCGGCAATCATCCCCGGTGATCCCTCGGTAGAGCTCCAACAAGTCCCGGGGGTTGTCATCAATCCTCCTTGCTGTACCTACAGGGGCAATACCCAATGCAAAACAAAATTCCTCCAATTTCATGGTAACAGGAATATCATAAATCTTGAATGCGACTGTCGGCTCATATTCCGTGTTGTGGAACTTGAAGCTCTCAACGAAAACTTTGGTGAGCCTGTAATATTGTCCCCTCTCGTCTCCCACGTAGGTGGCTAGGCCTGCCCTGTTGACGAGGGTGAAGAAGTCATCCAATATCCCTGCATTGGTCAGAAACTCATAACAAGGGAAGGATGAAGCATTAGGAGCCCCATGGTCCTCCTCGGGCGCGAAGCTAGGCGCGATGACATCCTCATTGTAGGATCGCCTAATTTGAGTAGACGCCCTTGAGGGCCTACCGGTGCTGGTTGTTGCTTTCTTGAACAACTCTCCAAACTTGAATTTCTTCATCTTCCCCTTCTGAAATTTTCAACAATCATTATAAAATTTGATTTCAAGGTGTGTAATTGAAGGGAACTACTATAGGAACTTGCTAGAGTACTAAACATGCATCAAAACTAATTTCTACCACTTAGAACAAGCATGCAAGCTCACTAAACATGTTATCTACAGCAGCAAAATATTCAAGATATACTCAACCAAATGAAATTCTAATTGGACAATCAAAGGAGTCACATACCAAGGAGTAAATGTGCCAAATTTCAGACAGAAATCTGGGCTGAGCAAGGAGATCGAAAAATCGCGAGTTCTTGAGCAGAAACACGAGTGAGAGAAACTTGGTACGAGTTTTTTCGGGAGAGAGAAGGTGCTGGGAGGAAGAGATGGTGAAGTGGGGCAAGGGGTGGCCCACACCACATGGTGGCGCGGCCCCCTTGCTGGCCGCGCCGCCCTATGGTGTGCACCCCCTGGTGCCCCACAGGTCATCCTCTGGTGCTCCCAGGTGCCTCGTCGAAAAATAGGACCAACGGTGTAATTTTTGTAATTTTTAGAGAACTTTGAAAAATGCACATTTCTGGGTATTAAATTAATGATTACTGCGCAGGAAAATGATTTCTAAAATCTTAAATGACTAAAGCATATTGCAAAATAAAAGTGCTACAGCAAGTAAAATAGGTGAAGGGAGAGAGAAAGAAAGAAGTGTTGTTTAGCTCTTTTATGCAATAAAATATACTTGTTAACAAGGTTGATCAAGTCTTGCTACCAAATAAATTTTATATGACATAAGAAGAAATAAACCTCAAATCAATCATGTTACCTTATATTGAATTGATATGGATCCAATCACAAGAGTTTGATATTCTTCTTTAGGCTCATATATAGGACAATCAATGGATCCCACTTTGATAGTTTTCACATTAAAAATTGTATTGACTCCACATACTTTATCAATCCTCTTGGGAAAATAGACAGTGTGTTCCTTATCATCAACATTGAAAGTAACCATGCCTTTATTGCAATCAATAACAGCCCCTGCAGTATTAAGAAAGGGTCTTCCAAGAATAATGGACATATTATCATCTTCAGGCATTTCCAACACAACAAAATCAGTTAATATCAAGCAATGCTGAGTAACTTGAACAGGAACATTTTCACATAAACCAACAGGAATAGCAGTAGATTTATCAGCCATTTGCAAAGATATATCAGTTGGTATCAATTTATCTAAATCAAGTCTCTTATAAAGAGAAAAAGGCATCACACTCACACCTGCTCCCAAATCACATAGAGCAGTTCTAACATAATTATTCTTGATGGAACAAGGAATAGTCGGTATACCTGGGTCGCCCAACTTCTTTGGAATCTTACCATTGAAGGAGTAATTAGCGAGCATAGTAGAAATCTCCTCATTGGGGATTTTCCTTTTGTTAGTAACAATATCTTTCATATACTTTGAATAAGGAGGCAATTTAATAGCATCAGTCAAAGGGATTTGCAAAAATAAAGGTTTCATCCAATCACAAAATTTATTATAATGTTCCTCCTCCTTTGATTTTAGTTTCTTAGCAGGAAAAGGCATTTGCTTTTGAACCCAAGGTTCTCTTTCATTACCATGCTTCTCAGTAATAAAGTCTTCTTTAGTGTACTTTTTATTTTTAGCAGGCTTTTCAGGTTCTTTTTCAATTTCTTCTTTATCAGGAGTATCATTCTTATCATTATCTTCCTCATGTTCATTACCACTTTCAGTTTCAGCATCAGAAATAGAAATACTATTAGGATCATTAACAGGTTCAGAGGATTCTACAACATTCTTATGTTTCTTTTTCTTTTTCTTAGATGGAGCACTAGTTTTAATTAGTTGAGAATCTTGTTCAACTCTTTTGGGATGCCCTTCAGGATATAGAGGATCCTGGGTAGAAGCACCACCTCTAGTTGTTACTTCACAAGCATGTTTTTCTTTAGAATTATTTCCCAACAAGTCATTTTGCACTTTAGTAAGTTGATCAATTTGAGTTTGAACCATTTGAAAATGTTTAACAAGTATCTTAACATCATTGGAGGTTCTCTCCACAATACCATGCAATTCACTAATAGCTCGGGAATTTTCCATTAAATGATTCTCTACTCTCATATTAAAGTTTTCTTGCTTAACAATATAATTATCAAATTCATCTAAGCATTGAGCAGGAGATTTTGAATACGGAATATCTTCCCTAGTAAAGTGTTGAAGCGAGTGTACCTCAATCATGGATGAAGGGGGAATCGTCTCACATATATCTTCTATAGGAGGTAAATTCTTCACATCTTCAGGTTTAATACCCTTCTCCTTAAGAGACTTCTTGGCTTCCCTCATATCTTCATCATTTAATTTAATCATACCCCTCTTCTTCACTATCGGTGTCGGGGTTGGTTCAGGTGTAGACCAATCATCATGATTCCGGCCTATTTTAGCCAATAATTCTTCAGCGTCTTCTGGAGTTCTTTTCCTGAAAACACAACCAGCACAACTATCCAGGTATGCCCTAGACTCAATAGTTAGTCCACTATAAAATATATCAAGTAAATCATGCTTTTCCAAATCATGGTCAGGCTGAGCTCTAATAAGAGAACAGAAATCTCGCCCAAGCCTCAGGCAATTTCTCTCCATCTTCCTGGTCAAAATTATAAATTCTCTGCAAAGCAGCATGTTGAGCACTAGCAGGAAAGTATTTTCGAAAGAAAACATCACGCAAATCAGTTGGACTTTTAATAGAACCAGGAGGCAAATTATTATACCAAGTTTTAGCATCATCCTTTAATGAGAACGGAAAAATTTTAGCGACAAAATAAGTACGCATCTTGACATCATCAGAAAACACGCCACTAAGAGTAGATAACTCAGTCATGTGTTCAACAGCACTTTCTTTTTCAGTACCACAAAAGGGTGTTTTCTCAACAATAGCTATATGAGATAGATCAAGAGAAAAATCATAATCTTTATCCCTAATGTTTATAGGAGATGTGGCAAATTTAGGATCAGGAGATGGTTTATATCTAACAGCATGTTCTGCAAGCAACTTTTTAATTTTTCTTGCATCAGTAGTAGCCTTGCATTTTTCAATAAAATCATTATCAAGCTCTACATAATCTTCATCAAGATCATCACTAGAATAATCAACAGACTCAGGTGAATTAACAGGTGTAGCAGCATTAGGAGTTTCAGTATTTTCAATTTGTCTAGACTTAGCAATTGTAGCATCTAGAAAAGATCCCAATGAACCACTATCATCAAGCACAGCAGAAACATTATCAATATTATGAGAATTTTCAGATTCAGCAGAAGTACCAGCACGCGAAGCATGTGGCGGTGAAACAAGTTTATCAATCACAGATGGTGAATCAAGAGCAGCAGAGGTACTCAGAGTTGTACCTTTTCTTGTAGTGGATGGTAATATGGCGATCTTAGTATCGCGAGGTTTACCCATAATGGAGAATTTGCAGCGAACAATATCAATCCAAGTGAACTTCCAAATAAAGCTATGCTCCCCGGCAACGGCGCCAGAAAATAGTCTTGATGACCCACAAGTATAGGGGATCGCAACAGTCTTCGAGGGAAGTATTACCCAATTTATTGATTCGACACAAGGGGAGACAAAGAATACTTGTAAGCCTTAACAACGGAGTTGTCAATTCAGCTGCACCTGGAAACAGACTTGCTCGCAAGAGTTTATCAGTAGTAACAGTTTTATGGCAGTGGAAATAGTGAAATAACAGCAGCGGTGAAATAAAGACAGCAGAGTGATTATAGTAAACAGCAGGATTAAAATACTGTAGGCACAGGGACGGATTTAACGGGCGTTGCATGGATGAGAGAAACTCATGTAACAATCAAAGCATGGGCATTTGCAGATAATAATAAAACGGTATCCAAGTACTAATCAATCAATAGGCATGTGTTCCATATATAGTCGTACGTGCTCGCAATGAGAAACTTGCACAACATCTTTTGTCCTACCAGCCGGTGGCAGCCGGGCCTCTAGGGAAACTACTGGATATTAAGGTACTCCTTTTAATAGAGTACCGGAGCAAAGCATTAACACTCCGTGAACACATGTGATCCTCACATCACTACCATCCCCTCCGGTTGTCCCGATTCTTGTCACTTCGGGGCCATTGGTTCCGGACAGCGACATGTGTATACAACTTATAGGTAAGATCATAAACAACGAATATCTTCATGAATCAATAACATGTTCAGATCTGAGATCATGGCACTCGGGCCCTAGTGACAAGCATTAAGCATAACAAGTTGCAACAATATCATAAAAGTGACATCTACGGATACTAGGCACTATGCCCTAACAATCTTATGACTATTACATGACCAATCTCATCCAATCCCTACCATCCCCTTCAGCCTACAACGGGGGAATTACTCACACATGGATGGGGGAAACATTGCTGGTCGATGGAGAGCATTGGCGGTGATGGCGGTGAAGATCTCCTCCAATTCCCCGTCCCGGCGAGTGCCGGAACGGAGACTTCTGGCTCCCGCGACGGAGTTTCGCGATGTGGCGGCTCTCTGGAGGGTTTCTGGCGATGTCGACTTCTCTCTGCGTTTTCAGGTCGAAACCAATAAGTAGTCCGAAGGGGGGCGTCGGAGGCCGGCCGAGGGGGCCAGACCACATGGCCGCGCGGGCCCCCCTGGGCCGCGCCGCCATGTGGTGTGGGGCCCTCGGGCCTCCACCTCCTTTGCCCTTCTGGCTCCGTCAATATTTTGGTAAAATAGGGCCATCTGAAGAAATTCCGAGGATTTTCCCGAAAGTTGGATTTCTGCACAAAAACGAGACACCAGAGCAATTCTGCTGAAAACAGCGTTAGTCCGTGTTAGTTGTATCCAAAATACACAAATTAGAGGCAAAACAATAGCAAAAGTGTTCGGGAAAGTAGATACGTTTTGGACGTATCAATGCACACTAATTATATATATATATATATATTATGAGGCAACTTAATCAAATGTGTTTTCATTCGAGAGAACTTGTCAAAATTAAAGTTAATTAATTTATCACGATAATTATATAATTAATTAATGAATCTTAGGGATATGTTATACAACATGATCGATATAGGCCATGTATATATTAATTGGTGTTAATCTACGGTTTGCTAGCTAGCTGCTATATATAGAGCATGTTTTTATTAGATCGGGTTATAGCTAGTATAGTTTAGGGTTATGTGTTTTCATTAAGTAGGGTTGATTAGCTATGGTTAGTTACATATATATGGTTTAGGGTTAATGCATGGCACATTTAATTTAATTAGAGGACCGCGAGGCACCCCTGGCCTGCTTGATGCACAATTAAGTGTCGTTGGCCTATATATAGGGTTTAATTAGGGTTTAGGGTTAGGGTTAGGGTTTAGGGTCTAGGGTTTAGTGTTTAGGGTGTTTAGGGTTTAGGGATTAGGGATTAGGGTTTCAGGGTTGTATAAGGTTTAGGGATCATCGATCGAGTGCGCACACACATTATTAGAGGCACCCGCGCCTTTGCGCATAAAGTGCATGCGTATAGTTTAGGGTTATTTGTTTTAATTAAGTAGGGTTTGATCAGCTAGGGTTAGTTACATATATATGGTTTAGGGTTAATGCATGGCACATTACATATAGTTTAAATCTCAAGAATGTTTATACATGATAGGCCATATGTGCAAAGGAATTTTTTTCCTCGTGAACTTGTCAAAATTCAAGTTTATCAGTGCCAATGGAAACTAGTCCAAAAAATTACATAGAGGACCAAAAGTACTAGACAATAACTAATAGAACCTGCAACTTTACAAAAAGGACCCCAAAACATATAGAAGAAAATCAATCGAGTCCTTCTCGACCGCACATCAGATCTCTGCTCCGCATCCTTTCCAGCAACTCCGTCGCCGGGGACGCACCACTTGGGACGGTGTCGCCGGTAGTCGCCAGGACGAAGGAGAAGAAGGGCCTCAGCAACGGCATATTGGCTCTGAGAAGGGTCGCTGAAAGTCCAAGATGTGCACGGGCAAGACGGATGACGCCGTCGTATGCCCCGAGCTTGTGAACTTTAGCAGCTTGACTTCCCCATTGGCCAGATCTGAAGCACTGACCAAAGCAAGCCTCACCGTTAGCGCCATCACATTGATGGCACCAGATCGGGGTTTGGCCGGCAAGATCCGCCAGATTCACCATAGGCCAGATCTGAAGCCGATGACGAGATCCCCGACTCCATTGCGCCATTCTGCTCATGGGAAACACTGGATCTAAGCTTACAACAACACTAACTCCCTCGGATCCAAATTAGCTGACTCAACTTTGCTTATCTAAATATGGATGTATCCACACATGTTTTTACTCTAGATACATACACGTCTAAGGAAAGTTGAATCAATTAATTTAGTTCGGAGGGTGTACAATATACAGAGAGAAGTCGGCCTCGTCTCCGGCCGGCGAGGCCGCCGGAGAGAAGGGGGAGAGGAGCCGGGGGAGTGGGAGAGACTCGAGAGAGAAAGAGAAGAGGAAGAAATGAGAGCTCCCTGGGGAAGAACATTATTTTTGTCGTTCTGCTCGTACTGTAGCTTGAAACTGAAAATTTCGGCCACGCGCCAAATCATCCCGCCGCATCCATTCGAAAATCCCGTGACCAGTTTTACCCTTTTAACCCTGGTCCGGAAGCTACAACCCACCGACCATGGAGGGCTCATTCGGTAACAATGAAATATCTTGCCTAGATCCCGAACCCTCCCCACAGGCCCACACCCACCCACCAACCATTCGCCCCATTAGCTCAAAAATACTCTCACACGCCAAAGCTCTGACTCTCTACAGTACTAGATCTGCTTCGCCGCCGGCATACTCCTCCACAGCGTAGCCTTGATCGTGTTGGCTGTCCACCCACCTGATCCGCTCCCCCGCCGCCCTCGTCACCGACGGATCTGCTTCACCGCCGACCTCGCCACCGACGGATCTGCTTCACCGCCGACCTCGCCACCGACGGATCTGCTTCACCGCCGACCTCGCCACCGACTACCTCGCCGCAGCGGCTGTATCAACTTCACCGAATACCTTGCCAGCCAACCAGATCTGCTTCACTAACGCCCGCTTCTACTGAAACAGGGTCGATTCATCGTCTCCCGCGTTCGCCGCCGCTGGAATGCAAGTTGCCGCCCCCGTCCACCCCGCCGCAGCTTGGTTAGTACGCTGGCCCGTTAGATCGCGGTGTTTCTTTAGCCATGTTTTGTGTAGTTATTTGCAGATCTCATATGCCGTTAACTTTCTTGATGTGTTGCTTCGCATGAAGTTTGTTTAAATGTTGTACAGTACAAAAGCATTATCCGGTCGCTACCATCCTGTTCATTCTACTGACACCTGTGTGCATCCACATATTTATAGCCTTGTACCCATTCATTTGCTGCCAACTGTTTTTGTACTGCATGCTATTGTCGCACTGCTTTTATAGTCGTGCTATGGGCATTTCCAATCTGCTTGTTCTTATACCACGTCATTAGCTCACCGCTAGCTGTTTTCTCGTGTCTGCTATTCTCACACTGCTTTTATAATCATGCTATGTGCATTTCCAATCTGCTTGCTCTTATACCTCGTCTTTAGCTTATATAGTTATTGCTGCGTGCATGTCTGGTCTTTGTATTATCGTAGACTGACTTGTCAATGTTATTTTTCCTTGGGATTGATCATGCGAACCACTTATTAGAACATCCAACATTAACAGCGGGGACGCTAGGTAAGGTTGGAATCTGAGTTCGTGGTTGGTAATTTTGGCAGTTTACTTCCGTTATTATCTATAACCTATATGCATTGTTCCTTATGCAAGAGATTAACACTTGGAACCCTGCCATAGCAATGCCATTCATGCTTTACTATGTTTCTGCCTATTTGATATGCTTGTCTTGGAGAAACTTCGAGGGTGATTTGAACCTGACATTTGGTCATTCTTAATGCCAGTTTACTTTATGTGTAAAACCTTGGCATTACCCTACTCTAAATCTGAATGTCTGAAATTCGTATCTCATGCAAAGCAACATCTAGTTGGTTTTAATCTGATATCTGGTAACTATTGGCTTATTCATTTGGCAGCTCAAGTTTTTTGTTATTTGAAACCAGCTGACTTGGTCTTAAATGTGATATCTAAACACAGATTAAGGACAATGGAGCAGGAGGATTAGCATTTCACTTGATGGCTGAACCTAAAATGATAGGCATGTTGACCACGACTAGTGCACGCAAGAGAAGGACCTGCAGTGAGCCAGTATGTGCTTAGTACATGCATCTTATCTTATCTTGTGCTTATTTCTGCTACATGTTGTTATCTGATCTCTACATTGCGTAATACATGTTTGAATAGTTAATTGTTGTAACTATGTTTACAATGTTACCAGAATGCAGTTTTAATGAAGCAGTCATCATTAGAAGATAGTCGCCAAAAAAGGATCTGTAGCGACCCTGTGCAACATTATGATGTAAGTTTGTGCTTAGTACAAGTTCCATACATGTCTTATTTATGCAACTTGTTATTATCTTATATCTACATTGCATAATAAATGTTTGCATAGTTCATCGTTTAACTCTTTTTGCATTATTATCAGAATGCAGTTGTGATGAAGCAATCTTCATTACCAGTGAGGCCCACAAAAAGTTCTGATCTTTCTTCTGATGCATCTTCTCATAGCCGTCAACCTAGACCATTTCTTTCATCAGACAGTAAATATCTCAAGGCTGTACTTTATAAAAGACATGGTATTGCTGCTTTAAGATCTGTAGCTGATATGTTGACAAAGAGTACACAAGATTCAATCAAGGCGATTGCCAAATGTCAACGTGTTATTGATGATGCTAATAGAAGTCCTCAATGATTCTATGTAATTTTTTTATTTGGGCACATTAATTGCCTTGTAATTTTCCTATTTGTTTTATTTGTGTATGTAATTGTGTGTATCATTGAAATCAGATTTTAGGCTCATGAAATTTAATGCAAGTTGACTAGTCAAACAAGTAGGGCCCTACAACAGATTGGGCCGGCCCACTTACAGTAGTGTGGGACCCACTTTCATTTTGGGCCGGCCCACTTCTTTAGTAGGCCGGCCCGGTTACACGATAATGGGCTCCACATGCTTATTGGGCCGGCCCACTTGCTCTATGGTGGTCCCACATGGTAAATGGGCCGGCCCTTTAATAGGAAGGTGGGACCCACCTGTGTTTTTGGCCCGGCCCACTATCTTGTTGGGCCGGCCCACTTTCTATATGGTGGACCCCACATACCAAATGGGCCGGCCCACTTTCTATATGGTGGACCCCACACACCAAATGGGCCGGCCCTTTAATAGGAAGGTGGGACCCACCTGTGTTTTGGCCCGACCCACTATCTTGTTGGGCCGGCCCACTTTCTATGTGGTGGACCCCACATACCAAATGGGCCACCCATTAACAGAAATGTGGGACCCACCTGTGTTTTTGGCCCTGCCCACTATCTTGTGGGCCAGCCCACTTGCTATATGGTGGGCCCCCACACACTAAATGGGCCGCCCTTTAACAGAAAGTGGGACCCACCTGTGCCCGCCCACTATTTTGTTGGGCGGCCCACTTGCTATATGGTGGACCCCACAAACTAAATGGGCCGACCCTTTAATAGGAAAGTGGACCCACTCCGTGTTTTGGCCCTACCACTAGCTTGTTGGGCCACCACTTGCTATACGGTGGACCCACACCAAATGGGCCGACCTTTAACAAAGAAAGTGGGACCCACCTGGCCCGCCACTTGCTTTTGGAGGCCCCTGTTGTAGGTGGACCCCACATGTTAAATGGGCCGGCCATTAAGTTTTGACCAACCTTAGAGGTTAGGCCGGCCCACTTAACCAATGGACCAGCCCGCCTATATAGTTGACCGGTCAAACTATGTCATCTGGCCTCGGCCCGCTTAAGACGTGGCAGCCTCGTGTGGGCCTACCATCTACCACCAGCTGGTTAACGCCGTTAACTGCGAGTTAACGGCGTCTGCCACGTGTCGTTTGCATGACGTCAGCGTCAACGGGCTCCCGAAAACACTTCCGCAACGGTCCGATTTTCCGTGGCGGAAGGGCGCCCAAGCGCGACGGACCGAAAAAATCGTCGTTGGACTTTGCCTGACGCAGTTTCGACAACGGAACCCATATCGTCGGGTTAGGCCCATAGGCGACGAAAAATGCCCCTTAGTTGACGATTTTGGGACGTTGTCTATCAGAACTTTTCTTGTAGTGCGAAGAGGGAAGGAAGTGGGGCCACGAGGCGCCGACACCATAGGCCGGCACGGCCCAGGCCCTGGCCGCGCCGACCTAGGGTGTGGGGCCCTCGTGGGCCCCCACGTTGCCCTTCCGCCTACTTAAAGTCCGCAAAAACCCCAGCATCGAGAGCCACGATACGAAAACCTTCCGAGACGCGCCGTCACAATCCCATCTCGGGGATTCAGGAGACGTCCGGCACCCCGCCGGGAGAGGGGATTCATCTCCTGAGGACTCTTCATCCATGATCGCTCCTGAGTGATGAGTAGTAGTTCACCCTGACCATGGGTCCATAGCAGTAGCTAGATGGTCGTCTTCTCCTTGTTGTGCTTCATTGTTGGATCTTGTGAGCTGCCTAACATGATCAAGATCATCTATATGTAATACTATATGTTGTGTTTGTCGGGATCCGATGGATAGAGAATACTATGATTATGGTGATTATCAATCTATTGTTTATGTGTTGTTTATGATCTTGCATGCTCTCCGTTATTAGTAGAGGCTCTGGCCAAGTTTTTGCTCTTAACTCCAAGAGGGAGTATTTATGCTCGATAGTGGGTTCATGCCTTCATTGACACCTGGGACAGTGACAGAAAGTTCTAAGGTTGTGATGTGCTGTTGCCACTAGGGATAAAACATTGATTCTATGTCTAAGGATGTAGTTGTTGATTACATTACGCACCATACTTAATGCAATTGTCTGTTGCTTTGCAACTTAATACTGAATGGGGTTCGGATGATAACCTGAAGGTGGACTTTTTAGGCATAGATGCAGTTGGATGGCGGTCTATGTACTTTGTCGTAATGCCCAATTAAATCTCACTATATTTATCATATCATGTATATGCATTGTTATGCCCTTCTATTTGTCAATTGCCCGACCGTAATTTGTTCACCCAACATGCTTTTATCTTATGGGAGAGGACACCTCTAGTGAACTGTGGACCCCGGTCCTATTCTTTACATAGCATACAATCTATGCACTTGTTTTACTGCTTTCTTTGCAAACATCTTCCACTCGATACGCTAATCCTTTGTTACAGAAGCCGAGATTGGACAACCTCACTTTCGTTGGGACAAAGTAATTGTGTTGTGCGTTCCACGTTGGCGCCTGAATCCCCGGTGTTGCGCCGCATCACATTTCGCGACCATCAACCTTCAACGTGCTTCTTGGTTCTACGGTTCGATTAAACCTTGGTTTCTTTCTGAGGGAAAACTTGCTACTGTGCGCATCATACCTTCCTCTTGGGGTTCCCAACGAACGTGTGAGTTACACGCCATCAGAGAGGTAGAGAGAGCTACATACGAGAGAGCGATTGAAATCCCCAAATTAAACACATATATATGCATGGCACATTTAATTTAATTAGAGGACCGCGAGGCACCCCTGGCCTGCTTGATGCACAATTAAGTGTCATTGGCCTATATATAGGGTTTAATTAGGGTTTAGGGTTTAGGGTTAGGAGGTTAGGGTTTAGGGTCTAGGGTTTAGGGTTTAATGTTTATGGTGTTTAGGGTTTAGGGATTAGGGATTAGGGTTTATTTAGGGTTTAAGGTTTAGGGATCATCGATCGAGTGCGCACACACACATTATTAGAGGCACACGCGCCTTTGCGCATAAAGTGCATGCGTATATGTGTGTGTTTTTTGGCCACCAACGACATATAGATGATCGAGAGAGAGAGATTGAAATCCCCAAGAATATGTTCAAATATATATTAAAATATATGCACGAATGCATGCATGGTAGGCCATGCATGCACACTAATTATATATATATTATGAGGAAACTTAATCAAATGTGTTTTCATTCGAGAGAACTTGTCAAAATTCAAGTTAATTAATTTATCATCGATAATTATATAATTAATTAATGAATCTCAGGGAGATGTTATACAACATATGATCGATATAGGCCATGTATATATTAATTGGTTTTAATCTACCGTTTAATTTGCTAGCTAGCTGCATGCTATATATAGAGCATGTTTTTATTAGATCGGGTTATAGCTAGTATAGTTTAGGGTTATGTGTTTTAATTAACTAGGGTTTGATTAGCTAGGGGTTAGTTATATATATATGGTTTAGGGTTAATGCATGGCACATTTAATTTAACTAGAGGACCGCGAGGCACCCCTGGCCTGCTTGATGCACAATTAAGTGTCGTTGGCCTATATATATAGGGTTTAATTAGGGTTTAGGGTTAGCTAGCTGGGTTTAGGGTTTAGTGTTTTGGGTGTTTAGCTAGGGTCTAGGGTTTAGGGTTTAGTGTTTACGGTGTTTAGAGGGTCTAGGGTTTAGTGTTTAGGGTGTTTAGGGTCTAGGGTTTAGGGTCTAGTGTTTAGGGTCTATGGTTTAGGGTTTAATTAGTGTTTAGGGTGTTTAGGGTTTAGGGTTTAGTGTTTACGGTGTTTAGGGTCTAGGGTTTAGGGTTTAGTGTTTAGGGTCTAGGGTTTAGGGTTTAATTAGTGTTTAGGGTGTTTAGGGTTTAGTTTACGGTGTTTAGGGTCTAGGGTTTAGGGTTTAGTGTTTAGGGTGTTTAGGGTCTAGGGTTTAGTGTGTTTAGGGTGTTTAGGGTTTAGGGGATTAGGGTTTAGGGTTGTTTAAGGTTTAGGGATCATCGATCGAGTGCGCACACACATTATTAGAGGCACCCGCGCCTTTGCGCATAAAGTGCATGCGTATATATATGTGTATTTTTTTGCCACCAACAACGATATATAGATGATCGAGAGAGAGAGATTGAAATCCCCAAGAATATGCATGTTCAAATATATATCAAAATATATGCACGAATGCATGGTAGGCCATGCATGCACACTAATTATATATATATATTATGAGCTAGGCAACTTGATCAAATGTGTTTTCATACGAGAGAACTTGTCAAAATTCAAGTTAATTAATTTATCATCGATAATTATATATATAATTAATTAATGAATCACAGGGAGATCGATAATTAATTTAGGGTTTTAGGGTTGTACGTTTAAGGTTTAGGGATCATCGATCGAGTGCGCACACACATTATTAGAGGCACCCGCGCCTTTGCGCATAAAGTGCATGCGTATATATGTGTGTGTTTTTTGCCACCAACGTTATATATAGATGATCGCGAGAGAGAGAGAGAGATTGAAATCCCCAAGAATATGTTCAAATATACATTAAAATATATGCACGAATGCATGGTAGGCCATGCATGCACACTAAAATTATATATATATTATGAGGCAACTTAATCAAATGTGTTTTCATTCGAGAGAACTTGTCAAAATTAAAGTTAATTAATTTATCAAGATAATTATATAATTAATTAATGAATCTGAGGGATATGTTATACAACATGATCGATATAGGCCATGTATATTTTAATTGGTGTTAATCTACGGTTTGCTAGCTAGCTGTTATATATATAGAGCATGCTTTTATTAGATCGGGTTATATCTAGTATAGTTTAGGGTTATGTGTTTTAATTAAGTAGGGTTGATTAGCTAGGGTTAGTTACATATATATGGTTTAGGGTTAATGCATGGCACATTTAATTTAATTAGAGGACCGCGAGGCACCCCTGGCCTGCTCGATGCACACAATTAAGTGTCGTTGGCCTATACATAGGGTTTAATTAGGGTTTAGGGTTAGCTAGGGTTTAGGGTTAGGGTTAGGGTTAGGGTTAGGGTCTAGGGTCTAGGGTTTAGTGTTTAGGGTGTTTAGGGTTTAGGGATTAGGGATTAGGGATTTAAGGTTTTAGGGGTTGTTTAAGGTTTAGGGATCATCGATCGAGTGCGCACACACATTATTAGAGGCACCCGCGCCTTTACGCATAAATTGCATGCGTATATATATATATATATATGTGTGTGTTTTTTGGCCACCAACGATATATTGATGATCGAGAGAGAGATTGAAATCCCTAAGAATATGTTCAAATATACATTAAAATATATGCACGAATGCATGGTAGGCCATGCATGTACACTAATTAATTATATATATATTATGAGGCAACTTAATCAAATGTGTTTTCATTCGAGAGAACTTGTCAAAATTCAAGTTAATTAATTTATCACGATAATTATATAATTAATTAATGAATCTGAGGGATATGTTATACAACATGATCGATATATATAGGCCATGTATATTTTAATTGGTGTTAATCTACGGTTTGCTAGCTAGCTGCTATATATAGAGCATGTTTTTATTAGATCGGGTTATATCTAGTATAGTTTAGGGTTATGTGTTTTAATTAAGTAGGGTTAATTAGCTAGGGTTAGTTACATATATATGGTTTAGGGTTAATGCATGGCACAATTAATTTAATTAGAGGACCGCGAGGCACCCCTGGGCTGCTCGATGCACAATTAAGTGACGTTGGCCTATACATAGGGTTTAATTAGGGTTTAGGGTTAGCTAGGGTAGAGGGTTAGGGTTAGGGTTTAGGGTTTAGGGTTTAGTGTTTAGGGTGTTTAGGGTTTAGGGATTAGGGATTTAGGGGTTTTAGGGTTGTTTAAGGTTTAGGGATCATCGATCGAGTGCGCACACACATTATTAGAGGCACCCGCGCCTTTACGCATAAAGTGCATGCGTATATATGTGTGTTTTTTGGGCCACCAACGATATATAGATGATCGAGAGAGAGAGAGATTTGAAATCCCCAAGAATATGTTCAAATATACATTAAAATATATGCACGAATGCATTGTAGGCCATGCATGCACACTAATTATATATATATATGAGGCAACTTAATCAAATGTGTTTTCATTCGAGAGAACTTGTCAAAGTTCAAGTTAATTAATTTATCACGATAATTATATAATTAATTAATGAATCTCAGGGATATGTTATACAACATGATCGATATAGGCCATGTATATTTTAATTGGTGTTAATCTACGGTTTGCTAGCTAGCTGCTATATATAGAGCATGTTTTTATTAGATCGGGTTATAGCTAGCTAGTATAGTTTAGGGTTATGTGTTTTAATTAAGTAGGGTTGATTAGCTAGGGTTAGTTACATATATATGGTTTAGGGTTAATGCATGGCACATTTAATTTTATTAGAGGATCACGAGGCACCCATGACCCGCTCGATCGATGCACAATTAAGTGTCGTTGGCCTATACATAGGGTTTAATTGGGGTTTAGGATTAGCTAGGGTTTAGGGTTAGGGTTAGGGTACGTTTAGGGTCTAGGGTTTAGGGTTTAGTGTTTAGGGTGTTTAGGGTTTAGGGATTAGGGATTTAAGGTTTTAGGGTTGTTTAAGGTTTAGGGATCATCGATCGAGTGCGCACACACATTATTAGAGGCACCCGCGCCTTTACGCATAAATTGCATGCATATATATGTGTGTTTTTTGGGCCACCAACGATATATAGATGATCGAGAGAGAGAGATTGAAATCCCCAAGAATATGTTCAAATATACATTAAAATATATGCACGAATGCATGGTAGGCCATGCATGCACACTAATTATATATATATTATGAGGCAACTTAATCAAATGTGTTTTCATTCGAGAGAACTTGTCAAAGTTCAAGTTAATTAATTTATCACGATAATTATATAATTAATTAATGAATCTCAGGGATATGTTATACAACATGATCGATATAGGCCATGTATATTTTAATTGGTGTTAATCTACGGTTTGCTAGCTAGCTGCTATATATAGAGCATGTTTTTATTAGATCGGGTTATAGCTAGCTAGTATAGTTTAGGGTTATGTGTTTTAATTAAGTAGGGTTGATTAGCTAGGGTTAGTTACATATATATGGTTTAGGGTTAATGCATGGCACATTTAATTTTATTAGAGGATCGCGAGGCACCCATGACCCGCTCGATCGATGCACAATTAAGTGTCGTTGGCCTATACATAGGGTTTAATTGGGGTTTAGGATTAGCTAGGGTTTAGGGTTAGGGTTAGGGTTAGGGTTAGGGTTAGGGTACGTTTAGGGTCTAGGGTTTAGGGTTTAGTGTTTAGGGTGTTTAGGGTTAGGGATTAGGGATTTAAGGTTTTAGGGTTGTTTAAGGTTTAGGGATCATCGATCGAGTGCGCACACACATTATTAGAGGCACCCGCGCCTTTACGCATAAATTGCATGCATATATATGTGTGTTTTTTGGCCACCAACGATATATAGATGATCGAGAGAGAGAGATTGAAATCCCCAAGAATATGTTCAAATATACATTAAAATATATGCACGAATGCATGGTAGGCCATGCATGCACACTAATTATATATATATATTATGAGGCAACTTAATCAAATGTGTTTTCATTCGAGAGAACTTGTCAAAATTAAAGTTAATTAATTTATCACGATAATTATATAATTAATTAATGAATCTCAGGGATATGTTATACAACATGATCGATATAGGCCATGTATATATTAATTGGTGTTAATCTACGGTTTGCTAGCTAGCTGCTATATATAGAGCATGTTTTTATTAGATCGGGTTATAGCTAGTATAGTTTAGGGTTATGTGTTTTCATTAAGTAGGGTTGATTAGCTATGGTTAGTTACATATATATGGTTTAGGGTTAATGCATGGCACATTTAATTTAATTAGAGGACCGCGAGGCACCCCTGGCCTGCTTGATGCACAATTAAGTGTCGTTGGCCTATATATAGGGTTTAATTAGGGTTTAGGGTTAGGGTTAGGGTTTAGGGTCTAGGGTTTAGTGTTTAGGGTTTAGGGATTAGGGATTAGGGTTTCAGGGTTGTATAAGGTTTAGGGATCATCGATCGAGTGCGCACACACATTATTAGAGGCACCCGCGCCTTTGCGCATAAAGTGCATGCGTATAGTTTAGGGTTATTTGTTTTAATTAAGTAGGGTTTGATCAGCTAGGGTTAGTTACATATATATGGTTTAGGGTTAATGCATGGCACATTACATATAGTTTAAATCTCAAGAATGTTTATACATGATAGGCCATATGTGCAAAGGAATTTTTTTCCCGTGAACTTGTCAAAATTCAAGTTTATCAGTGCCAATGGAAACTAGTCCAAAAAATTACATAGAGGACCAAAAGTACTAGACAATAACTAATAGAACCTGCAACTTTACAAAAAGGACCCCAAAACATATAGAAGAAAATCAATCGAGTCCTTCTCGACCGCACATCAGATCTCTGCTCCGCATCCTTTCCAGCAACTCCGTCGCCGGGGACGCACCACTTGGGACGGTGTCGCCGGTAGTCGCCAGGACGAAGGAGAAGAAGGGCCTCAGCAACGGCATATTGGCTCTGAGAAGGGCCGCTGAAAGTCCAAGATGTGCACGGGCAAGACGGATGACGCCGTCGTATGCCCCGAGCTTGTGAACTTTAGCAGCTTGACTTCCCCATTGGCCAGATCTGAAGCACTGACCAAAGCAAGCCTCACCGTTAGCGCCATCACATTGATGGCACCAGATCGGGGTTTGGCCGGCAAGATCCGCCAGATTCACCATAGGCCAGATCTGAAGCCGATGACGAGATCCCCGACTCCATTGCGCCATTCTGCTCATGGGAAACACTGGATCTAAGCTTACAACAACACTAACTCCCTCGGATCCAAATTAGCTGACTCAACTTTGCTTATCTAAATATGGATGTATCCACACATGTTTTTACTCTAGATACATACACGTCTAAGGAAAGTTGAATCAATTAATTTAGTTCGGAGGGTGTACAATATACAGAGAGAAGTCGGCCTCGTCTCCGGCCGGCGAGGCCGCCGGAGAGAAGGGGGAGAGGAGCCGGGGGAGTGGGAGAGACTCGAGAGAGAAAGAGAAGAGGAAGAAATGAGAGCTCCCTGGGGAAGAACATTATTTTTGTCGTTCTGCTCGTAGCTTGAAACTGAAAATTTCGGCCGCGCGCCAAATCATCCCGCCGCATCCATTCGAAAATCCCGTGACCAGTTTTACCCTTTTAACCCTGGTCCGGAAGCTACAACCCACCGACCATGGAGGGCTCATTCGGTAACAATGAAATATCTTGCCTAGATCCCGAACCCTCCCCACAGGCCCACACCCACCCACCAACCATTCGCCCCATTAGCTCAAAAATACTCTCACACGCCAAAGCTCTGACTCTCTACAGTACTAGATCTGCTTCGCCGCCGGCATACTCCTCCACAGCGTAGCCTTGATCGTGTTGGCTGTCCACCCACCTGATCCGCTCCCCCGCCGCCCTCGTCACCGACGGATCTGCTTCACCGCCGACCTCGCCACCGACGGATCTGCTTCACCGCCGACCTCGCCACCGACTACCTCGCCGCAGCGGCTGTATCAACTTCACCGAATACCTTGCCAGCCAACCAGATCTGCTTCACTAACGCCCGCTTCTACTGAAACAGGGTCGATTCATCGTCTCCCGCGTTCGCCGCCGCTGGAATGCAAGTTGCCGCCCCCGTCCACCCCGCCGCAGCTTGGTTAGTACGCTGGCCCGTTAGATCGCGGTGTTTCTTTAGCCATGTTTTGTGTAGTTATTTGCAGATCTCATATGCCGTTAACTTTCTTGATGTGTTGCTTCGCATGAAGTTTGTTTAAATATTGTACAGTACAAAAGCATTATCCGGTCGCTACCATCCTGTTCATTCTACTGACACCTGTGTGCATCCACATATTTATAGCCTTGTACCCATTCATTTGCTGCCAACTGTTTTTGTACTGCATGCTATTGTCGCACTGCTTTTATAGTCGTGCTATGGGCATTTCCAATCTGCTTGTTCTTATACCACGTCATTAGCTCACCGCTAGCTGTTTTCTCGTGTCTGCTATTCTCACACTGCTTTTATAATCATGCTATGTGCATTTCCAATCTGCTTGCTCTTATACCTCGTCTTTAGCTTATATAGTTATTGCTGCGTGCATGTCTGGTCTTTGTATTATCGTAGACTGACTTGTCAATGTTATTTTTCCTAGGGATTGATCATGCGAACCACTTATTAGAACATCCAACATTAACAGCGGGGACGCTAGGTAAGGTTGGAATCTGAGTTCGTGGTTGGTAATTTTGGCAGTTTACTTCCGTTATTATCTATAACCTATATGCATTGTTCCTTATGCAAGAGATTAACACTTGGAACCCTGCCATAGCAATGCCATTCATGCTTTACTATGTTTCTGCCTATTTGATATGCTTGTCTTGGAGAAACTTCGAGGGTGATTTGAACCTGACATTTGGTCATTCTTAATGCCAGTTTACTTTATGTGTAAAACCTTGGCATTACCCTACTCTAAATCTGAATGTCTGAAATTCGTATCTCATGCAAAGCAACATCTAGTTGGTTTTAATCTGATATCTGGTAAATATTGGCTTATTCATTTGGCAGCTCAAGTTTTTTGTTATTTGAAACCAGCTGACTTGGTCTTAAATGTGATATCTAAACACAGATTAAGGACAATGGAGCAGGAGGATTAGCATTTCACTTGATGGCTGAACCTAAAATGATAGGCATGTTGACCACGACTAGTGCACGCAAGAGAAGGACCTGCAGTGAGCCAGTATGTGCTTAGTACATGCATCTTATCTTATCTTGTGCTTATTTCTGCTACATGCTGTTATCTGATCTCTACATTGCGTAATACATGTTTGAATAGTTAATTGTTGTAACTATGTTTACAATGTTACCAGAATGCAGTTTTAATGAAGCAGTCATCATTAGAAGATAGTCGCCAAAAAAGGATCTGTAGCGACCCTGTGCAACATTATGATGTAAGTTTGTGCTTAGTACAAGTTCCATACATGTCTTATTTATGCAACTTGTTATTATCTTATATCTACATTGCATAATAAATGTTTGCATAGTTCATCGTTTAACTCTTTTTGCATTATTATCAGAATGCAGTTGTGATGAAGCAATCTTCATTACCAGTGAGGCCCACAAAAAGTTCTGATCTTTCTTCTGATGCATCTTCTCATAGCCGTCAACCTAGACCATTTCTTTCATCAGACAGTAAATATCTCAAGGCTGTACTTTATAAAAGACATGGTATTGCTGCTTTAAGATCTGTAGCTGATATGTTGACAAAGAGTACACAAGATTCAATCAAGGCGATTGCCAAATGTCAACGTGTTATTGATGATGCTAATAGAAGTCCTCAATGATTCTATGTAATTTTTTTATTTGGGCACATTAATTGCCTTGTAATTTTCCTATTTGTTTTATTTGTGTATGTACTTGTGTGTATCATTGAAATCAGATTTTAGGCTCATGAAATTTAATGCAAGTTGACTAGTCAAACAAGTAGGGCCCTACAACAGATTGGGCCGGCCCACTTACAGTAGTGTGGGACCCACTTTCATTTTGGGCCGGCCCACTTCTTTAGTAGGCCGGCCCGGTTACACGATAATGGGCTCCACATGCTTATTGGGCCGGCCCACTTGCTCTATGGTGGTCCCACATGGTAAATGGGCCGCCCTTTAATAGGAAGGTGGGACCCACTGTGTTTGGCCCACCCACTATCTTGTTGGGCCGGCCCACTTTCTATGGTGGACCCCACACACCAAATGGGCCGGCCCTTTAATAGGAAGGTGGGACCCACTGTGTTTTTGGCCCGGCCCACTATCTTGTTGGGCCGGCCCACTTTCTATATGGTGGACCCCACATACCAAATGGGCCGCCCATTAATGAATGTGGGACCCACTGTTTTTGGCCCGCCCACTATCTTGGGGCCACCCTTGCTATATGGTGGGCCCCACATACTAAATGGGCCGCCAACAGGAAAGTGGGACCCACTGTGTTTTTGGCCCGGCCCACTATTTTGTTGGGCCGGCCCACTTGCTATATGGTGGACCCCACAAACTAAATGGGCCGACCCTTTAACCGGAAAGTGGGACCCACTGTGTTTTTGGCCACCCACTAGCTTGTTGGGCCGCCACTTGCTATACGGTGGACCCACACACTAAATGGGCCGGCCTTTTAACAGAAAGTGGACCCACCTATGTTTTGGCCCGTCCCACTTGCTTCTTGGGCGCCCTGTCGTAAGGTGGACCCCACATGTTAAATGGGCCGGCCCATTTAAGTTTTGACCAGTCAACCTTAGAGGTTAGGCCCGGCCCACGTAACTAATGGACCAGCCCAGCTATATAGTTGACCGGTCAAACTATGTCATCTGGCCCGGCCCGCTTAAGACGTGGCAGGCCTCGTGTGGGCCTACCATCTACCACGGGGTTTCAGCCGGTTAACGCCGGTAACTGGCAGTTAACGGCGTCTGCCACGTGTTAGTTTGCATGACGTCAGCAGTCAACGGGCTCCCGAAAACACTTCCGCAACGGTCCGATTTTCCGTGGCGGAAGGGCGCCCAAGCGCGACGGACCGAAAAAATCGTCGTTGGACTTTGCCTGACGCAGTTTCGACAACGGAACCCATATCGTCGGGTTAGGCCCATAGGCGACGAAAAATGCCCCTTAGTTGACGATTTTGGGATGTTGTCTATCAGAACTTTTCTTGTAGTGGTACTTGTTTCTTCTCGTGCTTTCACTTCCAATGCAACAAGCGGCCAAACCATCCCAAGTTTCCTTGGCGGTGGTGAAGTTCCGAATACGAGACAATTCTTTTGTCCCCACACTAGTTTGAATCATGTGCAAGGCGGTGTTGTTGAGTTGACTATCAACCGCTTCTCTTCTAGTCAACTTGTCGGGGTTGTATGGCTTGAAGCCTTCCACGATGATTCTCCAAAGTTCATTGGAGGCACTGCAAACATGAGAACGAAACTCAAATTGCCATGTATCGTAATCTTTCATATTAAACTTAGGTGGGTCTCCCCGAATGTTCATATGAGGATGGGGAACCGGGATATCGGGAGATAGGAAAGGCGGAGCCACTCGATTGTAGCTCTCACCTCCACTAGTTCCCATGGGAGATGTAGCGGGGGGTTTGATAGTGGCTAAGTTGTCACCATTCAAGGGATTGATAGAGGAGGGTGATGTCGAAGCACCTCCCTCTTCAGACGCACCCTTGACCTTTCCTCTTGCGGGGATGGGGGGACCGGGGAAAGCGGTCGTTAAATCATTTTCATCATGTTTCCATTTGAGCTTCCATGGTGGATCTCAACGAATTGATTTCATCCATGAGACCGGCTTTGCGGCCCCTTCCGAGGGTCCTCGTCCGGCATACTCTTAGGCGGTTAAGCCCGAAATAAGAGCCGAGGCTCTGATACCAATTGAAAGGATCGTATGCCGCACCTAGAGGGGGGGTGAATAGGTGCTAACCAATTTTTAGTTCTTTTTCAATTTAGGCTTGACACAAAGGTAAATTCTCTAGATATGCAACTATGTGAATTTCCCTATATGACAAGGCTAACGACTAAGCAAGATATAGCAATACAATATAGAGGAGATAAAGGATAGAGGTAACCGAGAGTGGAGCACACGGAGACACGGAGTTGATTCCCGTAGTTCCCTTCCTTTGCAAGAAGGTACGTCTACGTTCGGAGGAGTGTGGTCGCTACGAAAGCCAGACCAACAGTCACGAAGACTTCACTCAGGTCTCCTGTGAGCAACGCCACGAAGGCCTAGCCCACTTCCACTAAGGGATTTCCTCGAGGCGGAAACCGGGCCTTTACAAAGTTCTTGGGGCACACATCCACAACCGAATTGGAGGCTCCCAAATCTGTAACAACACAACAATCAACAACAATACATCAACACAAATCAACTAGGGATCCAAAGAGGAACACTAGCAAGGGGGCCCTCAAACAAATGAGGGGGAAATGTAAATCGCTTCGGTGAGGATGTAGATCGGTGTCTTCTCCTTCGAATCTCCAAAGATCAAGAGCTTTGGTTGGGGGAGGAAGGAGATCTTGCAAATCTTGAGTTCTTGAGGTGGCTCTAATGGTGGTGAAGCTTGGCAGATTTTTGTGCAATAATTGAGCAACTTGTCCCGTTGGAGAAGAGAGCTATTTATATGATTGGAGCTCTCAGATCTGACCGTTTGAACACTTTTAGTAACACCGAAGTTCCGGCCGGAGGGCCGGTTCGGCCGGACCGGAAGTACCGGCCGGAGGACCGAACTTCCGCCAGAAGATTCTTAATCGACGAAGTCAACAAATATTGGGGCGGAACTAGGCGGAACTTCCGGACCGGAAGTTGCCAAGTTCCGAATTGTGCAAAAACCATCGGACATTACTGAGCCACAATTCAGGAATTCCGGAACTTGTCCGGAAGTTGGGCGGAAGTTCCGCTGACGGAACTTCCAACTTCACCGAACTTCCGGTCGTGGAATAAAATCTGCAAACGAATCGCGAAGGGCCTCTGGGAGCACAGTGGCGGAACTTCCGCCTTGGGGCCGGAACTTCCGCGAAACAAAAAGACCTTCAGACTTCAACAGCCATACCATTTCACTGATCAAATATATTTCTCGAAAACTTGTACCTGTCTACATCAACACACATAAAAATATACCTAGTGTTGACATCAAACACACAAAACCCAAAAGGGCGGGAAATGTTCTTTCAAACGCTCCTCAAACCGGCGGCCCGATAGATCATTTGAATTAAAAACTCATAAAACATGCATAGAAATTCGACTAGGTTTTCGAATATGAAGTTTGGGCCAATATACGGCCACCAAATTAGAATAGGTTTTCGAATATGAAGTTTGGGCCAACATACAGCCACCGAATCACCGTCATAGTCCGGCTGCAAAAACAACTTGGGCTTCCAGGCCAAATAATGAGATGAACGGGGTCATGGGCGGCTGAACCTCGATGACGTCCTCATCATCGAAGAGAACTGGCGGCACCTCCATCACGGGAACTGGCTCCACGGGCGCCAGGGGAGGCATGAACGTCGACGGTGACGGGGGAGGCATGAATGTCGACGGTGCCGGGGGAGTCATGGACGCCGACGCAGCTCGTGCCGCCAGCACCTCTTGGCCGATGCGCTCACGGTACATCTCGTGTCACGCCCTCGCCAATGGGTCCCTCTTTGCCATGTCCGCCATCAAGATCTTAGATTCTTGAGTCATCTTGGCCCTATCCACCGCATCCTTGTTCTCCGTTGAGAAGGAGGATATCATCTTCTCGAGGAAGGTGTCTATGGTGGCCAATGCCGGCGCCGCATTCCTCTCGGCCTTGGCCTTCTTGTTGCCACGCCATGTGGAGGCGCCGGCAGGATCGACCGACACATCTTCCCCGACACTGTCCTTGTTGAGAGTGAGGCGGATGGCGTCCCATTTTTTGCAACCCTCTAGTTTATTAAAGCAATGTATGAAGAGGAAACCTTTGTCCTCGTTTGTATCTTATACATCTCGAGGGCGTCGAGCATGATTACATTAACAATATATACTATGATGCATTATCAAATAGACATCATCAAATGGACATAGAACATACCCAATCCACCATCGTCTTGCCGCTCTCCTTCCGGGCCTTAATCTTCTCATAGTAGCCATGGAACTTGCTACACGCCGCCTTGATGATGTTCCAACGGTGAGAGGACGCCCTCGTTTCGAATCATGTGCATGGTGGCGTACTCACCATAGTTCTTCTTCTCGTTGAATGAATCAAGGATCCACTTGTAGTACTTGCCTGGATTGATTGGCGCCGTGATGGGGAAAACTCACTTGCTTCCACACGTCGATGAGGCATTCATCCTCCAAAGACTTCCACCTAGGACCACGAGTGCCGCCCGATACGTCTCCAACGTATCGATAATTTCTTATGTTCCATGCTACTTTATTGATGATACCTACATGTTTTATGCACACTTTATGTCATATTCGTGCATTTTCTGGAACTAACCTATTAACAAGATGCCGAAGTGCTTCCTGTTTTCTGCTGTTTTTGGTTTCGAAATCCTAGTAACGAAATATTCTCGGAATCGGACGAAATCAACGCCCGGTTCCTATTTTCCCGAACCATCCAACACCCGAGAGCCGCCGAGGGAAGCCCTGGGCGCCCCACACCACACTGGCGCGGCCAGAGGGGGGCCGCGCTGCCCTATGGTGTGGTGGCCCCAGGCCCCCTCCGAGGATGCCCTTCCGCCTATTTAAAGCCTCCGTCGCGAAAACCCTATTACGGAGGACGAAACCCACGAAACCATCCGGAGCCGCCATCGCGAAGCCAAGATCTGGGGGACAGGATTCTCTGTTCCGGCACCCTGCCGGACGGGGAACACTACAAGGGAAAGGCCTACCGCCGGCGCACCTAAAAGGCCCATTGCCGGCGCACCACGAGCCCGCCGGTGCGAACGGGCCGGTGATAATACTGCCGGCGCACCAACCAGTGCGCCGGCGGAAGTTCATCTACTGCCGGCGCACCAGCGGTGCTTCGCCGGCAAAGGTCTTGTTCCACCGGCGCACGTGCCACTGCGCCGGCAGTAGAGCTTCCAGCACTGGCGCGTGAGATGTGCGCCGGCAGAAGGGCATTGAGGTGCGCCGGCAGTAATATTCGAAAATTCAATTTCGCGCTTTTTCCAGCATATAACAATTCATATTTGCATATTTATATAGCAGTATATAACAGTTCACATTTAGACAGCAGTACATGCAATATGAGAAGCACATAGAGAGCCAAGTTTCATTTCGGTATCAATACACAAATACGCAAGTCTCGTTGATTCATACAACACATGTGCATATGCAACACCGAAGGACGAAGTTTCACAAAGTTAGAAGTCTCGGTACATAGTCGTCACAAGTGTCGTCATACACCTCCCAATGTAGCTACTAACCTAAACTACGATCACATAGAACATGACCAACATGGTCACGATGACCATCATCACGAAGGCCATGGTCTTCATCCGGTTCCTCCTCATGTCCCTCATCTCTCCCGCTAGATAACGGGCGTATCTTCCTTCCGCCTCCACCCTAGTGGGGTATCCCTTGTAGCTGTTGCCACTGAAGCGGTGCACCTGTCTCCGACAGTCCTCCCAGTCGTCGTAGACTCCAGGAACCCTCCCCTTGTACACGACATATGTCGTCGGCATCTCCATGCACAAGACAAATAAAACGTTAGTACCAATGCAATGAACAAGTGCGAACTCAAATAAAAGACAAGTAGTATGAACTAAATAGCATGTGCCTCATACTTTGTTGGTCGAAATAAATAATAACATACAGGGATGGGGTCAGCGAGGCTAGGTAGGATGCACAATAGATTGATATTTGTGGCCATCACACCAAGCCTCACTGGCCCCACCCCGGAGTGTACAAGTGACCAAACATTTTAATCATCGGCCAATGCAATTAAGAAGTGCGAACTCAAATAAAAGACAAGTAGTACGAATTAAATAGCGTGCCTCATAATTTGTCGGTCGAAACACATATTAACATCCAGGGATGGAGTCAGTGAGGCTAGGTAGGATGCACAATAGATTGATACTTGTGGCCATCGCACCAAGGCTCACTGGCTCCACCCCCGAGTGTACTAGTGACCGAACATTCTAATCATCGGCGAACTCCAAATACGAGGCAAGTAGGGGTCGAGTAAATGCAAATAATTATTAAGGTATCTACGCCATAATCTTGAAATATATAGCAAAGTAAATGAAACTATAGACACATGTTCACATGCACATCCATACAACTAAATAAAAGCAACAAGTCGATTCTATGGGAATATGTAGCAAGTATTACAATACGGAAGTTCAAAGACATATCGTTCAAGCTGTAGCAATATTGTTCCCGTCGTAGGATCAGGTTGTACGCCTAGGGGGGAATGGACGGCAGCCCTCAAGCGTGTTGAACGGCCTCTCATCACGCGACATCTCCAAGCGGAGTTCTATCTCGTCATTAGGTGGTAGACCGTAGCCGTAGAAGAACTCGCCAGACCTTTTGTTGACATCATGCACGATTACCGTGCAAATGAACTGCTGGATGCGACTCCAGTTCTTTCTAATCTCTCTATCAGGGGCATCCGCCATGTTTACAAACCTCTCTCTGAGACTCTCTGGCAGCAACATGTCATCTGCGTACTTTATGTACTCCTGCATCTGAAGGATGGCGTACCACGCGTCCATCCCATTGTCTTGCTTCGACTGCCTGAGGCAGGGGAAGTTGGTTGTGTGGGTTAAGACCAAGCCTCCTCGGGATTTCCTCTCTACTTTGAGGGGGCCTGCCTTGTTGGCGAAGCCGGTGAGAGCATCATTGAGAAGGGCCCTGATGTTGGTGTAGTCTTTCTTCTTGTCCCTACCCGAGTCGAGATAGACTGCATGCGAGTGTTGCGGGTGCACGACGATGAGGGTGCAGTACATGTCTCTGCGGAAAACACACGGATTAACCTTTGGAAATGCAAATGGAGATATAGGATAGAATGGTGATGGGGACTAGCGAGTGATTACTTACTCGGGGAAGTAAGGGATGAGAATGGCGCCCTTCTTAATGTTCGCCAGCATGAAATCCTCGACCTGCCGTGTGGCAATCGCCCGATCCCCAGCGTTGCAGATGATGCTCTCCCGCATATAGAAGGGGTCCATTATCGCGATGGTCGGCGTCCCCTCCTTAACGATCTGGGAAGACAAGCTAAGAGCAACTAGGCGAACCACACTAAAGTGGAGCATTTGCATGCGATAGATGCTGAAGATGTCATTGAACCGGATGAAGCACAAGTCCGCGGGGTACTTCTCGACGAAGTTCATGCCAGTTGGCACCTTCGCCACGAAGAGAGGGTAACTAGGATTTTTTGATTTGAGAAGCTGCCTCTCCAAATACTGGACTTGGTTATGCAAGCTCGCCATATCCCCGGTGAGTAGGTTGAGGACATGCTCCGGCAGCATCGGTTCACCCAAGTGATGCAGAGGTCGCCAATTGTTTGGCAACTTGTCAAGGAGTGCCACCTTGTCCTTGTCTTTGGCCGCCGCCTTGTCTTTGGCGTCCTTCTTAGCTGGCCTCTTCCTCTTCTTGGGTTGTAGTACTGGACCATCTCCCACCGCCGTAACCGTAGCACGGAGTGTGTTAGGGCTCAGCATCTTCTTGACGGTGGCGGCGGCGACCTCCTCAGGATTTTCCTCCTCAGCCGTTTCTTGAGAATCGAACAGCTTCTTGGAGCACCCATATTTCGGGGCCAGCGCATCCTCATGGACAACTTGTGAAGACGTAGGAATATCCCATAGGAAGTCTTCACGTTCGTATTCCTCGGCCTCTGGCGCCGCTGGCTGTTGTGGTGGGGCGCTGACCACCGGCGCCGCTGGCTGTTGTGGTGGGGCGCTGACCTCTTGTGCAGCTGGCCGTTGTGGTGGGGCGCTGACCACCGGCGCCGCTGGCTGTCGTGGAGGGACGCTGACCTGTGGCGCCGCAAGGTGCTTGTCTTTGCTTGCCGTCGACCCCGAGTAGGTGTTGATCCTAATTAGGGTCTTCGGCCATAGCAGTACCCAACCCTTCAGTGAGGCAAGATTCAACGGGTCTTCGTCATCGGCACCATGCGGTTGATTAGGAGGAAACAAATCCTCATAGCCCGGTAACGCCCGATCCACTTCAACCCGGTAAACGTCATCCTCCATATCTCGTGTGTGCCACTTCTTATCCAGGGGCCGAAGGATGGACCCCCTCGCGACGTCTTTGAGTTCGCCGTTTACTCTCATCAGGAAGGTGCATGGCGTTGAGAGCGCCTGCGAGAACATGTGTATGGCGTTAGAGAGAGGGCAAGGATGACGAAACTAATATATTAACTTGATGTACACATGGGTTAATTACCGTGAGGGCGTTGAGCTCGGCTAATGTCGACGGGCCGGCACATGCGGCGGCGGGCGTGCAAGTGACGGAGGGGCTGCTACCCGGCATGGACGGTGAATCCCTAGCACCAGCGACATTGCCGGCGGCCGGAGGAGTCTCCATTATAACATTGTCATTGCCGGCGGACGGCGGCGCCATCGAGTTGCTGCCGTCGAAGCTAACCACTTGCATTTTCGGGGGGGGGCCTTGTTTGCCACCCTCATACCACGCGTGTAGAGCGTTGAAATCTGCTTGGACTGAAGCGGCGACTTCAGCTTTGACTTCAGGTACGAGCGTAGCTTTGAGTTGTGGTACCAGTTGCGGTACCAAACCAGCTTGGACTTCGGCTAGGATTGACTCCCTCATTTCCTCCGCCTCCCGCTGCTTCCTCTCACTGCGCGCATTTTTATCGTCCGCAGACGACAAGCCATAGTGACCATGCTTGTAGCCTGTACCGGCGCCAGCCACACGGCCTCTATGCGGCCTTCTCGTCGGTGAATGCTCATTAACGATGTTTAGCGCCCGTACGAGAGGCTTGTCCCAGGCTACCCTGCCCGTCGACGCCTGGGAGGAGGAGCCTTCGTCACATTGAGAAAGTTTTTGTCTTTCTTCTTCCTGCGGAAGAAACGCGAACCATTTAGAAATGTTGCTACTATTATATGAACGATACTTGATCTAATTAAACCGGTAAATTGCTTACCAGTTTTTTCTCCAACGCCAGGACCTTCTTGTCGTTCGTGAACCAAATTATGTCGGTTACGACCTTCGGGTCCGTGACAAGTTCCCCGGTTAGTTTCTTCTTATGGTACCGGGACCTGATGAATCTTCTTTCAAGCGGGTCCTTGTACTTGAGCCAGGGGTTCTCAATGCCGGCATTTACATACGCCTCGTCCTCCTTCGCCCAATAGGGCTCCTTTCCCTCGTACCCACGGCTCCCAAGGTTGTGGTTGCCGATGTTAAGCTCCCGCATTTCCTTCCCCCACAACTTGCGATTCTTGGTTGCTTGTAGCTCTTCATTGGCCACAAAAGCATCAAAGTCCGCCTGGGAGACATGCGGAAAGGCGGAGTGGACCTCTTCGAAACCTTTGCCCTCAGCAATCAGCTTCCGCACCATGTACTTGTAGCTGCTGAGGTGTTTGGTGAACTTCAGGAGGGCTTGTGAGTTCACAATGTTATTGGTTTGATCAGTGGAGGCGTAGTCGCCTAGGAACTTGTATCGTGAGTGCAACCTCGCAATGAGCTGGGCTCGCAGAGGCGCTTTGCTCTCAGCTCGGAGGTCCGTCTCGTTGAGATTGACGACCTCTCGGAGGATACATGCCAGTTGGTTGCCGTACCCCTTGGCAACATCCTTAGGCTCCTTCGGCAATCCACTGGCGGGGTCCACCTCTTTGACTGTGTCTCTGCCGGTGCCGACCGTGTTTTGGCGCCTTGCCTTCCGCGGCCTCTTGGAACCACTTGTCCCGGTGCCACTACTCCCGGCGGCGCCGCTAGGATCGTCGCCGCTTGTCTCGCCGCCACCCCCGGCGGCGCCGGTTGCCTCGTCGCCGCTTGGCGCGTAGGTACTACCCCCGGCGGCGTCGCTTGCCTCGTTGCCGCTTGGCTCGTCGCCACTACCCCCAGCGTCATCCTCCATCTCATGGTCCTCGTCGCCGCCAACACCAGCGGCCTCGGCATCCTCCTCCGTCCTAAAGAAGTGCCTATTGTAGTGCTCCTCTAATTGTTCTTCAGACGCCATGGTGGCTTGCACTAATAGAAGATGAAAAAGAGTTAGAATTCACGGAAAAATTCGGCATGACCTTTGCTAAAAATTGGTCATGCCGAGTGCTAGAATTGCCGGAACGGAAATGAATCGACATTCCGGCACTCAATAGCAACTCAATCCCTGTAACAGAAATGCAATTCACATATATGATACATAGCAAAATTTCAACTGATATAGCATTTGTGAACACTTGACAGCATCAATTGATATAGCACATGTTTTCAAACCAGCGAATAGCACTTGTTCTTTTTTCAAACCAGAGAATAGCACCAATGAACTTAACCAAATGAACTAAATACCTAAGCAACATGAACTAAGCAACATTGTACAACATGAGAACACCCAAAATTGTACAATGCTCTCCAGTTTAAAAATAGGTCACAGATTATATAGCAGACTTAAATAAACATGTGCAAAACAATAAATAGGAACTCATAGTACTGCATTTTCTAAGAAATACTAGTTCACCTTGTGGCTTCTATTACAGAAGCAAATGAATACCCAATATTGCTACTTCACATGATGAACCATAGCATAAAAGCACCAGAAGTTAAATGAACCATTTTTCATCTAAACCAGTAGCAGTAGCATGACCATTTTTTAGTAATAGCCAGAGAACTAACAAACAAATAGCAAGTTAAATGAACCAAGAATTTGCTACTGCATTTCATCATTTAAAGCAAATAGCAACTAGCAAACAAACCTACTGCATTTTAAATTTTCATTTGTCATTTTAAACCAGTAGCATTTTTATTTTCACTTCACCCAATTCATTTACAGAGAACCATGTACATCAATATATTTTCACTTCAACCAGAGACAAGAACTTTACATTTTCATTTGCAACAACTTAGCATCAAAACAGCACAAAAATGACATGATCTAAACCAACAGTAGTACCAACAGTACTAGTAGTACCAACAGCAGTAGTATTTGTTTATGACAGCCATGAAAAGAAACCATGCTTTTTAATGAACCAGAGAATTGAGCATCAACATGAGCATTCAAATATAACCAGAGACAAGAACTTTTCATTTTCATTTGCAACAACTTAGCAGGTAGTACCAGCAGTAGCATTTTACAAATATACACCAACAGTAGCATTTTACAAATATATACCAGCAGTAGCATTTTACAAATATACCAGCAGTAGCATTTTACAAATATATACCTAGCAGGTTCTGTTCAGTGTACTGCCTACTGAGATTGGATGGCCTTGTGACTCAAATTTGCTACTGCATTTCATCATTTGAACTAAATGAACTAAATTTCAAACCAGAGAACAAAATCATTTTCTTTTGTTTTTTTAACCAGAGAATAAATGCAGTTTGCAAACAGGGGCACCACATTTGCAACCAGAGACAACATTTCCATCTCAACCAGCAGCTAGCCACTGTCCATTTGCAACATCACATCATATATTTATTTAACATAACAGAGCAAAAATTGTTAGAATATCTGGTAGCATTTTATGAACTAGAGCTTACTTTCCATTAGCCAGAGAACTAACTCATTTCATTTGCTAACAGTAACCTACTGCAAGCATTTACCAACAAGTTAAATGAACAAAGAATTTGCTACTGCATTTCATCATTTAAAGCAAATAGCAACTAGCAAACAAACCTACTGCATTTTAAATTTTCATTTGTCATTTTAAACCAGTAGCATTTTTATTTTCACTTCACCCAATTCATTACCATACTTGATACAGTGCATGATCTCACAACCATTTTTTACCATACTTGATACAGCCATCTCCATGTTAGTGAACTAGCAATAGAGAACTATTTTAAATGAACCAGTAGCATTTCCATTTCATTTGCACTATAATAAAAAACCCCAATTCATTTCCAGAGAACCATGTACATCATTTTCATTTTGTTTTAAATGAACCAGAGAATGAATTAAACACTAAAGTGCTCATTTCATCATTTTTTAAATGAACCAGAGAATGAAACCTACACTAAACCAGTAGCTACAACATTTTTTAAAATTTGCATTAGGTACATGCCCCATTTGCAAGCATCTAAGCATCAAATTCAATAGCAAAACCAATTTAGCAATAGGTAAATGGCCCATTTTATCTTCATAATGCAAGCATCATTTCATCATTCATTTTAAACCAGAGAATTGCTAAAATTTGCATTTCTTGCAATGTTAACCAAAGGTAATCATCCATGAACCAGGGTATGAACCAGGGTAATCATCCATGAACCATTTCTTGCAATCCTAACCAGAGAGCATCTAGCAATTCATTTCTTGGGTCACCGGAGATGAGGAAGAACCCTAAACAGACAGGGAAGGGGGAAGGGGAGAGGGAAGGGAAGAGGGAAGGGGAGAGGGAAGGGGAGAGGGAAGCTCACCGTGGTTGGCGACTTCTTCTCCAACGGCGGTGCCGACGACCTGTACGCGCCGGGCAACCTTCTTCTCCAATGGCGCGCGGCTCCTCCTTCTCCACGGGTCTTCCTGCGGCGTACGGGGCAGGTGGTGGGGGATGGTCGAGGGGATGGTGGAGGACGGTGGCGGGGCAGAACGGCGGCGCTCGAGAGGGGAGTTGGGGTGGCGACGAGAACTCGATCTGGCCGGCGGCGCTCGACGGTGGTGGTTGAGATGTGGCTGTGGGGAGAAGGAAGGGAGAGAAAACGCTTAAGTCCTAATTACAGCTTGGGAAAGGCTTATTGCCGGCGCACCTCATGCTGGTTCGTGGGACAAGTATACCCCGGCGAATTAATAAGCCTGGTGCGCCGGCAATAAGCCTGGCACAGCTGTAACCTGAACATGTGTTTAGCAGTGTATGCAATAAGGATGTGGGACATGTTTATTTATTTATTTATTTCTTTTCTCTTTATTGTATGTTTCTTTTCTTTTACCCCAAATACTGTACTATTTTATTTTTCTTATCTTTTCAAGATAATAATAAAGCAATATGCATGAGTTATGTAAAAACATGAAGATATATATATATGAGTTATATATTACATACACATAATATTGACCAACACAATATTAATTAGTCATACATAAAATATTGGCCATGACCATATGAGTTAATTATGCATTACAAAAGCAATATGAGTTATAGATTGCAAATAAAGTTTTACATCATCGATTGAGAAGAGTGTTTCGCTTTCTTCTTGCTTTTCTTGCTCGTCGTTGAATAATTTAGCCCCGTGTCGTGACTTCTTCTTTTGAAGGGTCGACCTGACCTCGGTAGCGTGGTCCTGCTTCTTCTTGTGGTGTATGTTGTGTCTTCATCCTCGGATTCTTCCATCATTGGGTCTCCGACTTGTCCTTCGAAGTCTTCCTCGTTGGCGACTCCATCCATTCCGACGATGGTCCTCTTGCCTCTCCTCACGATAACACGGCTAGGCCTGGATGGGTCGGTTATGAAGAAGCATTGGTGCACGTGTTCTGCCAGTACCCATGGCTCATTCTGCGCGGTGGCGTTCGTGGACTTTGATTTGTTGGCTTCGGGTAGAAACATGGTGGTGAAATACCGGTCTTCTTTTGTGACGTTCTTAGCCCATCTGATACGGAACATCGGCACTTTCTCCCCAGCGTAGCTAAGCTCCCAGATTTCCTCGATTCTTCCGTAGTATCTAGTCTTTACGTCACCCGTCCAGGAATCCATCGTTACCCCTGAGTTCTGGTAAGCACTGTTCTTGTCTTTTTCTTCCGTGTAGAATGTGTACCCGTTGATATCGTACGCTTGGTAAGTCATGAGGTTGGGCGCGGGGCCATGTGACAAGGCCAATACTAGTTTATCCTTGTCAGAATCCATTGGTGGGGGATTAGCATCAATGTGGTCTTTGAACCAGCGCGCGAAAGAGGAGTTGTGCTCTCTGTATATTTCTGCTTCCGTCATCATCGGCTTGCCACTGTTCTCTATCATGGTTTTGTGCTCTTTCAACCAAGGATCGATCAAGTCAATGTGTTGTAGCGCTACTAAGTTGGCCCTGTCAAAGTCGGAAGTCCGACCAGACATGTGCACGTGCAGTTCCTTCCTTCCATTTTTGTGGCCTACTCCCTCGAACCTGCGGAGGTGCTTGTTTTGAGGCAAACCAACAGGGTCCTCGATGTCTAGATAATTCGTGCAGAAAGAGATGCACTCTTCGGTGAGCCAGCCCTGTACGATGCTTCCATCCGGATGTGACCTGTTACGAACGTATCCTTTAATGACCCCATTCATTCTTTCAAACGGCATCATGTTGTGTAAGAATGCCGGCCCTAGACTGACGATATCATCCATGATATGGACCAACAGATGGACCATCACGTCAAAGAATGCAGGCGGGAAGTACATCTCAAGCTCACATAGGATCACCACGATCTCTTCCTGGAGCCTTGCGAGTTTCTTCACGCTTATCGACTTCCGAGTTATGACGTCGAAGAAGTTACAGAGCCCAGTCAGCGTTGCACGGACATGGTCATCAAGTTTTCCCTCAGAAAGAAACCAAGGTTTAATCGAACCAGGAGGAGCCAAGAAGCACGTTGAAGGTTGATGGTCGCGAAATGTGATGCGGCGCAACACCAGGGATTCCGGCGCCAACTAGGAACCTGCACAACACAACCAAAGTACTTTGCCCCAACGAAACAGTGAGGTTGTCAATCTCACCGGCTTGTTGTAACAAAGGATTAAACGTATCGAGTGGAAGATGTTTGCAAGAAAACAGTAAAAACAAGTAGATTGTATGCTATGGAAAGAATAGGACCGGGGTCCACAGTTCACTAGAGGTGTCTCTCCCATAAGATAAAAGCATGTTGGGTGAACAAATTACGGTCGGGCAATTGACAAATAGAGAAAGGCATAACAATGCATATACATGACATGGTAAATATAGTGAGATTTAATTGGGCATTACGACAAAGTACATAGACCGCCATCCAACTGCATCTATGCCTAAAAAGTCCACCTTCAGGTTATCATCCGAACCCCCTCCAGTATTAAGTTGCAAAGCAACAGACAATTGCATTAAGTATTGTGCGTAATGTAATCAATAACTACATCCTTAGACATAGCATCAATGTTTTATCCCTAGTGGCAACAGCACATCACAACCTTAGAACTTTCTGTCACTGTCCCAGGTATCATGAACCCACTATCGAGCATAATTACTCCCTCTTGGAGTTAAGAGTAAAAACTTGGCCAGAGCCTCTACTAATAACGGAGAGCATGCAAGATCATAAACAACACATGAACAATAGATTGATAATCACCATAATCATAGTACTCTCTATCCATCGGATCCCGACAAACACAACATATAGAATTACATATAGATGATCTTGATCATGTTAGGCAGCTCACAAGATCCAACAATGAAGCACAACAAGGAGAAGACGACCATCTAGCTACTATGGACCCATGGTCCAGGGGTGAACTACTCACTCATCACTCCGGAGGCGATCATGGCGATGAAGAGTCCTCCGGGATGAATCCCCTCCGGCAGGGTGCGGAGGCGATCTCCAGAATCCCCGAGATGGGATTCGCGCGGCGGCGTCTCTGTAAGGTTTTCCGTATCGTGGCTCTCGGTACTGGGGGTTTCGCGACGGGAGCTTTAAGTAGGCGGAAGGTCAACGCGAGGGGCCACACGAGGGGCCCAGGGGGCAGGTCGGCGCGGCCAGGGCCTGGGCCGCGCCGGCCTAGCCTCTGGCCACCTCGTGGCCCCACTTCGTTAGGTCTTCGGTCTTCTGGAAGCTTCGTGCAAAAATAGGACCCTGGGCGAAAGTTTCGTCCAATTCCGAGAATATTTCTTTACTAGGATTTCGAAACCAAAAACAGCAGAAAACAGCAACTGGCTCTTCGGCATCTTGTTAATAGGTTAGTTCCGGAAAATGCATAAATATGACATATAATGTGCATAAAACATGTAGGTATCATCAATAAAGTAGCATGGAACATAAGAAATTATCGATACGTTGGAGACGTATCAGCATCCCCAAGCTTAGTTCTGCTCGTCCCGAGCAGGTAAAACGATAACAAAGATAATTTCTGAAGTGACATGCCATCATAATCTTGATCATACTATTTGTAAACATATGTAATGAATGCAGCGATCAAAGCAAAGGTAATGACATGAGTAAACAACTGAATCATATAGCAAAGACTTTTCATGAATAGTACTTCAAGACAAGCATCAATAAGTCTTGCATAAGAGTTAACTCGTAAAGCAATAAATCAAAGTAAAGGTGTTGAAGCAACACATAAGAAGATTAAGTTTCAGCGGTTGCTTTCAACTTGTAACATGTATATCTCATGGATATTGTCAACATAAAGTAATATAACAAGTGCAATATGCAAGTATGTAGGAATCAATGCACAGTTCACACAAGTGTTTGCTTCTTAAGGTGGAAGGAGATAGGTAAACTGACTCAACAATAAAAGTAAAAGAATAGTCCTTCAAAGAGGAAAGCATCGATTGCTGTATTTGTGCTAGAGCTTTTATTTTGAAAACATGAAACAATTTTGTCAACGGTAGTAATAAAGCATATGAGTTATGTAAATTATATCTTACAAGTTGCAAGCCTCACGCATAGTATACTAATAGTGCCCGCACCTCGTCCTACTTAACTTGGACTACCGGATCTTTGCATGCCATGTTTCAACCAAGTGTCACAAAGGGGTACCTCCATGCCGCCTGTACAAAGGTCCAAGGAGAATGCTCGCATTTCGGATTTCTCGCTTTTGATTATTCTCAACTTAGACATCCATACCGGGACAACATGGACAACAGATAATGGACTCCTCTTTAATGCATAAGCATGTAGCAAAGTTATTATTCTCATATGAGATTGAGGATATATGTCCAAAACTGAAACTTCCACCATGATTCATGGCTTTAGTTAGCGGCCCAATGTTCTTCTCTAACAATTTTGCATGCTCCAACCACTAAAATGATAGACCTTCAGACAAGACGGACATGCATAGCAACTCACATGATATTCAACAATAGTTGATGGCGTTCCCCAGAAACATGGTTATCGCACAACAAGCAACTTAATAAAATATAAAGTGCATAAGTACATATTCAATACTACGATAGTTTTTAAGGCTATTTTGTCCCATGAGCTATATATTGCAAAGGTGAATGATGGAATTTTAAAGGTAGCACTCAAGCAATTTACTTTGGAATGGCGGGTAAATACCATGTAGTAGGTAGGTATGGTGGACACAAATGGCATAATGGTTGGCTCAAGGATTTTGGATGCATGAGAAGTATTCCCTCTCGATACAAGGTTTAGGCTAGCAAGGTTATTTGAAGCAAACTCAAGGATGAACAAGTGCAGCAAGACTCACATAAAAGACATATTGTAAACATTATAAGACTCTACACTGTCTTCCTTGTTGTTCAAAAACTCAATACTAGATATTATCTAGACCTTAGAGAAACCAAATATGCAAATCAAATTTTAGCAAGCTCTATGTATTTCTTCATTAATGGGTGCAAAGCATATGATGCAAGAGCTTAAACATGAGCACAACAATTGCCAAGTATCACATTATCCAAGACATTTTTAGAATTACTACATGTAGCATTTTCCAATTCCAACCATATAACAAATTAACGAAGAAGAAACTTCGCCTTGAACATTATGAGTAAAGCCTAAGGACACATGTGTCCATATGCAACAGCGGAGCGTGTCTCTCTCCCACAAAGTGAACGCTAGGATCCATCTTATTCAAACAAAAACAAAAACGAAAACAAACCGACGCTCCAAGTAAAGAACACCAGATGTGATGAATAAAAATATAGTTTCAGGGGAGGAACCTGATGATGTTGTTGATGAAGAAGGGGATGCCTTGGGCATCCCCAAGCTTAGACGCTTGAGTCTTCTTAAAATATGCAGGGGTGAACCACGGGGCATCCCCAAGCTTAGAGCTTTCACTCCTCTTGATCATAGTATATCATTCTCCTCTCTTGACCCTTGAAAACTTCCTTCACACCAAACTTCAAGCAAACTCATTAGAGGGTTAGTGCATCATTAATAATTCACACATTCAGAGGTGACACAATCATTATTTTCACTTCTGGACATTGCATAATGCTACTGGACATTAGTGGATCAAAGAAATAAATCCAACATAGCAAAAGAGGCAATGCGAAATAAAAGGCAGAATCTGTCAAAAACAGAACAGTCCGTAAAGACGAATTTATAAATGGCACCAGACTTGCTCAAATGGAAAAACTCAAAACTAATGAAAGTTGCGTACATATCTGAGGATCACGCTCGTAAATTGGCAGATTTTTCGAATTTTCTACAGAGAATTATGCCCAAATTCGTGACAGACAGCAATGCTGTTTCTGCGCAGCGATCCCAAATATAACATCAACTTTGACATAGAAACTTTACTTGGCACAAAAACATGATAAGGAGAGGTTGCTACAGTAGTAAACAACTTCCAAGACTCAACAAAACAAAAAATTGCTGTAGGTAAAAACATGGGTTGTCTCCCATAAGCGCTTTTCTTTAACGCCTTTCAGCTAGGCGCAGAAAGTGCAAATCAAGTAACATCGAGAGTAGAAGCATCAACATCATTACCAGGGGTGTTGGGAGTTTTCTCAACCAAGCATAGTATATTTGATATATAAGTTTTAGCGTCTCCCTTTTCATTAGTCTTAGGCTTGCTACTCTCATCGAACAAATTTTCCGGAACAAGCCAAGCATAGTTATTTTCTAGTGCGTCATTCATAGCTAGAAGTTTACATGGTATTGGTGCTTTGATTTCCCCTCCATCATTAATGTTATTAGTGTACATTATTCTATCCATGTCCATTTTTTCAAGGAGACCAATAAAATTGGTATGAGAACCTAGCATATTAAATTTAGCAAAAACCTTTCTAGCCTCTCTTGCTAGACCACCAAATTCTCTAAGAAGGGTTTCTAAAACAAAATCTTTCTTTTCCCCTTCTTCCATATCACCAAGTGTAAGAAACATGTGTTGGATTATAGGATTGAGATTAACAAATTTAGTTTCCAACAAGCGAACTAAAGCAGCAGCAGCAATTTCATAGGTAGGTGCAAGTTCTACCAAGTGTCTATCTTCAAAATCTTCAGTAATACTAACATGATTGAAAAATTCTTCTATATTATTTCTCCCAACTATGGACCCACGTCCTACCGGTATGTCCTTTGTGGTGAAATTAAAAGGAAACATGATGCAATAAGCAAAAAGTAAACTAGGCAAATAAGGTAAAGACGAGTAACTAATTTTTTTGTGTTTTTGATATAGAGAGCAAGACAGTAAATAAAGTAAAACTAGCAACTAATTTTTTTGTATTTTGTTTAGGTGCAGCAAACAAAGTAGTAAATAAAATAAAGCAAGACAAAAACAAAGTAAAGAGATTGAGAAGTGGAGACTCCCCTTGCAGCGTGTCTTGATCTCCCCGCAACGGCGCCAGAAAAAGAGCTTGATGGCGTGTAACTCACACGTTCGTTGGGAACCCCAAGAGGAAGGTATGATGCGCACAGTAGCAAGTTTTCCTCGAGAAGAAACCAAGGTTTAATCGAACCAGGAGGAGCCAAGAAGCACGTTGAAGGTTGATGGTCGCGAAATGTGATGCGGCGCAACACCAGGGATTCCGGCGCCAACTAGGAACCTGCACAACACAACCAAAGTACTTTGCCCCAACGAAACAGTGAGGTTGTCAATCTCACCGGCTTGCTGTAACAAAGGATTAAACGTATCGAGTGGAAGATGTTTGCAAAGAAAACAGTAAAACAAGTAGATTGTATGCTATGGAAAGAATAGGACCGGGGTCCACAGTTCACTAGAGGTGTCTCTCCCATAAGATAAAAGCATGTTGGGTGAACAAATTACAGTCGGGCAATTGACAAATAGAGAAAGGCATAACAATGCATATACATGACATGGTAAATATAGTGAGATTTAATTGGGCATTACGACAAAGTACATAGACCGCCATCCAACTGCATCTATGCCTAAAAAGTCCACCTTCAGGTTATCATCCGAACCCCCTCCAGTATTAAGTTGCAAAGCAACAGACAATTGCATTAAGTATTGTGCGTAATGTAATCAATAACTACATCCTTAGACATAGCATCAATGTTTTATCCCTAGTGGCAACAGCACATCACAACCTTAGAACTTTCTGTCACTGTCCCAGGTATCAATGAAGGCATGAACCCACTATCGAGCATAATTACTCCCTCTTGGAGTTAAGAGTAAAAACTTGGCCAGAGCCTCTACTAATAACGGAGAGCATGCAAGATCATAAACAACACATGAACAATAGATTGATAATCACCATAATCATAGTACTCTCTATCCATCGGATCCCGACAAACACAACATATAGAATTACATATAGATGATCTTGATCATGTTAGGCAGCTCACAAGATCCAACAATGAAGCACAACAAGGAGAAGACGACCATCTAGCTACTGCTATGGACCCATAGTCCAGGGGTGAACTACTCACTCATCACTCCGGAGGCGATCATGGCGATGAAGAGTCCTCCGGGAGATGAATCCCCTCTCCGGCAGGGTGCCGGAGGCGATCTCCGAATCCCCCGAGATGGGATTCGGCGGCGGCGTCTCTGTAAGGTTTTCCGTATCGTGGCTCTCGGTACTGGGGGTTTCGCGACGGGAGCTTTAAGTAGGCGGAAGGTCAACGCGAGGGGCCACACGAGGGGCCCGGGGGCAGGTCGGCGCGGCCAGGGCACGGCCGCGCCGGCCTAGCCTCTGGCCACCTCGTGGCCCCACTTCGTTAGGTCTTCGGTCTTCCGGAAGCTTCGTGCAAAAATAGGACCCTGGGCGAAAGTTTCGTCCAATTCCGAGAATATTTCTTTACTAGGATTTCTGAAACCAAAAACAGCAGAAAACAGCAACTGGCTCTTCGGCATCTTGTTAATAGGTTAGTTCCAGAAAATGCATAAATATGACATATAATGTGCATAAAACATGTAGGTATCATCAATAAAGTAGCATGGAACATAAGAAATTATCGATACGTTGGAGACGTATCGACGTCGAAGAAGTTACAGAGCCCAGTCAGCGTTGCACGGACATGGTCATCCATTATACCTCGGATTGCAACCGGAAGAATCTGCGTCATCATCACGTGACAGTCATGAGACTTCATGCCGCTGAAGTTTCGTTTCTTGGGGTCCATGTATCTGCTTATTAGCCCGGAGTAACCGAAGGGCACTCTGACTCCTAGAAGGCAATTGAAAAATTGATCGACCTCGGCCGGACTAAAAGTGAAGCAGGAGGGGGGACAGTAATAGTCTGGCTGCTTAATCCTTTTGCGCTTCTGACCGCCGTCCGCCTCCTCCTCCGACTGTCCCTCTTGGGCCGCCGGGATCTGAAGCTCTTCCCTGATGCCCAAAACTTTCAGGTCGTGTCTTGCTTTCGGCCCATCTTTGGTCCGGTCCGGCATGTTGAGAAGAGTGCCAAGCAAGCTCTCGCACACGTTCTTTGTAATATGCATGACATCAAGGCAGTGAGGTGTATCGAGAATTTTCCAGTACGGCAAGTCCCAAAACACGGACCTCCTTTTCCATACACCAATGAGCGGCGTCGTCACCGTTGCCTTTTTCTTCTTCTTCTCTCCAGGCTTTTGACGTATCTTTCCCGGCGGAGGGCACTCCTTCCAACCTTTCAGTAATGTATCGATCTCTTCGCCGCTCTTCTTCCGTGGAGGTCCTCGGGGTTCATTTGTACCATCGAACAGATCTCCACGCTTTCTTCAGTTTTCCCTCAGAAAGAAACCAAGGTTTAATCGAACCAGTAGGAGCCAAGAAGCACGTTGAAGGTTGATGGTCGCGAAATGTGATGCGGCGCAACACCAGGGATTCCGGCGCCAACTAGGAACCTGCACAACACAACCCAAGTACTTTGTCCCAACGAAACAGTGAGGTTGTCAATCTCACCGGCTTGCTGTAACAAAGGATTAAACGTATCGAGTGGAAGATGTTTGCAAAGAAAACAGTAAAACAAGTAGATTGTATGCTATGTAAAGAATAGGACCGGGGTCCACAGTTCACTAGAGGTGTCTCTCCCATAAGATAAAAGCATGTTGGGTGAACAAATTACAGTCGGGCAATTGACAAATAGAGAAAGGCATAACAATGCATATACATGACATGGTAAATATAGTGAGATTTAATTGGGCATTACGACAAAGAACATAGACCGCCATCCAACTGCATCTATGCCTAAAAAGTCCACCTTCAGGTTATCATCCGAACCCCCTCCAGTATTAAGTTGCAAAGCAACAGACAATTGCATTAAGTATTGTGCGTAATGTAATCAATAACTACATCCTTAGACATAGCATCAATGTTTTATCCCTAGTGGCAACAGCACATCACAACCTTAGAACTTTCTGTCACTGTCCCAGGTATCAATGAAGGCATGAACCCACTATCGAGCATAATTACTCCCTCTTGGAGTTAAGAGTAAAAACTTGGCCAGAGCCTCTACTAATAACGGAGAGCATGCAAGATCATAAACAACACGTGAACAATAGATTGATAATCACCATAATCATAGTACTCTCTATCCATCGGATCCCGACAAACACAACATATAGAATTACATATAGATGATCTTGATCATGTTAGGCAGCTCACAAGATCCAACAATGAAGCACAACAAGGAGAAGACGACCATCTAGCTACTGCTATGGACCCATGGTCCAGGGGTGAACTACTCACTCATCACTCCGGAGGCGATCATGGCGATGAAGAGTCCTCCGGGAGATGAATCCCCTCTCGGCGGGTGCCGGAGGCGATCTCGAATCCCCGAGATGGGATTCGCGGCGGCGGCGTCTCTGTAAGGTTTTCCGTATCGTGGCTCTCGGTACTGGGGGTTTCGCGACGGGCTTTAAGTAGGCGGAAGGTCAACGCGAGGGGCCACACGGGCCCAGGGGATAGGTCGGCGCGGCCAGGGCCTGGGCCGCGCCGGCCACCCCCCTGGCCTCCTCGTGGCCCCACTTCGTTAGGTCTTCGGTCTTCTGGAAGCTTCGTGCAAAATAGGACCCTGGGCGAAAGTTTCGTCCAATTCCGAGAATATTTCTTTACTAAGATTTCTGAAACCAAAACAGCAGAAAACAGCAAGCGGCTCTTCGGCATCTTGTTAATAGGTTAGTTCCAGAAAATGCATAAATATGACATATAATGTGCATAAAACATGTAGGTATCATCAATAAAGTAGCATGGAACATAAGAAATTATCGATACGTTGGAGACGTATCAGCATCCCCAAGCTTAGTTCTGCTCGTCCCGAGCAGGTAAAACGATAACAAAGATAATTTCTGAAGTGACATGCCATCATAATCTTGATCATACTATTTGTAAACATATGTAATGAATGCAGCGATCAAAGCAAAGGTAATGACATGAGTAAACAACTGAATCATAAAGCAAAGACTTTTCATGAATAGTACTTCAAGACAAGCATCAATAAGTCTTGCATAAGAGTTAACTCATAAAGCAATAAATCAAAGTAAAGGTGTTGAAGCAACACATAAGAAGATTAAGTTTCAGCGGTTGCTTTCAACTTGTAACATGTATATCTCATGGATATTGTCAACATAAAGTAATATAACAAGTGCAATATGCAAGTATGTAGGAATCAATGCACAGTTCACACAAGTGTTTGCTTCTTAAGGTGGAAGGAGATAGGTAAACTGACTCAACAATAAAAGTAAAAGAATGGTCCTTCGCAGAGGAAAGCATCGATTGCTGTATTTGTGCTAGAGCTTTTATTTTGAAAACATGAAACAATTTTGTCAACGGTAGTAATAAAGCATATGAGTTATGAAAATTATATCTTACAAGTTGCAAGCCTCACGCATAGTATACTAATAGTGCCCGCACCTCGTCCTACTTAACTTGGACTACCGGATCTTTGCATGCCATGTTTCAACCAAGTGTCACAAAGGGGTACCTCCATGCCGCCTGTACAAAGGTCCAAGGAGAATGCTCGCATTTCGGATTTCTCGCTTTTGATTATTCTCAACTTAGACATCCATACCGGGACAACATGGACAACAGATAATGGACTCCTCTTTAATGCATAAGCATGTAGCAAAGTTATTATTCTCATATGAGATTGAGGATATATGTCCAAAACTGAAACTTCCACCATGATTCATGGCTTTAGTTAGCGGCCCAATGTTCTTCTCTAACAATTTTGCATGCTCCAACCACTAAAATGATAGACCTTCAGACAAGACGGACATGCATAGCAACTCACATGATATTCAACAATAGTTGATGGCGTTCCCCAGAAACATGGTTATCGCACAACAAGCAACTTAATAAAATATAAAGTGCATAAGTACATATTCAATACTACGATAGTTTTTAAGGCTATTTTGTCCCATGAGCTATATATTGCAAAGGTGAATGATGGAATTTTAAAGGTAGCACTCAAGCAATTTACTTTGGAATGGCGGGTAAATACCATGTAGTAGGTAGGTATGGTGGACACAAATGGCATAGTGGTTGGCTCAAGGATTTTGGATGCATGAGAAGTATTCCCTCTCGATACAAGGTTTTAGGCTAGCAAGGTTATTTGAAGCAAACTCAAGGATGAACAAGTGCAGCAAAACTCACATAAAAGACATATTGTAAACATTATAAGACTCTACACTGTCTTCCTTGTTGTTCAAAACTCAATACTAGATATTATCTAGACCTTAGAGAAACCAAATATGCAAATCAAATTTTAGCAAGCTCTATGTATTTCTTCATTAATGGGTGCAAAGCATATGATGCAAGAGCTTAAACATGAGCACAACAATTTCCAAGTATCACATTATCCAAGACATTTTTAGAATTACTACATGTAGCATTTTCCAATTCCAACCATATAACAAATTAACGAAGAAGAAACTTCGCCTTGAACATTATGAGTAAAGCCTAAGGACACATGTGTCCATATGCAACAGCGGAGCGTGTCTCTCTCCCACAAAGTGAATGCTAGGATCCATCTTATTCAAACAAAAACAAAAACGAAAACAAACCGACGCTCCAAGTAAAGAACACCAGATGTGACTGAATAAAAATATAGTTTCAGGGGAGGAACCTGATGATGTTGTCGATGAAGAAGGGGATGCCTTGGGCATCCCCAAGCTTAGACGCTTGAGTCTTCTTAAAATATGCAGGGATGAACCACGGGGGCATCCCCAAGCTTAGAGCTTTCACTCCTCTTGATCTTAGTATATCATTCTCCTCTCTTGACCCTTGAAAACTTCCTTCACACCAAACTTCAAGCAAACTCATTAGAGGGTTAGTGCATCATTAATAATTCACACATTCAGAGGTGACACAATCATTCTTTTCACTTCTGGACATTGCATAATGCTACTGGACATTAATGAATCAAAGAAATAAATCCAACATAGCAAAAGAGGCAATGCGAAATAAAAGGCAGAATCTGTCAAAAACAGAACAGTCCGTAAAGACGAATTTATAAATGGCACCAGACTTGCTCAAATGGAAAAACTCAAAACTAATGAAAGTTGCGTATATATCTGAGGATCACGCTCGTAAATTGGCAGATTTTTTCGAATTTTCTACAGGGAATTATGCCCAGATTCGTGACAGACAGCAATGCTGTTTCTGCGCAGCGATCCCAAATATAACATCAACTTTGACATAGAAACTTTACTTGGCACAAAAACATGATAAGGAGAGGTTGCTACAGTAGTAAACAACTTCCAAGACTCAACAAAACAAAAAATTGCTGTAGGTAAAAACATGGGTTGTCTCCCATAAGCGCTTTTCTTTAACGCCTTTCAGCTAGGCGCAGAAAGTGTAAATCAAGTAACATCGAGTAGAAGCATCAACATCATAGCTTGTTCTAATAATAGAATCAAAAGGCAACTTCATTCTCTTTCTAGGGAAGTGTTCCATACCTTTCTTGAGAGGAAATTGATATTTAATATTACCTTCCCTCATATCAATAACAGCACCAACAGTTCGAAGAAAAGGTCTTCCCAACACAATTGGACAAGATGCATTGCATTCGATATCCAAGACAACAAAATCAACGGGGACAAGGTTATTGTTAACCGTAATATGCACATTATCAATCCTCCCCAAAGGTTTCTTTTTAACATTATCGGAGATTAACATCCAAATAACAATTCTTTAATGGTGGCAAGTCAAGCATATCATAAATCTTTTTAGGCATAACAGAAATACTTGCACCAAGATCACATAAGGCATTACATTCAAAGTCATTGAATTTCATTTTAATGATGGGCTCCCAACCATCTTCTAACTTTCTAGGAATAGAAGTTTCAAGTTTTAGTTTCTCTTCTCTAGCTTTTATGAGAGCATTTGTAATATGTTTTGTAAAGGCTAAATTTATAGCACTAGCATTAGGACTTTTAGCAAGTTTTTGTAAGAACTTTATAACTTCAGAGATGTGGCAATCATCAAAATCTAAATCATTATGAGCTACAGCAATGGGATCATTGTTCCCAAGGTTGGAAAAAATTTCAGCAGTTTTATCACAAGCAGTTTCAGCAGTTTTAGCAATTTCAGGCAGTTTTGTACGCTTTGCACTAGGAGTAGAAACATTGCCAACACCAATTATATTACCATTGATAGTAGGAGGTGCAGCAACATGTGGAGAATTAGCATTACTAGTGGTGGTAATAGTCCAAACTTTAGCTACATTATTCTCTTTAGCTAGTTTTTCATTTTCTTCTCTATCCCACCTAGCACGCAACTCAGCCATTAATCTTATATTCTCATTAATTCTAACTTGGATGGCATTTGCTGTAGTAGTAATCTTATTATCAAGATCATTATTAGGCATAACTTTCAACTTTAAAAGATTAACATCAGAGGCAAGCCTATCAACTCTAGAAGCGATAGTATCAATTTTATCAAGCTTTTCCTCAACAGATTTGTTAAAAGCAGTTTGTGTACTAATAAATTCTTTAAGCATGGCTTCAAGACCAGAGGGTACACTTCTATTATTGTTGTAAGAATTCCCATAAGAATTACCATAACCATTACCATTAGCAGAAGGATATGGCCTATAGTTATTACCAGAGTTGTTCCTATAAGCATTGTTGTTGAAATTATTATTTTTAATGAAATTCACATCAACATTTTCTTCTTGAGCAACCAATGAAGCTAAAGGAACATTATTTGGATCAACATTAGATCTACCATTCACAAGCATAGACATAATCACATCAATCTTATCACTCAAGGAAGAGGTTTCCTCAACAGAATTTACCTTCTTACCTTGTGGAGCTCTTTCCGTGTGCCATTCGGAGTAATTTATCATCATATCATCAAGAAGTTTTGTAGCCGCCCCCAATGTGATGGACATAAAGGTACCTCCAGCAGCTGAATCCAATAAATTCCGCGAAGAAAAATTTAGTCCTGCATAGAAGGTTTGGATGATCATCCAAGTAGTCAGTCCATGGGTTGGGCAATTCTTTACCAAAGTTTTCATTCTCTCCCATGCTTGAGCAACATGTTCAGTATCTAATTGTTTAAAATTCATTATGCTACTTCTCAAAGAAATAATTTTAGCGGGAGGATAATATCTACTAATAAAAGCATCCTTGCATTTAGTCCATGAATCAATACTATTCTTAGGCAAAGATAGCAACCAATCTTTAGCTCTTCCTCTTAATGAGAAAGGAAACACTTTCAGTTTAATAATATCACCATCTACATCTTTATACTTTTGCATTTCACAAAGTTCAACAAAATTATTGAGATGGGCAGCAGCATCATCAGAACTAGCACCAGAAAATTGTTCTCTCATGACTAGATTTAGTAAAGCAGGTTTAATTTCAAAGAATTCTGCTGTAGTAGCAGGTGGAGCAATAGGTGTGCATAGGAAATCATTATTATTTGCATTTGTGAAGTCACACAACTTAGTATTTTCAGGGTTGGCCATTTTAGCAACAGTAAATAAAGCAAACTAGATAAAGTAAATGCGAGTAACTAATTTTTTTGTGTTTTTGATATAGCAAACAAGATAGCAAATAAAGTAAAACTAGCAACTAATTTTTTTGTATTTTGATTTAGTGCAGCAAACAAAGTAGTAAATAAAATAAAGCAAGACAAAAACAAAGTAAAGAGATTGAGAAGTGGAGACTCCCCTTGCAGCGTGTCTTGATCTCCCCGGCAACGGCGCCAGGAAAAAGAGCTTGATGGCGTGTAACTCACACGTTCGTTGGGAACCCCAAGAGGAAGGTATGATGCGCACAGTAGCAAGTTTTCCCTCAGAAAGAAACCAAGGTTTAATCGAACCAGTAGGAGCCAAGAAGCACGTTGAAGGTTGATGGTCGCGAAATGTGATGCGGCGCAACACCGGGGATTCCGGCGCCAACTAGGAACCTGCACAACACAACCCAAGTACTTTGTCCCAACGAAGCAGTGAGGTTGTCAATCTCACCGGCTTGCTGTAACAAAGGATTAAACGTATCGAGTGGAAGATGTTTGCAAAGAAAACAGTAAAACAAGTAGATTGTATGCTATGTAAAGAATAGGACCGGGGTCCACAGTTCACTAGAGGTGTCTCTCCCATAAGATAAAAGCATGTTGGGTGAACAAATTACAGTCGGGCAATTGACAAATAGAGAAAGGCATAACAATGCATATACATGACATGGTAAATATAGTGAGATTTAATTGGGCATTACGACAAAGAACATAGACCGCCATCCAACTGCATCTATGCCTAAAAAGTCCACCTTCAGGTTATCGTCCGAACCCCCTCCAGTATTAAGTTGCAAAGCAACAGACAATTGCATTAAGTATTGTGCGTAATGTAATCAATAACTACATCCTTAGACATAGCATCAATGTTTTATCCCTAGTGGCAACAACACATCACAACCTTAGAACTTTCTGTCACTGTCCCAGGTATCAATGAAGGCATGAACCCACTATCGAGCATAATTACTCCCTCTTGGAGTTAAGAGTAAAAACTTGGCCAGAGCCTCTACTAATAACGGAGAGCATGCAAGATCATAAACAACACATGAACAATAGATTGATAATCACCATAATCATAGTACTCTCTCCATCGGATCCCGACAAACACAACATATAGAATTACATATAGATGATCTTGATCATGTTAGGCAGCTCACAAGATCCAACAATGAAGCACAACAAGGAGAAGACGACCATCTAGCTACTGCTATGGACCCATGGTCCAGGGGTGAACTACTCACTCATCACTCCGGAGGCGATCATGGCGATGAAGAGTCCTCCGGGAGATGAATCCCCTCTCCGGCAGAGTGCCGGAGGCGATCTCCTGAATCCCCGAGATGGGATTCGCGGCGGCGGCGTCTCTGGGGTTTCGTATCGTGGCTCTCGGTGCGGGGGTTTGCGGGGGCTTTAAGTAGGCGGAAGGTCAACGCGAGGGGCCACACGAGGGGCCCAGGGGATAGGTCGGCGCGGCCAGGGCTGGGCAGCGCCGGCCACCTGGCCTCCTCGTGGCCCCACTTCGTTAGGTCTTCGGTCTTCTGGAAGCTTCGTGCAAAAATAGGACCCTGGGCGAAAGTTTCGTCCAATTCCGAAATATTTCTTTACTAAGATTTCTGAAACCAAAAACAGCAGATCTTCGGCATCTTGTTAATAGGTTAGTTCCAGAAAATGCATAAATATGACATATAATGTGCATAAAACATGTAGGTATCATCAATAAAGTAGCATGGAACATAAGAAATTATCGATACGTTGGAGACGTATCAGAGGTCCTCGGGGTTCATTTGTACCATCGAACAGATCTCCACGCTTTCTCCACGGGTCAGTCTTCTGTAGCCACCTTCGATGCCCCATGTAAACTGTTTTCGAAGAGCCGGGATCCTTACCAAGCTGCAAAAACATCGTCTCTTCCATGCACCTGACACATGCCTTGTGTCCATGGCACACCTGGCACGAAATGTAACCGTATCCGAGGTAGTCCTGCACCGTCGTGATCAACGCGGCTCTCAAAGGGAAATATTCTTCCGCGACGGCGTCCCATGTATCTACCCCTTCCTCCGCCCACAACGTTTCAAGCTCCTCCTTTAATAGTTCGAGATACATGTTGATATCGTTTCCTGGCTGTGTCGGCCCTTGAATTAGCATACTCATCTGTATGTACTTCCTCTTCATGCACAGCCAGGGCGGGAGGTTGTAGATCCATACAAACACGGGCCATGTGCTATGTGTGCTGCTCTGGTTTCCGAACGGATTGAATCCGTCCGTGCTCGCACCCAACCTGATGTTTCTGGGTTCTGCCCCAAAACTTCCGAATTCATTGTCTAATGCTTTCCACTGGCTTGCATCCGAAGGGTGTGTCAGCACTGGGTGCTCAATCCGATCTTCATCATTCAACACTGCCTCCTTTCTTTCAGCGTGCCAGCGCATGAGCTTTGCTTCCTTGCGGTCCGCGTAGAACCGTTGCAGCCGGGGGGCGAGCGGGAAGTACCACACAACTTTCCGAGGAGCTTTCTTCTTCCCTTTCTTGTACCGTTCAGCGTCACACACAGGACATTTGGTCTTGTCCACGTGCTCCTTGCGATACATGATACAGTCGTTGATGCAGGCGTGATACTTTTCGTGGGGTAAGTCGAGAGGGCACGTGATTCTCTTGGCCTCGGCTAGACTACCAGGACACGTGTTCCCGGCAGGAAGGAGATCTTTCACGTATTCCAGGATGTCGTCGACGCTTGTGTCCGTCCATCCGTGTTTCGCCTTCATCTGCAGCACATCGAGAGCTACTCTCAAGCGAGACTCCCCCAACCCGCGACCTGAGTCGTACAACGGAGTATTCGAGTCTATCTCCAGTTGCTCAAGCTTTGATTTCCGCTTGGCGCCCTTCGTCTTTTCGAGAAGCAGATCTTGAAGATGAGGGTCCCGCACGACTGAAGCTAGCGGCACCTCTTCGTCGTCGTCAAGGTTATTGTCATCGTCAAGGTTATTATCGTCGTCAAGGTTATCGTCTTCTGCGACAAACTCTTCATCGTCATCAATGTCATGATGCCCTCCTTCTTGCCGGCCATTATTACCACCTGCTGCCGTCGCCCCATTGACCTCCGCGCCATCATCGCTCATCCATTGAGTGTGTCCATGCATGAAACCATTAGTGAGCAGGTGCCCCTGCAATTTTCCTGAATACGGGTCAAACCATTTCCCTCGTTTGCATCTCCGGCACGGACACAATACCTCCGTGCGTTTATTTTCATACATGTCGATGATCGCGTGTTTCAGATATCTCATCACGATGCTTTCACTCATCTCGATAACCATTCTCGCCTGCATGGTAAGATTACATAATTCATTAGAACCATGCATCCGTCGGTAGTTTTCACGGAAAATTTCGGCATGACCTTCCTACACGGTAGGACATAGGAGCGCCAGAAATGTGCCGAAACGGAAACTTGAAGAATCAACATTTCGGCGCAACGTTGGCAACTCATTTTCAACGCCAACACACACACAAGCACAAGCACAAGCACAACATATATATATGCCACACACGAGAGCTTTTCTTCAAATGTCCAACATACATTGATACATTCCTTAATTTGTTCATTAATCACCTATTTGTTTGATATATTCGTCAACAAGATCGAGACGTCGCGCCGCTACCACGACGTATGGAAGCCGACTTTCTAGATCTAGATCTAGATTGAGCGGTCAATGCGGGATAGTAGATCTAGATCTACATAGGGGGATGTGGGAGATGCATGTAGGAAGGGAAGATTTGCTCAAAAAATATGATTTTGTTTGGTCAAATTGGTGAAATTGGGGATAGAAATGGGCAAAAATGAGCTGGGTTGGGAGAAGCCTCGGGTTTGTGTGAAGGAGTGGAGTAATGGTAGTGGGGGGAGTGGTTGTTGAGCAGAAATAACTGCCCAGGTTACTGCCGGCGCACCAGGGCATGGGTGCGCCGGCAGCACATAGCCCTTTCGGCTATATCACCCCCGGGCCAGGCCCAAGAATCATTGCCGGCGCACCAGCACATGGGTGCGCCGGCAATAGCGTATCGCCCCCCTGGGCTGGTGCGCCGGCAATGATTCTTGGGCCTGGCCCGAATCGGCCGAGGCCATGCCAGGAAATAGCGCCGGCGCGTCTGCTCCTCTGGTGCGCCGGCAGAAGGAACGCATCCCCGGCGCGGCTGGGAAGAGGTGCGCCGGCAACACATGCCACCGGCGCACGTCCTTGGTGGTGCGCCGGCACCTATTGCCTCCAACTATAGGCTTTTTCCTAGTAGTGGAAGTGCCCCCGGAAGGCTTCTCCATCGACACCGCTGCCATCTCCACCGCCATCTTCATCACCGATGTTGCTCCCATGAGGAGGGAGTAGTTCTCCATCGAGGCTCGGGGCTGTACCGGTAGCTATGTGGTTCATCTCTCTCTTATGTACTTCAATACAATAATCTCATGAGCTGCCTTACATGATTGAGATTCATATGATGATGCTTGTAATCTAGATGTCATTGTGCTAGTCAAGTGAGTTTTACTTATGTGATCTCCGGAGACTCCTTGTCCCACGTGTGTAAAGGTGACAGTGTGTGCACCGTGTGGGTCTCTTAGGCTATATTTCACAGAATACTTATTCACTGTTATGAATGGCGTAGTGAAGTGCTTATTTATATCCCTTTATGATTGCAATGTGTTTTGTATCACAATTTATCTATGTGCTACTCTAGTGATGTTATTAAAGTAGTTTTATTCCTCCTACACGGTGTAATGGTGACAGTGTGTGCATCCGTGTTAGTACTTGGTTTATGCTATGATCATGATCTCTTGTAGATTGCGAAGTTAACTATTGCTATGATAGTATTGATGTGTATTATTCCTCCTACATAAGCATGAAGGTGACAGTGTGCATGCTATGTTAGTACTTGGTTTAGTCGTTTCGATCTTTCATGCACTCTAAGGTTATTTAAATATGAACATTGAATTGTGGAGCTTGTTAACTCCGGCATTGAGGGTTCGTGTAATCCTACGCAATGTGTTCATCATCCAACAAGAGAGTGTAGAGTATGCATTTATCTATTCTGTTATGTGATCAAAGTTGAGAGTGTCCACTAGTGAAAGTCTAATCCCTAGGCCTTGTTCCTAAATACTGCTATCGCTGCTTGTTTCTTGTTTTTTGCGTTACTACTGCTGCGTTACTACTGCATGTTTACTTCCTGCAATATTACTACCATCAACCGCACGCCAGCGAGCTATTATCTGGCGCCGTACTACTGCTCATACTTATTCATACCACCTGTATTTCACTATCTCTTCGCCGAACTAGTACACCTATTAGGTGTGTTGGGGACACAAGAGACTTCTTGCTTTGTGGTTGCAGGGTTGCATGAGAGGGATATCTTTGACCTCTTCCTCCCCGAGTTCGATAAACCTTGGGTAATCCACTTAAGGGAAACTTGCTGCTGTTCTACAAACCTCTGCTCTTGGAGGCCCAACACTGTCTACAATAATAGAAGCACCCGTAGACATCAAGCACTTTTAAAGCGCCGTTGCTTGGGGAGGAAAGGTAAAAGGCACTCATACTTCGGTTCCAGGTAAGTTTTCTGGCGCCATTGTGTGTGTGCTCGAAGCTATTTCCTTTAGACTCGCAATTGCGACATTTGGTTTCTTGTTTACACTAGTTAGGCATAATGGACAACAATGACCTTTTTATTCTATTTCCTTATTTAAGACATGGATGGTTTGATGCAAAAATTAAAAAACCCATGGAACATATTAATATGAATGCTTTGAACACTATTGTTGCTAATGCTATGGAAAATTCTAAGCTTGGGGAAGCTGGCTTTGATGAGCATGATATTTTTAGTCCCCCAAGCATTGAGGAGAAAATTTACTTGGATGATACTATGCCTCCTATATTTGATGATGAGAATAATAATGATAGCTACTTTGTTGAATTTGCTCCCACTACAACTAATAAAATTGATTATGCCTATGTGGAGAGTAATAATTTTATGCATGAGACTCATGATAAGAATGCTTTATGTGATAGTTATATTGTTGAGTTTGCTCATGATGCTACTGAAAGTTATTATGAGAGAGGAAAATATGGTTATAGAAATTTTCATGTTACTAAAACACCTCTCTATGTGCTGAAATTTTTGAAGCTACACTTGTTTTATCTTCCTATGCTTGTTACTTTGCTCTTCATGAACTTGTTTATTTACAAGATTCCTATTCATAGGAAGCATGTTAGATTTAAATGTGTTTTGAATTTGCCTCTTGATGCTCTCTTTTGTTTCAAATACTATTTCTTGCGAGTGCATCATTAAAACTGCTGAGCCCATCTTAATGGCTATAAAGAAAAGAACTTCTTGGGAGATAACCCATGTGTTATTTTGCTACAGTATTTTGTTTTATATTTGTGTCTTGGAAGTTGTTTACTACTGTAGCAACCTCTCCTTATCTTAGTTTTGTGTTTTGTTGTGCCAAGTGAAGCCTCTAATCGAAGGTTGATACTAGATTTGGATTTCTGCGCAGAAACAGATTTCTATCTGTCACGAATCTGGGCTTATTTCTCTGTAGGAAACTCAGAAAAATCTGCCAATTTACGTGTGTGATCCTCAGATATGTACGCAACTTTCATTAGTTTTGAGTTTTTCCATTTGAGCAAGTCTGGTGCCATTTTAAAATTCGTCTTTACGGACTGTTCTGTTTTTGACAGATTCTGCCTTTTATTTCGCATTGCCGCTTTTGTTAAGTTGAATGAGTTTCTTTGTTCCATTAACTTTCAGAAGTTTTGTGCAATGTCCAGAAGTGTTAAGAATGATTGTGTCACCTCTGAACATGTGAATTTTTGATTATGCACTAACCGTCTAATGAGTTTGCTTGAAGTTTGGTGTGAAGGAAGTTTTCAAGGGTCAATAGAAGAGGGTGATATAATGTGATCGAGAAGAGTGAAAGGTCTAAGCTTGGGGATGCCCCGGTGGTTCATCCCTGCATATTTTAAGAAGACTCAAGCATCTAAGCTTGGGGATGCCCAAGGCATCCCCTTCTTCATCGACAACTTATCAGGTTTCTTCTAGTGAAACTATATTTTTATTCGGTCACATCTTATGTACTTTACTTGGAGCGTCTGTGTGCTTTTATTTTTGTTTTTGTTTTGTTATCTTAGTTCTCTGAATAAGTTCATCCTTTTGTGGGAGAGAGACACGCTCCGCTGGTTCGTATGAACACATGTGTTCTTAGCTCATAATATTCATGGCGAAGTTTCCTCTTCGTTAAATTGTTATATGGTTGGAATTTGAAAAATGCTACATGTAGTAATTGGTAAAATGTCTTGGATAATGTGATACTTGGCAATTGTTGTGCTCATGTTTAAGCTCTTGCATCATATACTTTGCACCTATTAGTGAAGAAATACATAGAGCATGCTAAAATTTGGTTTGCATAATTGGTCTCTCTAAGGTCTAGATAATTCTAGTATTGAGTTTTGAACAACAAGGAAGACGGTGTAAAGTCTTATAATGTTTACAATATGTCTTTTATGTGAGTTTTGCTGCACCGGTTCATCCTTGTGTTTGTTTCAAATAAACCTTGCTAGCCTAAGCCTTGTATCGAGAGGGAATACTTCTCATGCATCCAAAATCCTTGAGCCAACCACTATGCCATTTGTGTCCACCATACCTACCTACTACATGGTATTTCTCCGCCATTCCAAAGTAAATTGCTTGAGTGCTACCTTTAAACAATTCAAAAGTTATTACCTCTTATTTGTGTCAATGTTTTATAGCTCATGAGGAAGTATGTGGTGTTTTATCTTTCGATCTTGTCATTTACTTTTGACAGACTTTCACAATGGACTAGTGGCTTCATCCGCTTATCCAATAATTTTGCAAAAAGAGCTGGCAATGAGGTTCCCAGCCTCAATTAATTAACTTGCATTAATAATTCTCTTCACATGTTTTGCTCTGATCTATCAGTAAGCAACTTAAATTTGCAAATAGACACTCCTCCATGGTATGTGAATGTTGGAAGGCACCCGAGGATTCGGTTAGCCATGGCTTGTGTAAGCAAAAGGTTGGGAGGAGTGTCATCCATAAATAAAGAAAAACTAAACTAAAGTACATGTGTAAACAAAAGAGAAGAGGGATGATCTACCTTGCTGGTAGAGATAACGTCCTTCATGGGAGCCGCTCTTGAAAGTCTGGTTGATGAGGTAGTTAGAGTGCCCACTACCATTCGTTGACAACAACAAACACCTCTCAAAATTTTACTTTTATGCTCTCTTTATGTTTTCAAAATCAAAGCTCTAGCACAAATATAGCAATCGATGCTTTCCTCTTTGAAGGGCCTTTCTTTTACTTTTATGTTGAGTCAGTTCACCTATTTCTCTCCATCCCAAGAAGCAAACACTTGTGTGAACTGTGCATTGATTCTTACATACTTGCTTATAGCACTTGTTATATTACTTTACATTGATAATATCCATGAGATATACATGTTACAAGTTGAAAGCAACCGCTGAAACTTAATCTTCCTTTATGTTGCTTCAATACCTCTACTTTGAATTATTGCTTTACGAGCTAACTCTTATGCAAGACTTATTTATGCTTGTCTTGAAGTACTATTCATGAAAAGTCTTTGCTTTATGATTCACTTGTTTACTCATGTCATTACCATTGTTTTGATCGCTGCATTCATTACATATGTTTACAAATAGTATGATCAAGATTATGATGGCATGTCACTTCAGAAATTATCTTTGTTATCGTTTTACCTGCTCGGGACGAGCAGAACTAAGCTTGGGGATGATACGTCTCCAACGTATCGATAATTTCTTATGTTCCATGCTACTTTATTGATGATACCTACATGTTTTATGCACACTTTATGTCATATTCGTGCATTTTCGGAACTAACCTATTAACAAGATGCCGAAGTGCCAGTTCCTGTTTTCTGCTGTTTTTGTTTTCAAAAATCCTAGTAACGAAATATTCTCGGAATCGGACGAAATCAACGCCCAGGTTCCTATTTTTCGGAACCATCCAGAACACCGAGAGCCGCCGGAGGAAGCCCTGGGGGCCCCACACCTGGCGCGGCCGGAGGGGGCCGCGCCGCCCTATGGTGTGGTGGCCCTGAACCTCCGAGGCTGCCCTTCCGCCTATTTAAAGCCTCCGTCGCGAAAACCCTATTACGGAGGACGAAACCCACAGAAACCATCCAGAGCCGCCGCCATCGCGAAGCCAAGATCTGGGGGAGTTCTCTGTTCCGGCACCCTGCCGGACGGGGAAGTGCCCCGGAAGGCTTCTCCATCGACACCGCTGCCATCTCCACCGCCATCTTCATCACCGCTGCTGCTCCCATGAGGAGGGAGTAGTTCTCCATCGAGGCTCGGGGCTGTACCGGTAGCTATGTGGTTCATCTCTCTCTTATGTACTTCAATACAATAATCTCATGAGCTGCCTTACATGATTGAGATTCATATGATGATGCTTGTAATCTAGATGTCATTGTGCTAGTCAAGTGAGTTTTACTTATGTGATCTCCGGAGACTCCTTGTCCCACGTGTGTAAAGGTGACAGTGTGTGCACCGTGTGGGTCTCTTAGGCTATATTTCACAGAATACTTATTCACTGTTATGAATGGCGTAGTGAAGTGCTTATTTATATCCCTTTATGATTGCAATGTGTTTTGTATCACAATTTATCTATGTGCTACTCTAGTGATGTTATTAAAGTAGTTTTATTCCTCCTACACGGTGTAATGGTGACAGTGTGTGCATCCGTGTTAGTACTTGGTTTATGCTATGATCATGATCTCTTGTAGATTGCGAAGTTAACTATTGCTATGATAGTATTGATGTGTATTATTCCTCCTACATAAGCATGAAGGTGACAGTGTGCATGCTATGTTAGTACTTGGTTTAGTCGTTTCGATCTTTCATGCACTCTAAGGTTATTTAAATATGAACATTGAATTGTGGAGCTTGTTAACTCCGGCATTGAGGGTTCGTGTAATCCTACGCAATGTGTTCATCATCCAACAAGAGAGTGTAGAGTAGAGTATGCATTTATCTATTCTGTTATGTGATCAAAGTTGAGAGTGTCCACTAGTGAAAGTCTAATCCCTAGGCCTTGTTCCTAAATACTGCTATCGCTGCTTGTTTACTTTCTTTAGTTGCTCTGCTAGTTACTACTGCATGTTTACTTCCTGCAATATTACTACCATCAACTGCACGCCAGCGAGCTATTTTCTGGCGCCGTACTACTGCTCATACTTATTCATACCACTTGTATTTCACTATCTCTTCGCCGAACTAGTACACCTATTAGGTGTGTTGGGGACACAAGAGACTTCTTGCTTTGTGGTTGCAGGGTTGCATGAGAGGGATATCTTTGACCTCTTCCTCCCCGAGTTCGATAAACCTTGGGTAATCCACTTAAGGGAAACTTGCTACTGTTCTACAAACCTCTGCTCTTGGAGGCCCAACACTGTCTACAAGAATAGAAGCACCCGTAGACATCACCGACCCGCCTCTTCCTCTTTGTCATCGTGGTCACGCCGGTGCCGGTGTCGATCGGCTCCTTCTCGGACTCCCCCTCCGTATCATCTTCGTCCTTGTCGACCTCTTCTTCATACTCGTCGATGGGGGGTTCGTAGTCGTGGCCATGGCGTATGAAGCCGTTGAGGATCTCGGCGCCACCGTCAATATATGCAACAAATAACCTACTTTGAGTCACCGGCGGTGTCTACAATGCACATAACACATAAAGAGAAGGAAAACTGCGGTGACCCAGCATACCACTGCATGGTGTAGTGGGCAAGTCGTTGCACTACTAGGAAAAGGGCAATCAGTGGCGCACCACTTTTACCCATCAGTGGCGCACTAGTGGTGCGCCACTGCTATCACGCCACTGCTAACTTTTAGTAGTGGCGCACTAGTGGTGCGCCATTGCTATTTGGCTTAGCAGTGGCGCACCAGGTAGTGCGCCACTACTAGCTTCATGGTGCGCCACTCCTAAACGTCTGAGGTGCGCCACTGGATAGAAAAAAGGTGCGCCACTACTAAAATTTGAAATTTCTAGATCTGGATCTGGATCTGGATCTGGATCTGGCACATTTTGTTTCGATTTTTTTGGCTCGTTATTTTTTCTCGTTCTTGTTGCTAGAATTATTTGTGCAATGTTCATTCTCATTTTTCTTAGCCTAGCCGCCGGTGATGATGGATGAGGGACGTAGGAGAGGTGAAGAGAGGTGAGGAGATGTAGGAGAGGATGAACAAGAGGACGAAGGCCAGAGGTAATGGAGGCTAGAGGGTCGCCGGAGGGTCGTCGGAGAGTAAGGTCACCGGAGGTCACCATAGTGGAGGAGCTCGCCGGAAAGTAAGGTCACCGGAGCTCGACATAGTGGAGGAGGTCGCCGGAGTGAAAGGAGGAGAGGAGAGGAGGAGGTCGCCGGAGTGAAAGGAGGAGAGGAGAGGAGGAGGTCGCCGGAGTGAAAGGAGGAGAGGAGAGGAGGCAGGAGGAGGAGGAGAATGGAACAGGGAGAATATGTGGAGGAGGAGGGAGGAGGGAGGAGGGGGTTAAGTGGCCGGCTCCTCCCATTTTGAAATTCGTGGGCGGGAAGCTTAGCAGTGGCGCACCAAGGCATGGGTGCGCCACCGCTATTTTTTTCTATTTTTTGCCCAAAATCTAAAACCTGAAAAAAGTCCTGTTTCTGTTTTCCAATTGAGGAATCCATTTTTTGTCCAAACGGCCGTAGGCGGTTGAATTCGAATAGGAAATTTCGCGTAGATAGATTTTGATATAAAAAAGTTTTTCATCGGAGGTCGTATGCAACCAGAAAACCCGTTTTACCGAAAGATGACGCCATTTTGCATAATATATCAAAATTCATTTTTTTAAAATTTCACTAAACCTAGATGACATATTACATGGGCATCTCCAAGGATTTTATTTTTTGAAATTTCTATCTATTTCTTTTATTTTTTCCAAACCCGAAAAGGCGATTGCGATCACGGGGGTGGAAATGTTTAGGCACCACTTAGCAGTGGCGCACCAAGCATGGTGCGCCACTACTAAGTGATGCCCAAACATGTCCATCATCCCCTTTACATAGCAATGGCGCACCATGTAGAGGTGCGCCACTGCTACATAAAATAGCTGTGGCGCACCTCTACATGGTGCGCCATTGCTATGTATAAGGCTGGGTCAAACCCATGGTCAAACTTAGTGGTGGCGCACCACAGAAGAGGTGCGCCACTACTACATTTTTAATAGTGGCCCACCACTTTCCGGTGCGCCACTGCTAAGTAGTAGTGGCGCACTGCCCTCCTGGTGCGCCACTAACACCCATCTTACGGCTAGGCCTTTTCCTAGTAGTGTTGACACAACACAAGTGACACACTGTTCCACTCATATTACATCCCTCGGAGTGGTACAACAGAAACATATGCGAGTCCAAGGCATGTATATAGAAGGATACACGAACTGTTTACAAAATATCAACATAGCCTCCTACTTTACAGTGAGGTAAAACTTCAAATAAAGCTCCAGAAGAACGACTAGTAATCTAACTGATTGATAACACTAGCTCTAGAGATACTTGGCTTGCTATAGAACTCTAGCTACTTAGGTGCTAGGATTAGGGAAAAGGGTTCCCTTCTATCACTAGACTAGGTTTCCACTCTAGCTGATGCAAAAGTTGACTCCATTGACTTCAGGGATTGGGTTCTCCATCTCGTTGTAGTTGACTCCTTTGTCTTCGAGTTCCACGGTAGTTTCTCCTTCAGTGACTCCATCTAAGGGGGATTCAAAGAGGGATGAGTACGTACTCAACAAATTCATTATAGGAAATAGGTGTATCATGCACTAGCTATAGCCATAGACCAGAAAGTCATAGGCGAATGCAAGTTTTCATAAACATTTCTTCAAAAGGTTTATTTTATTCTGAAAACTATGCCCGTCAGTCTTCACAGGTTGACCAAAACTTCATGGAGTTCCTTTCCTGCCGCGTTCGCAGTTCCCTTCCCGGAACAGGGAGTGACAAGCCACAATTCAATACACTCTGCAGAGGTGCGTTACTTTTCCCATAAGAGACCTTATCCTTGTTGCCAACCGGGCACATGATTCCGTCCACACTTCCTTGGTGTGGGGCCCAGTATAAGATCCAAGCCAATCACTACCTTCTCCGCGACCCTGCATACACACCCTTTTGTCCATCTGTACATCCCCAGTAGACTTCTTCCGATCATACGGCTTTACCCCCCATGTACTATAGACAATCCATCATAGATAGTAGAGCGCTCTCATCCACATGGATGGGGATTTAAATGGATTTCTCAACCTACTGCGGTGTTATCACAACACCCAGCCAGGCTCTATCAAGTCCGTTGATATACAAAAGGAAAAAGATACAGCTAACTTCCCTAGAGCCATTATAGATCTTATGGTTAACGCGATATGTACGGCGCTAGAATCACTAGACGGCATTGGTGATTGGTCCTAGATGAGTAGTACCCTTGCAATGGAACCTCCACCAATCAACACATACCATGGTTCCATTCCCACCACATAGTCATATTCATAATTATAAAATAATATTTTGCTTTTCAATGCAAGAGTGATAAGTATAGTACTTTGCATATAGTTTGATAAAAATAATCAAATGACATGAGCAAGCAATGAACTTGCCTTTCTTGACTGCAAGATTATGCAGGCAAAAGCTTCGATACGTGATAACTCCAAATTCTGAAATACCATTATCGTCCAGTAAGGACAATGTTTAAAGAACTGGCAAAGATGCTATGATGCATAGTATGAGATGCAATCGTCCCGAGCGTAACCTAACCCCGATGATTTAGGATTGGTGAGTTGTAAAGATTTCTTTAGGGTGTGTTACACTTTTAGAATGGTTCTCAAACAAGGTTCTTATTAGGGTTTGGTTATCTAAGCATCATAAACAGGTGGCATAATGCATCATAACAAGCATACACATACATGAGTTCTAGTTGAGTAATATGTAAAGAGCAGTTGTCAGTTTGAAGTTCTACAGTGCATGGTTGATGATTACTTATTATGTACCTCAAAGAATAACTCTCGAAGAACAAGTTGCATGATAAATAATAAGTATTTTAAGTAAGAACTATTGGCTTCTATGGTTTGCTTGATATTTACTTCAAAAGAATAACTTTTGAAGAACATGCCTAGTAAAGAATAAGAATTATTACAAATAGGAGCTATGGGCTTCTAGGTTTACCATTGGATTCATTTAGTTCACTAATATGGACTAGTTGGTTCTTAAGTTGAATGGGTCTATATGCAGCAAGTATTGGCAGGTTTATTACTATGGTTGATCATAGGTATCATAACAAAGGATGGTTATCAAGGTGGTGCTATGAGTTAAACATTAGGTTTTACTATAACTTCTCATTTGCTTCACTAAGTAATCAATAATGATTTCTAAACTAGGTGGTTTATTATCCTCAAGTAAGGTTTAGTTGAATAGGAGCATGTGATGTGAATTACTACACATGGTTGGTATTATGATTGAGCACCATGGTTCTGCTAAGTAATGATGGTTAAGGGTGATTCCAATAGTTTTACTAAGCTATGGGTTAAATTCTGGACCTGCCATTAACAAGTGAATTTGGGTTCATTATTATGTGCAATTGAGCCTTTCAAATAGTATTGGAGGAACCTTACATAGTTGAGTTCATAAACATCTAAGGCTTGCAAGATTTGGTTAGGCATTATCACCATGAGGTGATACTAGTTGGTCATATAAGGTTTAATAAAAAATGAAGACATGAAATGATGACTTCATGTGAAGTGGTTTTGTTTTATTTTAGTTTATCATGAGCATGCATTTGTTTGTTGCATATTAAGGTTCTAAAGGTAGAGGTGAAGTTCATATGATCACATGTGATAAACCCCTAGGGTTTTACAATTGAAACTAATTTAGGATGATCACATAAAATAATGAGATCAAGTTCCTACTTATATTAGAACTAGGTTTCTAATTTATGATACAATTGCTAAAATAATAATTGGCAATAGAGTTGAAGTTATTAATCACTTTAAAGTAATATTAATAATGGTCTTAACATTTTATTATTTTAAAAGATTTAATAATTAAGATAAATATTATTTAGGGTTTAACTTAGGAATTAGGGTTGTATAGTTGTTATTAAATTTTAAAATAATATCTTGTTGACTAAAAAGGTTCTAGTAAATATATGACTTTTGACTACAAATATAATATTAGATTTTAACATTTTCTTGCTTTATTATTATTTAAAGAAAATGGTAAATGGTAATTTGCAATTTAGGGTTTATGAAGTACCACTAATATTTAAGTTAATGAAAATATGATGAAGAAAATTAATCTTAATATTTTACTTAGTCACTGAATAGCTATTATTTAATTTTTAAACTTAACTAATTGAGTTTTATTTGTATTTAGAATAAATGAAAAGGCATAATTATTAAAGGTTAAAATAATTGAATTTTATTTTGACAAATATTTTTATATTATATTTTTATTGAACAGAGTTTATTTTTGTGAGAATTTGATATCTTATTTATATTTTTCTGAGCTGCAATGAATTTTATAAATTCTAGCAAAGTTTTAGTTATTTTCTGGAATTTGAATTATCAACGAAATACTAAACGTACTGATACGTCTCCAACGTATCGATAATTTCTTATGTTCCATGCTACTTTATTGATGATACCTACATGTTTTATGCACATTATATGTCATATTTATGCATTTTGGAACTAACCTATTAACAAGATGCCGAAGAGCCAGTTGCTGTTTTCTGCTGCTTTTGGTTTCAAATCCTAGTAAAGAAATATTCTCGGAATTGGACGAAACTTTCGCCCGGGGTCCTATTTTTGCACGAAGCTTCCGAAGACCGAAGACCTAACGAAGTGGGGCCACGAGGAGGCCGGGGGTGGCCCGGCCCAAGCCCTGGCCGCGCCGACCTAGCCCCTGGGCCCCTCGTGTGGCCCTCGCGTTGACCTTCCGCCTACTTAAAGCTCCCGTCGCGAAACCCCCGCGAGCCACGATACGGAAACCTTACGGAGACGCCGCCGCCGCGAATCCCATCTCGGGGGATTCCGGAGATCGCCTCCGGCACCCTGCCGGAGAGGGGATTCATCTCCCGGAGGACTCTTCATCGCCATGATCGCTCCGGAGTGATGAGTGAGTAGTTCACCCCTGGACCATGGGTCCATAGCAGTAGCTAGATGGTCGTCTTCTCCTTGTTGTGCTTCATTGTTGGATCTTGTGAGCTGCCTAACATGATCAGGATCATCTATATGTAATTCTATATGTTGTGTTTGTCGGGATCCGATGGATAGAGAGTACTATGATTATGGTGATTATCAATCTATTGTTCATGTGTTGTTTATGATCTTGCATGCTCTCCGTTATTAGTAGAGGCTCTGGCCAAGTTTTTACTCTTAACTCCAAGAGGGAGTAATTATGCTCGATAGTGGGTTCATGCCTTCATTGATACCTGGGACAGTGAGAGAAAGTTCTAAGGTTGTGATGTCCTGTTGCCACTAGGGATAAAACATTGATGCTATGTCTAAGGATGTAGTTATTGATTACATTACGCACAATACTTAATGCAATTGTCTGTTGCTTTGCAACTTAATACTGGAGGGGGTTCGATAACCTGAAGGTGGACTTTTTAGGCATAGATGCAGTTGGATGGCGGTCTATGTTCTTTGTCGTAATGCCCAATTAAATATCACTATATTTACCATGTCATGTATATGCATTGTTATGCCTTTCTCTATTTGTCAATTGCCCGACTGTAATTTGTTCACCCAACATGCTTTTATCTTATGGGAGAGACACCTCTAGTGAACTGTGGACCCCGGTCCTATTCTTTCCATAGCATACAATCTACTTGTTTTACTGTTTTCTTTGCAAACATCTTCCACTCGATACGTTTAATCCTTTGTTACAACAAGCCGGTGAGATTGACAACCTCACTGTTTCGTTAGGGCAAAGTACTTTGGTTGTGTTGTGCAGGTTCCTAGTTGGCGCCGGAATCCCTGGTGTTGCGCCGCATCACATTTCGCGACCATCAACCTTCAACGTGCTTCTTGGCTCCTACTGTTCGATTAAACCTTGGTTTCTTTCTGAGGGAAAACTTGCTTGTGCGCATCATACCTTCCTCTTGGGGTTCCCAACGAACGTGTGAGTTACACGCCATCAAGCTCTTTTTGGGCGCCGTTGCCGGGTGAGATCAAGACACGCTGCAAGGGAGTCTCCACTTCTCAATCTCTTTACTTTGTTTTTGTCTTGCTTTATTTTATTTACTACTTTGTTTGCTGCACTAAATCAAAATACAAAAAAATTAGTTGCTAGTTTTACTTTATTTGCTATCTTGTTTGCTATATCAAAAACACAAAAAAATTAGTTACTCGCATTTACTCTATCTAGTTTGCTTTATTGTCCTGCACTCTATATTTAAAATACAAAAATTTTTTTTTTTTTTTAGTTACTTTTATTACCATGTCTAGCTCTGAACCTGTTACTTCTTCACCTGAAGACTTAGTTTTCACTTTCAAGCAAGGGGATGAGGAGAGTTTTAAGGATGCTTGGTCTAGAATTTTTACTTCTTATCGTAAAACTGAACCTCAAATGACTCTAAGTTTGCTCCTTAGTAATTTTTATTTTGGTCTTATGGTTCGCTATAGATATGCTTTGGACACTTTAGTAGGAGGAGATTTCCTTCATTGTAATGGGGATCAAGCTTTTAATGCCATAAAGAAATTGGTTGCATCACATGATTCAGCTAATAACTTTGATTCAGCCCTTATTAGCATTCATAATAGATTGAACAATCTCGAGATAAGTACATCTCGCTTAAATGATAATTATCACTGTGTTCGTAATCGTCTTGAACAAGTCTTAGAGAATCCTAAACCTTCATCATGGGACCCTTCTGTTAAAATTGTCATCGGTGATCGAACTCTTCATGCCTATTGTGATATTATGTATGAATTTTGCCTTATGCCTGAAAACATTTATAAATCTTTGAAACTTTGGGGAGTCGATAAAGGGGGAGAAGAAATAGCTCTTATTGATAACTCTATCATAATTCCTAAGGGAATAGCTGCAGGTGTGCATACAACCATTCGTGGAAGAACAGTATCCATTGATTATCTTATTATTGAAACAGGAAAAATCATATTCGGAAGATCCTTGCTGAAATTATTGGGAGCAGTCATTGATGTGGGAGAAGGCACTCTGAAATTCACCTCTATACCAGGGGGGAATCATATATTTCCTAAACCAAAAGGAAAGAAAAACATTAAGAAAGGTAAAGATGAAGCCCAAGGTAAGGTTGACACACCATCTCTCGATAATACTTGATTTGCACTTTCTGCGCCTAGCTGAAAGGCGTTAAAGAAAAGCGCTTATGGGAGACAACCCATGTTTTTACCTACAGCAATTTTTTGTTTTATTGAGTCTTGGAAGTTGTTTACTACTGTAGCAACCTCTCCTTATCATGTTTTTGTGCCAAGTAAAGTTTCTACGTCAAAGTTGATGTTATATTTGGGATCGCTGCGTAGAAACAGCATTGCTGTCTGTCACGAATCTGGGCATAATTCTCTGTAGAAAATTCGAAAAAATCTGCCAATTTACGAGCGTGATCCTCAGATATGTACGCAACTTTCATTAGTTTTGAGTTTTTCCATTTGAGCAAGTCTGGTGCCATTTATAAATTCGTCTTTACGGACTGTTCTGTTTTTGACAGATTCTGCCTTTTATTTCGCATTGCCTCTTTTGCTATGTTGGATTTATTTCTTTGATCCATTAATGTCCAGTAGCATTATGCAATGTCCAGAAGTGAAAAGAATGATTGTGTCACCTCTGAATGAGTGAATTATTAATGATGCACTAACCCTCTAATGAGTTTGCTTGAAGTTTGGTGTGAAGGAAGTTTTCAGGGGTCAAGAGAGGAGAATGATATACTAAGATCAAGAGGAGTGAAAGCTCTAAGCTTGGGGATGCCCCCGTGGTTCATCCCTGCATATTTTAAGAAGACTCAAGCATCTAAGCTTGGGGATGCCCAAGGCATCCCCTTCTTCATCGACAACATCATCGGGTTCCTCCCCTGAAACTATATTTTTATTCAGTCACATCTGGTGTTCTTTACTTGGAGCGTCGGTTTGTTTTCGTTTTGTTTTTGTTTGAATAAGATGGATCCTAGCATTCACTTTGTGGGAGAGAGACACGCTCCGCTGTTGCATATGGACACATGTGTCCTTAGGCTTTACTCATAATGTTCAAGGCGAAGTTTCTTCTTCGTTAATTTGTTATATGGTTGGAATTGGAAAATGCTACATGTAGTAATTCTAAAAATGTCTTGGATAATGTGATACTTGGCAATTGTTGTGCTCATGTTTAAGCTCTTGCATCATATGCTTTGCACCCATTAATGAAGAAATACATAGAGCTTGCTAAAATTTGATTTGCATATTTGGTTTCTCTAAGGTCTAGATAATATCTAGTATTGAGTTTTGAACAACAAGGAAGACAGTGTAGAGTCTTATAATGTTTACAATATGTCTTTTATGTGAGTCTTGCTGCACTTGTTCATCCTTGAGTTTGCTTCAAATAACCTTGCTAGCCTAAACCTTGTATCGAGAGGGAATACTTCTCATGCATCCAAAATCCTTGAGCCAACCACTATGCCATTTGTGTCCACCATACCTACCTACTACATGGTATTTACCCGCCATTCCAAAGTAAATTGCTTGAGTGCTACCTTTAAAATTCCATCATTCACCTTTGCAATATATAGCTCATGGGACAAAATAGCCTTAAAAACTATCGTAGTATTGAATATGTACTTATGCACTTTATATTTTATTAAGTTGCTTGTTGTGCGATAACCATGTTCCTGGGGAACGCCATCAACTATTGTTGAATATCATGTGAGTTGCTATGCATGTCCGTCTTGTCTGAAGGTCTATCATTTTAGTGGTTGGAGCATGCAAAATTGTTAGAGAAGAACATTGGGCCGCTAACTAAAGCCATGAATCATGGTGGAAGTTTCGGTTTTGGACATATATCCTCAATCTCATATGAGAATAATAACTTTGCTACATGCTTATGCATTAAAGAGGAGTCCATTATCTGTTGTCCATGTTGTCCCGGTATGGATGTCTAAGTTGAGAATAATCAAAAGCGAGAAATCCGAAATGCGAGCATTCTCCTTGGACCTTTGTACAGGCGGCATGGAGGTACCCCTTTGTGACACTTGGTTGAAACATGGCATGCAAAGATCCGGTAGTCCAAGTTAAGTAGGACGAGGTGCGGGCACTATTAGTATACTATGCGTGAGGCTTGCAACTTGTAAGATATAATTTACATAACTCATATGCTTTATTACTACCGTTGACAAAATTGTTTCATGTTTTCAAAATAAAAGCTCTAGCACAAATACAGCAATCGATGCTTTCCTCTGCGAAGGACCATTCTTTTACTTTTATTGTTGAGTCAGTTTACCTATCTCCTTCCACCTTAAGAAGCAAACACTTGTGTGAACTGTGCATTGATTCCTACATACTTGCATATTGCACTTGTTATATTACTTTATGTTGACAATATCCATGAGATATACATGTTACAAGTTGAAAGCAACCGCTGAAACTTAATCTTCTTATGTGTTGCTTCAATACCTTTACTTTGATTTATTGCTTTACTGAGTTAACTCTTATGCAAGACTTATTGATGCTTGTCTTGAAGTACTATTCATGAAAAGTCTTTGCTTTATGATTCAGTTGTTTACTCATGTCATTACCATTGCTTTGATCGCTGCATTCATTACATATGTTTACAAATAGTATGATCAAGATTATGATGGCATGTCACTTCGGAAATTATCTTTGTTATCGTTTTACCTGCTCGGGACGAGCAGAACTAAGCTTGGGGATGCTGATACGTCTCAACGTATCGATAATTTCTTATGTTCCATGCTACTTTATTGATGATACCTACATGTTTTATGCACATTATATGTCATATTTATGCATTTTACGGAACTAACCTATTAACAAGATGCCGAAGAGCCAGTTGCTGTTTTCTGCTGTTTTTGGTTTCAGAAATCCTAGTAAAGAAATATTCTCGGAATTGGACGAAACTTTCGCCGGGGTCCTATTTTTGCACGAAGCTTCCGGAAGACCGAAGACCTAACGAAGTGGGGCCACGAGGAGGCCAGGGGTGGCGGCGCGGCCCAAGCCCTGGCCGCGCCGACCTAGCCCCGGGGCCCCTCGTGGCCCCCTCGTTGACCTTCCGCCCTTAAAGCTCCGTCGCGAAACCCCCGGTACCGAGAGCCACGATACGGAAAACCTTACGGAGACGCCGCCGCGAATCCCATCTCGGGGATTCCGGAGATCGCCTCCGGCACCTGGGAGAGGGTTCATCTCCAGGACTCTTCATCGCCATGATCGCCTCCGGAGTGATGAGTGAGTAGTTCACCCCTGGACCATGGGTCCATAGCAGTAGCTAGATGGTCGTCTTCTCCTTGTTGTGCTTCATTGTTGGATCTTGTGAGCTGCCTAACATGATCAGGATCATCTATATGTAATTCTATATGTTGTGTTTGTCGGGATCCGATGGATAGAGAGTACTATGATTATGGTGATTATCAATCTATTGTTCATGTGTTGTTTATGATCTTGCATGCTCTCCGTTATTAGTAGAGGCTCTGGCCAAGTTTTTACTCTTAACTCCAAGAGGGAGTAATTATGCTCGATAGTGGGTTCATGCCTTCATTGATACATGGGACAGTGACAGAAAGTTCTAAGGTTGTGATGTGCTGTTGCCACTAGGGATAAAACATTGATGCTATGTCTAAGGATGTAGTTATTGATTACATTACGCACAATACTTAATGCAATTGTCTGTTGCTTTGCAACTTAATACTGGAGGGGTTCGGACGATAACCCGAAGGTGGACTTTTTAGGCATAGATTGGATGGCGGTCTATGTTCTTTGTCGTAATGCCCAATTAAATCTCACTATATTTACCATGTCATGTATATGCATTGTTATGCCTTTCTCTATTTGTCAATTGCCCGATTGTAATTTGTTCACCCAACATGCTTTTATCTTATGGGAGAACCTCTAGTGATGTGGACCCCGTCCTATTCTTTCCATGCATACAATCTACTTGTTTTATTTTCTTTGCAAACATCTTCCACTCGATACGTTTAATCCTTTGTTACAGCAAGCGGGTGAGATTGACAACCTCCTGTTTCGTTGGGGCAAAGTACTTTGGTTGTGTTGTGCAGTTCTAGTTGGCGTCGGAATCCCTGGTGTTGCGCCGCATCACATTTCGCGACCATCAACCTTCAACGTGCTTCTTGGCTCCTCTGGTTCGATTAAACCTTGGTTTCTTTCTGAGGGAAAACTTGCTACTGTGCGCATCATACCTTCCTCTTGGGGTTCCCAACGAACGTGTGAGTTACACGCCATCACGTACCGGTTCATACCGTAGCCCTAGAGACAAACAGGTGGGGCCTTTGGCCAGTCCACTGCCACGCGGGCGGAAGACCAGGTCAAAGTGCGGAGGCAGGGACCGTCACCTTGGTGAACACGCCGGTGAGCGCGCGACGGTTCTAAAGGGCACTAGAGATGATGATTAGGTGCGTTCGAACCGTACTCGATGCTGAGCAAACGAGCAACGCCACCACCTAAAGGTCACCGGAGCTACTCCGGCGAACTCAACTGCGGTGGCGCGGCTCGGGCAAAACACAAACTCGACCTAGGATGGACTCTAGGAAGCAAGAGCTGGCTCTATAGACACGCAAACTCACCCTGAATGTGATGGTGTCGTCAGGCGATGACGATTGCTGCTGGTGTCGACCTCGATTGAACCATTACTGGCGAAATACCGAGAAAGGGAAATCCAAAATTGGTGGTGCACCGGGCTCCCATTGATGCTGTGCTCTTACAGGATGCTCCTGGTGATGATGCGCATCGCCTGGACTGCTTGGTTGGCCCGGGGATGGCTTGTACCCTCGAGTTCGTCATCGACACCGGCGACAGGAGGGAAGAAGCGAGATTGAAAGGGCTGAGAAGGAATGGAGGGGTGGGGATGGATTAGGGTTTCATTGCGGTGCTCCAGACATATTTATAGAGCTGGACGAGGGCTAGTTCGTCATCCCGCCGTCGGTGAAGGCGGAGATGCTGTGGTGGTTTTGACATGGCAAACATGCACGAATCGGGAAGCATTTAGGATAGGACGGACGTGAGATAGTTTGGAAGAAGTTCTAGAATCTTCTGCAGCGTCCGGGCATACTTATCAGCGACGTAGACATGGCCGGCGACGACGCCGTGTCGAGCATGCGAGAGAGAGGAGGAAGAAGACGATCTTCTCCTCACGAATCGGTAAGTTGGCTGGGCGGCTTCTGCTGGTGCTGGGCTGCTCACATGGGCTTGTGTGGGCTGCTGCGGTGCTGGGCTCAGGCTGACAGGCACTGGCGGAGCTTAGTTAGGGCCAAACTGGGCCATGGCCCGCCCAAGATTTTTGGCAAAATAAAAATGTATGCTTGGCCCAGCCTACCAACACGTATTTCCGTGGCCCTTGCACTGACTCTGGGCTCCCAGAGTCCTAGTATCTCCATGCCTTCCACATCTGTCGTCCTTCTCGATGCCCAAAGAAATAAACCTGTCGTCCTTCACACAGCCATGGAGGGTCTCTCATTAGGTCGCTAGATTTAAAATAATAGGCAGAAAAATAGAAGGATCGGGAAACATTTTGGAACAACAGCGCCACCCGCAGCTAGAATGTCGCCACAAGTACTGTAACAAGGAACCGGCCGGAGGTCCAGCACCCGGGAGACGTCACTCGTCGAGCTAGCAGCTGCAACTGGTCACTGGATTGATCCACAACTCATTTGCAATTTCGTGTTCAGATTGTCGTCTTCCTTTTTACAAATTTTTAGTCAGGAATTCGACAGATGCATGTGCTTATGTGCTGATCCTGTAACTAGCAGAAGTGTCACCTAATGACTAATTCCTAGTGAAGATGTATGATTCGGAATATAGAAATTGTGTTCTCTTTATACCGGCCCGCCCATCATTTTGTTTGAAGCTCCGCCACTGCTGACAGGGTAAGGTTTCCTCTCCTTTTTCTATTTTCTATTTTCTATTTTCTTTTTATTTATGTTTGTTGGTTTGAATTCAAATTCAAATTTTGTTTTACTTGCAGATTTCTAACTATTTGAATCTTAATATTACTTGATAATAATACTTACTGCATAGTTTGATTGTTCAAAACAAATATTTAATTTAAGATTAGGTTAATATTTTGTGAGGGTTAATTAAAATAGAAATGGTTTAGATATTTATCTCAATTGCTTTTTAATTTAGGAACCACTTCTATTTAAAGGGTTTGGAAATTTATTACATGTGCATGGTGAACACATTATATTTTGACTAGTGCTTAACCATAGTGATTACTCACATATAGGTAATTATGGCTAGAGTTCAAATTATATGATAATGGGAATGGATTTGGATCATGAATTTATTGGTTTATTCTAGGGTTTATGAAGATAGTTTATAAACTCTATTTTTAATAATCTTGCTTAGCAAATTCTAGCTTGACTTCTTGAAATGGATACCAAGCTATATGGTTTATTCTTTGCTAAGGTTTGGTCCAAACTATAAAAGGTAGGGTTTCCTATTAGTCTTACACTAATCACTTAAATGGAATTTAGACTTAGGGTATATATGGCTTGGGTTTATACTTGTGATCTATGATACACAAGTTAGGGAACATTATTCTATGTGGAGTTGATCTAATGTTGAGGGATCTAGGGTTGTGCATAAGTTTCACTAATTGAAGCATAAGTGGACATGAGGTTTGGTAGGGTTCTACTTATAATCCCAAGTGATACTTGGATTGAAATGCAAAGGTGATCTAATTAGCTAAAGTTACTCTTCTCACCATTGGTATGATTCTTGGATCAATTCAATACTAGGGTTGTCTCAAGTGTTTGGATAAGCAAGGTTTAAATACAATATCATTACTACTCTATACAATATTGATAATGGTCTAAGATTTATTACTAGTAGTGTACCTATCATTTCATGTGATGGATGATATCTGCTTATCACATCAGTTGAACTTATCATCTAAATCTACAAAGCATGGTCATGCATTAGACATGATCAACTTATTCCTCACTAATCTCTCTTTATTATTCCTCTCATCACACTCAGCTAGATTCTTAGGGTTTATGATCATTACTCAATTTGTAATGATCAAAGTATTGGCCTTATAATGGTTCCTTAGTGAAACATGGTTCTCCTCTCCAAGATCAAGTATTGGTCAATACACTTGAGTCTACACTTTTAGCTTGAGCTCTCTTTGGATAGGTCGGGTCCCTCTAGGGTTTAGGATCATTACCAAGGTGTAATGATCACAACACTTGCCTCTATATAATTACTAGAGGAATAGATTCTTACTTACCATCAAGTGTTGGCTAGGTCAAGTAGGGTTTATTACTTGGCTTGTATTTCTTATAGCATTAGTTAGTATCAAGGGTTTATCTCACTTGGATAGGATTTGAATATTAACCTAGAGTTCTACTCAATGGATGAGGTAAACATATATAGATGATCCTCTCCTTTCTCTGTGGTTTAGTAGGAATGAGTTTGGAGAAACAAGATTGGAATAGTCAAGGTTGGATAATGAATTAATGTGAATGTCCTTGACATGAGTTAAATGTTGTAGTTGAGAATATACCATGTGAATCATGGTAGAAATATTGATTAAGTAGAGAAGACATAGAAAAGATAAGTAAATAATAGTTTCTTATTTATTCATGTTCTTTTGTTTATAGTTGAATAAACATTCATGTGTTGTTGTAAGGAATGTCATGTTGAGATCTATTATAAGATCTTGTAGTTGACCCTTACTTAAGGTGTTGTTATTGTAAAGCTAATTCCATTTGATCTAGCCCATAGATCAAATCATTTCTACCTAAGACAAGGTTTTTTGCAAAGATCACAGTGAAGTTTATAGCGGTTGACTTGATGATCTACTTCAATTCCACCAAGTCAAGTGAAACTTCAGTTACTGTGACAAGTATTATTTAAAAGCGCGAAAATTCCCAGGATTTTCTATGCATGAATGCAATGCACACTTTGGTGTTCTCTCATTTTGTAGCCTCTAAACCTGGGATATTACAAAAACTCACGTCGTCGTCGCCCATGGACACGCCGGACGCACTACCGAACACCTAGTGGGCACTCCTGCTCTCGTCGCCGAAGATAGTGCGGGGGAGGCCGGTGCCATCAGTCACGTGGCCGGCGGTGCTTCCCGAGTGACGCAGATCTAGCGACGAGTTCAGGTCAACGGGGAAGTGATATGTCTCAAACGTATCTATAATTTCTTATGTTCCATGCTACTTTTATGACAATACTTGAATGTTTTATACATACTTTACAGCATTATTATACATTTTTCGACACTAACCTATTAACAAGATGCCAAAGCGCTAGTTCTTGTTTTCTGCTTTTTGGTTTCGAAATCCTAGTAAGGAACAATTCTCGGAATTGGACAAAATCAACGCCCAGGGTCCTATTTTTGCACGAAGCTTCCAGAAGACCGAAAGAGAAACGAAGTGGGGCCACGAGGTGGCCACACACTAGGGCGGCGCGGCCGGCGGCCGGCGCGCGGCCCTAGTGTGTGGGCCTCGTGACGCCGACCTACCCTTCCGCCTACAAATAGCCTTCGTCGCGAAACCCCCTGCGAGAGCCACGATACGGAAAACCTTCCGAGACGCCCGCCGTCCGCGAATCCCATCTCGGGGGATTCAGGAGATCGCCTCCGGCACCCTGCCGGAGAGGGGAATCATCACGGAGGGGCTCTACATCATTATGCCCGCCTCCGGATTGATGCGTGAGTAGTTCATCCTTGGACTATGGGTCCATAGCAGTAGCTAGATGGTTGTCTTCTCCGCTTGTGCTATCATTGTTTAGAACTTGTGAGCTGCCTAACATGATCAAGATCATCTATTTGTAATGCTACATGTTGTGTTTGGCGGGATCCGATGAATATAGAATATTATGTTAAGTTGATTATCAATCTATCATATATGTGTTGTTTATGTTCTTGCATGCTCTCCGTTGCTAGTAGAGGCTCTGGCCAAGTTGATACTTGTAACTCCAAGAGGGAGTATTTATGCTCGATAGTGGGTTCATGCCTCCATTTAATCTGGGACAGTGACAGAAAGTTCTAAGGTTGTGGATGTGCTTTGGTGCTACTAGGGATAAAACATTGATGCTTTGTCTAAGGATATTTGTGTTGATTACATTACGCACCATACTTAATGCAATTATCTGTTGTTTACAACTTAATACTGGAAGGGGTTCGGATGATAACCTGAAGGTGGATTATTTAGGCATAGATGCATGTTGGATAGCGGTATATGTACTTTGTCGTAATGCCCTCATTAAATCACATAGTAATCATCGTTGATATGTATTGAATCTTTATTTGTCAATTGCCCGTCTGTAATTTGTTCACCCAGCATGTTAGTTATCTTATTGGAGAGTCACCTCTAGTGAACTGTGGACCCGGTCCATTCTTTTACATCTGAATACATTCTACGCAATCATTGTTCTTCTGCTCTTTGCAAACAAACACCATCTTTCACTCGATACGCTTAATTCTTTGTTTTCGCGGTGAGATTGACAACCTCAATGTTACGTTGGGGCAAAGTATCTTGATTGTGTTGTGCAGGTTCCACGTTGGCGCCGGTTTCACCGGTTGCGCCGCACTACATTCCTCCACCAACAACCTTCACGTGCTTCTTGGCTCCTCTTTGGTTCGATAACCTTGGTTTTATACTGAGGAAACTTGCCGTGCGCATCATACCTTCCTCTTGGGGTTCCCAACGGACGTGTACATCTACGCGCAACAAGCATCTCTTTTCTGGCGCCGTTGTCGGGGAGATCAAGACACGCTGCAAGGGGAGTCTCCACTTCCAATCTCTTTACTTTGTTTTTGTCTTGCTTTATTTTATTTACTGTCTTGTTTGCTTCATATTAAATACACAAAAAAATTAGTTACTTTAATTTCTGTCTTGTTTACTTGTTCTATATCAAAACACAAAAAAATTAGTTACTTGTTTTTACTTTATTTGCCTAGTTTACTTTATTGCTGCTATAATGGGTACTCCTGAAAATACTAAGTTGTGTGATTTCACTAGCACAAATAATAATGATTTTATATGTACTCCTATTGCTCCACCTGCTACTACAGCAGAATTCTATGAAATTAAACCTGCTTTACTGAATCTTGTTATGAGAGAGCAATTTTCTGGTGTTAGTACTGATGATGCTGCCCCATCTTAATAATTTTGTTGAACTTTGTGAAATGCAAAAGTATAAGGATATACATGGTGATATTATAAAACTGAAATTGTTTCCTTTCTCATTAAGAGGAAGAGCTAAAGATTGGTTGCTATCTTTACCTAAAAATAGTATTGAGAAGTAGCATAATGAATTTTAAACAATTTGATAATGAACATGTTGCTCAAGCATGAGAGAGAATGAAATCTTTGGTAAAGAATTGCCCAACCCATGGAATGACTACTTGGATGATCATCCAAACCTTTTATACAGGATTGAATTTTTCCTCGAGGAACCTATTGGATTCAGCTGCTGGAGGTACTTTTATGTCCATCACCTTGGGCGCCGCGACTAAATTACTTGATGATATGATGATCAACTACTCTGAATGGCACACTGAAAGAACTCCTCAAGTGTTGGGAACACACCATTTCTTCGAACCGTTGGTGCTGTTATTGATATGAGGGAAGGTAATATTAAATATCAATTTCCTCTCAAGAAAGGTATGGAACACTTCCCTAGAAATAGAATGAAGTTTCCTTTTGATTCTATTATTAGAACAAGCTATGATGTTGATGCTTCTTCTCTTGGTGTTACTTGATTTGCACTTTCTGCGCCTAGCTGAAAGGCGTTAAAGAAAGCACTTCTTGGGAGATAACCCAAGTTTCATTTTATTTACTGTATTGTTGAGTCTTGGAAGTTGTTTACTACTGTAGCAACCTCTCCTTATCATGTTTTTGTGCCAAGTAAAGTTTCTATGCTAAAGTTGATGATAGATTTGGATCGCTGCGCAGAAACAACATTGCTGTCTGTCACGAATTCTCGCAGAGCTCTCTGTAAAAAAATGAAAAAATCTGAAAATTTACGAGCGTGATCCTCATATATGTACGCAACTTTCATTAGTTTTGAGTTTTTCCATTTGAGCAAGTTAAGTGCCCCTGCCAGATTCATCTTTACGGACTGTTACTGTTTTTGATTCTGCCTTTTATTTCGCATTGCTTTGCTTTTGCTATGTTGAATGAGTTTCTTGGTTCCATTAACTTTCAGAAGCTTTGTGCAATGTCGAGAAGTGTTAAGAATGATTGTGTCACCTCTGAATGTGTGAATTTTGGTTATACACTAACCCTTTAATGAGTTTGCTTGAAGTTTGTGTGAAGAAAGTTTTCAAGGGTCAAGAGAAGAGGATGATATACTATGATCAAGAAGAGTGAAAGGTCTAAGCTTGGGGATGCCCGGTGGTTCATCCCTGCATATTTTAAGAAGACTCAAGCATCTAAGCTTGGGGATGCCCAAGGCATCCCTTCTTCATCGACAACATTATCGGTCACTTCTAGTGAAACTATATTTTTATTCCATCACATCTTATGTTCTTTACTTGGAAGCGTCGGTTTGTTTTTATTTTTGTTTTGTTTTGAATAAAGTTGGATCCCACCATTCTTATATTGGAGATATTACGCTCCGCTTTTTCATATGGAACACTTGTGTTCTTAATTGTGCTTTAATGTTCATGGCGAAGGCTGAAATTGCTTCGTTAAATTGCTATTTGGTTGGAATCAGAAAATGCTGCATATGGTTTGGAATAACTTGGCAATTGTTTGAGCTCTCATATATCATGTTTAAGCTCTTGCATCATGTAGTTTAATCTATTAATGAAGAACTACCGTAGAGCTTGTTTAATTTGGTTTGCATGATTGGTCTCTCTAAGTCTAGATATTTTCGGGTAAAGTGTTTGAACAACAAGGAAGACAGTGTAGAGTCTTATAATGCTTGCAATATGTTCTTGTGTGAGTTTTGCTGTACCTGTTCATACTTGTGTTTGCTTCAAACAACCTTGCTAGCCCAAACCTTGTACTGAGAGGAAATGCTTCTCGTGCATCCAAACACCTTGAGCCAAAACCCATGCCATTTGTGTCCACCATATCTACCTACTATGTGGTATTTTTCTGCCATTCCAAAGTAAATTACTTGAGTGCTACCTTTAAAATTTCATTCCTTTATCTTTGCAATATATAGCTCATGGGACAAATAGCTTAAAAACTATTGTGGTGATCAATATGTAGTTATGTGTCTTAATTCTTATAAGTTGCTTGTTGAGCGGTAACCATGTTTCTGGAGACGCCATCAACTTTACCTTTGTTGGATATCATGTGAGATGCTGCATGTTCGTCTTGTCTGAAGTAAGTGCGATTTCATGATCAAATGGTTTGAGTATGCATATGTTAGAGAAGAACATTGGGCCGCTAACTAAAGCCATGTATCATGGTGGAAGTTTCAGTTTGGACATACAACCTCAATCTCTTATGAGAATATTACTTGTTGTTGAATGCTTAAGCATTAAAAGAGGAGTCCATTATCTGTTGTCTATGTTGTCCGGTATGGATGTCTAAGTTGAGAATAATCAAAAGCGAGAACCAATGCGTGCTTTCTCCTTAGACACTTGTACAGGCGGCATAGAGGTACCTTTATGACACTTGGTTGAAATATATGTTATGCAATGATAATCCGTGTTTTCCGAGCTAAGTAGGACAAGGTGCGAGCACTATTAGTACTCTATGCATAAGAATTGAACTTGTAGGAAGTATTATGCATAGCACATATGAATTATTACCGTTGACAAAATTGTTTCTATGTTTTCAAAACAAAAGCTCTAGCACAAAAATAGTAATCCATGCTTCCCTCTTCGAAGGGCCATTCTTTTACTTTATTGTTGAGTCAGTTTACCCACTTCTTTCTATCTTAGAAGCAAACATTTGTGTTAACTGTGTGCATTGATTCTTACATGTTTACTTATTGCACTGTTATATTACTCTATGTTGACAAATATCCATGAGATATACATGTTACAAGTTGAAAGCAATTGCTGAAACTTAATCATCCTTTGTGTTGCTTCAATGCATTCTACTTTGAATTTATTGCTTATGAGTTAGCTCTTATGCAAGTCTTATTGATACTTGTTTGAAAGTACTATTCATGAAAAGTTTTGCTATATGATTCATTTGTTTAGTCATTATCTTTGTTAGCAATCTTTTGTTTAGATCACTCCATTCATCTCATATGCTTTACAATAATGTTGATCAAGATTATGTTGGTAGCATGTCACTTCAGAAATTATTTGTGTTATCGTTTACCTACTCGAGGGCGAGTAGGAACTAAGCTTGGGGATGCTTGATACGTCTCAAACGTATCTATAATTTCTTATGTTCCATGCTACTTTTATGACAATACTTGAATGTTTTATACATACTTTACAACATTATTATACATTTTTCGGCACTAACCTATTAACAAGATGCCAAAGCGCCAGTTGTTGTTTTCTGTTTTTGGTTTCAGAAATCCTAGTAAGGAAATATTCTCGGAATTGGACGAAATCAACGCCCGGGGTCCTATTTTTGCACGAAGCTTCCAGACCGAATGGGAACGAAGTGGGGCCACGAGGTGGCCACACACAGGGCGGCGCGGCCAAGGCCGCGCGGCCTAGTGTGTGGGCCCCTTGTGACGCCCCTGACCTACCCTTCCGCCTACAAATAGCCTTCGTGCGAAACCCCTCAGAGCCACGATACGGAAAACCTTCCGAGACACGCCGTCGCGAATCCCATCTCGGGGATTCGGAGATCGCCTCCGGCACCGGGAGAGGGGAATCATCACGGAGGGGCTCTACATCATCATTCCCGCCTCCGGATTGATGCGTGAGTAGTTCATCCTTGGACTATGGGTCCATAGCGGTAGCTAGATGGTTGTCTTCTCCGCTTGTGCTATCATTGTTTAGATCTTGTGAGATGCCTAACATGATCAAGATCATCTATTTGTAATGCTACATGTTGTGTTTGGCGGGATCCGATGAATATATAATATTATGTTAAGTTGATTATCAATCTATCATATATGTGTTGTTTATGTTCTTGCATGCTCTCCGTTGCTAGTAGAGGCTCTGGCCAAGTTGATACTTGTAACTCCAAGAGGGAGTAATTATGCTCGATAGTGGGTTCATGCCTCCATTTAATCTGGGACAGTGACAAAGTTCTAAGGTTGTGGATGTGCTGTTGCTACTAGGGATAAAACATGATGCTTTGTCTAAGGATATTTGTGTTGATTACATTACGCGCCATACTTAATACAATTATCTGTTGTTTACAACTTAATACGGAAGGGTTCGGATGATAACACGAAGGTGGATTATTTAGGCATAGATGCATGTTGGATAGCGGTATATGTACTTTGTCGTAATGCCCTGATTAAATCACATAGTAATCATCGTTGATATGTATTGAATCTTTATTTGTCAATTGCCCACCTGTAATTTGTTCACCCACATGTTAGTTATCTTATTGGAGAGTCACTCTAGTGAACTGTGGACCGGTCCATTCTTTTACATCTGAATACATTCTACCGCAATCATTGTTCTTACTGTTCTTTGCAAACAAACACCATCTTCCACTCGATACGCTTAATTCTTTGTTTTCAGCAAGCGGTGAGATTGACAACCTCACTGTTACGTTGGGGCAAAGTATCTTGATTGTGTTGTGCAGGTTCCACATTGGCGCCGGTTTCACTGGTGTTGCGCCGCACTACATTCCTCCACCAACAACCTTCACGTGCTTCTTGGCTCCTCTTTGGTCCGATAACCTTGGTTTCATACTGAGGGAAACTTGCTGTTGTGCGCATCATACCTTCCTCTTGGGGTTCCCAACGGATGTGTACATCTACGCGCAACAAGCAGGAAGTGAATGGCGCCGCTACCCCTCGGCGCCGAATCCGGCGAGAATGGCGCGTTGGGGTCGACGTTCGTGTCGCTGTCGGCGTTTTCTGGGGTTGTAGCGGGCGCGGTCGTCCATCTGCGACAGACCTTTGGCGTAGTACCCGGCGACGAGGGTGAGCTCGAGAACCCGCCGCCCAAGTTACGGCCGACGAGTTGCTGGCTTCCTTCGGGCTGACCGCCGCCCAAGCTAAGGCACACGTCGTCGGCAGCCGCCGCTTTCTTGGCTTCGGCTTTGTACGCCTCAGCTGTGATGCGGCGCCTTCTGCGGTCGGCCGTCACCATGGCGGAGCGGCGTTTCTCCTCATCTCGCGCCTCCTCCGACATGGTTGTAAGCTTCTCCTTCGGCGCCACGGTGCGCGGCTTCGCCGGCGCCTTCGTCGACGCATTCGCTACTTTCACCGGAGCTATTTTCTTCAGCGGCATGGCGGAGGCGAGGGTTTTTCGTGTTGGAGTCTGGATTAGAGATGGAGCGGCGGGCAAGAGAAATGAGCGGCGGATGGGAAGGGGTTTTGGGGGAAAGCATGTATAATTTTGGGATGTGTGGCTGACAGACGGCTCCCACGCCCAAAATCATTCGTTGTGTGAGGCGTCGGCGCGTCCGATTCGTGCCCTTTGCGAAGGGGCCTGCACGGGTTGACAACGCTTCTATTGGCCTCGAAAACGCTCCGGCACTTTTGGGGCATGTTGGTGTGAGCCCATTTTCGATGCCGCCCCCCAAAATGCTATCGAGGCGGAGCCCCCAAAATCATTCGCTGTGTGAGGCGCTGGCGCGCCCGATTCGCGACCTCTGCAAATGGGCCTGCACGGGGTTGACAACGCTTTTATTGGTCTCGAAAACGCCCCGGCACTTTTGGGGCCTGTCCGTGTGAGCCCATTTTTGACGTTGTCCCCCAAAATGCTATCGAGGCCAGTGTAGATGCTCTAATGAATAATAATTATTATGTTGGAATAGTGCAAACATGACCCACCTTTTTTTCTCGTGACATATGGTGATAGGCCAAGCTAGTAAGTCCAACTCGAATTATTTTTATGCAAGAAAGAAACATCTTAGATAGGGTAGTAATTCTAATACCTGAAAACAGTCCACTAGCTGTATCAAAACAAATTGAATGGGGTAATATCACAGATCGATTTCGTAAAGGGTTATGAAGAAGTCAAGTTGTATTTCCTCCAACAGATTCCCGAAATGAAAGGCTTTACTGATTAATGGCGTGCTCTAATCTATAATTCTGTTTTTGGAGGTAGTGTAGCCATCAAAGTTAATAATGAGACGATCCATTATTATTTTTGGAGATATGCTCCCTAAATTTTAAAATGTATTTTAAACATATTTTGAAATGTTAAAAAAAAATAAAACTAAAAGTTTACACATACATCTTTATGTGCTACGTGCCAACAAAGTTGTTTCATGAAAAACGACTTGTCATGTGCGTGTGTAAAAAGACAAAATTCAATGCTAAAAAAAAACTTTTGACAAGATAAATTTTCTCTTTTTTACGTAGACCACGAATAATATCGGTTTTTCGCGAAACTTGACTGACACATATATATTATAGAGATGTACATGTATAATGTTTTATCAGAAACAATTGACACTTCGAAATATGTTTTTATGGTACATGGAGCATATGCATCCGGAAGCCGAATTAAATTTTCGTTATTATCCAACACTTCGAAACACATTGGCTGCTATGTTACTTATAAAAATATAGCATGCAAAAAACAATGGCCAAATTGAATGAGCAGTTCCACGCCTTGTGGATGGTAGACTGTCCATATTTCAATATGCTATCGATGCAATTATTTTTATGGAGCATGATCTTAAAAAAAGAAAAATCTAAAATTACTATTATCGCCTTTTGAGCAACTTTTCAGGACTTAAAATAAAATTCCACAAAAGTGAACTACTTTGTTTCGCTGAGGCACAAAAAGAGGCCTCCCATTATGCCGAACTTTTTGTATGTGGACAAGACCAATTTCCAATTAGCTATTTGGGAATTACGATTCCCTGTCAAAGACTTAAAAACGTTGAATAGAAAACACGCCGAGGAGATATTACGGAAGAGATTTAAGTAATTCAAGCGGGAAGTTGCTCTTTATTAGTCAAAAAATTAGTTCTCATCAATTCAGTACTAAGTAATATGCATATAAATTTGGGGTCCCTACTTGCTCTTTTTGTTGTAGTGATGGTATGGTATATGATTTTTTTTATTCTATCTACCTTTATATTATTTTGATAAGATTCGTTTGGCAAGGAGATTGTGAGAAAAAATCGACTAGCTAAATTAAGTGTGGTATATGGTCCTGAAGATCAAGGAGATCTTCACATTCATGACCTTGAGGACAAGAATAGGGCTCTTCTAGGTAAATGACTTTTCAAGTTTCTTACCATGGGTAGAGTCTAGCAAACTCTTCTAAAAAGGAAGTACATCGACTCTCCTACTTTGTCTCAAATTTATTGGAAATATGGAGAGACTCGCGATTCTGGGTTGGCCTTAATTATATGGTGTTCAAGAAATATTTTTCCCATACGGTCCATTCTCATTTAAGGTTGAAAATTAGGTTATGAGAGGGTAAGCGGTTGGGTAATGTACACTCCAAGAATAATATCCAGCTCTATACAATACGGTTGTTTGTCACAAGGACGATACAATCGCTAAGATGTCCTAGTCCTACATAGGGCCGAGCCGGCAAAATTCGAAGCCATGTGCGAAACTTTAAAATAGGACCTCATTTTACCAGAAAATTTGAATTATTCAACAAGATCCGGCATCATCAATAAATTAGAGTATTAACTAAGTTGCTAATTTATTTGGCAATTAGACTGCCAAACTCACCTCGGTCTTGTCCTTGGCTCTCTCCTTTGTTTATATAATAATAATGATAAAGTGATGATGTTTTTACGTTGTGAATCGGAGGACTGGAGATTAGAGAACCGAAACATTCAGCTACAGGCCCCTGGCCGCAACGTTGCTGATCAGCGAAAGCCAAGAAGACGGACGCGTGGCGGCTGAGCTTTTCGTCTGTGCGACCTCGCAGGACTCAACGAGACCTTGCCGCCTCGCGAAGATTTTTTTGTTTTACACTGACCCCTTTATAAAATCACCTAACGCTGTGTTTGGAACTTTGGATGCATAGAATTGGGAGTCAGAATTGAATTGGAATGGAATACCAAAACCAAGATGGAAAGGAAATGGTCTTTAATTCCAATTCTAGTGTTTGGGTGTGCATAGTATTTGTGGTTAGAATTAAAGGGTAGCACCTAATTCTAATTTCTGTTTGGAACGTACCAACCATGGAATTAGATGTTTTGTTAAGTATGGACAATTAATATAAAGTTGTCTACATTTATGAAAAAGGGGTAAGCAATACAAACAGAACATGTATATTCAGAAGACCATACAGACATAGTCTAGAATAAAAATGATTCTCTTGACTGCTAGAAAGAAAGCAGTACAATTCATAATTAACGTAGAAAAACAAGGCATCCATACATCACCATTAAATTCCTTATCTTTTGAAAGGAGAAATTTAAAGTGCTCTTCACTGTGTCGTTATAGAAGAAAGACGGGTCAGACAGATCAGCCGGCAAGGCAAAGATAGTTCTCTTGAGTCTTCACTGTCTTTTGGAACGGAGGCACTGGAAGACTTGGAGGCTCTCGCACGATTGAGTCTGCATCTGTGTCAACAAATTGTTTTTAGCTTCCCAGCTCCCGTGTCTTGCAATTTTTTCTGAAATTCAAGGCTTGGCACGATTGGAGGCTCTCCCACGATTGGTCCTGTCCGCCCGCAAGAATATGGTCGCCGGCCACATAGCTGCACAGAGACAAGAGAGAGGAGGGCCAGGGAAAATGTCGGCTTAGGGAGAGGGCACCGTTCCCCTCTCGCCGTCGTTCACCTCGAGCCGCCCGGTCGATCTAGGGTTAGGGGCGCCAGACGAGATGACCTTGGACGAGAATGGGGAGAGTAGGAGGATGGATGCGAAGGGGAAGATGGAGGAGGGAGGGGAGAAGCTCACCGGTGCGGCGGCCGCTTCCTCCAGGACGCTCGCGGTGTCGCGGTCTTCTTCTCCGCCACGAGCTCCCGAGCGAGAGGAGGCCTGTTTTTTTTTTTTTTTTTGAGGGAGAGGAGGCCTGTTCTGTCTTAGACGAAGCGGTACGCCAGCGCGGGTGCGTTTCCAAGGAGACTAGCGCGCTTTGCAGCGCCGTTCTTCGCTGTTGTCATTTGAATTTTTTTGTTTAATTTGTTCTCCTCTGGGTTTGCGTGGGTTTTTCGCTGTGAACTGTTGAATAAAAATTTTACCTTCGGAAACTGAGCTCTGTCCTCATGACACTGACAAATTTGGTCACATTAGTGCCTGTCGCCTGCTCCCATTGGCAGTTCCTGTTGCCAAGTATGGTGGTCATAAGTTGGTCTATCTTCATTACCTTGACAAATAATATAGTTTAGAGTGAATTCCACTTTTTACCTTGTAGTTGTGCATTTGTGACACATATTACCCCCTTTAGTGGAATTTCTACCAAAATATCCAATTTAGAAGACCATAAACACGGTTTAGACCCAAATTTATCATTTTATTTGTTATTGGTAGATAGAATCGGTATGACGTCAATGTGGAGCGAAATATGTAAATATAGAAGGGCCTCATAGATGATTTATGCCCAAACTTGCTTAATCCATATGTTCCCTTCATCACTAACGTTTTGATATTTTTGGACCCTGATCATCACCTAACACCTTGCCCAATGGTTACACACCAAAAAATAAGGGTACAAAGCCTTTAATATGGGTAATCTACACAAATTTTCACTCGGCGGGGTAATTAGTGTCACCAATACAAAACTACTTGATAAAAAGTGGAATTCACTCTATAGTTTAACATCTCATCTGATGCCTCCCACCAAAAAAATACATCTTATCTCATATAACAAAACCTGAAAAATGTGTGGTTTATTCTATAGATAAAACGGTACAATCCTATGGAACGCAGTGATATCCGCCAATTATGTAATGTACGACAACCATAATATTGCTTCCAATGAGCTCGTCTAGCAAAATAACGCTAGTCATAGTGCATAGTAATTTCAACTAGTAACATGTACATGACACTAGTTTATGTTACTACCCTCATAGCGCATAGTAACATCAAGTTAGTATCACAGATGGCTCATTAATTAGCTTGTAGACTCATTGTGTCTTGAAAAGTGTGATGTTACTCCATCCCCCTCTCCCCTCAGTGCCACATAAGCAAATTTGTTGAGTTGGCTTCTAAGTTACTACTGAAGTTACTTGCACTATGAGTAGTCTAAGTCGTAACAAGCCAGCACATCGTTGGGGCCCATAACCTAATATTCCAAAACATGTATTAAATACTTCATGCATTTACCAGCCGAAAGAAATACATTACTTTAAAGCAGTCTCCCTTTCCAATTGTTTTCTTTCCTTGTGCCTTCAAAATGGAAATTCGTTGTTCCACAAAAAGTAAGTCATGAACACAATACCATGGTTAGTTCTAGGCATGAAAACTGAATGACAGGTTCCAACAACATGTCAAGTGTTCCGGCTAACAGGCAAAAGATGTACTACAAAAAATGCAGTTTGACGACCTTAAGCTTACATGAATTTTCTATATGGGAAGTTGAACTTTCAGAATATTCTCATATGATGTCCTCCTAAAACAAACCTGAGCTTTATATTTTATTCGAAAAGGAGGATGGGCTTTATATAATACCCAATAACTGAGCCAATCTGGTTTTTTCTTACAATAGCAGAAACAACACGATGCTGATGATCACTCTATTTTTTTTTATACACGGAATCATGCATATACATTTCCCTCTGTGCAAAGCCACCTTCCCCAAGTACCAGCAAGGGATTCTACAATGGAATGCGACACTCAAATATGAGAATGTATGTTCATTGGATTTGCACATCCACACCTGGTTACCAACTTGCCTAAAAAACGTCACTCTAAATACAAAATATCTCTAAGAACGGGAACCATAATTGCCTCTATAGACAGAACATGTGTGTAAGTAGCTACATACTAGAAGGACCTAGCGCGCGTTGCTGCGCTCGTTATCGTTTACCATCGTTACAGATATGTAGTTTCTTCTTTCACATTTTACACACGGTGGTTTGTGTATTTTCATTTTTGGTGCATGCCATGGGTCCACTTCTTGTTTAGTCAAGTGCAATGAAGAAAAATAGAGATTAAGATGTATGACAAAAGCACACTGTCTGAATCAAAAACCATGAGAAAAAGGCAGGATTTTGACTCTCAAAATCTGCGCAGACATAGAATTATATTTGTACTTGGAACAAAAAAATCCTATACAAAACATAGATCCAAACGTCAAGAAGGTACAATTTTGTGCAGATTTCCACCGCAATGTAGGACCAAAACTTAACTATTAGGAGCACGTAAGTATGCTTTGACGAACATTACACCCAAAAGGCTAAAAACTTAGGTTCCCTTTACATGCATATTGCTGTCAATTGTTTCTCTCTCTTCTTAGGCTAGCAAGCATCTAACTACTATTTTCTTCTTTATCAAACTATATAATTATTTTCTTATGGGGCACATTTTTATGCTAGTTTCCCTATGCAAAATAATCTAGCAATTTGGGTAGCTTTTTTTAAGTTTATAATATAGACGTCAATGGTGCTTAGTGACTCCAGATTTTCATCTAAGCATGATGGATATGGCAGACGAAAATACATCAACGAATAGTACCAATAATTAAGTCATTATGAAATATTTTACTATTTTAAATTGCCATTGCATAAAAAATTAAGTCACTATAGAAACACATAAATGAATAGTACAATTATTTTGCAAGCCAACACTTCATTCTAGCTACCAACAAGAAATTACGGAAAGTTGTCTCGTCTTGTTTTCAGTTTGAAATATCGAAGTGCTATATGGGTACTGATGGTATCTAGTGGGCAGTGGCTCTAGTTCAGTGGTGATATGTGTCCCAAAAAACAAAATCAGATGTCTTTCTTCTTCTCTACATAAAATATGTTATTACTGTGAATAGAAAAGCAACAACAAACAAAACAATTTGAGCAACAAGATAGGGAAATTCATTTTCCTTTGTATCTACATCTCTCTTTATCTCATTCACAAACCCAAATCTCCCTCTGTAATTACCATTGAACACACTATACAACAAAAGAAGCAGCACAACACTCTTCTCAATCTACGCCATCTATCCCGCAGCCGCTCATCGATGGCAACATCTCTTACTCTCTCACTTCCTCTCAGCAAGAAGCAGAACCAAGCAAAGTAGCACCCGCCTCTAATAAATTCCTCTCACTTCATCTCAGCAATCAGAAACCAGCAGAAGCACCACGCCTCTCCATGCATCCCAGGCGGCAGCGGTGGCAGGAAGTCTGTGACCAAGCAGCGATGACACCCTCTTCTCTCCCCCAACTCTTCTTTGCCCCTGCACCGCCCGGCAGCAAAATATGAAGCATCACAGATCATTTACCTTGGTTCCAAAATATCAAGTTTGAGCTGCACACTGGTCTACAGTAGAACTATGAAATTGCTAAAGCTACCTCGGAAAGTGCCAGTCAGATAACTGGAGTCTAAATGGTAACATATATTCTAAGTAATGCAAGCTAGTTAAGTTAAAAAGTAATGCAAGCTAGTTTAAGCAGTATCAGACAATACTATTTTGTCAGATCTCTAGAGGTTGTATGTGAGAATATTCTACAAATTTAGGTCAGGATTGAAAATGCAAGCCAATCTTCGCTGATAGTTTTAGCTTCACTGTCCAGGAGGTAATTTTAATAAGAGCGTAGAAACTTGATAAATTTGGTAGAAGACATACCTCGTAGCCAAGAACATATATAGTTAAAAGATTTGTAAGCTTCTCATATAATTCGAGTTTGGCCATGCTTCTTCACAACTTATATCATGTTATAGCGTATGACCAAAAATAGTAGTACTCACAAGTGTAAGCTCAATGGCAATCGAACACAAAGAATGATATTACCCTGCTAAAAATGTTTGGAGGGTAGGTTGATTCAGAATTGAAGCAGGTGTGCCGCCATGTACAAAGGAGATATTGGAAGTTAAGGATATATTGTACAAATTGGCCAGTATAAACAAACACCGGAGCAACGGATTAGTTGGAAAACACTCTGAAACTATGTAATTGTTGTAGACAGTGAAAACAAAGGAATATACACGAAGCAAAGGAAATAAAACTAAGAAACGTAGTATCTAAGAGGATGACATGAGAATACAGAAAGATAATACTGTGTACAAATCTGAACTTGTTAGCAACAGCTAAATATCATAGTTTTAAATAGCCGGCTATAGCCGGGCTATAGCCCGCTATAGCCTTTCCCGCATGGTGCGGCTAACTGCATTAGCCCGCTAAAAGGTGTCAAAGTCCTTAAATAGCCGGCTATAGCCGGGCTATAGCTGTTTTGGGAGGCCGCGGCTATAGCCTATAGCCGGCTATTTAAAACATATGTTACATGATATCAAAATAATAAAATGAAGCAAATATAATTTTGAACTGAACTACAATTTGTCATTCAACTTTGCATTTTCATCCAAGAAATCAATCACTTTTCTGGAAAACTTAATGGTACTGCATATACAATTTATCAAAAAGCTAGCTAGGCGGCGAGTTTGTGTAGCCAACCAAGAAATATACATAAGTAATTTATAACAAGACAAGTATTACAGTTCATCAAATAAACACGAGTAAACACAATATGGCCAAATATAAACATAATTTTCATGTGTGCTCGGAGTTGCTGCCTGACCTAAGCATTTCCGTGATACTTTTTGCAATGTGTTATAGTCTATTTTAGCAAGTACATGACTATCCCGTCGTACTGAAACCTTTTAGTTGGAAATGCAAGAGGACATCATGCTCCATAACTTGTTGAAAATTTGTTATGCTTACTCTTTTTTATGCACATAAGCTTATTTGAGCAGAACTGCAAAGCAATATATCCAGGCAGTCGAGTTTCAGCACTACAGAAAGTCACTTCAGCACAACCATGAACTGTTCTCGTAGAATCTGTAGCTTCAGCAGTACAGTACAGTCTAGTATTGCAATTCTTGCATATAGGCATAGTAGTACCGCACAACAAAATCTGCCAGATCATGTATTTAGCTCGTGAGAGGAGAGGTAAGGGAGAGAAGTAGCACAGAGATAGGTCACATATCGGGATACCAACGGGAAATTGGTGAATGAGGATCTGAAGCCGCACCTAGAAGCTTTTTCATTGGCTCATCAGCGTGAAGGAAGCCTTCCCCTACAGCTAGTTTCGTAGCATCTGAGCCATAGTTTGCCGGCAGAGCACGTCTAGCGGGTCATCTGACGCACAAAGAGACACATCGAGGCCAGAGAACATAAAACCCTAACGAAGCGGACACGTAACAACCACGTTTGGCGGCCCACCCCACAGAAACCATCCCCCAAACCACATTGAAAAAAATGCAAAACAAAAGACAGAAAAATCTGGACAGCCCAAGCGCACGTAGCATCTTCGACCACAGCCGCTAGCATTAACAGTGACACAACAACCTGAGGCAGGAGAGCCCCGTAAGGTGGATGAAAATCGTCGCCACAACCACGAACCCATGAGAGAAACCACTCCCGCGGTCAAAGGGAGGAACGAACCAACCAAAAGCGTATCCGCGAGAGGTCGGCCCAAACCAACCGACAACGCCCCCAAGCAACCACATGCTCTCAAAGCCAGGGAGCTTAGAGTTCTTCTAAGATGTTTAGTAGGTCAACCAAAGTACAGAAGTTGAAATCAGTATTATTGTACTTACATTTAGTACGTACAAAATTAGCGCAAGATCAAGATAGGGTGCTGCATTAAAACAAAGGGAAAATAACTCATCTGGAAACGTCCGACCCTGCCTCTGAGATAAACTGAAACAATACTGTGAGTAAGGGGTCATTATTTGGGAGACAAACAGCAGTGGAATTAAGAGAAGAAGCATAATATGATACATAAGAATAAACTTCTAAGGCAAATAGTTCATGGCTAGCCTAAGCTATAGCTTTATACTAATATCGTGGCATCGAAGAAGAAGAATTCTATAAGAAAGCTATATCTGAAATCGGTAAAACTGTAGAAGAGCGTGAGGTAGATAGCATGCAACAGAAAAAAAACGCAAGAACTTTGATCAGACTTTCACAGAACATGATTTTTGTCATTTCCAGATCTTATTGGCAGACAACCTATACGAACCAGATGTCCTTGCCTCGGTAATTACTAAATGCAACCCATCTAAGTTTAGTATACAAACTGGAAGAAATACCCAACCTACAATAAAGCTTCTACATATTTTATTGTCATTTGATATCATACATATACTTTCTCTGCAGTAAACTTGTTCATTACTATCATTTGTTTGTACGAAACAGAAATAACTAAAGTTCAAGCCACTAATCGACCTTCCGATTCTGCTTTTTGATTTGATGCATTGTGACAGTTGAAACAGGTTATTTTGAAGCAAAAAAGACAACACTATACTCTTCTGGTGCAAACAGACCAACCCAAAGATGATAAATAACTCTAAAGCATTTTTTATCAGGGTAATAAAATGATTACATCGATAAATAAGTCTGGAGCTACATCACACAAGTTTTTAACCACCAATCGACCCAATCCCCTAATGCTTACATGTTGCACAAACACAATCACTTGTTAGCAGAAAACGAACCCTGAATTGTCAGAGAGAACTGACTGACTTCAGGACGCACAAAAGTTTAGTTGTTCCATTCTTATCACCGGTCATCTTTCCCACAATCTAGGCTTGTAAGATATGAGAAAACAAAACCACACCAGATCAGAAGACAAATCGCACAGTCAGATACCAAATCAGGACCGAGCAGAATGAAAAGAACTAACCACAAAGCACTGTGGCAGTAAAATCTTAAAAAAAAGTGCCTAGGACAACCCACTCACAAGACGGACGAAACCTAGATTGAATCCACAAAGGGGACCTGCGGAACCGGTCGGAAAATTTCCCCACGGGTCAGCGACCGCGCATACGTAGGACGCGCCTACAGTCCACACGAACATCCAGTCTACGGCTACGGCGACGACGACCCGCCCCCAGCACCGGCCGACGCTCACGGCACACCATGCCCCTCCCGGCTGAAATAATAGCCACCGCCCAAGGCGGCACTCGTGAATCAAATGCAAAAGGAAGATAGGACCAGGGCGGAAAAGCACAAACCTAGATAGGAAGTGCGGTCGATCACCTGGAGAACACCGGCGGAAGGGCCGCCCCGACGGCCACCAGCCCTGAGCGAACGCGTCAAAGCAGCAGCCAATCGCAGGAACAAACGACGACACAGCCGCAGCAACAAGAGGAACACAGAGGAATCTGAGGAGATCGCTGGCGGGAGTGGCGGCAGGCTGCGGCGGAGGGGATCGAGTCGATTCAACTCAAGTTTCTTCACCCACGCAAGAACAGAACGCATCGAGCACGGCACCTAGAAGGATGGTTCGCGGCAATATCTCAGCTCAGGGGATGAAGTCGGTTCAGCTCAGATTGTCCACGCAAGCATTGAGGATGACACGACACACACAAAAGGACCATGCGCCAAGTCACCTGCAACTGGGCCCAACGAAAGCGATAGGCAAATCCACCACAGGAGCTCCCAACCCTGAGAGCTTAGAGCTCTTTAGAGATTCCGAGGGGAGACCTCCGTATTGCGCGAGTATTTTGCACGCAAGGGCGCGGGGCTAGGAATTTGCGTCTGTTTGTCTCCCGTGTCGCTGCCCCTGGCGACACCGGGCGACTACGCCGCCCCTTCCAGTCTCCCCGCCCCTCCGCTCGCCGCCGCTGCCGCCGGCCATACGCCGCGGTGGCGGCGGGCCCCCCGCTGCCAAAGGTGCCGGGGCGGATTTTCGTTCTGTGGGGGCTCGAGGGTCGTCGGGTGCGTCGGGGCGGCGGCGGCGGCTCGCCGGAGCAGGATGCCGGGGCGGCGGCCCCGGGACGCGGTGGTGGTGCGGCTCTTCGATCTACACGCGCCTAGCTGATGCTGCGTGGAGTGCTGCTGCTCGCGGATCGGGCGTTCGCACGCTCCGATCTGGATGTGGCAGCCGTTTCTGCGTCGGCTGGCCACGGCGGGTGTCGGCGGCGGCTGCCGGGAGAGTTCCTTGTGGGCGTGCTGCGTCGGATGGGTGTGGCCGTGGTGGTGGCGGTGTGCCACGGTTCCACGAAGGGCGGCGCGGCGCCGCTGCGGTGGGCGCGATGTGCAATTTGGGCACGAAGTGCTGGGCGTGTTGGTGGCAGAGCGAGGTGCTGCTGCGGCTATGCCTGTGCCGAGGCGGAGGCCCCGGGCAGCGGCGGTGTCATGTGGGCGAGGTGGTTGACGGTGCTGGCGCGCATGATGGCGTGCTCCGGCTTCCCTGCCGGTGAAGGAAGCCTCGGCGGGAGGGTCTTGCTCCGGCGAAAGCTCTGCCCGACTTGGTCGGTGCCGGCGATGGCGACGCCTCAGGGCGCCGTTCCCCTTCTTGGAGGCATCGTCGTGGAGCTTCCACCTCTCCTGCCTTCGAGGATTCGTGCCCTCCGGGTGAAAACCCAAGCTCTTGCCTCGGCGGGCGACGGCGGCGGTCGTCGCTTCCCTTCTTGGAGCGTCGTCTTTGGAGGCGTAACTTCACTCGGCGAGGGTGGTTTGTTTGCCGGACCGCGTTGCCTTACCGTCTGCGTTGGAGGATGCGAGGCGGCGGCCTCGGGTAGGTGGCTGTGAGCCGGGGCGGCGGCCCCGGACGGTGCGGCAACATCTCTATGGTGCGGGGATGCGGCTTGTCACGGCTTGGGTGGCGACCCTGGCTGCGTGGGCGTAGGGCAGTCGGCTCGGTCGGACGCGTCCTAGAGGGGACGGTCGGACGTTATGTCGGGGCGGCGGCCCCGGATGAGTTGGTGTGATGCCCGTGGTCTGCGGCCGTTTGCCCTGTGCAGCTTGGGTTGCGGGTGGACGGTTCGTGCGGCGTCGCAGCTCGAGAGCGAGCGGTGGTACGTCGGGGCGGCGGCCCCGGAAGGTGGTGGTCTTGGTGGACGCGCAGGGCGCGATGGAGCAGCGGTATGTCGGAGCGGCGGCTCCGAATGTTCGTCATCTTCGAGGGTGCTTGACCTTGGGTCGCTTGGGCGATAAGGTGACTCTCGACGATGGGCTTGGGCGGCAACGACAATGACGTTGAGCATGGTGTGGTTGTTGCAAGACCGTGTTAGTCGGCTCCGTCCCGGCGTGTCCGAATGTCTTCAGGTTGGCCTCCTCTTGCTGTGAAGTCGAAGCTGCCTTTGGGTGGTGTACGATGACCTTCGAGGGGCGGTTCGACGGTGAAGGTCCTTTTCGGCGCAGGTCTTGTGCATCTCCTCTCTCGGGCTCGTCGTCAGAATCGGAGCTACCGGCCTTTTCTTGGGGAGCCATCTGTTTGGCATAGGCCAACTCGAGCTTCGCGTTTGTGTAGCTTGTGTGGGTAGCCAGGGTGGCTCGGTGTGCCTTCGTGGCGTCGTGTGGGTGGGTGTGGGCTTGGCCCTGTCTTTGTAGGTTTTTGCCCGGTTTTCTCCTAAAAACCGGGCACCTTCTGCTTAATTAATGGATGAGGCAAAGCTTTTGCCTCCGTTTCAAAAAAATAAATTCCACACGCATCCAAACAGCGAAATTGGAGGCCGAATTCCAGATTTCCAATTCTAAGCCTCAATTACGTACATCCAAACACAGTATAACAGTATAGATCCGATTGATAGAGCGATCGACGACATCGCCGCCTCGCTAAGTGCCTTTTTTTTTTGAGCGTTGCCTCGCTAAGTGCCTGATTGCCGTTTTCTGCCGATCGGATTGATCGAGCGACCGAGGAGACGAGGCCGCGGCCGCGAGCACAGTTAGCTGACTTTTCGCTCGCTCGCTCTGTCACTCACCACCAGTCTGTCCAGACCAGGACGTGGGTTTGTTCCACTTCCACCGTTCCAAGTCCCAGGTAAGTTTTCTTCTCTATTCTCTTCTCAAGTTTTTTTTCCAGTGTCATACTTATATGGGCCTCAAATTGAAAAAGGCCGAAAACAAACCCCGAAGTCGCAGGGAAAAGCTAAATCGAACCCTAAACTCCTAATTAGGGATGTAAACGGATCGGATCAGATCGGATATTGCTCTTACCATATCCTTTACCATATTTTTGTAACTGATTCGGATCGGAGCGGATAATGGTCGGATGCGGATTCGGATGCGGATTATATCGGATTACGGATATGGAGCGGATTCGGACCGAACTCGGATCGGAAACGGATTATTAAGAAAATATACACATAAAAAAATAGAAGTATGCTTTCTATGTAAAATATGCTTGTACTTATAGAATATAGCAAAATGTACACTCTATTTTGTACAACAAAGCAATTTGTGTACTAATAGCATACATATTTTGGCCGATGAACTAACTATATTGTCTAAATATTTAGGGTTGGGCTAATTTTCTCGGATTATCCTCTTTGTAGACCTCGGATAATCCGCAAAAAATGGCGGATAATCTGTATCCGTCGGATAGTATCAATACCATATCCTCTACCATATCCGCCGGATATCCGCTTGATCACTATCCGCATCCGTATCCATATCCGGCGGATTTCTAAAAATGCATACCATATCCTCAAAAACGGATATGGATGCGGATTCGGAGCGGAAATTATCCGTACCATTTACATCCCTACTCCTAATCCCCGCAATCAGCACTCTTAACTCTAAAATCCCAGTCTAATTTAAACCTTGGCGAGTTAACCAGACATGGATTGCCGATGCGGCAGTGTCAACCGGGATTGTTGACCGTGCGGAGGGGGAGGGCGATGACAGTTTTGATAAATATCGGTTGTGCCAGCCCACCGGCCCACGTAGTCCACTCACCGTAGCGCTCGAGGTGCCCCCTGGTATTCTTGTCCATCCTCTGTTCGTGCGACTGCCATGGTGACTGGAGGGTGATCGGCGGCATCGGCGGCGATCTCGACTGCGCATGGACGAGGAACGTGCAAGGTAAGTACTTCGATGCCCGTTCTCTTGCACTAAACTTGGTTTGTCATGTCGTTACTTAGTTAGGTTTAGGGATTTGGATGAGCCGTATCTGGGAGTTATATGTGGTGTGAAAGTTTGATTTTTTTTCAAAAATTATGATGATTTTGCTTTTGATATTCATCGGTTTAGGCAAATGTAGTGACAATCTTCAATTTATTACAGTGAAATCATGGATCCGACAGAGATATTGAATGTCTGTTTTCACATTGGAGGGGATTTCATTCGTGTTGGCCCTAATCTGGATTATGTTGGTGGAGATGAAGTGTTGTCAGAGATTGAGAGGGACAAACTTTCGTTGCAGGAAGTGAAAGGATTTTTGAAAGATCATATAACCCTGAAGGATTCAATAAAGCTGTATTTTTTGATTCATGGGAAAGATTTAGTCAATGGCTTGGTTTTTCTGTGTGAAGACAGTGCATGTATGAAAATGGCAAATTATGTGTGTGTTGGACGTGTTGCTGATGTGTTTGTTGAATATCGTGGAGAGGAGGACAGTCAGCACGGGAAGTGATTATGAGGATGAGATGATGGATGTCTCTTAGCCTGCTGAAAGTTCAGAAAAACAAATTGAGGAAAACATCCTTGTGCCAGATTGTTACCCTCCAAAACCCACCGACGGGCGTTGGTTAAGCAACACGAAGAGCCGGGAAGCTCCCAGGGCCGCTTAGTGGATCCACGGCACCTCGCGTCGTCCCGCAAATCTTCCCAACGTCTGGCGGTTGCTAGTGCGTGCCACGACCTAGACCCGATCAGGAAGGTGTTAGTGCTTCGATTGTTCCTGGTAGACACGTACACATTAAATACGAGCCCTATCGGCTCTCGGGTTTCGTGGATCGGCTCAAAGAGCCGTTCGCCCCATGTTTCACGTTGGATTTACAATGGCATGGGGATCCTGCTTGATCGGGACAAAGCTAAAACGATCCACGACAGTTTAGGGTTTCCACCGAACGTCCTACGTGCGATCGGGCCTAGCAGCTACGAGAGATTATGCAAACTACCCCTACGAGAGGCCTAAAAACCAACATAACGTTGATTCCCGGAACATCCCTCGCAGGGACGATAAACAACGCCTAACGCCTACCGGATCGTCCGACCCCGACATAAGGCCTAACTATGCGGATATTAAACTAATCCTTGCGGAGCAAGGAGCAACTATAACGGATCGGATCTACTAAGTAACGAACAAGCAAGATGCTGCCCTTACGTCTGGATGAGACGTAAGGGCAGCTAATGTCGAGGACGGCATTGCCAATCATTACGTACGAAAGCATCAATGCAAGCCCTAAACACCTAAGGATAAATAGTACTGCTCGCCATCAACAAGGCTTCAAACACGAGGTACAGGTTAACGAATAAACGTATCTGCCTAGATCGCTAGATGCGATCTAGGCGACATCGTCTCTGGAGAAACCCTCGAAGAAAGGGGTGGCGTGCGCTGATTTGTGTTGGTTGAACGATGATTGTCCTTCTTTTCCGATAACCCTAGATACATATTTATAGTCCAAGGGACTTTCTAATTGAGGCGTGCACCTAACCGTGCCGGGCCGAGACTCTATCTCTTTAATCTAAATTACAATACGATCTAATATGTTACGAATACATGGCGATTAGCAGAACTCTTTCTTAAGGCCGCTTCGAAAATGCTCACGTGTCGTCCTTCAAGCCCATCTTCACTTGGCCCATCTCCTGATTTGGCCAAAATCGGGTGGTAACACATGCCCCTGGTTTTGATAATGATAATTGCAAAACCATTTGTCTCCTTCGAAGGGTCATGTCATGGAAGAACCGTCGCAGTTTTCTTCATGATGACGTCTTGCCTCCTCGCCTTCTGCACGATTTGACGGTTCCACCACGTCCTCGGAAACTGCTTAGGCATTAAACCATATATTTCCCCTTTTATTTGGCCACTTCCAGTTCTTCTCTTCCTCCCTGCTCAGCACTTCCAAAAACCCTCCTCTGCCCCATGTCTTCCTCTTCTTCCTCTTCTTCGGATCTTTGATCCTCCTTCGCGAGCCGACTTTGAGTGGGACCGATGGAGCCCATGCGGCCAACACCGCCGCGCCATCGAGGCGGGACGTCCGAGCCACAACTTCTCCATCTGGTCGGAGGACGACCAGTCCACGACCGACGGGGAGAGCGACCTCCGCTTCCTCGCCAATGAGGAGCGGTGGAGAACGGCGCGACCACCTTCCCTGGGACCAGGGGCCCCCTCTCCGAGGAGGCGGAGGAGAAGGAGGAGGAGGAAGAAGATGGACTCCTCCGAGCCGCCGGCCAAGCGCCTTGCCCCGGCCGGGAACCTCGGCGACCGGCGGCGATGCCGGCGCGGCGACGAGGAGGACGAGGACAACGAGGGTCCTGCCGGTGGTCGCTACAGCGGCGGCAGCAGGCGGCGGGAGCGGTGCCGCAGCCGGCGATGATACCGGCGACGACGAGGGCAGCAACGGCCCCTAGATAGGATCTTAGCCTAGGGCCGGCGGTAGTAGACGGGGCAATGTACCCCCTAAGACCTCCTTTTGAGAGCAATCAGCTCTTTATGTAAGAAATCTAGTTTATCAATGAAGAATTTCCCCAACTTGATTTTGACCTTCTTCATGATAATTTAGCCGATTGCCCTTCGTCTGAGCCTGCCACTGTCAATCTGGTCAGTGCTCAATGAGCCGATGGCAGTGCATCGGACTCTCATGACAAATTCGAGGTAGATCCATCCGGACCTCCAACTCCCGGTCGAGCCACAATCGTGCAAACCCAGATCCTGGAAATGTAGATCCAACTGAACGGAATGTTGGACTTTAGCGGCATCCTCGTCTTCCAGATCCTCTTTGCCTTCAGGAGATCTTAGGACCGTCGTTAGAACAATTCCGCTGCTGAAGCTAACACTTTTGCGGAACAGGCACTATTCGCCCATAACTGTCCTTGTGATGCTTCATTTCTTTGCAGCCACAACTGGTCCAGAGCCCATCAACGATCGTTGCTTCCTCTCCAAATTCCTCCCATCAACTCCAGCAGTTCCCTTCTGCAATAATTCACCATCTCTCAACGAGTTGTGATGCGGAGCAAGCCGATTTCAACCAAATCGGCTCCATAGAACAAGGAACCTTAAGGGCGAGCTGCCCCCGAGCCTCGATCAAGGCGAGGATAAAAGTGGACCAGCCGAATGGGCCAACATTGGCTTCCCAACTATAGTCTTGTGTTATTGAATTCCACAAAATCGTCTCTCAGGATCATCGATGTTTCAGAACGAGCTGCCCGAGCTACTCCGACTTTTCATTAACACAGGGCAAGAACGCTTACGCTCAAGGAGCCAGCACCGGAAGGTTTTGGAAGGATCGCACTCCCTTGAACCAAGAAACCTCAACGTAGTGGCCCTTAACCCCTCCCAGCTCCATTCCTGCGCCTTCTGCTTTGATTGGCTCATCATCTTGGGCAAACTGATGCAGCTTCTGGTGAGAATGGTCCAGCTCCAGGAGATCATCGGTTGATCATCGGCTGTTCTCATGATCCTAACCTGATCTGTATGCTCAGGCACTGCTGATCTGGTGATGACTGCTCCATTAAGCTTCTGCTTGTAATCACTGCATCCCTTGAGTCGATGGCCATGCATCGGCTTTGAATTCTTAAGTCGATGTCTACGCATCGGCTGTGCTCAAAAATTTCTGTATTTTCGATTTTTTGCGGCCGATTTGTTTACGTATCGGCCCCCATACTTGAGCTGCTCTGTTGGACATTTGACATCCGTTCCCAGCTCCGTATCCTCGTATCTCATCCATCTATGTGCCCCCGAGCCGATTCTGTCAAGTAATTGATGGCATCGGCTCTTCAGGCATCTGTTGGATCAATGTTGAACACTGAGACAAGGTATGTTGAGGATAATTTTGGCCGATTGCGGAATCGGCCTCCCTTTCCGTTGCAATGCTTTGGCGATGATTTGCAACTTCTCGGATTTCCACTATAGCTACGTGGCATGTTGGAGATGAGATCCTTTGCTTTTCATTTTTGAGGGCCGATCTCGGGGATCGGCCTTGCCACGTATGTCCAATGTCTTGGACTTGCTACTCCGTCCAGGTCACGGATATCATGTTTGTATCAGCCGATGCCTCTGCATCGGCATCAGCCGATGCCTGTGCATCGGCTTTCGCCTTGGGCGCCATACTTTCTTTGGCGGGCGGCGCCTTCGTCTCCTTTGTTTGCTGAATTTTCACGGCCAGATCGGGCCGTGCTCTTCTCAACGTGTCGGTGCGTCGCCTCGGCTTCTTCCAAGTTTCGCAGCCGTTGCACCCTACGCTCTGAGAGGTCATCGAGGCACCACCTTGTCGGTGATACCTATCTTCTTCTCCATCGACTCCTCGAAGTCTTCTTCTTGAGAGGACTCAGCTCGTTTGTTATGTGGTGGGAGGGTTCCAGACGCTCGAACACTGAAACTTCGTTTGTCCTTCTCCTTCGCTGTTTGCACTCTGGGCAGTTCTCGATTGTTGGCAATCGGCTCATTCCCGAGTCCCAGCAATGTTTGAAGAAAGGGCAGTCCAGTGCCTATCCACGTTGTCTTGCTCCCTTGACCTCCCTCCAGCGTGGCGTTCGTACCCGTCGTTGTCCCCATGTTCACGACGATACCTCTCCGTTTGCATCAGGCCGACGATATCTCATCGTCGTCGTCGTAGCGCGGCGTCGGTCGTCTTGCTGCTCATATTTGTTGAGGAGATACACGGATAATGGGCGTTGATCGTATGCTTCTCACCTCCTCCTCGGTTAGGTACCGTACTCATCATCTTGGGGCCGGTCGGGTGGAACGACCTCCTCTTTATCTTTGCCACGGGGGTGGGCTGCTCTCTGCTTTGTCCACGCCATGGCGGATCACAAACCCTGCCATATTGACATCGAAAGAGAACCCTGGTTCTCTTATGGAGTGGCTTAGGTCCACCATGTTGACGTCGGAAACGGACGCATGTCTACTGTCATGGCAAACTGTCCGAAAGTTAATCGGCCTGATTCTATCGCCATCGAATTTGTGCGCACCAATACTTTGCAGTCGTTGGTGGCGTGCGTGAACGTATGATGCCATTTGCAGTATGGCCTTTTGTTGATCTCTGTGCCGTAGGGATCTTGTGGCCTTCGGGTAGCTTCAACTGTTTCTCTTTCAGTGCAGATCGAAGATCTGTTCAGTTTTGGTCACGTCAAAGTCCAACCCTCTTGGAGGCCCTGGTGGATTCACCCATTTGCAGGACACAGGTACTGGCGTCCGAGTCCATTCGGCTACCGCTACTTCCTGATCTTCCGCAGAATCTTCATCTTCATCGGTATTGACCAGGCTGACGCGCGCTTGAACTTGTCCTGATACAATTCTGGATAAGCATCGCCTCAAAGTCAGTCTATTGACCGGGTGCGTCAACGAGTTGTACTCAACACGGAGCGTCGAGATCCTTGAGCAGCCGTAAGGCACCGCCACGCCAGCTGCTGCCTCTTTAGTTAAGTGAGCAGTAGCATCGGTTCTTGACAGTTACGAAACGTTGGATGTACTCAGAGACTGTCTCTCGCTTCTGCCGAACTTGTGCTAGTTCGGCAATACCACTCGATAACCCGAATGGTATTGGGTGTGGAGCAGTTCCTCGGTGCTTCCATGATTACTTGCCCTGAATTTGGCTGCAACGAGTGTACCATCCAAGCGCTGGGCCGGTGAGGGACTGCGAGAAGAACCTCACCCGTAGCTGATCCGATCTGAAACCATTCCCAGGCTGGGCCCGGTATCGGCTCACGTGCTCGATGGAGCTTGATCCTTCCCGGCGACTTTGTTGAAATCCGGAAGCCGGTACGGTAGTGAGATCAGGTCGAACTCATTGGGGTACGGCTTGGAATAGCCGATATCTTTCTTCGGCAAGATGCCCGAACTGATCTCTCAGAGCTGCGTTGATCGATGCTGCGGTGGAGGTGGTGGCATGTGAGCTTTCTGGGCTGGCAGTGGTATACTTGGCTAGCCAGCTTGTTTCTCGCTTCTGCTCCTAAACTCCCGCTCTGCGATCGTTCTTCCTCTTGAACAATTGCTCTGCTCGGTGATGTCGTTCCCCTCCTTTCTGTAGTGATGTTGGGCCTCCAAGTGCAGAGGTTTGTAGAACAGCAGCAAGTTTCCCTTAAGTGGATCACCCAAGGTTTATCGAACTCGGGGAGGAAGAGGTCAAAGATATCCCTCTCCTGCAACCCTGCAACCACAAAGCAAAAGTCTCTTGTGTCCCCAACACACCAAATAGGTGCACTAGTTCGGCGAAGAGATAGTGAAATACGGGTGGTATGAATATATATGAGCGTAGCAAGCAGTGCCAGTTAGCTTGGCGTGTAATTGATGGTGGTATTGCAGCGGTAGCATTGGTAAACGATGAAACAAGCGATAGTAACTCAGCGATATTTAGGAACAAGGCCTAGGGATTACACTTTCACTAGTGGACACTCTCAACATTGATCACATAACGGAATAGATAAATACATACTCTACACTTTTGTTGGATGATGAACACATTGCGTAGGATTACACGAACCCTCAATGCCGGAGTTAACAAGCTCCACAATAATGCTCATGTTTAAGTAACCTTAAGTGTAAGATAGATCAAAACGACTAAACCAAGTACTAGCATAGCATGCACACTGTCACCTTCATGCATATGTAGGAGGAATAGATCACATCAATATTATCATAGCAATAGTTAACCGCAATCTACAAGAGATCATGATCATAGCATAAACCAAGTACTAACACGGTGCACGCACTGTCACCTTTGCACACATGCAGGAGGAATAAAACTACTTTAATAACACATCACTAGAGTAGCACATAGATAAATTGTGATACAAAACTCATATGAATCTCAATCATGTAAGCAGCTCATGAGATCATTGTATTGAAGTACATAGTAGAGAGATTAACCACATAGCTACGGTACAGCCCAGAGCCTCGATGGAGAACTACTCCCTCTTCATGGGAGCGGCGGTGATGAAGATGGCGGTGGAGATGGCGGCGGTGTCGATGGAGAAGCCTTCGGGGCACTTCCCCGCTCCGGCGGGATGCGGAGCAGATCATCCCCAGATCTTGGCCCGCGATGGCGGCGGCTGGAACTTTTCTCGTATCGTGGCTTCCTCTGTAAGGGTTTCGATGCGGGGGCTTTATATAGGCGAAGAGGCGGCGCGGGGGGGTCAACGAGGCGACGAGACCATGGGGTGGCGCGGCCGGGCCTGGGCGCGCCACCATGTCACCTGGGCCACGGGGCCCCTACAGTGGCTCTCGGGTGTTACGGGTGCTTAGGGCAAAATAGGAACACGAGCGTTGATTTCGTCAATTAAGAGAATATTTCGTTACTAGAGTTTCTGAAATCAAAACAATGACAGGAGAGCATGGCATCTTGTTAATAGGTTAGTTCCGAGAAAATGCGTAAATACGACATATAATGTGTATAAAACATGTAGATATCATCAATAATGTAGCATGGAACATAAGAAATTATCGATACGTTGGAGACGTATCAGCATCCCCAAGCTTAGTTCTGCTCGTCCCGAGCAGGTAAAGCGATAACAAAGATAATTTCTTAAGTGACATGCCATCATAACCTTGATCATACTATAAACATATGTAATGAATGCAGCGATCAAAACAATGGTAATGACATGAGTAAACAAGCTGAATCATATGAAAAAGACTTTTCATGAATAGTACTTCAGACAAGCATCAATAAGTCTTGCATAAGAGTTAACTCATAAAGCAATAATTTAAAGTAAAGGCATTGAAGCAACACAATGGAAGATTAAGTTTCAGCGGTTGCTTTCAACTTGTAACATGTATATCTCATGGATAATTGTCAACATAGAGTAATATAACAAATGCAATAAGCAAGTATGTAAGAATCAATGCACAGTTCACACAAGTGTTTGCTTCTTGAGGTGGAGAGAGATAGGTAAACTGACTCAACAATAAAAGTAAAAGAAAGGTCCTTCAAAGGAAAGCATCGATTGCTGTATTTGTGCTAGAGCTTTGGTTTTGAAAACATCAAGAGAGCATAAAAGTAAAGTTTTGAGAAGTGTTTGTTGTCAACGAATGGTGCGGGTCCTCTAACCCCCTTGCCGAGGCAAACCTTCAAGGCGGCTCCCATTTTATTTGTTTTTGGGTGGCACTCCTTCCAACCTTTCTTTCACAAACCATGGCTAACCGAATCCTCGGGTGCCTGCCACAATCTCATACCATGAAGGAGTGCCTTTTTATTTTAGTTTATTATGATGACACTCCTCCCCACCTTTGCTTTCTCAAGCCATGGCTAACCGAATCCTTCGGGTGCCGTCCAACAATCACATACCATGGAGGAGTGTCTATTTTTGTTAATTTGGGCTGGGAATCCCATTGCCAGCTCTTTTTGCAAAATTATTGGATAAGCGGATGAAGCCACTAGTCCATTGGTGAGAGTTGCCCAACAAGATTGAAAGATAAACACCACATACTTCATCATGAGCTATAAAACATTGACACAAATAAGAGGTAATAACTTTTGAATTTGTTTAAAGGTAGCACTCAAGCAATTTACTTTGGAATGGCGGAGAAATACCATGTAGTAGGTAGGTATGGTGGACACAAATGGCATGAATATTGGCTTAAGTATTTGGATGCATGAGAAGTATTCCCTCTCGATACAAGGCTTAGGCTAGCAAGGTTATTTGAAGCAAACTCAAGGATGAACCGGTGCAGCAAAACTCACATAAAAGACATATTGTAAACATTATAAGACTCTATTCCTTGTTGTTCAAACTCAATACTAGAAATTATCTAGACCTTAGAGAGACCAATTATGCAAACCAAATTTTAGCATGCTCTATGTATTTCTTCACTAATAGGTGCAAAGTATATGATGCAAGAGCTTAAACATGAGCACAACAATTGCCAAGTATCACATTATCCAAGACATTTTAGAATTACTACATGTAGCATTTTCCAATTCCAACAATATAACAATTTAACGAAGAGGAAACTTCGCCATGAATATTATGAGCTAAGAACACATGTGTTCCTACGAACCAGCGGAGCGTGTCTCTCTCACACAAGGATGAACTTATTCAGAGAACTAAGATAACAAAACAAAAATAAAAAGCACACACAGACAGACGCTCCAAGTAAAGTACATAAGATGTGACCGAATAAAAATATAGTTTCACTAGAAGAAACCTGATAAGTTGTCGATGAAGGGATGCCTTGGGCATCCCAAACTTAGATGCTTGAGTCTTCTTAAAATATGCAGGGATGAACCACGGGGCATCCCCAAGCTTAGACCTTTCACTCTTCTTGATCACATTATATCACCCTCTTCTATTGACCCTTGAAAACTTCCTTCACACCAAACTTCAAGCAAACTCATTAGAGGGTTAAAAAAAAAATTCACATGTTCAGAGGTGACACAAACATTCTTTTCACTTCTGGACATTGCATAATGCTACTGGACATTAATGGATCAAAGAAATAAATCCAACATAGCAAAAGAGGCAATACGAAAAAAAGCAGAATCTGTCAAAAAAGAACAGTCCGTAAGGACAATTTTAAGATGGCACCAGACTTGCTCAAACGGAAAAACTCAAAACTAATGAAAGTTGCGTACATATCTGAGGATCCTACGTAAATTGGCAGATTTTTTCGAATTTCTACAGAGAACTGTGCCCAGATTCGTGACAGACAGCAATGCTGTTTCTGCGCAGCGATCCCAAATATAACATCAACTTTAACATAGAAACTTTACTTGGCACAACAAATCACAAAACTAAGATAAGGAGGTTGCTACAGTAGTAAACAACCAAGACACAAATATAAAACAAAGTACTGTAGTAAAAAAAACACATGGGTTATCTCCAGAAGTTCTTTCTTTATAGCCATTAAGATGGGCTCAGCATTTTAATGATGCACTCGCAAGAAATAGTATTTGAAGCAAAAGAGAGCATCAAGAGGCAAATTCAAAACACATTTAAGTCTAACATGCTTCCTATGAAAAGGAATCTTGTACACAAATAGATTCATGAAGAACAAAGTGGCAAGCATAGGAAGATAAAACAAGTGTAGCTTCAAAAATTTCAGCACATAGAGAGGTGTTTTAGTAACATGAAAATTTTTACAACCATATTTTCCTCTCTCATAATAACTTTCAGTAGCATCATGAGCAAACTCAACAATATAACTATCACATAAAGAATTCTTATCATGAGTCTCATGCATAAAATTATTACTCTCCACATAGGCATAATCAATTTTATTAGTTGTAGTGGGAGCAAATTCAACAAAGTACCTATCAAATATAGGAGGTATATTGTAATCATAATCAAATTTATCCTCCATAACAGGTGGTAACAAAAGACTACTATCATTATAATCATCATAAATAGGAGCGCAAAGTATCATCAAATAAATTTTCTCCTCAATGCTTGGGGGACTAAAAATCATGCTCATCAAAGCCAACTTCCCCAAGCTTAGAATTTTCCATAGCATTAGCAACAATAGTGTTCAAAGCATTCATATTAATATGTTCCATGGGTTTTTAATTTCGCATCAAACCATCCATGTCTTAATCGGAAATAGAATAAGAAGCTCATTGTTGTTCATTATGCCTAACTAGTGTAAACAAGAGAACCAAATGTCGCAATTACGAGTCTAAAGGAAATAACCCGAGCACACACACAATGGCGCAGAAAAGTACTGTTACTGGAACCGAAGTATGAGTGCCTTTTACCTTTCCTCCCGGCAACGGCGCCAGAAAAGTGCTTGATGTCGTTCCCCTCCTTTCTTGAAGCGGTGTTGGGCCTCCAAGTGCAGAGGTTTGTAGAACAGCAGCAAGTTTCCCTTAAGTGGATCACCCAAGGTTTATCGAACTCAGGAGGAAGAGGTCAAAGATATCCTCTCATGCAACCCTGCAACCACAAAGCAGAAGTCTCTTGTGTCCCGAACACACCAAATAGTGCACTAGTTCGGCGAAGAGATAGTGAAATACGGGTGGTATGAATATATATGAGCGGTAGCAACGGTGCCAGAAAGCTTGCTGGCGTGTAATTGATGGTGGTAATGTTGCGACAGAGTGCGGTAAAACAGTAAACAACGGTGTGCTCAGCGGTATTTAGGAACAGGGCCTAGGGATTACACTTTCACTAGTGGACACTCTCAACATTGATCACATAACAGAATAGATAAATACATACTCTACACTTTTGTTGGATGATGAACACATTACGTAGGATTACACGAACCCTCAAGCACCACAATAATGCTCATGTTTAAGTAGCATTAAGTGTAAGATAGATCAAAACGACTAAACCAAGTACTAGCATAGCATGCACCTGTCACCTTCATGCATATGTAGGAGGAATAGATCACATCAATATTATCATAGCAATAGTTAACCCGCAATCTACAAGAGATCATGATCATAGCATAAACCAAGTACTAACACGGTGCACACACTGTCACCTTTACACCGTGCAGGAGGAATAGAAACTACTTTAATAACACACGCTAGAGTAGCACATAGATAAATTGTGATACAAAACTCATATGAATCTCAATCATGTAAAGCAGCTCATGAGATCATTGTATTGAAGTACATAGTAGAGAGATTAACCACATAGCTACCGGTACAGCCCCGAGCCTCGATGGAGAACTACTCCTCTTCATGGGAGCTCAGCGACGGTGATGAAGATGGCGGTGGAGATGGCAGCGGTGTCGATGGAGAAGCCTTCGGGGACTTCCCCGCTCGGCAGGATGCCGGAACAGAGACTCTGTCCCCCAGATCTTGGCTTCGCGATGGCGGCGGCTCGGAACTTTTCTCGTATCGTGGCTTCCTCGTAAGGGTTTCGATGCGGGGGCTTTATATGGCGAGCGGCGGGGGTCCAACGGGCGACGAGACCATAGGGTGGCGCGGCCGGGCTGGGCCGCGCCACCATGTCATGGGCCACCGGGGCCCCTACAGTGGCTCTCGGGTGTTGGATGCTTGGGCAAAATAGGAACACAGGCGTTGATTTTGGTCAATTAGAAATATTTCGTTACAGTTTCTGAAACCAAAAACAGCGACAGGGAACTGGCACTTTGCATCTTGTTAATAGGTTAGTTCCAGAAAATGCGTAAATACGACATATAACGTGTATAAAACATGTAGATATCTCATCAATAATGTAGCATGGAACATAAGAAATTATCGATACGTTGGAGCGTGTCATCAGGCAATCCCTCTGGTGGAGCACGGATCGCCTGCATCCAGTTGTTGCAATCGGCACATACGTGCACACGTATCCGTGTGGGATTTCCTTGGGCGGGTCGCATAGAATTGATAGTCGGTCACCCAACTTGAAGACGACGTATGCCGGTGAGCCTTGTTGCTGTGGAGCCGCCATTGCGCGTCACGAGAGGTGGCCTGGTGTGGAGTTCCATCTCTCCCTGGTGAGTCCCTAGAACAGGTCTGGAAAGTCTGGCAACATGATCTCTTGCCACACGGACGCAACGCGCTCAAAGTGTTCAGGGGCTTAGAGTGCCGTGCGATGAATGAGCCACCACGTAGTTGATCTCTGTCGCAGGGCTCAGTACGTTCCTGCGAAGGGAGAGACAGATCCAACCCGTCGAGGATGCCTTGTGGTGCAAATCCTTTGAACCTGACGCCGTGCGGCCGGGTCTTCTCAGGAGCCGATGAGTTCGGCCTCCAGGGATGGCCTTGAGGTCATCGTACTTCTTCTTGTGTTCCGTGGGGAGATCCTCGTACGTGATCGGTTCCTCCGCCATCTCGGATGCCGATGTTGACGTGGATGTATGCAGAAGATGGTCCCCGGGCGTGAGAATGTGTTACCCTCCAAAACCCACCGACGGGCGTTGGTTAAGCAACACGAAAGGCAAGCTCCGGGCCGCTTAGTGGATCCCTGGCACCTCGCGGTCCCGCGGAATCTGGACAACGTCTGGCGGTTTATGGGCGCACGACCTACCGATCGGGAAGGTGTTAGTGTGATTGTTCATGGTAGACACGTACACATTAATGAGCCCTATCGGCTCTCAGGTTTCCACTGTGGATCGGCTCAAGGAGCCGATCGCCCCATGTTTCACGTTGGATTTACAATGGCATGGGGATCCCTGCTTGATCGAGACAAAGCTAAAACGATCCACGACAGTTTAGGGTTTTCACCGCATAATCGGAACGTCCTACGTGCGATCGGGCCTAGCAGCTACGAGAGATGATGCAAACTACCCCTACGAGAGGCCTAAAAACCAACATAACGTTGATTCGGAACATCCTCGCAGGAGACGGTAAACAACGCTACTTGGGATCGTCAGAGCCCAGCCAGGGCCTAACTATGCGAATTAAACTAATCCTTGCGGAAGCGGAGCGACTATAACGGATCGTATCTACTAAGTAACGAACAAGCAAGATGCTGCCCACACGGATAGATGTAAGGGCAGCTAGGTGTCGAGGGACACATTGCCACGCAGATACGTACGTGAAAGCATCAATGCAGGCCACTAAACACCTAAGGATAAATAAACTTGCTCGCCATCAACAAGGCTTCGGCACGAGCAGTACAAGGTTAACGAATAAACGTATCTCCCTAGATCGCTAGATGCGATCTAGGCAGCATAGTCTTACCCAGAAACCCTCGAAGAAGGGGTGGCGATGCATTGATTTGTGTTGGTTGAACGATGATTGTCCTCCTTTTCGATAACTCTAGATACATATTTATAGTCCAAGGGACTTTCTAATTGAGGCGTGCACCTACCGTGCACGCGCCAGACTCTATCTCTTTAATCTAAATTACAATACGATCTAATATGTTACCAGATACATGGCAGTAAGCCCGAACTCTTTGCGCAAGGCCGCTTCGAAAATGCTCCACGTGTACGTCCTTCAAGCCCATCTTCACTTACGGCCCATCTCCTGATTTGGCCAAAATCGGGTGGTAACACAGATGATATAGGTGTCATTACTCAAGTTATAAAAAGTTCAGTGAACTTGGGTACTGCTAGGAGAGAGTCAATTAACATTGACTGTGATGTAGCAGCTTCAAAAATCTATGTGAGCTTTTATGTGTGCTTCAATCACTAGTGGAAAATAGGTCTTCTGTGGCGCACCAAAAATGCCTTCTGTGGCGCATATCTCGGTCGCCACAGTTGTCACACGACTAGTATTTGAATTCTGTGGTGCGTATGTACATGCGCCACATAATTTTTGAAACTTCTGTGGCGCACTAGGTCAATATGCGCCACATAATTTTCTTGAAAACTTCTGTGGCGGACCATGCCAATATGCGCCAGCGAATTTTTGTTTTGGTTTTTTTATGAAATGGCGGCTGGCATTTCGCCGGTTTTTTTTGGAATTTCGCCGGAAGGTGAGTGGTTGGGTGGGTTGGGTTGGGTGGGGTGCGATGGGGTGGTGTGGGTGGGTGGTGTGGGGTGGGGTGGGTGGAGGAGGAGGAGGCTGGCCGGATGAGGTGGTGGAGGTGGTGGTGGAGGTGGTGGTGGAGGAGGAGGAGGAGGTGGTGGTGGTGGTGGAGGAGGAGGAGGTGGTGGTGGTAGTGGCTGGAGGAGGAGAAGGTGGTGGTGGTGGTGGCCTGAGGAGGAGGAGGAGGTGGTGGTGGTGGTGGCCGGAGGAGGAGGAGGTGGTGGTGTTGGTCGCCGGAGGAGGTGGTGGTGGTCGCCGGAGGAGGAGGAGGAGAAGGTGGTGGTGGTCACCGGAGGAGGAAGCCGTAGAAGGAGGAGGGAGAAGAAGGGAGGAGGTGGTGGTGGAGAAGAAGGGAGGAGGGTGGTGGTGGTGGTGGGAGGAGAAGGAGGAGCAGTGAGGAGATGGAGAAGTGAGGAGAAGTGGTGGAGGAGAAGTGGAGGAGGAGATTGACGCCTCCGAAATTCAAATTTCGGGACAAAACTTCTATGGCACATGGGCAGTAGGTGCGCCACAGTTTTTTTTATTTTTACACAAAAAAATCTTTGACTTGCCGTAACTTTTTACTCTTTTCGAATTTGGCGATTCTAAAAATTGTCCAACCGGGAAAGCCCGGGTGAATTCGGATGTAGAATTTTCTCCCGGTCATTTTGATATATTGTGCGTTTTTCCCGAGTTCGTATGCAACCAGGAATCCAGTTTGATGATTTTCAACGCAATTTTACAAAAAAAGTCGAAATTCATGTTTGTTAATTTTCAGTGGTGCTAGATGACATAATACATGGGCACCTCGAAGGATTTTATTTTTTGAATTTTCTATCTATTCCTTTTATTTTACAGTGCTAAAAAAGGCGATCCGGGAGGTGGAGTTGCGTGGGGAGAAAAAATCCTTCAACTTTTTGTGGCGCATATGCCTACATGTGCCACAGAAAGATGAACTTCTGTGTCGCATATGCCAATATGCGCCAAAGAATTTTAACTTTTGTGACGCATGTGGGCATATGGGCCACATAATTTTGACTTTCTGTGGTGCATGTGGCAGATGCACCACAAAATTCTCTTCGCCCATGTGCAGTGGTGGACCCCGCGTGGCCCCCACAAACTTTCTGTGGCGCACATGTGCACATGCGCTACGGAATGGCCAATTTCTGTGGCGCACCAGCTGCAAATGCGCCACAGAATTCCCAAAAATTCTGTGGAGCATTAATTTGCATGCGCCACAGAAATAATTTTATGGAGCATGCACGTTTTAGTGCGCCACAGATGGTATTTCTATGTATAAAGGTTTTCCTACTAGTGAATGCACTGAAGTAACGTTTGAAAGCTAGATGCAGTAAAGTCATTGATCACAAAAACCTAGACCTATAGCTCCTGCATATGTGAAGATGTCTGAAAGACCAAAAAAAAATGCCAGAAGGAGAGAAGAACATGAGAAGCCTAAATCAAGTACAAAGATGAGCAAGCATGGTACTACTATTGTATGTTCCATGTGTCACAATTCTGGAAATAACAAGTCAAGTTGCCCCTAGAATCCAAAGAGAGGAAAGAAGAAAAATGTCCATCTTGTCAAGACAACCAAGAAAAGGAAGTGTACAGAGGTATGGACCATGATTTTACATGGTTTACATTGATTCTGGATGAATTATTGTGATTTTACATAAATTTTACATGACTGTGCAGGGACAAACGAGTACTTCCGCTGCACCAGCTTTAGCACCAACACCTCAACCTGCTCCAAAATCATCTTCTTTCAAGCCTCTCAGGAAGAAAAAATGCTACAACACCTACTGCAACTGCAAAAGCTCCTGGCCCAAGCTCTCGGCAGAGTGCAAGAGCTCCTGGCCCAAGCTCTCAGCCAAGTGCAAGAGCTCCTGGACCAAGACCATCTGGAGCAAGAAAGGAGAGTGTAAGATCTGCTAGTTCATTGCCTAGCTATGCATATTTCAATTGCAGTGGTAACAACTAGATTAAAATATTAGTGCTAGCAATGTGATGTAATTTGCAATGACTTTTGTGCTATTTCAATCACTAGAATCTTGTTGGATTCCATCTATGTTAGTGCAATGTTGCAAACAATAACTGATGTTGCAAAAAACCATTTGTTATTGAATTTCCCATGCTTTTGCAATCATTTCATAAACATAACATATTCATTACTACCATAGATGTTCCAAACAAACATTACACATAGATTATTGCCACTAATGTTCAAATGCATTGACAGCTACTAAACATATTACATTTTCACTGCATTAGCATCTTCCCTGCCACTAACCTAACCACAAACACAATAAAAATGAAAAGGAGGTTTTCATATTTTCGCTTCATTGCTGCTATATGTGCCTCTTTCTCCTTCACATGTTCCTGCAGCTCCAACACCATTGTACCACTGTCTTGTCCTTGTACTGAACCAGCAGCAGCTCCTCCTTGACCACGCAAGTTCCAAACCTCATTTCTCAAATCTCCCAACAAATCACTCCAAAACTCGGACAATGGAAGGTCATGCCATTCGACATAACCACATTCACCACCGTTCTGTCCAAAATGCCACAAAAAATAGATCAGAGAGGGTAACTAAAAACCAAAATGCAGCAAAATTAGCACTCACGATGGCATCAACGCACGTGTAGTACCTCCTGCCTGGGTTCTATTCACTCCAGGAGATCCACCTGGGCGCCTTCTTCCGCAGATTGCAGTAGCACAGCTTCACCGGCTCGTACGCCATCGGGTTGTCCCGATACACGACCGGTGACCTCCGTTCTGCCGCCGCTCCCCTTCTTCCCGCGGCCGCACAGAAGCCTGGAGTAGACGAACCACTGGACGACCAACTCATGGCTGCGCCACAACGAACACCTGTGCCACCAAGCACCCCCGACGAACCCTAATTTCCGTTCCCCAATCTCTCTCTTCTCTCTGTCTCTAACAGCGCGTAACGCTTCACCCCCACGGGTGGCGCTTAAGTGCCACCCTACGCTACCCCACCTCTGACAGAAATCCTGGCACGTCATCGTTTTTCAGCCTAACCGTGTCAAGGTTTAAATTAGACTGGCATTTCAAAGTTGAGAGTGCTTATTACGGGGGATTAGGAGTTCAGAGTTCGATTTAGCTTTTCCCTACGACTTCAGGGTTTGTTTTGGACTTTTTCCTCCTTAAATTCTGGGGGCCTGTACAGGCTGCGCACACACATGTGCCCGTTGGGGCCTGATCCAAATGCGACTCTAGTTGGTCTTAGGCTTGCATCATAGAATTCTTTGCTACAACCATTTGGCTTTGGTCCATTTAACGTAAGAAACTTACGAATTTTGATTGAGTCTATATTCTATATTCAGTGTATAGCCCTAATCCAGCCAGAAGTGTGAGATGATAACAAAAAAATGAAATATGAAGATTCGGCTTAAGACAAAAAAAATAATGGTGTAGCATCTTTGTAGAGGTGTAATCCCCATTAAAGATAACCTTGTTAAGTAGTGTGTATTGTTGACAATACTATTAAACACATATTCTTATGGTGCAAATTTGGTAGATCTATATGGTCGGTCATCTAAGTAGATTAAACGTTATACTCGGGTGTGACAATAGTCAAAAAATAACTAGCCATTTTATGATTATTCTTTAAAACTCTTTGCATTTCAATAGAAATCAACCCATAATGACACCACTGTTCAAAAACTAGGTCGATTCAACGATTACTAGGCCGATTAATCTCTACTAGGGGCATGATCGTGCCGATTACCATTAATCTCTTGTGTTAATCCTTTAGCCCGATTAATCGTACCAAAAGTCTGATTACTAGGTATGTTCCCGATTAACTACTGCACTTGGTCAAAAAAGTTATAAACTTTTCAATGCATATAGCTAGTACAGGCGCTACCCCTCCCCAATAAAGTAGGTTTTGCAAAGCTCCCGCTTGATTGCAGCCTCCAACAGCTCGAATTCCGTTGTCGCCAACTAGTTCCTTGCCCTCCCAGACCAGTTACTCTCAGTTGCCTAGATACAGGAGCTCGACCACCTTGAGTATCTCGTGCAGGAGTTCAAGGACGCCTTCGATAGGTTAGGTGGTTGAGGTGTACGTAAGAGGGTTCGTACCCTACCTAGGTAGGTGGTGGGAGAAGATAAACTTCAGAGGTGAGAGGATAAAAAGTGGAAGGAAGAAACGCGGCTTCGACTAGTGGATCCTGATTCGCTCGTGATCTTGAAGATTAGGTCATGGAGGAGAAGCATACATGTTTTTCTGGGATTTTAGCCTCTAGAGAAGTAGGGTCAGACATATAGATGCTCATATACTATTATTTTTCTTATATAAACTGTTTTTTACGTGCTAATTTGTGTAGGTTACACCGATTAACAGCCAACCGATTAAATCAGTTTATCGTCCGAATTCCGATTAATCGCTACTCTTAAACCGACCGAACAGTTAACGATTACCGATTTCCTTACCATTGAATAACACACAGACATATTTGGTGCTTATAACTTAGTCCTAAAGACGTTTTTGGAGAAAAAAGTATTTGGGGAAAAAGTTGAATAGCAAACACCAGAAATTTACGAAATTAAAAACCTTTTTGAAATGAAAAAAATCTATAACGTCCATTATCATGTCAGATCCAGATATAAATGTTGGAACTGCGATATCCTAGTGTAATATTCATTTTGTGTAATAACGTATTAATTTTGTAATTAAAAAATAAATTACAGGATCACCTCGTCTGGCTGAGCTTATTTGGGCTGCCAATCTGTAGGGCGGTCCGTCTGTTCCCGTTCAAGATTCAAGAAAGAGACCAACGCTGAGCCCAAGCACCACCAACGTGCCACCACCAACGCTGTTCTATCTCCAGCTAGAAACTAGAACAATCGACCCGCCGCAACCTTGACTCGCCGCCGACATCCCCTAAGAAAGCTGCCGCCGCCGCTCTCTTGCTTCACCCTCGACCTCTACCGTACTTGCCCCGTCCTGCCTAGTCTAGCTCCAAGTGCCCAACAGTGCCGCTGTTCGAGCGTGTTGAAGCGTCTGACATCAACCCGATTCCGTCGAAGGCAAATGTACCGTCATTTTTTTAAGCTAAAATCTTTGAATATCATTACATCTGATGTCCGCTTGTAGCAACTTTGCTGGCCTTTGGCAGCAACGTTGGCGGCCTATGGCAGCAACATCGCTGGCCTCTAGCAGCAACGCTGACGGCTCTGGTAGTATTGCTAGTTGCCTCTGGGAACACCGCCGCCGTCCCAGGCTTTTAGCATCGCCGGTGGCCTATGGTACCACCGCCATCCCGGAATTGTAGCATCGCCGGCGGCATGTGGTAGCACCGCTGCTGGCTCGCCGGTCTCCTGGCAGCACAGCGGCGCCTATTTTGTAGCAGCATCGTCGCTCGCGCCAGCAGCACCATGACCCCTGCATGCAGCCCCGCCTTCCCGGGATAGTAGCATTGTCGCCGACCGCACTTAGCAGTTAGCATCGCCGCTGGATTGTGGTAGCACTCCCGCAGGGATCATCGGCCTCCTTGCAGCATGGTGGCCCTCGGTTTGTAGCAACCGACGTCGGGTATTGTAGGAACCGTCGCTTGTAGCAGTCGCCGCCACCCAACATTAGCCACCCCCGCTTGTTGTAGCACATGTCGACGCTAATGTAGCAGCATCTCGTCAACGATGACCCCTTCCACCTCTAGCATCCCCATGGCTCGCAGGCTCGCAACACCCTCCATGGCCGAGGCCGGAGCGTTGTCCTCGTTGCGTCCCATCTCTCCTGGACGCCGAGACCACCACCTCCTAGCATGGCACGACAAGACGCACCCGTCCCGCCTCTTAACCTTCCTCGTCGGGGGTCGGCGGTCGACTTCGTTAGTTTCGAAGCACCACCATCAGGTGGATAGCTTAAAACGATCGTTGATTGAGAAAATTTGTGGGAAATATGATAGCACTTGCGTGCAAAAATCGGCAGGATAGTGGGAAAAATGGTGTGGGAAGCGGCGGGTTGCAGGAATGGAGGAGACGAAGGGAATCGGCGTGATGAGCTGTCTTTTGATAAAGGGAATATATTAATATCAAAAGATACCAATTACATCCAGCCTCTGCAACAACGCAACACCCTAATGGCAGTATGGATGCACACAACCAAAAAAGATAAAAGAAAACTAAGAAAGAAAAGTGTTGCTATAGTATCCCAGGCCTAGCAACAGTAATACATCCACCCCCTGGACAACACCTGAAATACATACTCTCCAAAAGTGACGCCTCCAAGAAGGAAAGAGTGCACCAGCGCTGTCGTCGCCCGATCAAAGATCTTAGGTTTTCACCCTGAAGATAGTCTCCGCTCTCAAAACAATGTCTCCAACAAGGTCATTGTCAGGCACAAGTTAACGCCAGACCTTGGGTTTTCACCCTGAAAGGTAAGACTCTGAACATCACCTGTGTTGTCGCCTCCACTTTCATACCAGTGTTGCGACTCTTTTTTTAAAATGAGAAGAATTTCACTTCCCGTCCTCTGCCCCAACTAGGAATGCACACAGCCATAGGCACACTACTAGGAAATAGGCTATTGCTGGCGCACCATTTTTTGCTACTGCCGGCGCACATGCCTACGCCGGTAGGAACAGGCCGGTGATAACTAGATATCCCTGGCGCACCACAGGGTTCGCCTGCACTAGGTAGAGCTACCGCCGGCGCAGCGTCCTAGTTCGTCGGTGCTATAGCTTTTTGGAATAAAATAAAAGCAGGGCCACACGCCCGCATGCATCTGCAGAGCGCAGGCCCTCCACGTGATGCTTGTGCTTCCATTATTACAAGCAGTAAAAGAAATTACAACTGCTCATGAACATTTACAAACAGCACCCTAAAAAGAAAACTAAAAAGCAATCGGGTGCTTCTCTTCTTCTCCTCTTTGTGCGCCAGTCACGGAGGTGCTTCCCGCCTGGGAGCACGACGAACTGGGCGCGGCCGCACACCGCGCACGCCGCCTCGCCCGCGCACCGCCTGGAGCCGCCGCGGTCCTCGAGCAGCGCTGGAAGGCGGAGGAACTCTAGCGCGCAGGGACCTCGAATCAGCACCGCCGCTCGCTCTTGGAGCCGCCTCCCGGTACAGCCCCGGCACCGCTCCCTCCTGGAGGTTCTTGTCGCCCACGGTGGAGGCGTCTCCGGCGGCCCCGCTGCCAGTGTCGAGGACGACGACGGGGGCATCGGCTGGTCAAGCAGCCAGGGCCGTGGAACGGCGCCGTCCTCGGCTCAACCCGCGACCGCGGCTCTGCCTGCCGACCTTGGCTTCGCTCGCGACCACGGCGTGAGGGCAGCGAGGGCGGCGGCGGGAGATGTGATACGTCTCCGTCGTATCGATAATTTCTTATGTTCCATGCCACTTTATTGATGATATCTACATGTTTTATACACATTATGTCATTATTATGCGTTTCCGGAACTAACCTATTGACGAGATGCCGAAAGGCCAGTTGCTGTTTTCTGCTGTTTTTGGTTTCAAATCCTAGTAACAAAATATTCTCGGAATCGGACGAAATCACCGCCCAAGTTCCTATTTTTCCCGGCTTCCAGCACGGAGGAGGATGAGAGGGGAGCCGGGGGCCCACACCGGCGCGGGCCGGGGGGCGCGCCCCTAGGGTGTGGGCACCCCGTGGCCCCTCCGACTCCCTCTCTTCGCCTATTTAGGCCTCTCGACCTAAAAACCCCGACGGAGACCCACGATACGGAGAAAACCTTCCAGAGCCGCCGCCATCGAAATCAAGATTCGGGGACGAAGTCTCGTGCACCCTGCCGGAGCGGGGAAGTGCCCCCGAAGGCTTCTCCATCGACACCGCTGCCATCTCCACCGCCATCTTCATCACCGTGCTGCTCCCATGAGGAGGAGTAGTTCTCCATCGAGGCTCGGGGCTGTACTGGTAGCTATGTGGTTAACCTCTCTCTCTGTACTCCAATACAATGATCTCATGAGCTGCTTTACATGATTGAGATCCATACGATGAGCTTTGTATCGCTACTAGTTGTGTGCTACTCATGTGATGTTATTAAAGTAGTTCTATTCCTCCTACTTGGTGTAAAGGTGATTAGTGTGTGCACCCTGTGGTTCTTGTCGTAGGCTATGATCACGATCTCTTGTAGATTGTGGAGTTAATTATCATTATGATAGTATTGATGTGATCTATTCCTCCTTCATAGTGTGCACTATGTTAGTTCTTGGTTTATTTTGCAATGATCTATTATGCTCTAAGGTTACTTAAATATGAACATGGAATTGTGGAGCTTGTTAACTCCGGCATTGAGGGTTCGTGTAATCCTACGCAATGTGTTCATTATCAAACAAGAGTGTATGTAGCACATATGAGAAGAAGTATTTATTATGCGATCAATGTTGAGAGTGTCCACTAGTGAAAGTATGATCCCTAGGCCTTGTTTCCAATACTGAAAACACCGTTTACTTACTGTTCTGTTGCATGTTTACTCGCTGCCATATTTTATTCAGATTGCTATTACCACTCATATACATCCATATTACTTGTATTTCACTATCTCTTCGCCGAACTAGTGCACCTATACACCTGACAAGTGTATTTGGTGTGTTGGGGACACAAGAGACTTCTTGCTTTGTGATTACAGGGTTGCTTGAGAGGGATATCTTTGACCTCTTCCTCCCTGAGTTCGATAAACCTTGGGTAATCCACTTAAGAAAACTGCTGCTGTTCTACAAACCTCTACACTTGGAGGCCCAACACTGTCTACAAGAATAGAAGCACCCGTAGACATCAAGCACTTTTGGCGCCGTGCCGGTGAGGAAAGGTAAAAGGTACTCACACTCCGGTTCCAGGTAGATACTTTAGGCGCCATTGTGTGTGTACTCGAAGCTATTTCCTTTAGACTCTGCAATTACATCTTTTTGTTTCTTGTTTTTATTTTTCACTAGTTAGGCATAATGGAAAACAACAAAAAAATTAGTGAGCTTCTTATTCTATTTCCTGATTTAAGACATGGATGGTTTGATGCGAAAATTAAAAAACCTATGGAACCTTATTTACATGATAGTAGCAATGTTATTAGTATGAATGCAATTACTGCTAATGCTATGAAGAAGTCTAAGCTTGGGGAAGCTAGTTTACATAAAAATAATCTTTTAGCTCCTCCGCTTTGGAAAAAATATTTTGCTCTGATAATGCTTTATCTCCCATATGCGATAACTCTAATGATGCTTCTGATATTTTAAATCCACCTGCTGAAAGTATTCCGTATAAAATACCTATGAAAATTATTGAACGTGTTATGGATAACCGCTATGAAGGGGATGGAACTGTCCATCCTAGTAATCATTTACTGTTTTTGCATGAATTATGCGGGTTATTCAAGTGTGCAGGTATTTGGATGAAGTGAAGAAGAAACTATTCTCTATATCGCTATCTGGTGAAGCGGCGCATTGGTATAAACTATTGAAGGACGGGCCTCTCTTGATTGGAAGGATATTGTGCCTCTATTTTATTCCAAGTTCTATCCTCCAAGTGAAATTCACAAAGATCGAAACCATATATATAATTTTTGGCCTCATGATGGAGAGAGTATTGCCCAAGCATGGGAGAGATTGAAGACTTTAATGCTCAAATGCCCCAATCATGAGCTTCCAGGTAATATCATCATTGATAATTTCTATGCAAGACTTTCTTTTCAAGATAAGACCTTGCTGGATACTACTTGTTCGGATCATTCACGAGCAATAAAGAAGAGTTTAAAAGGGACCTTCTTGATCGGATTAAGGAGAACGCTGAAGATTGGGAGAACGACAAAGGTAAAGAGTCGTATAAACTATGATTATGAATGCATTGAAACTTTTATGAATACTGATGAAATATGAGTGCTACTTATGGTCTTGACTCTCAAGTTGCTGCAAATCTTTATAAAGCCTTTGCTTCTCATTTAGAATTGCCTAAAAAGAATTTTGATAAGTATCATGAACCTTTTAAAGAGGCTTGCATGAAGAATGACATTGTTGTTAATGATTGCAATAAGCATGCTCAAACTCCTAAGAATTCTATTTCCTATAAGCATGTTAATTTTTGTGGAATACATAGACCTTGTGGAATTAATCAAATAGAAGATGAATATTGTATCCATCACAGAAATGAAAAAACTAGAAAATGGTCTAGAGCTCTAGATGATCTTGGAGAAAAAGTGTGTGCCCTCTATCCTTTTATTTGTGAACTTTGCCATAGAGTTGGTCATTTTAATTTTCAATGTTCCTCCAATGATAATTCAAACCCCATGAGTGCTGCAAATTTGTATTGTGATGATGAAATTACTCCTAATAAGCATGATGAACTTACCTTATTTTTGAAGTGTGAAGAGTTATCAAGAAAAATTTCTTTGTTAAATATTAACGATCTTGATATTGATGATGTCCTGCATGGTTGTCTTTCTTATTGCATTGATAATAGCCATACAAATACTTACATACAGAATATTTAGAAGATGACACCTTGCCAAAATATGATAGGACCGCTGTGTGTTTTCAATTAATTAATGAAAAGGAGGGATCCTCCCAAGTTTCTTCTATTGTTTCTAAAAGAAAATCAGGTTATGCGGACAAGCCACCATTCAAGCCTCTTCCTCCTAAAGAAGGGAACGAGGAGAAGGAGGAGAAGAAGAAGAAGGGAACGAAGAAGAAGAAGAAGAAGAAGAAGAAGAAGAAGAAGAAGAAGGAGAATAAAAAGAAAGAGGTAACGGTGTATCCCCGTGTGAATGAGATAACGCTAGGTAACCGTAAGTATGTTATCCTAATGATTATTATGATAATGAATCTGAGTACGATGATCTTCCTATACCCTTTACCCATATTAGTGATCATGATTTGGATGAGCACGCTGCCTTTGATATTGAAAATCTCTTTGGTACTGATTATGAAATTAATGACGATAGCATTATTCATGTCCCCTTAAACGATGATATTGAAAGCTCTAAGCTTGGGGATGTTGTGCTTGAAGATCCTGTATTTGAGACTTCTACTTTTAGTGAAAATGATGATATTACATATTCTGGTTTAGATAATTGCTATAGAGATGTATATGACACATGTTACAATTATCCTTATGAAACTTGTCATAGTTATGATGGGCTTGCCAAAAACAATTCTTTTAATATGCAACTTGTTTACCATGTTCAAATTCTTGATAATAATCTTGCTCCAATTACTATTAATGAGAATAACTCTTCTTATGCCAAAATTAATGATACTTCTATGCATATGAACCATGATAAGAATGTTTTAAGTGATCGGGTATATTGTGGATTTCATCAATGATGCTACTGAAAGTTATTATGAGAGAGGGAAATATGGTTATATGCATCTTAATAATATTAAGTTTCCCCTCTTTATGTTGAGAATCTTTAAGTTACTCGTGTTTTATCCTCTTATGCTTGCCACTTTGCTCTTCATGAATTCATTTGTGTATAAGATTCTTTTGCATAGGAAGCATGTTAGGCTCAAATGTGTTTTGAATTGCCTCTTGAAGCTCTCTTTTGCTTCAAATACTATTTCTTACGGGTGCATCACCAAAATTGTTGAGCCCATCTTAATGGCTATAAAGAAAGAACTTCTTGGGAGATAACCCATGTGTTATTTTGCTACAGTACTTTGTTTTATATTTGTGTCTTGGAAGTTGTTTACTACTGTAGCAACCTCTCCTTATCATGTTTTTGTGCCAAGTAAAGTTTCTATGCTAAAGTTGATGTTATATTTGGGATCGCTGCGCAGAAACAGCATTGCTGTCTGTCACGAATCTGGGCACAGGCCTCTGTAGAAAATTCGAAAAAATCTGCCAATTTACGAGCGTGATCCTCGGATATGTACGCAACTTTCATTAGTTTTGAGTTTTTCCATTTGAGCAAGTCTGGTGCCCCTTTAAATTCGTCTTTACGGACTGTTCTGTTTTTGACAGATTCTGCCTTTTATTTCGCATTGCCTCTTTTGCTATGTTGGATTCATTTATTTGATCCATTAATGTCCAGTAGCTTTATGCAATGTCCAGAAGTGAAAAGAATGTTTGTGTCACCTCTGAACATGTGAATTTTTGATTATGCACTAACCCTCTAATGAGTTTGCTTGAAGTTTGGTGTGAAGGAAGTTTTCAAGGGTCAAGAGAGGAGGATGATATACTACGATCAAGAAGAATGAAAAGTCTAAGCTTGGGGATGCCCCGGTGGTTCATCCCTGCATATTTCAAGAAGACTCAAGCATCTAAGCTTGGGGATGCCCAAGGCATCCCCTTCTTCATCGACAAAGTATCAGGTTCCTTCTCTTGAAACTACATTTTTATTCAGTCACATCTTATATACTTTACTTGGAGCGTCTGTATGCTTTTGTTTTTGTTTTTGTTTGAATAAATGATTGTTTGGGAGAGAGACACGCTCCGCTGGTTCGTATGAACACATGTGTTCTTAGCTTTTAATTTTCATGGCGAAGGTTGAAACTGCTTCGTTAATTGTTATATGGTTGGAAACGGGAAATGCTACATGTAGTAATTGGTATAATGTCTTGAATAATGTGAAACTTGGCAATTGTTGTGCTCATATAGATCTTGTTTAAGCTCTTGCATCATGTACCTTGTACCCATTAATGAATAATTACATAGAGCTTGTTAAAATTTGGTTTGCATGATTGGTCTCTCTAAGTCTAGATATTTTCTGGTTGAGGTGTTTGAACAACAAGGAGACGATGTAAAGTCTTATAATGCTTACAATATGTTTATATGTGAGTCTTGCTGCACCATTTCATACTTGAGTTTGCTTCAAATAACCTTGCTAGCCTAAATCTTGTATCGAGAGGGAATACTTCTCATGCATCCAAATACTTGAGCCAATATTCATGCCATTCGTGTCCACCATACCTACCTACTACATGGTATTTCTCCGCCATTCCAAAGTAAATTGCTTGAGTGCTACCTTTAAACAATTCAAAAGTTATTACCTCTGATTTGTGTCAATGTTTTATAGCTCATGAGGAAGTATGTGGTGTTTATCTTTCAATCTTGTTGGGCAACTTTCACCAATGGACTAGTGGCTTCATCCGCTTATCCAATAATTTTGCAAAAAGAGCTGGCAATGGGATTCCCAGTCCAAATTAATTAACAAAAATAGACACTCCTCCATGGTATGTGATTGTTGGACGGCACCCGAAGGATTCGGTTAGCCATGGCTTGAGAAAGCAAAGGTGGGGAGGAGTGTCATCATAATAAAACTAAAATAAAAAGGCACTCCTTCATGGTATGAGATTGTTGGCAGGCGAGGATTCGGTTAGCCATGGTTTGTGAAAGAAAGGTTGGAAGGAGTGCCACCCAAAAATAAAGTAAAATGGGAGCGCTCTTTGAAGGTTTGTTTGGCAAGGGGGTTAGAGTACCCGCTACCATTCGTTGACAACAACAAACACTCCTCAAAACTTTACTTTTATGCTCTCTATATGTTTTCAAAATCAAAGCTCTAGCACAAATATAGCAATCGATGCTTTCCTCTTTGAAGGACCATTCTTTTACTTTATTGTTGAGTCAGTTTACCAACTCTTTCTATCTTAGAAGCAAACACTTGTGTGAACTGTGTGCATTGATTCTTACATGTTTACCTATTGCACTTGTTATATTACTTTGTGTTGACAATTATCCATGAGATATACATGTTAAAGTTGAAAGCAACCGCTGAAACTTATATCTTCCTTTGTGTTGTTTCAAAGCTTTCTACTAAGAATTTATTGCTTATGAGTTAACTCTTATGCAAGACTTATTGATGCTTGTCTTGAAAGTATTATTCATGAAAAGTCTTTGTTATATGATTCATTTGTTTACTCATTATCCTCATCATTGCTTCGAATCTCTGCATTCATCTCATGTGCTTTACAATAGTATGATCAAGGTTATGATGGCATGTCACTTAAGAAATTATCATTTGTTATCGTTTTACCTGCTCGACGAACTAAGCTTGGGGATGCTGATACGTCTCCGTCGTATCGATAATTTCTTATGTTCCATGCCACTTTATTGATGATATCTACATGTTTTATACACATTATATGTCATTATTATGCGTTTCCGGAACTAACCTATTGACGAGATGCCGAAAGGCCGCTTGCTGTTTTCTGCTGTTTTTGGTTTCAGAAATCCTAGTAACGAAATATTCTCGCAATCGGACGAAATCACCGCCCAAGTTCCTATTTTTCCCGGAAGCTTCCAGAGCACCGGAGGAGGATGAGAGGGGAGCCGGGGGGCCCCACACCACACCCCGGCGCGGGCCGGGGGGCGCGCCCCCCTAGGGTGTGGGCACCCCGTGGCCTCTCCGACCTCTCTTCGCCTATTTAGGCCTCTCCGACCTAAAACCCCGACGGAGACCCACGATACGGAGAAAACCTTCCAGAGCCGCCGCCATCGCGAAATCAAGATTCGGGGGACAGAAGTCTCGTTCCCACCCTGCCGGGACGGGGAAGTGCCCCAAAGGCTTCTCCATCGACACCGCAGCCATCTCCGCCATCTTCATCACCGCCGCTCCCATGAGGAGGGAGTAGTTCTCCATCGAGCTCGGGGCTGTACCGGTAGCTATGTGGTTAACCTCTCTCTACCTCAATACAATGATCTCATGAGCTGCTTTACATGATTGAGATCCATACGATGAGCTTTGTATCGCTACTAGTTGTGTGCTACTCATGTGATGTTATTAAAGTAGTTCTATTCCTCCTACTTGGTGTAAAGGTGATTAGTGTGTGCACCCTGTGGTTCTTGTCGTAGGCTATGATCACGATCTCTTGTAGATTGTGGAGTTAATTATCATTATGATAGTATTGATGTGATCTATTCCTCCTTCATAGTGTGCACTATGTTAGTTCTTGGTTTATTATGTTATTTCTTGGTTACTTAAATATGAACTGGAATTGTGGAGCTTGTTAACTCCGGCATTGAGGGTTCGTGTAATCCTACGCAATGTGTTCATTATCAAACAAGAGTGTATGTAGCACATATGAGAAGAAGTATTTATTATGCGATCAATGTTGAGAGTGTCCACTAGTGAAAGTATGATCCCTAGGCCTTGTTTCCAATACTGAAAACACGTTTACTTACTGTTCTGTTGCATGTTTACTCGCTGCCATATTTTATTCAGATTGCTATTACCACTCATATACATCCATATTACTTGTATTTCACTATCTCTTCGCGAACTAGTGCACCTATACACCGACAAGTGTATTTGGTGTGTTGGGGACACAAGAGACTTCTTGCTTTGTGATTACAGGGTTGCTTGAGAGGGATATCTTTGACCTCTTCCTCCCTGAGTTCGATAAACCTTGGGTAATCCACTTAAGGGAAACTTGCTGCTGTTCTACAAACCTCTGCACTTGGAGGCCCAACACTGTCTACAAGAATAGAAGCACCCGTAGACATCAAGATGCTCTGGTGAGAGGATGGCTCTGGTGAGAGGAAGACTCTGTGTGGAGAAGAGAGATAAGAGAGGGTCACGGGGACGGGTGGTGTCTAGTGTGTGCCACGCGCAGGACGCGGGGACGTGGTCCTAACTTGCTTTTTATTTGTTTTAAATCTTATCCGTATATCGTCACTGGCGCACTCGTTTTTTGATCCGCCGGCCAAACTGTCATCATCCCGGCGCATGCTGTTTTGATCTGCCGGCAGTGTAGCCTGGCTAGCAGCCTTGGTACGAGCCTCCAATGTCACTGGCGCACAAGACACCACGGTGCGCCGGCAATAATAAGGGACCACCGGCGCGCCCAATAATTGCTGTGCCGACGGTAAATAGCACCGGTGTACCATATGTTTAGTGCGCCGGCGGTAACTCTTACAGCTATAGACCTTTTCCTAGTAGTGGCATGAGTACTAAGATTTTTAATCTTGGTGAAAGATTAAAGCATAGTCCTCAAAATAATTGCATGAGTACCAGGTCTAGCCTGGGCCTTAAGTATAAATAGGAACCTAAATTCGCGTCCGTGAGGATGAACTCAGGTGCTGGGTTTGTAGATCCACTCCCCCAACCAGTTGAGCTGTTGGTGCTATAATCTATGGGGACGACGGGGAAAAGTACTAAAGGAAAACAGAGCATGGACGTATGGCGTGATCGTCCGGGTGAATGTGAATGTCAGGCTTTCCCTTCAAAATTATCGTTTGGCATGGTCTTGCACACGAGCAATTACATGTACAGTAACACACACGATCAAGTACAGGTACAACAGTTGCGCACAAGAGTAAGTACAATTGTTGAGTAAAGGAAAAAAATTGCACCAAATACACTAAAAATAGAAGTACTTATCAGTTTAAACACGAGTACAGTTAGGTACACACCATGATTATAACCATACTTTTCTGGAAGTAGGAAAAATTATCTCGAAACATATCAACGTGATATTTCGTTTTGAAGATCTCGACACGATGATCTCAAAAGTGAAAACGGATTGTAATTTGAACTTACGATTCTATAGATATTTCATTTTCACATGTGGCAAGCAGAAAGATCACTTCCCAGAAATTTTCTAGCACAACAATGCGCCATTTGTCATGTGCTGAGAGTGTTGACTTCCCCTCGCAAAGGTCGCTCTTTCATGGCACCTATTTTATAAATGTTATATTTCAACGTCCTACATATGATAAATTAGAGAAAATCATAATGTGACACAAGAAAACTTCACACAAAACATATGATAACATATATTTTGAAGTTCATATTGATGGGATTCGTAGCATAGAAAACAAAAAAATTCCTACCGCAAGAACGAATAACAAGCCAAGATGCAATCTAGAAGATGGTAGCAACGAGAAGATCATGAGACTAACCCTCGAAGATTTTCAAAGCCTAACGAGATTAGATCTCGTGGTGGATGTAGTCGATCACTTGCCGCTTGCAAAAGCGCGTAGAAGATCTTGACGGTGCCACAATCGGGCAGCACCTCCGTACTCGGTCACACGTTCGGTGTTGATGACGTGATGCGCGTAGATGTACATGTCCGTTGGGAACCCCAAGAGGAAGGTATGATGCGCGCAAGGTTTCCCTCAGTAAGAAACCAAGGTTATCGAACCAGTAGGAGCCAAGAAGCACGTGAAGGTTGTTGGTGGAGGAATGTAGTGCGGCGCAACACCAGTGAAACCGGCGCCAACGTGGAACCTGCACAACACAATCAAAGTACTTTGCCCCAACGTAACAGTGAGGTTGTTAATCTCACCGGCTTGCTGAAAACAAAGGATTAAGCGTATCGAGTGGAAGATGGTGTTTGTTTGCAAAGAACAAAAGCAGTAGAATGTATTCAGATGTAAAAGAATGGACCGGGGTCCACAGTTCACTAGTGGTGTCTCTCCAATAAGATAACTAACATGCTGGGTGAACAAATTACACGTGAGCAATTGACAAATAAAGATTCAATACATATCAACGATGATTACTATGTGATTTAATCACGGCATTACGACAAAGTACATAGACCGCTATCCAGCATGCATCTATGCCTAAATAATCCACCTTCAGGTTATCATCCCCCCCCAGTATTAACACACAGATAATTGCATTAAGTATGGTGCGTAATGTAATCAACACAAATATCCTTAGACAAAGCATCAATGTTTTATCCCTAGTAGCAACAACACATCCACAACCTTAGAACTTTCTGTCACTGTCCCAGATTTAATGGAGGCATGAACCCACTATCGAGCATAATTACTCCCTCTTGGAGTTACAAGTATCAACTTGGCCAGAGCCTCTACTAGCAACGGAGAGCATGCAAGAACATAAACAACACATATATGATAGATTGATAATCAACTTAACATAGTATTCTCTATTCATCGGATCTCACCAAACACAACATGTAGCATTACAAATAGATGATCTTGATCATGTTAGGCAGCTCACAAGATCTATAACAATGAAAGCACAAGCGGAGAAGACAACCATCTAGCTACCTATGGACCCATAGTCCAAAGATGAACTACTCACGCATCAATCCGGAGGCGGGCATGATGATGTAGAGCCCCTCCTGATGATTCCCCGGCAGGGTGCCGGAGGCGATCTCCCGAATCCCCGAGATGGGATACGTGGCGGCGGCCTCTCGCAATGTTTTCCGTATCGTGGCTCTCGCACGGGGTTTCGCGACGGAGGCTTTAAGTAGGCGGAAGGGTAGGTCAAATGGCGGCACGAGGGCCCCACACACCAGGGCCGCGGCCAGGGGCCGGCCCGCGCCGCCCTGTTGTGTGGCACCTCGTGGCCCCACTTCGTACCTCCTCGGTCTTCTGGAGCTTCGTGCAAAAATAGGCCCCTGGCGTTGATTTCGCCAATTCCGAGAATATTTCCTTACTAGGATTTCTGAAACCAAAAACAGCAGAAAAACAGCAACTAGCACTTCGGCATCTTGTTAATAGGTTAGTGCCGGAAAATGTATAATAATGTTGTAAAGTGTGTATAAAACATTCAAGTATTGTAATAAAAGTAGCATGGAACATAAGAAATTATAGATACGTTTGAGACGTATCAAGCATCCCCAAGCTTAGTTCCTACTCGTCCTCGAGTAGGTAAACGATAACATAAATAATTTCTGAAGTGACATGCTACCAACATAGTCTTGATCAACATTATTGTAAAGCATATGAGATGAATGGAGGATCTGAACAAAAGATTGCTAACAAAGATAATGACTAAACAAATGAATCATATAGCAAAACTTTTCATGAATAATAATTTCAAACAAGTATCAATAAGACTTGCATAAGAGCTAACTCATAAGCAATAAATTCTAAGTAGAATGCATTGAAGCAACACAAAGGATGATTAAGTTTCAGCAATTGCTTTCAACTTGTAACATGTATATCTCATGGATATTTGTCAACATAGAGTAATATAACAGTGCAATAAGTAAACATGTAAGAATCAATGCACACAGTTAACACAAGTGTTTGCTTCTAAGATAGAAAGAAATGGGTAAACTGACTCAACAATAAAGTAAAAGATTGGCCCTTCGCAGAGGGAAGCATTGATTAATTTTTGTGCTAGAGCTTTTGTTTTGAAAACATAGAAACAATTTTGTCAACGGTAGTAATAATTCATATGTGCTATGCATAATACTTCCTACAAGTTGCATGTCTCATGCATAGAGTACCAATAGTGCTCGCACCTTGTCCTACTATCTCGGAAGACACGGATTCTCATCGCATAACATATGCTTCAACCAAGTGTCACAAAGGGGTACCTCTATGCCGCCTGTACAAGTGTCTAAGGAGAAAGCACGCATTGGATTTCTCGCTTTTGATTATTCTCAACTTAGACATCCATACCGGGACAACATAGACAACAGATAATGGACTCCTCTTTTTAATGCTTAAGCATTCAACAACAGTTAATATTCTCATAAGAGATTGAGGTTGTATGTCCAAACTGAAACTTCCACCATGATACATGGCTTTAGTTAGCGGCCCAATGTTCTTCTCTAACATATGCATACTCAAACCGTTTGATCATGAAATCCACTACTTCAGACAAGACGAACATGCATAGCATCTCACATGATATCCAACAAAGGTAAAGTTGATGGCGTCCCCAGAAAACATGGTTACCGCTCAACAAGCAACTTATAAGAATTAAGACACATAACTACATATTCATCACCACAATAGTTTTTAAGCTATTTGTCCCATGAGCTATATATTGTAAAGGTAGAGGAATGAAATTTAAAGGTAGCACTCAAGTAATTTACTTTGGAATGGCAGAAATACCACATAGTAGGTAGATATGGTGGACACAAATGGCATGGAGTTTGGCTCAAGGTGTTTGGATGCACGAGAAGCATTTCCTCTCAGTACAAGGTTTGGGCTAGCAAGGTTGTTTGAAGCAAACACAAGTATGAACAGGTACAGCAAAACTCACACAAGAACATATTGCAAGTATTATAAGGCTCTACACTGTCTTCCTTGTTGTTCAAACACTTTACCCGAAAATATCTAGACTTAGAGAGAACAATCATGCAAACCAAATTAAACAAGCTCTACAGTAGTTCTTCATTAATAGATTAAACTACATGATGCAAGAGCTTAAACATGATCTATGAGAGCTCAAACAATTGCTAAATTGCCAAACCATATGCAGCATTTTCCAATTCCAACCAAATAGCAATCTAACGAAGCAATAAGCTTTCGCCATGAACATTAAAGCACAATTAAGAACACAAGTGTTCCATATGAAAAAGCGGAGCGTAATATCTCCAAAAACAAACTAAAAACAAACCGATGCTCCAAGTAAAGAACATAAGGATGTGACGGAATAAAAATATAGTTTCACTAGAAGTGACCCGATAATGTTGTCGATGAAGAAGGGGATGCCTTGGGCATCCCCAAGCTTAGATGCTCGAGTCTTCTTAAAATATGCAGGGATGAACCACCGGTCATCCCCAAGCTTAGACCTTTCACTCTTCTTGATCATAGTATATCATCCTCTTCTCTGACCCTTGAAAACTTCCTTCACACAAACTTCAAGCAAACTCATGAGAGGGTTAGTGCATAACCACAAATTCATATATTCAGAGGTGACACAATTATTCTTAACACTTCTGGACATTGCACAAAGCTTCTGAAAGTTAATGGAACAAAGAAACTCATTCAACATAGCAAAAGCGGCAATGCCAAATAAAATACAAAATCTGTCAAAAACAGAACAGTCCGTAAAGATGCATCTGGACTGGGCACTTAACTTGCTCAAATGGAAAAACTCAAAACTAATGAAAGTTGCGTACATATCTGAGGATCACGCTCGTAAATTTGCAGATTTTTTCAAATTTTTTACAAAGACTTATGCCAGAATTCGTGACAGACAGCAATGCTGTTTCTGCGCAGCGATCCCAAATATAACATCAACTTTAGCATAGAAACTTTACTTGGCACAAAAACATAATAAGGAGAGGTTGCTACAGTAGTAAACAACTTCCAAGACTCGATAAAACAAAAATTGCTGTAGTAAAATAAACACATGGGTTATCTCCCAAGAAGTGCTTTTCTTTAACGCCTTTCAGCTAGGCGCAGAAAGTGCAAATCAAGTAACATCAAGAGAAGAAGCATCAACATTACCTCGGGCCTTACACTTATCTTTCTTGTTCTTTTTCTTATTCTTTGGTTTAGGGAATACATGTCGGCCTCCTAGTGGGATTTTTAGGGTGCCTTCTCCTGCATTTATGATTGCTCCCAATAGTTTCAGCAGGGATCTTCCAAGTGTGATTTGTCCAGTTCCTACACATTCAATAACAAGATAATCGGTGGATACCGTTCTTCCAAGAATGGTTGTATGCACACTCGGCTATCCCCTTAGGCATTATAACGGAGTTATCAATAAGAGTTATTCCTTCTCCCCTTCAACAAGTCCCCAAAGTGTCAAAGATTCATAAATACTCTTAGGCATAAGGCAAAATTCAGACATAATATCACAACGGGCATGAAAAGTTTCACCACCAATAATAATTTTAATAGTAGGTTTCCACATTGAGGTTTCAGAGTTCACTAAAACTTCATCAAGACGGTTTCGAACATAACCACAACTTTCCTTCAAGTAAGATGTATTTGCCTCAAGAGTGTTTAATCTATTATAAATGCTAATAAGAGCTGAATCAAAGTTATTAGCCAAACTATGTGATGCAACCAATTTTTTTATGGCATTAAAAGCTTGATCACCGTTGCAATGAAGGAAATCTCCTCCCACTATAGCATCTAAGGCATATCTATAGCGAATCATAAGCCCAAAATAAAAATTACTAAGGAGCAAACTTAGAGTCATTTGAGGTTCAGCTTTACAATAAGCATCAAAAATTCTAGACCAAGCATCTTTAAAACTCTCCTCATCCCCTTGTTTAAAAGTAAAGACTAATTCTTCAGGTGAAGAAGTAACAAGTACGGAGCTAGACATGATAATAAAAGTAAACTAGGCAAATAAAGTAAAGACAAGTAACTAATTTTTTTGTGTTTTTGATATAGAGAACAAGACAGTAAATAAAGTAAAGCTAGCAACTATTTTGTGTGTGTTTTGTTTAAGTGCACAAACAAAGTAGTAAATAAAATAAAGCAAGACAAAAACAAAGTAAAGAGATTGGAAGTGGAGACTCCTTGCAATGTCTTGATCTCCCAAAACGGCGCTTAAAAAGTGCTTGATGCGCGTAGATGTACACGTCCGTTGGGAACCCCAAGAGGAAGGTATGATGCGCACAAGTTTCCCTCGTAAGAAACCAAGGTTATCGAACCTAGGAGCCAAGAAGCACGTGAAGGTTGTTGGTGGAGGAATGTAGTGCGGCGCAACACCAGTGAAACCGGCCAACGTGGAACCTGCACAACACAATCAAAGTACTTTGCCCCAACGTAACAGTGAGGTTGTCAATCTCACCGCTTGCTGAAAACAAAGGATTAAGCGTATCGAGTGGAAGATGGTGTTTGTTTGCAAAGAACAGTAAAAGCAGTAGAATGTATTCAGATGTAAAAGAATGGACAGGGGTCCACATTCACTAGTGGTGTCTCTCAAGATAACTAACATGCTGGGTGAACAAATTACGAGCAATTGACAAATAAAGATTCAATACATATCAACGATGATTACTATGTGATTTAATCGGGCATTACGACAAAGTACATAGACCGCTATCCAGCATGCATCTATGACTAAATAATCCACCTTCAGGTTATCATCCGAACCCCTTCCAGTATTAAGTTGCGAACAACAGATAATTGCACTAAGTATGGTGCGTAATTTAATCAACACAAATATCCTTAGACAAAGCATCAATGTTTTATCCCTAGTAGCAACAGCATCCACAACCTTAGAACTGTCCCAGATTTAATGGAGGCATGAACCCACTATCGAGCATAATTACTCCCTCTTGGAGTTACAAGTATCAACTTGGCCAGAGCCTCTACTAGCAACGGAGAGCATGCAAGAACATAAACAACACATATATGATAGATTGATAATCAACTTAACATAGTATTCTCTATTCATCGGATCTCACCAAACACAACATGTAGCATTACAAATAGATGATCTTGATCATGTTAGGCAGCTCACAAGATCTATAACAATGAAAGCACAAGCGGAGAAGACAACCATCTAGCTACTGCTATGGACCCATAGTCCAAAGATGAACTACTCACGCATCAATCCGGAGCGGGCATGATGATGTAGAGCCCCTCCGGTGATGATTCCCCTCTCCAGGGTGCCGGAGGCGATCTCCTGAATCCCCCGAGATGGGATTCGCGGCGGCCTCTCGAATGTTTTCCGTATCGTGGCTCTCTGCAGGGGTTTCGCGACGGAGGCTTTAAGTAGGCGGAAGGGTAGGTCATGGCGGCACGAGGGCCCCACACACCGGGGCCGCGGGGGGCCAGGGCCGTGCCGCCCTGTTGTGTCGCCTCGTGGCCCCACTTCGTACCTCCCTCGGTCTTCGGAAGCTTGCAAAAATAGGCCCCTGGCGTTGATTTCGTCCAATTCCGAGAATATTTCCTTACTAGGATTTCTGAAACCAAAAACAGCAAAAACAAACCACTTCGGCATCTTGTTAATAGGTCAGTGCCGGAAAATGTATAATAATGCTGTAAAGTGTGTATAAAACATTCAAGTATTGTAATAAAAGTAGCATGGAACATAAGAAATTATAGATACGTTTGCGACGTATCAACGACATCCTTCTCCCCGTTCCAGCGGGCAGCGGAAGTAGTAGATCCTCCTCAGAATCCCGACAGCACGACGGCGTGGTGGTGGTGGAGATCTCTGGCAGGGCTTCGCCTAAGCGTTTGCGGGAGAGGTGTGAGGAGGAGGGCGGCTAGGGTTTGGGGAGAGGGGGGCTTGGGGCGCCGGCTAGGGTGCCCCTTGGTGGTGCGGCCAACTCATGGCTTGGTGTGGCCGGCCCCCTCCCCTTTGCCCTCATTATATAGGTGGAACACATCTAGGGTTATCCCAAGTCTTCGAATAAGACCCCAATTCAAAACTGCCATATGGACGAAACCTAGTTGGGGTGGGGCTCTCCCTTCCCCCCTTGCTTGGCCGGCCAAGGAGGTGGAGTCCTCCATGGACTCCACCCTCCCACTTGGTTGGCAAGTTAGGGTTGGTGGAGTCCACCGGACTCCACCTTCCATAGTGATTTCTTCCGGAAGGTTCTAGAACATTCTAGCGCCTTCCATAAATGCACCGATCATTTCCAAACTTGGAAAGTGACTTCCTATATATGAATCTTATCCTACGGACCATTCTCCTCGTGATGTCCTGGATCCCATCCGAGACTCCGAACAAAACTTCGAACTCCATTCCATATTCCATATCTACTTAAAACAACATCAAACCTTAAGTGTGTCACCCTACGGTTCGTGAACAATGCAGACATGGTTGAGACTTCTCTCCGACCAATAACCAATAGCGGGATCTGGAGATCCATAATGGCTCCCACATATTCAACGATAACTTAGTGATCGATAGAACCATTTACATACGATACCGATTACCTTTGTCATGCGATATTTTACTTGTCCGAGGTTTGATCATCGGTATCTCCATACCTTGTTCAACCTCGTCTCCGACAAGTACTCTTTACTCGTACCGTGGTATGTCATCTCTTATGAACCATTCATATGCTTGCAAGCTAATCGACGACATTCCACCGAGAGGGCCCAGAGTATATCTATCCGTCATCGGGATGGACAATATCCCACTCTTGATCCATATGACTCAACTCATACTTTCCAAATATTTAATCCCACCTTTATAACCACCCATTTACGCTGTGGTGTTTGATGTAATCAAAGTACCCTTCCGGTATAAGTGATTTACATGATCTCATGGTCGAAGGACTAGGTAACTATGTATCGAAAGCTTATAGCAAACTGAACTTAATGACGTGATCTTTATGCTACGCTTATTTGGGTGTATGTCCATTATATCATTCACCTAATAACATAACCTTGTTATTAATAACATCCAATGTTCATGATCACGAAACCTTGATCATCTATTAATCAACAAGCTAGTTATACAAGAGGCTTACTAGGGACTCCTTGTTGTTTACATAACACACATGTATCAATGTTTCGGTTAATACAATTATAGCATGGTATGCAAACATTTATCATAAACACAAAGATATATTATAATAACTATTTTATTATTGCCTCTTGGGCATATCTCCAACACATATCACTCAAGTACTTAACCCAACATATGTACACCTAACATATAAATTCAAACCCAATAACTTCACCTGAAGAATGAAGTAGTCCAGAGACTCCTGAGGGCCGCCAAGAATAGTTCTGGATGTGACAAGGGATTAACTTGTCAATGCTTACGTATTGTAGACTAGGGTTTTGTTAGAAGTAGAGCGCAAGTAGATCTCGAAGGTTTCAGCCGAAAAGTACTCGACGATTGTAAAACTAGGGTTGTGTTGACAGTAGATTCGATCCTTTCCTTGTCCCTCGACTCCCCTTATATAGGAGGCGGAGCCGAGGGATTCGTAATACACAAGTTTACAGAGTCCGGGAGGGTTTCTAACCCGTCCCGTGAAATTATAAGTTTCTATATTTCCTAATACAACTCTAACTTTCCTTATCACCAATTGGGCTTCCGATCTTTGTATTCTTCGACTGGTGGGCCTTCAGTAAACCCCGTGTACCATCTTCGGCAGGTCCATTGGGGATGCCTATGTCAGGATGCTTCCTATAGGAGTAGGCCATTGGTTGCCGTTATCTTCCCAAGACTAGTTCGAGGGTGTGAATTGTACGATGCCTCGCCAAAGGACTTCGTAAGTCGTAACTCCTATCATGGTTTGCATTTGTGGTACATGTCATCGGTCTCATTGTGTTGTTCAATAACTACAACATGCATGGTTTTGTGCCTTGTGGGATCTAAATATGTAATCTGCTAATGGTATGTTATCATCAGAATCCGTAGTTTTTCTCCTTGGGGTAACCCTACTAGTCTATTATTGTTGTTTGTCTCTCTTGAATTGTTGAAGAGTGAAAATAGTATCTAGTTAGGCGTCAAGCATGAATATGTGGGAATTTTTTTAATTTTTTTTGCATAAGACAGATAATTTATATTTTGTAATGAAAATTTACCAATTGAAGTATTCCATTCATGCCTATATGTATGAATATTTTGATATTATTTAGAATTTTTTGGGAAAGAAAAGTTTGCTACCTGGTTATCTGGGCAAAGAGTCAAAGAAAATATGCAAACATGCAATTCAATATTTTTGATGTTATTTTAATTTAGAATGCACCTTTTTACCATTTATGTTTGTGAGGCATTGTTATTGTTTTGTCGGTAAACTTTATAGTGCATCTAGCTCGAGGAAGCTCGGTATTTTAGAAAAAAAACATAAATGAAATTTCAAATTTTCAACAAAATTGTCGGTAAATTGTTTTACTTGGATACAGACACATGGGCTGAACATATTTGCATCAAGGTATTAGATAATACATTTTTTAGGCTACATAAAAATCATTAAATTGTATATAGCTCAAAAAATAAAATAGACTCACGTTCCCGGCTAGGTTGTGAGCATGAGACCTCCGCATCGGAGACACACATTCCCAAGTAGATTTGTGCCTTTTTTTTCTTCATGAAAGGCTCAACTAGCACCGCACGATCTGTTTCAATAGGAAGCGTTCTTGACCTACTGATGAAGGCTAATGCTCAATGTGTGGTCCGATCTCATGGATTGACCAATAGAATGGAGGAGGCGAGGGATGAACAAGAACATGATGAACACGAAGAATGAACAAGAACACGATGAACACATGTGCAAATAACCCAATACAATCCGGTTTGCTCTCAACGGCCCGAACCACCATTCCGATAGAATTCCTCGGGGGAGAGAGAGAGAGAGAGAGAGAGAGAGAGAGAGAGAGAGAGAGAGAGATGCGAGGTAGAATGCCCGAAGAAGAGATCAGTACACAATCAATGGAATCACACGTGTAAGAGACCGAAGTAGAATTACACAAGTGAGATATCAATCACATTGAGAGGTCTTGATAGAACTTATAGATTTGTGTCTAAGATAGGAGCGGGTTTACCTAATCCACCTAAGGATGGTAGAGGCATATGCCTATTTCTTCATCAAGTCTATTCTTCCTAGATGGAGGTGGGGAGCTATATATATGAAGCCATTAAGAAGTGGTATTTTAGACATACAAATGGGACAGGTTGATGTCACATGGGTTGAACCCAATTTGGGACTTACCGGAGGGTTGGATTAAACGGGACAAGTGGAGCCAGATAATCCGATCAGGCAGGGGCCGGATAATTTGGCAGGGCAGTGGCGCTCCATCCTTCTTCTTCTTGGCGACCTCGAATGTCTTCCTTTTTCTCTTCCATACCTCTGTGACATCGGCCTTGATTTCTCGAGCATCTTGCCTTCCCTCTGTACTTGCCGATGTGTCCCTATCATAGACATAAGACGAAGTATTAAGTAGCATACCATTTCATATAGGCAATTGTAGGCACGCATAAAGGAGAAGATTCACCTTTGTACGTATGACGTGCTGGCGTTGACGCACATGATGTGATGAAGACTGAAGGTCGGACTACATCACCTACCGTTTCGATGGGTGAGCCCTTGTTTGCCACGTTGACGGGCGGGTTACGCTACATGTAGGTGCGACAGGCGCTACCAAAACGGGTTAGATTTTGAATTTTTTTTTTTGAAACAAGGTTACATCCCCTAAACTTTCAGCAAGGGGTTAAATATATGGAAATCGACAATTTAGGTGCACCGTTGACGTTGAGTATGATCCATTCTAAAAGGCATTCCATGCGAGCACAAATAAACGATGCATAGTTTCCGTCTAAAATCGTGAAAGATATATCTAGAATTTAAACCGAGCCAAGCCAGTTTGGTTCAACTCGCTAAGCTCGGTCAACTAGTGAGTTAGATTGACTCGACTCATTTAACAGCCGAGCTCACATTTGGAACTCGTTTCGAATAGCAAAGCTTGCGAGTAGCTCATAAAAAACTGTAAAAAAGAATATGTATAATTTATGATGTATTTTTCTAATTATTTGGAATTAGACATAACAATAATTAGAAATATGGTACCACGACAATACAGTCGATAAACCACAACAATCAATATTTATGTCACAAGATTAATATTGGCAAATCATTAGACAATATATAAACTATATTAAGCAGAAATATTGCAAGGCAAGTCAACAAACCAGAAATGTACTTGAGTTATCACATATATCAAGTTTGGTTTGGACCGAAAGTGGTTAGTCATGATTAGCTTCTTTGACCAGATTTGTACATCCTAATATTGATTTTTATCAAGTTAAACAAACTACTCACGAGCTGGATGAATTCGGCTCATTTAGCTGAACTCGTTTAACAATAAAATTTAAAACTTAACCGACTTATATACATCGAGTTTGAGTCAAGACGAGAGTCCCGTTTTACTTGTTTAGCTCGTGAGTTTGGAGTAATTCTAGACCTACTGCGCGTTTACGAAGTCCGCGCAGAAGGCGGAGGCTTAGCATTGACGGATGAATCGTGGACGGCGGCCTTTTCTCGGCCGCTTTCCGCCGACCTTGCTGCTTTATTCACCTTTCTACTAGCCCGGCCCGCCTCGTGCTTGGAAAAGACAAAAACGACGGCCCACTTTGTGCTCCCACTACAAAGCAGGGAAACCCAAGAAAATGAAGAGAAAATGAAGAGAAGATCCAACGGGTCACGCACGCACAAGATGCTGTGGAACCCGCTTCACAGTGACCACCAGCTATGTCCCCTCCCGTGAAAAGGCTCGATTAGAAGCAGAGCTAGCCGACGAGCAGAAGGAGAAAGCACGCCTCAACCTTTTATTACCACCGCTCTCTATCTGCTTAACACCACTCGCAGGAATTTTCTCCGACGGCAGCAGAAAGCAGGGGAAGCAGAGCAAGCCGGAAGAAGGGCGAGAGCGGGAGGCGAAGTCGTACGGCATCCATGGACTCACGCAAGGAGGTACGAAGAGCTTCCTCCTGTAGCTAGCTAGACTTGTTTGTCTATGTTTCTTTCTTATGTTTCTTGAGCTATTTTTGCCTGGATAAACCGAGAGCAACCGTGGTACTCCGTAGCTCATTTTCTTCGGCGGGCAATTTGAGTTCGCCGAAAAAGTGGAACGAAATTTCACTCGGAGCGCATGTATTTTTGCTTAGCCGAATCTCCCCCAAGAAACAGAGCAGTTCTTGGCACAGTAGCTTGCAATAGGAGGGCTACGGAGAAGATTGATTGCATGTCCAGAATCCAGATCGATCGTTCTGACAAGCTGCCCGTGGCCGATTCCTTGCAGGAGCAGCACGGGGGAGCGGTGGGGTGGATGACGGTGCCGACCTTCGGGGACTGGGACATGAAGAACGGCCCCGTGCCGGACTACTCCATGGACTTCTCCAAGATCCGCGAGATGCGCAAGCAGAACAAGCGCGAGCTCTCCCGGGCCAGCCTCGGCGGCGACGACGACCTCCTCGCCCAGCAGCACAAGACGGCGCAGGCCCAGGGCGCCAAGGCCGCCGAATTCGCCCCGGCGGCCGACGACCACCACCGGCCACTCCACACCGCACACGACGATTCACCCACGGTGAGAGTCATGATAAACTTTGCTATTCTATCTACTACATCGTGACACTTTAACTCATAGTACATGCATGCCTTGTCTGCCGTGTTACCTCCATTGTCTGTGGCGCCTATCATCTTCTCCGAATTGACTAATCGAAATTAATTTGGATGGTCAAATGACTCAAATCCAAGTGAACCACTACTACTATGTGTTGATTGCAGCTGGTAGTTTTTGCTATACTAGAGAATCACAACTCTTAGCCTCACTGTACATCAAACCTTTGGAAATTGTGGTCACAAATTCAGGAGGCTTGTGTTGTTTTCAAGTGCACAATTCAGCACAAAGGTTTGATCCTGGGCAGAGCAAGGGACAAATCCTCCTCATCTTTTCAGAATTTAGAAATGATAGACAGAATATAATCATCTAGTGTTTTTTTACATGCGTCGTGTGTGTGGTCCATCCGAGTAGCATCAGGGCATGAGCAATGGAGGCAGCTGTCCAACTAGGCTTGGATAAAACTTTTGACATATGCATGCCATGTTATGGTCCCATTAATATGTCTTTCTCTCAAAGGCTGATTTGGGTTTTCTCTTTCTCTCACATTTTCACTTTATGGCTGAAGAGGCTGCCTCCTGATGAAGAGGCTGCCTCCTTATCCGAACCTACTTTGGACCACCCGAACCAAGATAAAGCTGTGAGGCAGCACCCCTGGGGCTATGCATTGGGCATGCCCTCACATCCATAGAATTGTCAAGGTCAGCAATTTTGGAGCAGTACATGTAACCACCTGTGGTGTGGTGACTCATCTGTTGATGAAGATGGAAATAGTGGCCGAAGGAGGATGAGGCCATTGCAGATAGCAATGGGCAGCAGTAGTAGTGCTTGTCGCAACTTGGATGACAAGGACATGCCCATTAAGTATATTTTTTTGTAGGATCTATATCTGCATTCCTCTTGATTATTATTAGGTGTGCTGACGTGTTGCCAACGTCACTGTCCACTAGAGTGGTGAGAAGGCTATTGGGGGCAAACAGTAATTATTGGTACTTTAAGGTGTACAATGCCATCAGTGGCAGGTTTTAGTAGCTTCAGCATTACAGTATGTATTATTGGAGAACAGGAATGTTAAGGAGAGCGTTGCTCTCTGTATGATCAGTTCATTTTTTTGGATTGATTGTAAAATTCGTTCATAAATGGGTATGAGCCTCAGGAAAATCTATATGTCAGTTAGGGAAGAAACAGCTTTGAGGACAAATGTTTGGATAGATTGTGACTGATGGGTGGTTATAGAAGTGCTGTTTTAGGTGAAGCTAGTTTTTCGTTGGTCCTGAGATGGTTATAGAAGTGTTCTTTTAGGTGAAGCTAGTTTTTCGCTGGCCCTGATTACGTGCAGCAGTTTTGCGGCATCTTGATACTGTTAACTGTCGGTGTACTACCTGATCAAGGATTATGGCAGCAATGAACTACTCACGGAGTAGCTATTAATCCTTCAAGATAAGAACTTGCATGTCTAACTTTTGATTCACAGTACCATATGTACATGACAAATTGACTGCTGTTTAGGAGTTCATTTTCCACTTGAACTTACATTTGCTGCTCTTTCTATTTTTAGGGAAGGAAGAAGTTCCTGAGCTATTTCCAGTGCTGTATCAGAGCCTGAAGGATTGTGTGAAACTCACGGTTCATACGCCCGCGCAAATAGCTTCTTAGGTTCTTCATTATTGTAAAGTTTGCATAATGTTGAGTCTCCTGCTCTGTAATCACGTTTCCCCTTTTGTGAGAGAGGAAAGGGTCAAATTGTGAGAGATCAAAGGCTCATCTGTTCATACTGTTTTCTTTTCAAATGGTATGCAACTTGTAGTGCAATATAATCTGCAATCTTTTGAGGGACCCCTGAAGGTGCGTAGTTGATTTGGATGGTTGGTTAGAGTACAATTTGTGCAGATTCGATGTTGAATGGCTGTCCTATTCTTCTTGTTCTAGTGGTTCGCTTTTGTTCTTGATCCTTTGTACAGCCTGCCGTGGAAGCAACGAACTCTTTGACACGTACACAACGCAACATTTTTCATGTTGGAGAAATGCAGAGAAGTCAATAAGAGACTGCTTGTCCATTACCACGAAGTCTTCCTTGTGGAATCACAAGAAAGGGACTTGAGCTCCAAATTTGTACTGTTTGTGAGATTATCTGCTCTCAGGTTTTAGTGTATATATTTCTTCGCTCTTTTTTTCAGGTATTACATGCCAACGTTAGCAGAAAATGTTACTGTATACTGCCTATCAAGTACAGATAAAAATTACAGCTCCTTGGAAAATTTTAGACTTGAGTACTTAAATACTACTTCCTCTCCCTATTGATAGCTCCAAATTTTGCTTTACTCCACTCTTGCAAGCGGCCCATGACTTTTCCCAAGCCCATTCGAACATCACCGAGAGAGGCTTTCGGTCCAGCCTCCTCCCATGCTTGAGCAACATGCTCGGAAAGACCAGCATCTCTCTCCCACATAATTTCGTAATATCGTCTCGCTGGTCGCAGACTCTGCCATTCTTCTTTTACACATTACAGGATGATTGGTGAGTGGTCCGATCACGGCGTGACCTTGTGCCAGTTTTCCAGCGGCCCCAAGGTTGGCTGCCTCCATAGGTACCATTCCATTTGGTGTTTTTCCCCTACCTGAATTTTAGGCACTGCCACGTCCATGTAATTTCTTGCGAGAAAATAGTACCTCTTATATCGTTGTCAAAATCCACTATTGTCGATCCATGTAAAAGCCGGAAAGACGGCCGTCGCGCATCTACTCTGACTGTGTGTGGCACGTCAACGTGAGACCCACCACGTGTTATCCCTTTAACGGTTACACCCCACGCGCCCACCACGTGCTCTCCCTTATCCCCCACGTGCTCTTCCTTATCCTACCAATGGCCCTGACGGAGGCGAGCAATAACCTTAGCGTTTGCGAGTGCATGTCACCATGACTTACGGGGTGGGGTGAGTGTGCGGATCACTAGTTGGAGAAGAGGTGGGGAGACTTAGAGGCATGGTCGGAAGCAAGAATGGACTGGTGGAGGAGGAGCTCCAGGTGAGGCGTGCAGCAGCACGTCGACTGCAGGAGATGCGAGGCGACGGTTCAACCAGAAGTAGTTGCAGGATGGAGCGACTCGTTAGATATAGAGAAGAAGGGGATGGTGGGGCGGGTATGTTAGAGGCAGTCGTGAGAGGTGAGAGGGGTTGGAAGGCGCATGAAAGAAGGAGATTAGGGAGGGAGTACGATTCAGACAGCCCCTTCCAACAACGTCGATGTATGTCCGCTAGTCAGTGCGTTGCTCCGGGAAGGCTCGTCTTCATCACTCCTTTCTTTTCTCTTTGTTGTACGATGCTTGTATTGTAAGGTTATACCTATGCATCCTGACCAATAACTTGTTCATCATGCTAATTTGCTTTTATTAGAACTGATAAAATACTTCGAATTCAATATCTGGAAGAAAAGAAGAACACTGCACCCAGCCACCCACATGTGCATAACAACATGAAAGAAAACAACTCCAACAGTCTACATCTAGCAGAAAACAGACTCCCTAACAGACTGCCAGCAAAAGCTCAACAGAAACAACTACACTAACACCACTACTGCAGGATGGAACTAACCAAAGTAACACTTCATGTGAAGTCGCCAAGATGTAATTTACTTACTGCAGAAATGGATGATGTCACTGAAATAGGAGCATGGATCAGGGAAGATGGATATTAACTGTATTAAGGCTTATTCCGTCCCAAGTAGCGGGTGTATTGCATGCAGTGCATATGGCGTCTGTACATAGTGACTCTTCTTCTGCAGCAACATAAATTTTACAGTGGCATGTACTACTTATATAGTGCAAATTTTGCTGTCATTCGTATTGGAGCTAGCCTTTCATATCACCTAAGGAGTTCACAAAAAGATATCAATTACAAATCTTACACTAGATTAATTCATTGGGATGAGGAAAACCGATAATATAGACAAGAGTAGTGACTGGTTGCAACCTTCATCAGTCTTCGCAGTACAAATAAGTGAAAATTTCCTGAATATAGTGGTATCAATCATTCTGAAGATAGTTACACTAGTATTTTGGTCAGAAGAGCCTGTAACCAATGTCAGCGTGCAAGACAGTAACCATTTTTTTTACTATGACTACGGCGGGCATAAGCCAACCTGAACATATATTCAGCAAGTTGCCTATGAAGGTTTTCAGCCTCTACAAGATGGGTTCAAATGAACCAGAACACACAAGGGTTACAAGGGTGAAGAAGAAAAAGAAAAAAAACACACACCGACACAACACAAGACCGAGAAGAAAAGGTGGCAACTTGCAGAAGAGTCGTCCATGCACAATGCCAACCTGGTTTTTATCTCGCTATATAGCCAAAATTTTGGTCAGTTGAAAACGAATGGTTGAATTCACAGACATGGGATCATGCCCGCACCAAACAATTATTCTCAATCAGCAGTCTATACGGACTGCACCGCTTTGAGTCGATATGAACTTGGGCTTCCTCATCACCTGCTCCAAGCACTGAATGGTATCCCCAACCTGGAAGTCATCGCAATCCTCTATCACCAATCCACAGTCACCCTTGTCGAGCGTGTCAGCATCCTGCTTCTCTCGTTTCAGAGAAGCGCATGGACCTTCAAAGACAACATCTCCGCTTGTCAACAGTCTCATGGTTCCGGATCTGCTAAAGTGCCCATCGGTAATCCGGCAGCCAGCAATCTTGATGTCTGGCCCTTTTGACTTGCTACGCCCTTTCAGCTCGAATATGTTCAAAACCTCACCCTCCCCTGAAATTTCGGTTTCAGCAGTCCCTGGTGCCTTCTCCACAATCAGCCTTCCCATTTCCTCAAGGAGATGGTAAATCACCTTGTGCAGCAAAATCTGAAGAACAGACTCAAGGCAGCTAAACTCATTTCCAGTTTCCAAGTTATGTAAGAAAGTCTAAAAAAATCAGCCAACACATTTGAAACTCTTAACATCAAGAAAAATGAAGAGTGCAGAATACACTGACTCCATGTACGACATTCAAAATTGATATAGAGGTTGATCTGAATTCTCATTATCACATTTCAAATACAGTATTCATTGACGAAAACATGTTGGTAGTCCATATCATCAATTCATCACACATCAGAGCTGAATTACTTTATTCTTCCCAAATTCACCATAACATATCCTAATATCTACTACTCCAGTGAAACCAGTGAAAGAGAAAGCGTTATGTGCGATAAGATCTAGCTTCTCTGCATGGTAGCCCATAACGTATTACCATGTTTTACACTCACCACCCAAAGATGACATGAAAATCACTACCGGTTTCCAAGGAACATTACTTGATTTCTACCAAAGATGCACTTAATAAAATAAAATACAGGTATTGGAGAAACAATAAGCATGGTACCTTAATGTTGGCTTGTGTTGCTCCTTGAGTGATTGCACTTGGTGGATTGCGAATGTTGAAACCAACTATGTATGCTCGGCATGCTTGCGCCAGATCAATGTCATGTTCACTTACTGGACCGACACCAACATGAACAATATTCACAAACACCTAAAAAAGGTAGTATAGGCACGGTCATGAGTCGAAATACTGATATATTGTAAACAAAACTGTGCATATAGTCTAAAAGGCGGTATCAGCTATCAGCAATTTGGCACTGCTTGAGTGCATGACGTCAAATTTATGAGACCATACAGGTAAAAATAAGGTATCAAATGTGCTTGAGAAAAAACCTGTGGACTATTAAGACTTCTTAAGGCGTCTGTAACTGCTTGAACACTGCCCTGTACATCAGCTTTAACAATAATGGGCATCTCAACTCTTTCAGTAGTCTCATCTGCATTTTCTGCCTCCTCAGTCATGTCCTCATCAATCTTCCGAAGCCTATCTTTCTCCTGTTTCTTCTTCCGCCCTTGACTAAGCATTCTTGCCCTTTCCTCCGAGTCAACAACCACTACATCATCCCCAGCCATTGGAAGGCCCCTTAGCCCCTCAATCTCAATAGGCATTGCGGGTTTTGCAGACTCTGTTACTTTCCCTGTGGTGTCTCTAAGTGATCTAATTCTTCCCCACTCTGCTCCCACAACAATGTACTGCCCACTAACTAATGTGCCAGACTTAACTATAGCTGTTGCAAGTGGTCCCCTGCCCCTGTCCACCCTTGCCTCCACCACAAAAGCTTGAGCAGGCCCATCTGTTCTGGCTTTTAGGTCCATTATCTCAGCCTGAAGAAATAAAGCTTCTTCCAGTTTATCCAAACCAAGTTTTGATAACGCAGAAATTTCAACGACCTGTACATCACCACCCATATCCTCCAAAAGCAACCCTTCTGAACCAAGCTGAATTCTCACCCTCTCACGATCAGCTCCAGATTTGTCACATTTGTTTATGGCAACTACAATGGGAACATTTGCTACCTTTGCATGTGAAATAGCTTCAAGGGTTTGAGGCATCACACCATCATCTGCTGCAACCACAAGCACTACAATATCTGTGACAGCTGCACCTCTGGCCCGCATAGCACTAAATGCAGCATGCCCTGGTGTATCAAGAAATGTGACAGAGGCTCCAGATTGCATCTCAACAACGAAGGCACCTATATGCTGAGTGATCCCACCAGCTTCCTTAGCTGCAACAGATGTTTGCCGTAGGGAATCCAGAAGTGATGTTTTACCATGATCAACATGACCCATAACAGTTACAACAGCAGGCCGTGGTTCGACCACACCTTCACCTGTGTGCATTCTTCTGATATTAACACCAATTTCCTGTGGAGCAAGCAAGAAACAAATGCTCATGTCATAATTCACATAAAATAGAAGCTTCGCTAAAGCTGCTTAAACGTTTCATGATGACAAAGCTTAGGTGTAAACTGGAGTCAATAGCAAGCATAATTAGAAACAATAACAACATACTTAAAGTCACAACATATATGTTTGCTCCAATAAAATAGTATCAAACCAGTAGCAATGCCATTTTTTGTGAACATAACAAAGTGAAAAAAAATGAAGAGAGAAAAAATGCGGGCAACAAACAAGATATAACTTGTTAAATGGAAATCCACCAGTGAACACAAATGGAATCATCCCCCCTCTCTCAATCGACAACTGTTACAGATAAATTACAGCAAGATGGAGGGAAAAACACAGTGGCATCGATTAACTTGCAACTAGAGTTCACAAAAAATGCAGAGTTTAAAGAGATAAAGAACACTTTTCAGCATCATCCTATCACACCTTGCAACAAATTTCTTTTGCTAGATGAGTTCAAAAGCAACATGCAGAGTGAATTTAGCTATCATGACATTGACTTGTAGTCTCATATGACCTGATAAAACACAACAAATAAGATGTGCTGGTATGACTAGTTACTAATATGCTTCAGAGTAGCATCAAGGAATGTAGAAGTTTCAAAAAGGAACACTATAAATACGTACCATAGCAACTAACTCAGCAAGATCAATGCCGATAGAGTCAAATTCTGATTCAACCCTTTCACCAAGATCTGCAAGTATGCTTTGAAGTGCACTAATAGCTGCACCGGATCGCTTAGATAGGTCATGCAATGTCATCCCATCAAAAATTTCAACAAGTTTATCTGGTGATGATTTAATGGTAATCTTAGGTTTTGGTGCAACATATGGCGCTTCTACAGGAGCTTGAGTCCTAGGTTCTTTCTTCACCCGCTTCTCCTTTTTTGGTGCTTTTAGCCCTGCAGTATTCGTTGGTCGTCCAACTAGATCATGAAGACGTAGGAGTCTGTCTCCATCATGAAGATGAGGAGACCTGTCTAGTCAATACATTACACACCAAGACTAGTCGCCTATTATATTGTGACCCGAATTCATAAGAACGCTAGCTATTGTTATCGTTGCCATCACCTATACCTCTTGTAAGCCGTCGTTTAGGGTTTATCACTTCACGTGATAACCCACGGCGTTTTGAACACTCCCGATATAGTGGAGTTTTGCTGGCTGGTCTCCATGGTTTTTTTCCCTTGTGTTGGAGGAGGTTTTCACGTTAAATCTTGTGTCTCTGGCTGTGTTTTTCTTTTCGTTCTTCGTTATAGCTTGTCGCATTTATAACATCGCCTATATATGAGAGGTGATGGAACATTGAGAGTTGAGACCAAACACCCAAACAAATCGAATATATCAATACAACCTACTTGTTAGATCATGAAAAACACAGAGTCAGATTATTCAATTGACAAATTGAGTTCCACTGGATCTGTACCAGTTGACAGTTGTAACCCGGCCTGTAGATCATCCAAAAACACAGAGTCAGATCACCTAGCCTGCAGGCGCGACAAGACCGAGCAGCTATAACATTCCATCCAAAATCATATATAGGAGTAGTACACTAGTACCGCACGACGACCTATACAAACAAAATCTTTCATACTCATGAAACATTGAAGGAAACTAGATATATGTGTAAAAATGGTTTTATTCCTTGATTTAAACAACATGCTTCGATCGGTGCCAGCCAGATACGATCTGCTACCCTCCGTTCCGATCGACGGCGCTGCGCCTCCATCCGGCAGCTGCCGCTCTGGATGAACCTCAGCCAGACGCCTAATACAGGAAACAACCACAGGCTCGTGAAAAAAGTTGGGCCCTGATTGGGACGCAGAGGGGCAGCTCCCAGCCTGATCATCTCTAGTACCCTTCAATTTGGTACTGGCTCTTCTTGTATATTTTGTTTCTAACAGCGGAACCGAAATGGAAAGAAGCGTTCGTAGGTTTTGTTTCTACGAGTACATGGTAACATGCTGACGCGGTGACGCCTGCAGCTATGCAACAACAACTCAATGTAAATAGAGTAGATTAAATCCGGTGGAAGAAGATGCTAAGGCCGCCGTCGCCATGCACTCCCAACCATCCGATAGGCTCCACGAGGTGGAACGACTCCGCATCGGACGATCCAACGATCCTCTCAAACCTGCCACGCAGGTACTCCACCCCTCCGCCGGGCAGCCACCCCGCGCCGGCCGTCACGGCCCAGAGCTTCTCCATCGCCCACCCCTCCGCGTCTGACGGCGCCTCCCGCCTCGTTGCGAACCCCGCGCGCCCTCCGTTGCAGTACACCAGCCACTTGGGCGACTCGAGGAGAGCGCCTCCGCTTCCGGCCCACTCTCGCTGGCACTCCAACACGATCCTGCCGGCGGCGGCGATGTCCGTGCCCGCAAGGCCGGCCGGTAGGTCGAGGACGAGGAGCGGCGCCGGCACCGCGGAATCCACGGGCGCCGCGTGCTCGTGAAGGAAGAGGCGGACGCGGCGGTCGCCGGTGGAGGGGAGGAAGAGCGTGCCGCGGACGACGGCCGGGGAGGAGGGCGCCGCCGGGGAGAGGCCCAGCGCAGCGTGGCACGGCTGGAGCGTGGAGGCGAGGAGGCACCGGCCGACGCGGGACCACCACGCCGACCACGCGACATGGCAGCTGCGGGGCGCGGCCTGCTGTTTTTCTCCGCCGCCGTCTTCGCCGACGGGCACGACAGCCGGCGGCATGTGTGCATATATGTGGGCGCTTGTCTAGGTGCGAGCGCCGCCAGAGGAGTATAAAACGTGGACGCGTAATCTAGGCATGGAGGGGTTCAATTAGGGTTTGAGATCGACGAACCGAGATGATCGAGAGTTCGTTGAGATATATCTGTTCCTGATCTGCATGCATGCAGGCCGATATGGCAGGTAATAACTAACGCGTGACGTGTCCGGCCTTGGCCCCCTAGTCCATATCAAAGTCCAAACCCGAGCCCTCGATCATCTCTGGCGTGCCCACTGTCTGGCTTCTTCGTTCACGGCGACGGCCGCCGGCAACACGTTCGCGAATTATATATCGACCCTGCCAGCGACTGATCCCCGGCGGCGCCCACGTATATGGCCGCCGATTCCATCTTCAGTTATCCTCGCCATTTCCCTTTGCGAGTCTGACACTGAACATGCCAACCTGTACTTTATCCTCGTTCGCGCACGAAGATATATGAACAATTCACATGATAGAATATGCCGATGTAGCCAACATTTTACACAACAAAATCAACTTCTTGTACAACTCTTCAAATCATGCGCAGCTCAAGAGAATGCAAACTATTAAAAAGCATTTTCATCCCAAGTAACTAGAATCACCCCATCTGAATAAACCGATTTGTGCTCCTGTCCTAGTATATATGATAATTGGGGCCAAAGCTTCAGAAAACCGCCACTCTTGATTTTTTTTACCTTAAATTTCGGGGCAGGCGAGAATAATCTACCCCAATCTGGAGTATTAGGGCTACAGGGTTTATGACCCAGGAGCATCGAATCTAATATGATAACGCAAATAGAGTTTGGACAGCGGATAGGCTCAAACGCCGTGCTTGACAAAATTATGGCAATTGTAAACTTTGCAAACAATCCCAAGGTTTCGTCCCTCGTCTCCTTTTCACTTGCGGCATCACCAGAAGAGTTTGGCCAAACATATAAAGTGGTGGCTTGGTCTCACTAATGTCAAATCGGAAGCGTGGCATGAAGTTCAAACCGTCCGAGATTGGTGGATGTCCTTTGTGCAAAAGAATGGTCAATCAAAAAGAGTGATGGCATCGCTTGCTATGATCATGTCGTGGGAGGGGGTGGAAAGAGGGAAACACACGTGTATTCCAAAATCATTCATCCACCGTGGCTATGGTGGTGTCTAATCAAAGACAAAGTGGCTATGTGGTCTTTGGACAGGGCCAAAGCGTTGGGTATCATAATGTCACGAGAGTAGGCTTTGGGTTTTGGGTTTTGGGTCTTGGCTTCTTTCCTTGATCTTTACGATTTGTAACACTCTAAAATTTCTTCTTTTTTGATGAAAATGGTAAATCTTTTTTTTGAAACGGGGGCAAAAGGTTTGCCCCAATCTATTAATTAAGAAGGAGGTTTAGCATGAAAGAGCATGCGGTTACAAACGGTCCGAACCTTATTACAAAAAGATTACTCTCGCGGCATCAAGTTACTCAAGCTCTTAGCTCCCGCTAACACCCAAAGATGGGCCTCACCTCTAACCCTATCGAAGACTACTTGTGTCGGCGCACTCTTAGAGCGGAAGACTCTAGCATTTCTCTCGTTCCAAACCTCCCATGAGACCAACAAGGTGATGGATGCCATTGCCTTGCGGTGTGGCATCCCTCTGCCCGCCATGAAATCCCACCAACCTTGCATATCCAAGCCTGTCCATTGTGTAGCGTTGAGGGAGGTGAGCCCCAACCAATCTTTGACGAGGCCCCAAAGGCGGATGGTGAAGCGACAATGGACAAAAAGATGCTCGGTGGACTCCGTACATTGTTTGCAAAGGGGGCAAAGGCCGCAATTAGGCCAACCTCGTTTGGCTAAGCGGTCGGCCGTCCAAATTCTACCTTGGTAGGTAAGCCATGCAAAGAATTTGACCTTGGGTGGCGCCCATGCCTTCCATATCGTCTTGTTCATGGGCGAGGCGGTTGACCAAGAAGTTGTAGCTCATAAGCCGACTTCGCCGTGTAGTTCCCGCTTGGGGTAAGCCTCCAAGTGATGCCGTCTTCCACCTCGGGGTTGAGGTTGATGGTGGAGAGAAGGGACCAAAGGTCGACAAATTGTGAGAAGTGGTCAAAGGAGAAGGAAGCATCCAAATTGATTTTGCTAATCCACGCGTCGCCATTCATAGCATGCGACACCTTCCAATTATTTCTCCTGGACACCGCATATATTAGAGGGGCGACGCCGACCGGCTTTCTACCATGAAGCCAAGGGGCTTGCCAAAAGGGGGTCTTCTTCCCATTTCCCAAGGTAATCGTGGTTGCCGCATAGAAGATCTCCATGTCGTCTTCGGAGCATGGGTTTCCGGAGCCAACCCAAATCTTGGAGGGGTCTTTCCACTCTAGCCAAGGCCAACGCAATCGAAGGAAAATGACTAAGCAACTGACGCTGCCATGTTGGAACCTGAAGGCTGGCTATAGTAAAATTCCAACTAATTGCCATCATTAATAATCACTCATTCATTTGAAGCTGGATTGGGAACCATCAACCTTATGCTCAAAACATGATTCTAAATTTGTGTTACAAGGTCTCTTTGCCCTCATTCGAACTGACATTTGGGCCCAACTGCAACAGATGTCCATACTCCAGAGTGGGGTGGATTGTTCTATGTTGCCCGAAAGTTGTGCTAATTGAAGAAAATCTCAAGAGTTCTGGTTGCAAGCTTCTGCCTATTTTGTGTGTCTTTGATATTTATACTTAAATAAACTGAAGAAACAATTCCATGTTACAAATTTTACAAACACACCAATAAAAATCAAATTAATGAACAGAGGAACAAAAGAATTGGAGTACTCATACTTTAGCACTACAATCTTCTTAGAAGCACTACTAGAATCGTCATATGCACACAGAATAGTTTCATGTGCCTAGTTTTGACACAGTATTAGAATGTACACGTCGTACAGTGAGATGCAGTGTCTTCTACAGTGTGACACCATAGGATTAATAGACAACTCATGCTAATAAGATGCATCTTGTGTTTTAGAAGCTCTTCTTAAGAGTGTTTGGTTTGGACAGTTTTGTATGAGTGACCTTCAGAGAAGTTTACAAGGGTACACATAAGTGAGAACAAATTGCATAGGAAAGACTTGTCTTGGTATGTGAGGCCTGCTAAAAAAACCTAGAGAGTTTCCATGATTAAATATTGCAAGCCCCAGGGTGGCTGGTGTGTTACATGTACACAAAGCACTTACTGGAGACCGACAATTGTTCAATCTGTATAATGTGTGCCACAAGAATTGACCCAAATCGAGCAAAACACTAGCTCAAAGAATTGACCCAAACGTTACCAAAGCTTCAAATTATGTTTGTTCACAAACCTTATATGGAAATTCAATTAAACATTCCCAGAATGAGCTCTTTTACAATGATTGGCATGGAACTTTGGTTCAGTCTAATTGATTTTTGGTTCCGTCTAACATAATTTTTCATGACCGTTGATTAAATCTATGATTAATTTCCTGTAAGTTCTATAATGATATGACACCGTAAAAGAGCTCCGGACGGACGTTTTAATCAATGTTTAAAAAAACATAATCAGATGGAGGATTGTGAGATGAGCACATCTCGATAGAAAACCACTAGCGCCCGCCGTCGCCACGCAGCAGCCGCCCCGCCGACGCTGACGCCGCCGCCCCGCAGCCGACGCCCCGCCGCCCCGCAGCCGACGCCGCCGCCCCTCCCCCCGTCGCGAGTCGCCGCCCCGTCGGCCTGTCACGGGGACTCACGGCCCTGACCTCTCCGTCGCCGCCGCGACTCGCCGCCCGTCATAGTCAGCAGCCACCGCGATCCTCGCCTGCAGGATCCGACGCCACTGCCGCAAGGTTTTACCTAATTTTGTTTGACTATTTAAAATTTGATTCGATTCACGCTTTGAATTATAGCCTGGTTTTCCTTTGCTCTGACCATCAACAATACTCTCAAATTTGTATTGCTGAAAGAGATACACATACCACATTAGATGCATCAGTTTTTCAGTAGAGCTTCTGCATAGAGGAGTTTGAGTACGGTTGTCTCTTTATTTTCTTCTGTGCCAACATTCATAGTATTGGCATTTACATATTCTAGTTTACTATCCGTTATCTAGCAAACATGTTCCTGCGTGTGTACCATGATAATTGCATGGTAATGCAAACTAGTTCTGAACTGGATCACAACTTACAAGTGCTGAATTTCCCCAGTTTTTACTGATAACTAAAATATCAGTACACCCTTCACATCATCACAAAGTAAAGTAGTGGACACTGACGGCTAAATTAGAAGGGCAATCGGTATTTTTTAATGATCATACACGTACACCAAGTTATCTACCCAATCAGTAATCTTGTTAAGCGGAATTGGCACGGAAGTTCACGGTGTGTTTTCTGTCATCATGATGAAACCATCAAACACCTCTTCTTCCAGTGCAGTTTTGCGAGATCTATATGGTCAGTCATCCAAGTAGCGTCTACTCTGTATCCACCGACTAGTGTGGCAAATGTCTTTGGCAATTGGCTTCACGGTGTTGATTCAAGGTTTAAGTTGCATCTTAGGGTGGGGGCGCTATCAGTTATCTGGGTGCTTTGGCTAAGTAGAAATGAAAAGATTTTTAACGATAAAAACTGTTCTTTGTTGCAGATCATCTACAGATGTACATGTATTCTCCGTTCGTGGTTACCTCTTCAGCGGGCGAAGAACCGAGACCTATTTACGGAGGTCTGTACACGGTTGGAGGCTACGGCAAGGGATACTTTTTCCCTACATGGGTGGCAGCATAGTCTACGGATTGAAGCTCCACCCTCTCCTTAGGCGTTATATAATTCATCGTCTCGATATGTATTTCGCCTTTTTCATATACTGTTGGTTCCAGAAACTAGAACAGCTGTGTGCATCCTGGTTATGCAGAGTCTGGATGTAATTGCTTATCACAAGTAATAAAGCATCCTTTATCGAATTTGCTGTCTAGCCTGACAGTACCAGTTCTTGTTCTTTGCATGGAAACTGATTGCTAGCTCGAAAACATTCTAGTAAATCACATATGTTGGGTTATGTGATTTACTAGAATGTTTTCGAGTTTTTCTGGAAAGTTTAAATTTTATGGAAGTACTTGAAATGCTCTTAGTTATGTATATTGAAATTCAATGAAACGTTCCCAGAATACTAAAATTAATAGATTTGGTTTGCTGGACACTGGATTTTTTCAAAAAAAAAAACATTCTGTGAAGTTCGAATTTTGATAAAATTTGAGCTTTAGCTGAATTTTAGCATGATTTCAGCATATTTGTTTGCACAATTTCAGTTGTCGGTACTTGAAAAAACTGTTGTCATCATGCAACTGGAACAAGGGAAAACTCATTTACATATTTGCAATTATTGAATGGTCCACCAAACAAAACAAATAGCAAGTTCATATGTAGCTTTAGGCATAATTCCATAATCATGCGCAACTTTGATTTCAAAACGCTTGAAATTCTAATTTTTTCTTTTGGGACACCATGCGGTGACGGGTTTGTGGCAAGTTAAGGAGGTGATTGTGTTCAAGAACTACATTGGCTACTTCAAAAATTCCAGAACTGCGATGAAATGTAAGAGTCATCCGAGCATCACAATTAGCGAGAGCACTAGGTTTAGATTTTACTCCACAAGTATATACAAGAGGATATAAACACAGATGTGGACAAGCATTCTTCTCACAATCAGGGCATGTATCTTATCTTCACCTAAAATTTGGTTACCTCCGACGACCAGCGGAATCGTCCTGAAGATTATGACAAATAGTACGGGTGTGAATTATGTATTATTGTGAATCCACGAGTTGATGCATTTAAACAACGCTATCGTCCATTCTTGAAAACAAATCATGGGTCAGATTCTCCATGTTGAAATAATAGCTTTGCATGCCCCCATTGCCTATTTCCGAAATTGGCCATGTCTGGGCCTATTTAACCTTGAGAATTACCCCTAGGTTTCAAAAATAGGGGATTCAAAACAAGTAGGAATAGTACGTTTACTTGAGTTTTATTCTCTACTCATATATGCAAATTAAAATTTTCTTGAGGACTTTGAGATACCATGATAATTTTAAGATATCTGCTCAATTTCTATTGAGTATAATTTCCCTGATGTGTGTGATAAACATCTTTGCTTTGAAGATGAACTGGGTTGGATCTTGTTTAACAATTAATTTCCTGTTGCAACATATTTGTATTTCTATCATTCAATGACTATGCAGATTGTCTATTATTTGCAATGTCTAGTATGGGTGAAGACCGTGGTTGGATGTATATTAGACATAGAGGGAAGTGTTAATATACAGAGGGGTGGATGCGGAAAACCCCTGATTTTGTGGATCGAGCATTCAGTAGGGACAAATGGTATGATGGCGTGTTGAGCCCATGTAATAGTGGGAACACATGGCCATAACTATGGTAGAAAAGAATCTCTCACCTTTGTAACTTTAGGTTTACACTTGCCCATTTCCAATCGGTTCAACCTCTGCAATGGATATATGTGCACGTTCAATTGTGCGAGGCCACAAAAAAATTGGGCCAAGCCTCTGTATGGCTTGGTTTCTCGGGCCATAGGGCCTATGGTGCAGAACTTGAAGCGGTTTGCGGTGGAGAAGAGGTTGCTGCTGATGGCTAGTGATGTGTGGAAGCACTATAGCCAACCATATGTCTAGTGGAGGAAATCTGACCGTGGTCTGCTTGCTGCAACTTCATCTTATGGTGGTGCATGAGTTCGAAGCTAGGGCGGCGGCCCTGGTATTTCAACGGCAATGGGCATCTTGTTCGTGTGGATGACGTGGTGGCTGGATCTTCGATTATGTGATGTATAGATCTATGTGGGTTGCAGTCGATGGCGGGACATCATCTTCTAAGACCATGGAGTTTCAAGGGCGGCGGTGGTGGGACGCCCCATCTACATCCAGATCAGATCGATTCAACTCAGCGGGTGGAGGTGCTAAGTCATGCATGGCGGGTGGCCCTCTTCACAGATAGAAGGCCATTGTCATTGTAAGACATCACGTTCTGCTCCCTCTCCCCTAACCCTAACCCACCGCCTCCCTCTCCCGCCCCCTCCCGGGCGGCGGCGGAGGCCCCTCCTCCCCCCGCGCCCCACAGCCACCCGCCGCCCTCAGCCGCTGCCTGCCGGGGCCCCGGCCCTGGCCCCCGTGCCTCGGCCCCGGCCATGGCCCCGGTCCCGGCTTGGCTATGGAGGTGGTGGTGGCACCTGATACGTCCAAATTGCATCACTATTTTGTATCATAATTTGCTGTTATTCATTGATATATTTCATATTGGGACACAATACTTATGTTATTTCATCTATTTTGCATGTTTCATCATCATTGGAGGATCAAGCACCGGAGCCAGGATCTGCTGGAAAAAGCACCAGAACGCAATATTTCGGAAGATCAATGTGGAAGGGAATTTCACAAAAATTCCTATTTTTCCAGATGACGGAGGGAGCCAGAAGGGGAAGAGAAGAGCCACTGTGGGCCCAGACCATAGGCGGCGCGGCCTGGCCTGGCCGCGCCCTATGCTGGGGCCCCCAGCCCTTTCGCCTCCTTTTCTTCGCGTACTCCTTCGTCCTGAAAACCTAAGCCAGACAGAGGACCTCACGAAGGGTTACAGCCGCCTCTGCGGGGCGGAGAGCACCAGAGAGAAAAGAGCTCTCCGGCGGGCAGGAATCCGCCGGGGAAATTCCCTCCCGGAGGAAATCGACGCCATCGCCATCGTCATCGAGCGGGACATCATCTCCATCGTCATCATCATCATCTCCACCATCTCACCACCGCTGCACCTCGTCATCGCTGTAGCAATTCGGGTTAAATCTTGATTGTTTGATAGGGAAACTCTCCCGGTGTTATTCTATACTTGTTGTAGATGCTATTGAGTGAAACCATTGAACCAAGGTTTATGTTCAGATTGTTATTCATCATCATATCACCTCTGATTGTATTCCATATGATGTCTCGTGAGTAGTTCGTTTAGTTCTTGAGGACATGGGTGAAGTCTAAATGCTAGTAGTGAATTATGGTTGAGTAATATTCAATGTTATGATATTTAAGTTGTGGTGTCATTCTTCTAGTGGTGTCGTGTGAACGTCGACTACACACTTTATGGGCCTAGGGGAGTGCATCTTGTATTCGGTTGCTAATTGCGGGGTTGCCGGACAGAAACCTGAGCCCCGTTAGTATATCGATGCGGAGGGATCGCGGATCTCAGAGTTTAAGGCTGTGGTTAGATTTATCTTAATTACTTTCTTGTAGTTGCGGATGCTTGCAAGGGGTATAATCACAAGTATGTATTAGTCCTAGGAAGGGCGGTGCATTAGCATAGGTTCACCCACACAACACTTATCAAAACAATGAAGATTATTAAACCACATGAAGCAAAAGTACTAGACTAAAATCCCCGTGTGTCCTCAGGAACGTTTGGTCATTATAAGTAAACAAACCGGCTTGTCCTTTGTGCTAAAAAGGATTGGGCCACTCGCTGCAATTATTTCATTTATTACTTTATTTATCTTTATCAAAACCCCTGAATACTTGTCTGTGAGCATTTACAGTGAATCCTTCATCGAAACTGCTGCCAACTGCTCCTCGTTGGGATCGACATTCTTACTTATCGAAGATACTACGATACACCCCCTATACTTGTGGGTCATCAAGACTATTTTAGCGCCGTTGGAGTGAAGCGCTATTGGTAAGCGGAATTGGTAAGGAAATTTACTGTTTGTGCTGATTTTATTTCTGCCTGCTGCTATAAATCATTATGGAGAGATCTTCTCTTCAATTTCTATTTGGGAAATCTACTACTACTGCAACGGTAGTGGATGAAGCGCCAGGTGAGGAAGTAGTACCATATAAAATACCTATGAAAATTATTGAACGTGTTATGGATAACCGCTATGATGGGGATGGAACTGTCCATCCTGGTGATCATTTATTGTTTTTGCATGAATTATGCGGGTTATTCAAATGTGCAGGTATTTCTATGAATGAAGTTAGGAAGAAACTATTCACTATATCGCTGTCTGGTAAAGCGGCGCATAAATTGCTGAAGAATGGTGATTCTATTGATTGGGAGGACATTGTGCCTTTATTTTATTCCAAATTCTATCCTCCAAGTGAATTTCACAAAGATCGGAACCGCATATATAATTTCTGGCCTCATGATGGAGAAAGTATTGCCCAAGCTTGGGGAGATTGAAGTCTTTAATGCTCAAATGCCCCATTCATGAGCTTCCTGGTAATGTTATTATTGATAATTTCTATGCAAGACTTTCTTTTCAAGACAAGACCTTGCTGGATACTTCTTGTTCTGGATCATTTACACGCAAGAATGAAGAGTTTAAAAGGGACCTTCTTGATCGGATCCAAGAAAATACTGAAGGATGGGAGAACGACAAAGATAGAGAATCGGTATAATTTATGATTATAAATGCATTGAAGCTTTTATGGATACTGATAAATTTCGTAATATGAGTGCTACATATGGTCTTGATTCCCAAGTTGTTGCAAATCTTTATAAAGCTTTTGCCTCTCATTATGAACTGCCTAAGAAGAATTTTGATAAGTATCATGAACCGTATAAAGATAAAATTGATTCATATGTAAACAAATGTGTAGTGGTTGAAACTGTTGATAATGTTATTCCTGAAGCTTATATTGAAAAAACTCCTTTCCCTGCTAAAATGAAGGAGTACTCTGTCATATCTAGTGCGGTTAATAAAAGTGAAAGAAACCTAAAGAACCTGAAGAACAAATTAAAATTGAACCTGCTGTTGCTATAGTTAAAGATCTTGTGACTGAAAATGTGGAGGATGGTCATATTATTTTCTGTGAAGATGCTTCTAATATTGTTTCACATCCTAATAAATCCAAACAAGTTAGTGTTCCAATGCTATCTGTTAGAATTGGTGATCATTGCTATTATGGTTTATGTGATATTGGTGCAAGTGTTAGTGCTATTCCTTATGAGCTTTACACGGAGATTATGCACGAAATTGGTTCTTGTGAACTTGAAGATATTGATGTGGTTATTCATCTGGCTAATAGAGAAACTATTTCTCCAATTGGTATTGTTCGAGATGTGGAAGTTCTATGTGGTAAGATTAAATATCCTGCTGACTTTTTGGTACTTGGTTCTGCTGCTAGTGATCATTGTCCTATCATTTTTGGTAGACCTTTTCTAAATACTTGTGGAGCTATTATAGATTGTAAGAAAGAGAAATTTTTGACTAGATTTGCTGGTGAACCTTATGAATTTAACTTTTCTAAATTTACCAAAACTCCTTATAAAGCTGACTTGCCTAGTAATGATTTTAAAATGGAGCAGTGTGCATCTATTGTTCTTGTTCCTAATAATCCTTTGCAGCAACATTTGGAGAATAGTGAAAGTGAAGCTTTTAGGAAAGAAAGAGATGAGCTTGAGGAAATTTTTCTTCGCCAACCTATTCTCAAGCATGATTTACCGGTGGAAGATTTGGGTACAACACCGCCACCAAAGGAAGATCCTGTTTTTGATTTAAAGCCTTTACCTGATAATCTTAAATATGCTCATATTGATGATAAGAAAATATATCCTGTTATTATTAGTTCTAAGCTTTCAGAGGTTGAGGAAGAAAGGTTATTGGAAATATTGAAGAAACACCGAGGAGCTATTGGCTATACTCTTGATGATTTGAAAGGGATTTCTCCTTCTATTTGCCAACATGCTATTAATATGGAAGATGATGCAAAGCCTGTTGTTGAACATCAACGTCGTCTAATTCCGAAGATGAAGGAAGTGGTAAGGAACGAGGTATTAAAACTCCTTGAAGCTGGTATTATATATCCTATTGCTGATAGTAGATGGGTTAGTCCTGTTCATTGTGTTCCTAAGAAAGGAGGAATGATTGTTGTGCCTAATGATAATGATGAGCTTATTCCTCAAAGAATAGTTGTAGGTTATAGAATGTGCATTGATTTTCGAAAAGTTAATAAAGTTACTAAGAAAGATCATTACCCTTTACCCTTTATTGATCAAATGCTAGAAAGGTTATCTAAAAATACTCATTTTTGCTTTCTTGATGGATATTCTGGGTTTTCACAAATTGCTGTTAAAGCTAAAGATCAAGAGAAAACCACTTTTACTTGTCCTTATGGAACTTATGCTTATAGGCGTATGCCTTTTGGTTTATGTAATGCTCCTGCTACTTTTCAAAGATGCATGTCTGCTATTTTTCATGGTTTTTGCGAAAGTATTGTAGAGGTGTTCATGGATGATTTTTCTGTCTATGGGAATTCTTTTGATAATTGCTGCGAAACCTTGATAAAGTTTTGCAGAGATGTGAAGAAACTAACCTTGTTCTTAATTGGGAGAAATGCCACTTTATGGTTATGAAGGAATTGTATTGGGACATAAAATTTCGAGAGAGGTATTGAAGTTGATAGAGCTAAAGTTGAAGCAATTGAGAAGATGCCCTATCCGAGGGATGTTAAAGGTATTCGTAGTGTTCTTGGTCATGCTGGGTTTTATAGGAGATTTATTAAAGATTTTTCTAAAATTTCAAAGCCTCTTACTAATCTTCTTCAAAAAGATGTACCTTTTGTTTTTGATGATGATTGTAAGGAAGCTTTTGAAACTCTAAAGAAAGCTTTAACAACTGCTCATGTAGTTGAACCTCCTGATTGGAATTTGCCTTTTGAAATTATGTGTGATGCTAGTGATTTTGTAGGCGCTGTTCTTGGACAGCGGGTAGATAAAAAATTAAATGTTATTCATTATGCTAGTAAGACTCTTGATGCTGCTCAAAGAAATTATGCTACAACTGAAAAGGAATTGTTAGCTGTAGTCTTTGCTTGTGATAAGTTTAGACCCTATATTGTTGATTCGAAAGTTACAATTCATATTGATCATGCTGCAATTAGATACCTTATGACAAAGAAAGATGCTAAGCCAAGGCTTATTAGATGGGTACTTCTGTTGCAAGAATTTGATTTACATATTATAGATAGGAAAGGTGCTGATAATCCTGTTGCTGATAATTTGTCTAGATTGGAAAATATTGCTTATGATTCTGTTCCTGTTAATGATAGTTTTCCAAATGAACAATTGGCTGTAATAAAGGTGAGCTCGCGAGAGAGCCCTTGGTATGCAGATTATGCTAACTTTATTGTTTCGAAGTATTTGCCTCCAACCTTTTCAGCTCAGCAAAGGAGGAAATTCTTTTATGACTTGAGGCATTATTTTTGGGATGACCCACACTTATATAAAGAAGGAGTGGATGGTATTATGCGAAGATGTGTTCCTGAATATGAACAACAGGAGATATTGAATAAATGTCATGGTAGTGTTTATGGAGGACATCACGCTGGAGATAGAACCGCGCAAAAGGTTCTACAATCAGGTTTTTATTGGCCAACACTCTTCAAAGATGCAAGGAAATTTATTTTATCTTGTGATGAATGTCAAAGAGTTGGTAATATCTCTAGACGCAATGAAATGCCTATGAATTATACTCTTGTTATTGAACCATTCGATTGTTGGGGATTCGACTTCATGGGACCTTTCCCTTCTTCAGACGGTAACACTCATATACTTGTCGCTGTTGATTATGTTACTAAATGGGTAGAAGCTATACCTACAAAAAGTGCTGATGGTGAGACCTCTATAAAAATGCTTGTAGATATTATATTTCCTAGATTTGGAGTACCTAGATATATTATGACTGATGGAGGTTCTCATTTCATTCATGGAGGTTTTAGAAAAACTCTTGCTAAGTATGGTATTAATCATAGAATTGCTTCGCTTATCACCCTCAAACTAGTGGTCAAGTAGAATTATCAAATAGAGAGATTAAAGCTATCTTGGGTAAGACTGTTAATAAATCTAGAAAGAATTGGGCTAGTAAATTGAAAGAAGCATTATGGGCTTATAGAACTGCTTATAAAAATCCTATGGGAATGTCACCTTATAAAATGGTTTATGGAAAAGCTTGTCATTTACCTCTAGAACTAGAGCACAAAGCTTATTGGGCTGTTAGAGAACTAAATAAAGATCCTAAATTAGCCGGTAATAAGAGGTTGTTGCAATTAAGTTCTCTAGATGAATGGAGAAGTGAAGCTTATGAAAATGCTAAACTCTTTAAAGAAAAAGTTAAGAAGTGGCATGATAGAAGGATCATCAAAAGAGAATTTAATGTTGGAGATCAAGTTCTATTGTATCGGTCTCGTCTCAGATTCTTTGCAGGGAAATTACTCTCGAAGTGGGAAGGACCATATGTTGTTGAGGAGGTGTATCGTTCAGAGCAATTAAAATTAGCTCTCTCCAAGGCAATGCCACACAAGTGGTGAATGGACAAAGACTAAAGCATTATATCTCGGGTGATTCTTATAATGTTGATGTTGATATTATTCAAGTGGAAACACCGGAGGCTTTCATCAAAGGACAAATTGACGGTCCGAGAACTGACTTTGAATAGGTAACATATAGGTAATAAAAATTCCGCGTTTACCTTTCCGAACATTATTTTTGCTGTTTTTAGAAAATATGAAAAATTATGAGTTCGAAACGGAGTGGAAAGGACGCACGAGGCGTGCCACCATAGGCCGGCGCGGGCCCCACGCCGCGCCGACCTATGGTCCGCCGCCTCGGTGTCCCGTTTCCACTCGTTTCGGCTGGAACCTTCCTTTGTCGTAAAAATATTTGCTATATAATTCCCCGGACCCCTGAGGTCCGTAATATCGTTTTCTCGTCGTGTTTTGTTTCGAGCTTTTTTACCAGATTTGTTTTGATCTAGAAGCACCATGGCCTCCAACAACAAGGACAAGGAACCTTTGAAGGAAGATATTCAAGACCCGGAGCTGAAGAAAGAAGACGCAAGAGAGAAGGAAAGTGGAGGAAGCTCCGCAGAACACCACAAGCCACCGTTGCAAGTATTGGCGTGATATCAAATCCATCCAACGTCAAGAGGAGTGCACGAATCGCTACCGGAGGAGCGGTTCCACGTCATTACTTGGCTCCAAGGACATCTTCTCCGAGCCATTACAACCCTTACCGCAATCTAATCTACGATCGTCAAACGAAAGGACCCCCAAGGTAGTGTTGCCGAGTAGGGATATAAATCGTTCGACACGGAGAGAAGGAGCCGAGGCTGAAGAGTGGGAAATAACTCCAAGAGTTGGGACTCACCGTCGGACAGACTCCTTAACCGCGTCAAGCACAATTCAGAGATGATTCGCAATCTCATATACATTGACGAGCTCCAGGAGCTTATTGAGAAGCTTGTCGAGAATTCATCACCACCATCGCCGAAGGAGTAATTCATCATCGGTATTGGCATCCCCTTGGTTTGTTCCAAGCTTGGGGAGTGCCGCGTATCACATCATCACCACCTTTATCTTTTACTATCAAGTAGTGTCATATCATGAATAGGGAAGTTATCATATGGAATAGTATGCAATGTGGAAGTATCTCTCTTAGTTAGTTATCTATGTATCCGTTGGTGTGAGTTATCGTTATGGAATATTAATGAGAAGTCTTATCATTTACTTTTTGCACACCTTATTTTAGTTTGCAATCTCCATTATATGATTACTCTTGACATGAGTATTGATATCACTTTGGGAGCATCAAGTAAATCTATTTGGTTTTGGCAAACTTAGCATTGGTCAATAGCAACAACATCTTGATGTTTAATGAAGGAGAGAAATACACTTAAATACATTATTCTATTATCTCTATGCTTAGTATTCTAGTGTTAAAATTGCTTGTGCTTATGAGAAAGATGCATGATTGTTCTATCATATGTATATTTGTTTGTTTCCTTCAACCTTTATGCTTGCTATCAAACCTTGCTAGCCAAAGATCTGTATCGAGAGGGAATGCTTCTCATACATCCATAACCTTAGACCAAACATATGCCATTTGTGTCCACCATACCTACCTACTACATGGTATTTTCTGCCATTCCAAGCAAATACTTCATGTGCTACCTTTAAATTATTCAAATTACTATTCCTTATTTGTGTCAATGTTTTATAGCTCATGAGGAACTACGTGGTGTTTTATCTTTCAATCTTGTTGGGCGGACTTTCACCAATGGACTAGCGGCACATCCGCTTATCCAATAACTTTGCAAAAAGAGCTGGCAACGGGGTTCCCAGCCCCAATTAATAACTTTCATTAATAATTCTCTTCACATGTTTTGCTCTGATTTATCAGTAAGCAACTTAATTTTGCAATAGACACTCCTCCATGGTATGTGAATGTTGGAAGGCACCCGAGGATTCGGTTAGCCATGGATTGAGAAAGCCAAGGTTGGGGGAGTGTCATCCTTAATAAAACTAAAATACATGTGTAAACAAAAGAGAAGGGGATGATCTACCTTGCTGGTAGAGATGCCGTCCCTCATGGGAGCCGCTCTTTGAAGGTTCGTTTGGCAAGGGGGTTAGAGTGCCCGCTACCATTCGTTGACAACAACAAGCACCTCTCAAAATCTTACTTTTATTCTCTTTATATGATTTCAAAACTTGAAAAGCTCTAGCACATGATTTAATCCTGCTTCCCTCTGCGAAGGGCCTATCTTTTACTTTTATGTTGAGTCGGTAAACCTATTTCCCTCTATCTCAAGCAAGCAATTGAGTTGTTGTGAACCAATCATTTATGCTGTGATCCAGTTAATCATGTCTTTTATACTTTCTTGTTTAGTACCAATTTTATCTGAATGAATATGACTTTGAAGTTATCAATGATTATGAGGAGATTGTTATGCTTAAATATGAAGGCTCAGCTATAAATTCTAATATGAAAGCTTTGCTTAGAAGTACAATCCGTTAGTAGTTCTCTGACCAAGAACAAAGTTTGCCATCACCAATTATGATTTCTTATGCACCTTTACTTGTGATTTCTCTTTACTTATTTCAAGATGAGTTATATGAGGAAGTTGTTTACTAGAATGTCTTGTGTGAATGAATATGATGCTTCTTGTCCGTATTTTATTTATCGACTCTTCACTCCATAAACATGTGGTCTCGTTTATCGAGCTCAGTTTCGCTTGGGGACAAGCGAGGTCTAAGCTTGGGGGGAGTTGATACGTCCAAATTGCATCACTATTTTGTATCATAATTTGCTGTTATTCATTGATATATTTCATATTGGGACACAATACTTATGTTATTTCATCTATTTTGCATGTTTCATCATCATTGGAGGATCAAGCACCGGAGCCAGGATTCTGCTGGAAAAAGCACCGTCAGAACGCATATTTCGGAAGATCAATGTGGAAGGGAATTTCACGAAAATTCCTATTTTTCCAGATGACGGAGGGAGCCAGAAGGGGAAGAAGAGAAGAGCCACGTGGGCCCAGACCATAGGGCGGCGCGGCCCATGGCCCGGCCGCCCTATGCTCTGGGGGCCCCACAGCCCCTCGCCTCCTTTTCTTCGCGTACTCCTTCGTCCCGAAAACCTAAGCCACGAGAGGACCTCACGAAGGGTTACAGCCGCCTCGCGGGCGGAGAGCACCAGAGAGAAAGAGCTCTCCGGGCAGGAATCCGCCGGAAATTCCCTCCCGGAGGGAAATCGACGCCATCGCCATCGTCATCGAGCGGGACATCATCTCCATCGTCATCATCATCATCTCCACCATCTACACCGCCATCACCACCGCTGCACCTCGTCATCGCTGTAGCAATTCGGGTTAAATCTTGATTGTTTGATAGGGGAAACTCTCCCGGTGTTATTCTATACTTGTTGTAGATGCTATTGAGTGAAACCATTGAACCAAGGTTTATGTTCAGATTGTTATTCATCATCATATCACCTCTGATTGTATTCCATATGATGTCTCGTGAGTAGTTCGTTTAGTTCTTGAGGACATGGGTGAAGTCTAAATGCTAGTAGTGAATTATGGTTGAGTAATATTCAATGTTATGATATTTAAGTTGTGGTGTCATTCTTCTAGTGGTGTCGTGTGAACGTCGACTACACGACACTTCACCATTTATGGGCCTAGGGGAGTGCATCTTGTATTCGGTTGCTAATTGCGGGGTTGCCGGAGTGACAGAAACCTGAGCCCCGTTAGTATATCGATGCGGGAGGGATCGCAGGATCTCGAGTTTAAGGCTGTGGTTAGATTTATGTTAATTACTTTCTTGTAGTTGCGGATGCTTGCAAGGGGTATAATCACAAGTATGTATTAGTCCTAGGAAGGGCGGTGCATTAGCATAGGTTCACCCACACAACACTTATCAAAACAATGAAGATTATTAAACCACATGAAGCGAAAGTACTAGACTAAAATCCCCGTGTGTCCTCGGGAACGTTTGGTCATTATAAGTAAACAAACCGGCTTGTCCTTTGTGCTAAAAAGGATTGGGCCACTCGCTGCAATTATTTCTCTCGCATTTTATTTACTTGTACTTTATTTATCAATATCAAAACAGTCTGTGAGCAGTGAATCCTTCATCGAAACTGCTGCCAACACCTTCTGCTCCTCGTTGGTATCGACATTCTTACTTATCGAAGATACTACGATACACCCCCTATACTTGTGGGTCATCAGCACCCCCTCCGTCGAATCGACGAGGGGGAGAAGAGGGTTTCCGCGGCGGCGTTCCATGGGAGGTGATGTAGCATCGGTGGAGGAAGCCGGGCGGCGCGGCTAATTTGCCGGGGCCTGAGGCTCTGCGTCGGTATCCATGGAGGATTCGGTGGAGCGGTGGCGGCCTCCGCCCCCGGTAACAGTTCAGCGGCGGTATGCATGATCCGCGTCACTGTCCTCTTCCTTGGTGATCCGGCAGGAGGGATTGGCGGCGTGGGGGCTGCTGATCTTGCTTTGTTTTTGGTGGCGGTCCTCGGGTTTCTCGCATGCGAGGATGAAGATCTTCCGGAGGTCAGTTTTCTTTGATCTGGTTGGAGAGATGAGTTCCGGAAAGCTTCGCTGGCGAATGGAACAGTGCATCTTTTGCCTGCAGTTTGCTGGATCGGGTGGTATTTGGTCGCACGCACCCATGTTTTTATTCCAACCAATTGGTTTCGGAGGGAGCGGCGTGAAGCTCTATTCTGTGTTGACATCAGGTGACTTTTTGGTCCATGGTTAAGTCAGAAGAAGGAATATCATGAAGGCCAGATTGGTGGACTGGCTAAAGGAGGTTCGAGTCTCCGTGATGTTGAGGGATCTGCTTGGCGTTCCGGGCTCTGCAGCAGCGGTATGCATGTGGTGTCTGCACTTGTGCAGCGCATCTACTCGCTGGACTTCGTCAACGACAAATGAATGTACAATTTATTTCAAGTTTAGATCATATCTTTACTCGCCAATGAATGGGAAATTTATTTTGTGTTCCTACTCATACCCACCTATGGTAGGCTCTCACCGCCTGCATCTCCCTATATATACTCTATTAACAGGCCAACCTTGTGGAGATATACTCCTTGCAACGAGGCCATCAATCAAAAGCAATGATGTGAAAGCCCAAACTACTCAGTGAAAAACTAATCTTAGTTGCATGTCTAGAAATAATTGGCACGGGGAAATGGAATAACATTTCTGACATGACAGATTGTTATTCTTTAGAGGGTGCTAGGCCAAGCAAATAAGCGTCAAGCATGTTGAAGAATAGGTTGCCTCGTCTCACTAATACACTAGGTCCAACTCTTAGCCCGCTGCAATCTAGAGCTGTAGGACACCTGACCAAGGATGGGTAATTAAAAGTAAACTTTGGTGCGTTTTTCATGAAAAATACAAGGAGAGGAGCCTAGGGAGCTATAAAAAGTTAGCATGATGGCTCGATATTGTGTTCTAGGCATGGAACATTATCCCACAGTGCTTTTCTGTCGAGATGGGTGAAAGCCTCAAGCTCGCTGCTCTCTTCTGAAAGTATACGTTTTTGTGTGGAGGAGGATGCTTGTCACGTACATGGTGACACGGAGTTTGTACATGTGAACCCAATTTTTTTTTCCGAAAAGAGTGTCGCCCTCAGAAAATGCCGAGAACATGAGAAGCATCATCCTCCACACAATCATGGACACGCCGACACTTCATGTCACCATATTTCTTTCTTACCGGTTAGTTATTCACACCACGAACAGTTCTACGTACCAGCCAGTGAGCAACACAACACAAACAACGGAAACGAAAAAGCTACATCGTGCTTTTAAGCCTCTAGCAGCGAAGCTCACGGCACCCGCGGCAACACCTACAGCCTAGCCACGTAGCCTGGCCTGCGCGCACCCGAGCTGGGCGGTGCGCCGCCACGCCACCTGCGTGTAAGTGCCGTACTGTTTCCCGGCGACGCAGATGTTATTGGCGTGGGTGTAGTACCGCCCCTGGTCCACCCACGACGCCACCACCTCGCCTGCCCCTAGTTCACGCCGTAGGGGCTCGCGGCCATGACGCCATGTCTGCGAACGCACAGTTCTTCTGCAGCTGCTGCTGGGACGTGGTTGAAGCCGCCGCTGCCAGGTCGGCGCTCCACCGCAGTGCCACCAAATGGACAAGCACCACAACGAGATTGGAATTAAGGCATCAATCAGCACATGATGACCCGCTTGCATGTTGTTCCTCAAATTCTCCACATGTGAGTACATTTTACGTTCGATGAACTAGACGTACAGTCCTCGTGAAACATATACAAGTAGACACGTGCATTTGGAATCGTTCGGTGTAATCTAAGATACTTTTGTCTAGTCAGAAAATACATGATGTGTGTGTGTGGATGGTGTATGACTCAATCCTAACTGGCAAATGAATGGGAAATTTATTTCTTTTTTTTGCGGGCAAGTGTAAACCATATGTTTACTCGTCAATGAATGGGCAATTTATTTTGTGTTCCTACTCACACCCACCGGTAGGCTCTCACAACTTCTAGCATCTCCCGTTATATATACGCATGTACAACCCAACCCTGTAGAGATATACACCTTGCAAAGAGACCATCAATCAAAAGCAATGATGCGAAAGCCCCATGTAATCAGTGAAAAACTAATCTTAGTTGCATGTCTAGGAGTGATCGGCACCGGGAAAGCGGATGGAAGTGTTCCAATGCAAGATAGTTATTCCTCAAAAGGTGCTACGCCAAGTGTAACGATCCTACTAATGGCAACACGCACCGCCAACACATGTGGGCATACCGTGTTTGCGAAATTTCAACCTCCTGGATCTACCACCATCAAGTCAACGAGTACTTTCCACCGTGTTCCTTGCAATAGACTAAACACTGTCCACCTATGTTGACGGTGCAGGTGGAATCATGACGAATCAGCCAATTGACACGGATTTTACAGCACGCAAGGTGATGGAGGTGCAACCTTCAATCGTCACCGAGACCGTGCCCGAATTCTCACTGCCGCCTCCACCCGCTGCTGAACAACGAGACGCCGTATACCACCGCTCCTAGAACCGACAGAGATTAGGGATTTTACAGGAGATCTCAACCTAACCTTCTTGAACTTGAACGAACTCCAGAATCGAAGCAATAGCTTCCATGATTCACCTAGAGGGAAAAAGATTTGCATGCTTAGGTGCTTGTTTCAAGCCATATAAAGATTTGGGCCTGTGGAGTTTTCACCTAAGCATGCACGAGAACTCAAGTGCCCAAGGGCCTGAAGAGGTCCATGCTGCGCCGCGCGAGAACTCAAGTGCCCAAGTGCCTGAAGAGGACGGCGATAGCAGGCTGCCGCCACCGCCGTGGCAGAGCCAACGGCGACGGTGGCGTGGAGAATCCTTGGATGAAGATTTTTCTGGCTAGATCTAAACGCCTCCGGAGTCGCCTTTCCGTGCAACCCGGGAGGCAGTTTCCCTTCTCACATACTCAAGCTCTGCCAGGTTTTCTCTCTAGGTGAATCGTGGAAGCTATTGCTTCGATATGCTAAAGCCAGAAGGGAGGATGATCAAGCTAGTGCATGTTCGTAGAAAGGTTAATGAGGTAGCTCATAATCTTGTCAAGGTTGGGCCTGTGGAGTTTTCTAGAGGTGTTATGCAAGATTGTGTACCGTTCTGCATGACTGGACTAGTATTGCAACACTATTCGAACAGTTTGCCTTCCTAATTAATACACAGCTCATCCTTAAAAAAATCATTAGTACTACATTTTATGGTTGTTTCTCTTTTTGCGCATATGACTTTGTTCAGACATCATAAGAGACCATTATAACTACGAGGGCATAACCATATTATACATGTCATACTCCTCTCTAATGGTCATGATCTTCTAGTGGATCAGAACATCTTGAATAAGACATCGTGTGGACAACTAAACATATGGGTCTGAACTTCTGAATCACCTCCACATGAAACCTCAAAGGAAATTCTCCGGAGTTAATGGCACCCGTGGTCACAGAACTTGTCATGCATGTGCAGTTAAGTCACATATGTTGCAAAGCAAACTAATAGTCACGCAACTTGCAAACGTGTGCACCCTAGGTCAAAAATCGGTTTAATGTCTGGTTTTTAACAAAAACCGGTCACGCGTGGGCACGTGAGGTACGCGGGTCAGTCAAGATTTACACAAGCCCCTAATTTTCTCTTCTCTGTACCCGTTTATTTCATTCAAGCCTTTACCTTGCGGGTCGTTTTGGCTGCTCCGCGGCGGCGATGGAGGAGGTGGCCGCTTAGCGGCGAGCTCGTCGTGGACACCAGTGAAGACGATGCTGGCTGATGACCTTCCTCGTCTCAGGCTGGATTGGAAGGAGAGGCCGCTGCATGGTAAGATTAATTCCTCCCCAATAGCTAGGGTTTGGGCTTCTGTCGCAGCTGGTTGGCTTTGATTATGTCACTGCTGCTCATAGTAGATGTAGGATATTGTTAGGGGAGTACACTTGGCAGGGATTAGAATCTGTACTAGGCCTAGGATTTGTAGTCTTTTTGTTGGTCATGGGAAAACATACAAGATGCTATAATTCATTGTGGATATTACAAAAAAAGCTAGCTATAATAGAGGTGTCTGTAGTGATCTAAAAGCTGCAATAATAAGAGAAAATGATATGGATCAGGAGGAGGGAAATGCACCTCAGCCCACAGTGCACTAAGACGAGCAAGGTGCGGCAGATTTTGTTGCACAACAACCGTCTATGGAAACAAAAGGAAAAAAGTCCAGCTACTCAAGTGGAAGCAAAAAAAATACAAGATCAAGAGGGAGGAAAAAAACAGAGTTCCAAGATGAGGGACCATGTTGAGCAACTTATGGAGATAGCAAGGAGGAATAAATCAAAGCAATTTATATATGAAAAAGGTGATATTTACTACCCTGTAATTGGAACTGTAAGTATTCTTCGTGTTTTCCTGGTATTTTGTTTTCATCTCAATCCACTATCTAACTAAGTTATTATATCCACCTCATCGCACATTAATCAAAAACCAGTGAGGATAGATCTAGATCCTCAACACCAAGAAGATTTTATGGTTCACATTCTGGGACATGAGGTAAAGAAAATACTAGTTCATTTGATTAATTGACTATCTGAATTTTAATTGGATTAACTGGCTATCTGATTGTTCTATGTTGATAAATAGGGAGCAGGACAAGGAATTCCTTCGATTATGGAGGAAATGCCCGAATAAAGTTCTTTTGTAGTAGAACATAGAGCATATATACCTGTAGCAAGAAGACCACTTGCCAGTACATCCGGAAGAGCACTAGGAGCTATAGGATGAAGAGGAGCAAGTATGATCAGTCACATATAAGAAATTTGCTTTGAGACTTGCAGAAACTAATTATTATGACAACTTATTGTACAGAAGCAAGGGGAGCAAAAGTTGCAACAGGAGCAAGGGGAGCAAGAGGATCTGGAAGAGCTAGTACAACGGGAAGAAAAAGATCACAAGACAAAGAAAACCAAGAGGAGTTCCAGTCAACACAAGGAGCTCCAGGATATGAGGAATGAGGAACTGCAATTTTGCTATTTGTTCATAAAACTGAATATACTTGTATATTGATGATATGCATGAAACATGTTTATTCAACACAATTGTTCCCAGGCTGTTAAATGCCTTTTTTATTTGCTGTCAAACATGACTAAACTGAATTGCAACAAACAGAGAAGAGAAAATTAGGGGAGGGGGGATGTAAATTTTGACTGACCCGTGCACCTCACGTGCCTAGCGCGTGACCATTTTTTGTCAAAAATCGGACATCAAAACGTTTTGTGACATGGGGTGCACTCATTCGCAATTTGTATGACCGGTTAGTTCGTTTTGGAACATGTGTAACTTAAGTGCACATGTGAGCCAAGTTGTATGACCGCGGGTGCCATTAACTCCAATATTGCAGTACCGAAATTTTGGTCCATGCCCCCTCTAGCTTGATGCCTCAGCATCGTCGCCGACAGGGTTGCCGGAGCACGACGATGCACCAAAATCCCGGGCCTCCAAATCCCCTCAATCTCATCGAACATGTTGTTGTGCAGGCTGCCTCCTTACATTTCTTCTTGGTGCGCAGCAATGCACACACCCGGTCATCACGAAGAGGCTTGAAGAACTCCTCCACTATGCAAAACAACGTTTCTTACTCATGCCACGCAGACACGATAGACTTCGTCCCCACCATATGCTCTAATAGATCCTCCTCCTGCACGTCGTCTACCTCATCTGCTGAGTTAACACCCGACATCGTGAAATGAGTGTCAGGAGTCGCTGGAGGATGCTCCTCATCCGAATCTAACCCCACAGGTTTGATGACCAGGGGCGGAGCTATCATGTACTTAATGGTGTCAAATGTCACCAATGAAGTTCTACTATTCTCCTTCCAAAATGAAGCACTGCTCTTATAATACAAAATGACACCGGTAAATTTTGAGGAATGGCACCAATGGTTTATTTTTCTGGCTTGGCCACTGTTGATGACACTACCCCAGCACCCTTCCGCGAGGATTGCTCCTACTCTGAATCAGACGTCACGAAATCGAGGTAACCGAGAGTAGTTTCCTAGGGAGACATGTTTTCGATGTGAGAGATCTCAATAGGTTAGAACATTTTGTGTGGTATTTTATAGGCGAGGGTAAACGACATAAACATCATAAGAATTCACATTACAGTTCATTTCATCAAAAAGACGGAAATATATTTAGTCTGAGAGAAGCGGCAACACACACTACTAATATTTTCCACCGCTCTGAGATGGCACGAAGGAGCAGCAACGCTTGACATATGAGAATCTTAGCAAATAAATTTCACACAATTACCGTATAAAAATCGTGTGCGATAATAATATTGATATACGCTAACGATCTAATTTTCCACGGTGCGATGAGTTAGTCATGTTCCTTAATTGTCTTTTGTGTGCGATGTGCAGGCGAAGGAGCGCGCCTGGGCTGCGGGGTGACGATCGATTTTGTGGCCCGTAAGCAATCTTCCGCACAACACACAATTATTCATTTTATGTGTGATGGAGGGCCTTAAAAGGATGTAACAGTGGATCCTCCATCCGAAAATGGTAGAAGACGTGTGGGTACAATTTGTTTTTGGATTGTCCATTTGACCAGATCAATATCGGGATGTTACTTCACCAAGGGCTACTGCACAAAAATATTTACTATTAGTAAATTATTGTCAGCATTGTGACTTTCTAATCGCGAAATACATTACATACAAAACTCAACTACTGACGTATGCCCAGTTTGAGATAATTGACTAATGTGAAGTACCGCGTCATGTGATGCCGCTGGAGCAACAAATCAAAATTAACTTGTTATTATTTACATTTAAAAAAAGGTCAAGTAGCTAGTAGGAATAGCTTGAACTCCATCAGACCACGTCCTTGCGAAGTGACAATACCGAGTAGAACTCATGCCAAGTTGCCATACCATCTTTTACTCACGTTTTATAATTTTCTATGATTTTCACAAACTAGGCTGCTATATGTGTGAAACCATCAGCACGAAAACGGTCATGCTGCTTAATATACTTGGTTCTAGGATCAAATATATTGTATATTTAGAAAAGGTAATAATTTAGAAAATGGAATGAAAAGGTGATAATTTAGAAATAAATGGTTTAAAAACTGAAAATAGGGAGTTAATGCAGGAAACTAAGACTAGTCATAGTGGGGAGTAACATATAGTAGTAATATGGTGCATGTTACTACCCTATGTTACTACCTCCATAGTGGATAGTTACTTATATGTGGTATCATGCATGCTATATTTATTAGATTGTAGACTCATCTTGTCTTGAGAAGTGTGATGTTATAGTAACATAGCTAGTTACCACCCCACTCTCTTTCTTCATTTAGTACCATGCCATGTCACCAAAATGCTTTGGGGTGTGTGATGTTACTAGCTATGTTACTCCCACTATGAGCAGTCTAAGGAGGTTGAGGAAAGCTGAACATAATGCATGAACATACGGAGTAATAAAAGGTTGACACATTTATTGTTTGCCCGTGGATGTTTCTCATTACATGTAAGTTCTATGTTATTTCTTCTCCTAGAACATTTCTCCAAGATCACTTGTTTATTTTTAGAATATTTCTCATTGTGTAATTTTTTAAGACTGAATGACTCTCAAAGAAATGTAGCTGGAGAGAGAAGAGAAAAGGGGAAAATGAGAGCTGCCCCGGCCTGCACATTAGGTGGTGTGCTATATAGTCGGCCAGATAGGTTCCTCTCCCAATTTCTCTAACTACTACTACCTTCGTTCTAATTAATTAACAATCTTTGTCTAAATATGGATATATCTAGACATATTTTAACGTGTAGATAGATCAGTATCTAGACAAGTAGCGTACGTATCAAGTTACGGGCAGTTAAAGATTTTTTTCTAACTACTACTACTATCCGGTTGGACAATTTTTAGAATCTCCAAATTCGAAAAGAGTAAAAAGTTACGGGCAGTTAAAGATTTTTTGCTGCAAAATACAAAAAAAGAAAAAAATTATGTGGCGCACCAAGTGCCCATGCGCCACAGAATTAACGTCCGAAATTTGAAATTCCTGGCGCCCACTTCTCCTTCTCTCCTCCATTTCTCCCCTTCTCCACTTCTCCCCTTCTCCACTTCTCCTCTTCTCCTCCTCTATTCCTCTTCTCTTCCTCTTCTCTTCCTCTCCTCCACTTCTCCACTTCTCCTCTCTCCTCTCCTCCACCGGCGACCAACTCCGGCGACCTACTCCGGCGACCTCCACTGGCGACCACGACCAACACCTCCTCCAGCGACCACCTCCTCCACAACAACCACCTTCTCCTCCTCCTCCGGCGACAACCACCACCACCTCCTCCTCCTCCTCCTCCTCCTCTACCACCACCACCTCCTCCTCCTCTACCACCACCACCACCACCACCTCCACCTCCTCCTATTCCACCACCACCACCACCACCACCACCACCACCACCTCCACCTCCACCTCCACCTCCTCCTATTCCACCACTACCTCCTCCGGCCGGCCTCATCCTCCACCCACCCACCCACCCACCCACCCCATCCACCCACCCATCCCACCCACGCAACCAACCACCCACCTCCGGCGACCTTCCAGAAAAATTTAAAAATCGGCGGCCCCAGATCTAGATCTAGATCTAGATCTGGCCGCCACAAGAAATTTAAAAACAATTCTGTGGCGCACCGACGGTGGTGCGCCACAGAAATAAGACTTTCTTTGTGGCGCACCACCGCCCGGTGCGCCACAGAATTCTTATTTTTGTGGCGAGAATTCTGTGGCGCACCACCCATGCGCCACATAATGTCTTTTTGGTGCGCCACTGATGAGGCTTTTCCTACTAGTGCGTTCGGAGATGGCGGAGGCGAGGTGCCATCTTAGGTATACTGCTATGTTGTTGTAGATGTAGTGCCCTTGTGGAGTATTGGAGAAGGTTGTCGGACCTCATCGGCCAGATTGGGCGCGTCCTCTGCTCGTTGTTCTTCTTTGTCTTGCGATGGGAGTTGTGGCAGAAGAAAAGGATGGAGCAAGGCACCGCCACAAATAAGGTTGTATTCTTGTTCTTTTGGAGGCTGGTTGCTCTGGCACTCTCCCATGGAGCAGAGTGGTCGCCGGTGATGCACCTCGTTAAGCCTTCAAGGTGAAGGACGCAAGAGAGTAGCAGATCTAGTGAGGTCTTCTTCAATAAACGGGCTAGTTTGATCTTTCTCCTCATCTGGAGCGAGCACTATCGTACTTCCTCTCTTCCAGGCCTGTCGTAGTGGCGAGGAGGTGTAGTGGTGTGGTGTGGCGATCTGCAGATTTGGAGGGGGTCGGGGAAGTGTTGAAGCTGCTTGTTCTTCTCCTTGTGTGTAACACATTGCGTCTTGGATTGCTGCCATGATCATTGGCCAAAAGGGCGGCCCGACTTCTACCTCCATTGCGAATGCACTCTCTGGAGCCAATCGACGGAGCTCGACATCGCTTTGCCTCCAAGTGGTGTGTCCGTGGAAGCGTCGAGGTAGCTGGCGGTTTCGGTTCTGCATCGGCAATGAGATCATCTTGAGCATCTTCTTCACGGACCTCGGCGTTGTCTGCGGAGAAGGATCTTGAGCACCTGATTGCTATGTTTTTATTTATTTTGCTAGGGTCCTTTTTGCGAAGATAGAAGCCTTACTCTCAAATTCTATACCTGCCTATTTAAATTGCAGCTTCTAGGCCTCCCGAGGCCGTTCATGTTCAAAAAAAAAACTAATGTGCAGGCCAGGTCTTTTCCTATTTTAACATTCTACTCAAATTTTGAGCCAGAAATCTTCCTATCTCCTTGCATTATATAATACCGTTGTATGGGTCAAACCCAAGTACTCTCAAGGTGACAGAAGAAATCATCACTTAAGTATTCATTGGAAATGCAGGTGTGTGGAAGCCAGTGGCTAGGAGCCAGGACCGCGCAGCGGTGGAGGAGGCGATTACCCGGATTCGCTCTCTTCATGCGACTATCAGGGACCAAGACTAGGCGGTCTCCCCTGGGTCATGTATCTCCGGTGTGCTTTGTAGCGAGGTGTTGGGGCACTAGCTACTGTACTGTTCTACTATGTGTGTGTGCTCTCATGTCTAGAGCGTAGTGTTGCTTATGTATGTCGCTGGGATGTACCCTAGCTTTCGTTTTTCTTTTCTGCTCCTTGTTGTTGTCCGTGTGGTTCAGAACTATGTGTACTCTGGCTGTGATGGCTTTATTAATTTAAAACCGGGCTCTGCTCGAGCCTTCGGTCTATTCATTGGAAATTTCCCCTAAAATACCATTGTTCGCCCCGCTTGAACAAAAGAAACATAGAAGGTAGATGGGATTCCAATTGGTCTAGTTCCGGCTGCGCGTTCGGTTAATTTCGTTAATTTGGTTCGGTTAATATAGTTTTTTCAGTTAATGATTTCGTATAAAAATACGGCATGGTTTCGATAATAACCAAACGAACCAAAGTTGACGCGAATTATTAAATAACACGTAAGTTGTATGGACATATATTTCATATTTTTTTTATTTTCATGATTGAACGGAATAATTTGCAAGAGAAACACGCAAAAATATAAAAAAGTGCGGCCAAAACAAAAATGGAGCCTACATTGGGAGTTGAACTTATGTCCTATGCCCAAATAGCACAAACACCTACGCCTAAACCAAGACGCTAAGATGTTTTCTATTGGTGAACTGAAATTCAAAGCTTATATGAACGTATACTTTGAAGTTTGGCTGGGCCAGGAGAATGAATTTCTTCGCTGACTGAGCTATTCGGTTTCATTTAGTTTAACTGAATTATTTTGGTTATTGACCGAATTAACCGTTTTGCATATGGTTAGCTATTTCGCTAACTGTAACTTAATTTAAAACTGAAAAAATCACAATTTGGTTGCGGTTAGGTTTTTTCGGTTCGGTTTTTGATATCGGTTCGGTTATGCACAGTCGAGGTCTAGTGATTGGAGCAAGCGGGGCGAGGTTGGTTGTCCCCCTACACACTTGCACAGTTCTAAATTCTCGCTAAATCATCTTACTTAGCTGTTACATAAACGACGTACTTGCTTCCTCTTTGACACGAGAGCAATTTGCAAATGGCAATGGCTCAGCGTCGCCTCCTAAGGGCTGTCTTCCTCTCTCTCGTGTACCAGTACTACCATGCCGAGTCCCTCGCCTTCCGCTACGAATCCATCAACACGGCCAACAAGGCCGACTTCGGCGCGCTCGGGGACGACTGCAAGATCAACGACATCAGGGCCGACCTCACAGGCGAAAGCACCAACAGCTACGCCAACAACCGTGGCCGGCTGGTGTTCCCCAGCCCGGTGCAGCTCTGGGACGCTGCCACCGGCGAGAAGGCCAGCTTCACAACCAACTTCTCCTTCGGCATCGACGCCGTGCCCGGGCAGAAGGTCGGCCACGGCATGGCCTTCTTCCTCACCTCACAAGTCAACGGCCCGTCTATCATACCCCCGGATTCATACGGCGGCTACCTCGGCCTCTTTAGTCCGGGAGCCACCGGAGGTGAGAAGGTCGTCGCCGTCGAGTTTGACACGTTCAAGGACCAGTGGGACCCTAGCGACTATCACATCGGAGTCGATATTAACAACATCGCCTCGTTCGGTAACTACAGCCAGACGTTGCCGAAAGGTAGCTTTGTTGGCCGGGTCATGTCCGCACAGATCGACTACGACGGAGGCACGGGCCAGCTAAGTGTCGTTCTGCGCAACGGCAGCAGCGACGGTACCACTTATAATCTCAGCGCCAACGTGGACCTGCGAACCCTGCTGCCGGACAAGGTAATCATCGGCTTTTCCGCGGCGACCGACTCGAAGCGGGCCGCGATGCACTACGTGCTATCCTGGTCCTTCAGCTCTACGCCAATTGAAGGATCACAGCGGCGGCACACTGGAGTGCCGCTCGTGGCCGGCGTGACGGTGGCAACAGTGCTGGCTCTCCTGCTAAGCACGGTGGTCGGGGTGATGATGTGGCGGTCCAGACGGAAGGAACAGTCTACCGACGACGACGACGACGACCCGTGGTCGATCGACGAGGACCTCGAGTCGGGGTCGGGGCCGCGGCCGTTCCAGCTAAGCAAGCTGACGGCGGCAACGAGGAACTTCGCCGAGAAGGAGAAGCTCGGACAGGGAGCGTCCGGGTCCGTGTATCGTGGACGCGTCGACGAGCTCGACGTCGCCATCAAGGTGTTCTCCAGGGCTGGCTCGGTGCAGGGGAAGCGGGAGTACACCGCGGAGGTCACCGTGATCAGCCGTCTCCGGCACCGCAACCTGGTGCATCTCATAGGCTGGTGCGACGGCCGCAAGAAGCTTCTGCTCGTCTACGAGCTCGTGCCCAACGGAAGCCTCGACCGGCACCTCCACAGCTCGACGGCGGTGCTTCCATGGCTGGCGAGGCATAGGATCATTCTCGGGCTTGGTGCTGCCGTGCTGTACCTGCACGAGGAGTGGGGGCAGTGCGTCATCCACGGCGACATAAAGCCGAGCAACATTATGCTCGACGAAGCGTTCGACGCCAAGCTCGGCGACTTCGGCCTCGCACGGCTCATGGACCATGGCGTCGGCCTGCAAACCATGACCGCCGTGGCCGGCACGCCTGGATACCTTGACCCGGAGTGCCTCGCCTCGGGGAAGGCCAGCGCCGAGTCTGACGTGTACAGCTTCGGCGTCGTGCTTCTGGAGGTCGCCACCGGCAGGCGGCCCATGGCGCCTCCACCGCCGGGCGACAAGAGGATCTTCCGGCTGGTGGAGTGGGTATGGTGTCTCTATGGCCGTGCCATGGTGCTGCACGCGGCCGACGAGGCGCTAAGCGGGGTGTTCGACGCCCAGGAGATGGAGCTCGTGTTGGTGGTCGGGTTGTGGTGCGCACACCCCGACGCAACGGCGCGGCCGAGCATCAGGGAGGCAGTCGAGGCGCTGCGCTCGGGTGAGGCCGCCAAGCTGCCCAGGCTTCCGCCTCGGATGCCTGTGGCGATATACGTGCAGCCTTACGATCCGATTGAAAAGTATGTTGTCGTCGACGACTCGTCAAGGGCAAGCACGTCCCTGAAGGCGAACCTCGAGATGAGCTCTCACGATTACGCCGACCAGCCTCTGTCGACGGACGAACACCAGATAATGTTTACCAGCTCGAGCAGTCCTCCCTCTGGGTCAAAACAGTCGGTTCGTCTGCTCAGAGGAAGGTAATTGGTCAAGGATCATTTCTTCTATCCTCTTGAAACTCTATCAGGGAAGAAAATGCAGCACAACGTTGATGAAAACCCGAGGATACTACACCAAAGTCTCAAAATGCCATTTAGAAAAAGAAATTATTACGATAGTCACATGAAAACATATGAACTTGCCGATAGAGTAAAATGCATGAGCAGTTCTAGAATTATACTGGGTATGCACACCGTGTTGACTCATGTCATGTTGACGATATTGAAAGCCGTGTTTCGACCATGTATGTTTCTACCGTCGATTTAGGGCATGTTTGAAACTCTATCAGTGAAAAAAAATGCAACACAACGTTGATGAAAATCCGAGGATACTACATCAGTCTCAAAATGCCATTCAGGAAATTATTAGGATAGTGTAAAATGCATGTGCAGTTCTGCAACTATACTAGCATACCATGTATGTTTCTACCGTTGATTTAGGGCTTGTTTGGTTGCTCACAGCGCTTTTCTACGCGACCAGTGGACCCCCACAGCACGTCCATCAATGGGAGCCACATTGTGGGCCCCACTTTGGTCCTCCTGGCCCCCTTCTTGGTCCTCCAAAGCTTGTGCTCTTGATTTTTATGAATTCTTGATGTGTATTTTTCCTCCAATTAATTGAACTCCGTAAGGTCCCTTAAATAGGAAAAAGGAAGGGTTTTCCCCTCCGATAAGTAAATACCAAAATACTGAAACTTTGTAAGAAAGACCTGTAAAATTTTTCTAAAACAAGGTAACTAACTTCATTATCATGCATATATGAGGGTAAATCATGGATGATATGATATATAATTGGTGATACAAAATGCACGTATCACCATCCTAATTGTTCTTATCTCCTCTGCCCAACACACATCCTTAAGCCTTTTGAGCTTGAGAATCCAAACCCACCTTACTCTGCAATGCCTCAAATGGTTGTAGATGCTCCGCGGCAACTCGTTGCCCAAAAAACTTAAAAACACCATCTGCAGCAGATTAAAGGTCCTTCTGCTTGAACCCCTTATCCATTGGAACCTCATTCTCGATGAGCTCATAGTCCCTGTTGGGACGAAGGTGGATAGAGAAGGTGGCCATGACATGAGGTTCTTCTTCTCAATTGGGAGGCACCTATCAAGCACTGAAAGATATCGAAGTGACAGTACCAGCAATACTGTATTTGCCGACATATGAGACGAGTTTTCCTTCTCCTACAACACAAATCATTTTATCGTAGTCGAATAACAATTGCAAGCATACAACATCTAATATACTAAGAGCATCTCTAGTAGAACTTGTATTTCGTGACCTATAAAAATGAGAGTATAGGGCGTGGAAAACACAAATTCTGCGCTCGACGGGCTGGTATTTGGTTTATGCAGTTTCGATTTACGGGATCTGATCGGCGCCCGTGAACTCTAAACCAAAACCGAAAACATCAAATTGGACAATATGACAACAAATGCGACAATGTGTGACATTGTTTCACAGCAATGTTCGCATCAAACATCCAAAATATGTGTAAAACATCGTCTTCACGCAATCATCCACGAGCATGAGGAAGAAGGAACTCAAGCAACACCATCGTCACATGTAGCACCTCCAGTGACACCACCACTCGTTTAGCATACACACGAACGAGCTCGGAACATCATGTGCATCATACCACGGGGGCATTTCGATGAACAGGTTGTTGGGGTTCGTTGCATAGAAAACAAAAAATTTCCTACCGCAAGACGAATAAAAACAAGATCTAATCTATGGAACACCCAAGATCTAATCTATAAGATTGAAGCAACGAGATTGATATTGGACTAACCCTTGAAGATTTCCAAAGCCTACGAGATCAGATCTCGTTGTTGATGTAGACGATCATCCCAGTCTGCAATCCGGCAGCACTTCGTCTCGGTCGCGCGGTGTCGATGAAGCCCTTCCTCTCCCGTTCCAGCGGGCAGCGGAGGTGTGGTAGATCCCTCGGAATCCCAGCAGCACGACAAGTGGTGGTGGTGGTGGAGAGAATCTGGCTTCGCCTAGCAGCAGAGGGGAAGGAGAGAGGGAGGCGGCTAGGGTTTCCAAGTTGGGGACTTGGCCGGCCACCCTCCCCTCTTTATATAGTGGGGAGGGTCGGTTTGGGGTGCCCCCCACGTCCAAACCCATCTAGGGCCGGCCAAAGGGGAGGGGGAACTTTCCTTCCCCCAAGCCTTCCAAATTGATCCTTAGGGTTTTGGGAAACCCTAAGGGGTGGTGGGCCTTTGAGGCTTAGTGCGCCTGGCCCATTAGGGCTGGGAAGCACCCCCTTGGCCCATGTGGGCCCCCTAGGTCGTGGGCCCCATGGTGGACCCCTCCGGAACCTTCTAGAACCTTCCGGTCTTTCACCGAAAAATCCCGAACTTTTCCGAAACCTAGAAATCAACTTCCCTTATATGAATCTTATTCTCCGGACCATTCCGGACCTCCTCGTGATGTCCTGGATCCCATCCGAGACTCCGAACAAACTTCGTCTCCATACCATATTCCATATCTACTTATGCGACATCGAACCTTAAGCGCGTCACCCTACGGTTCGCGAACTATGCAGACATGGTCGAGACTCCTCTCCGAGCAATAACCAATAGCGGGATCTGGAGATCCATAATGGCTCCCACATATTCAACGATGACTTAGTGATCGATTGAACCATTTACATACGATGCCAATTCCCTTTGTCTCGCGATATTTTACTTGTCCGAGGTTCGATCATCGGTATCTCCATACCTTGTTCAACCTCGTTACCGACAAGTACTCTTTACTCGTACCGTGGTATATGATCTCTTATGAACCATTCATATGCTTGCAAGCTAATCAGATGACATTCCACCGAGAGGGCCCAGAGTATATCTATCCGTCATCGGGATGGACAAATCCCACTATTGATCCATATGCCTCAACTCACACTTTCCAAATACTTAATCCCATCTTTATAACCACCCATTTACGCAATGGCGTTTGATGTAATCAAAGTACCCTTCCGGTGTAAGTGATTTACATGATCTCATGGTCGAAGGACTTAGGCAACTATGTATCGAAAGCTTATAGCAAATTGAACTTAATGACTTGATCTTATGCTACGCTCATTTGGGTGTGTGTCCATTATATCATTCACCTAATGACATAACCTTGTTATTAATAACATCCAATGTTCATGATCACGAAACCATGATCATCCATTAATCAACAAGCTAGTTATACAAGAGGCTTACTAGGGACTCCTTGTTGTTTACATAACACACATGTATCAATGTTTCGGTTAATACAATTATAGCATGGTATGCAAACATTATCATAAACACAAAGATATATTATAATAACCATTTTATTATTGCCTCTTGGGCATATCTCCAACAGTCTCCCACTTGCACTAGAGTCAATAATCTAGTTTACATATGTAAAGATATAACACCTTGGCCTTCTGGTGCTAATCATGTTTTGCTCACGGGAGAGGTTTTAGTCAACGGATCTGACACGCTCAGAAAAGTATGTATTTTGCAATTCATTTGCGTCTCAACGCATCACTCATTTTCCAAATGAGACGGCATTAATTGTATATGCTTAGTCCTCTGGTGGAACCTTAATTCCGGTCTGACATAAGTCACTAATATTGTCACACACAATATAGCTTCAAAGTTCGACACTATCGGAACTACACCAAGTTCTCAAAGAACTCTTCGACTTAACATCCTCAGTCATTGTCAAAACAATGACATACTCTGCCTTCGTTTGTAGAATCCGTCACAATATTTAGAACTCATCCAAATCTAGCATAGACTTGTTCTAGCTCATTGTGCTACCTTTTAAATAACTCTTAGCCTAATTGAGATTGAAATTTTATTTTTATATGTGACCAAACTAATATCGGTGCAACACCTTACAGCGATTTGTTTGTCATTACCCCATATAAAAACTATATTTATATATCCTTGGTTCTTCTAAAGCACTCAGGGATATTCTTACTGTTGCCCAATGATCATTACATGAATCATTCTGGTATATGCTCGTAACACTTTAGAGCACAGGACATCTGACTTTGTACATATTATTCGTGATCTAAAATCACTCATGTGTATTTACTCATCGAGTGTCAAATACACTCAAGTCTTGTTAAACCTTCACATGAAAAGAATACCTTCTATATTGAACTACTTCAATATCTACTAACTTATTTATGTGTTTCTATCTATCTTCATAGATCTTGACACTAAATATGTTTCAATTCATATCCTTTCATTGATGTTAATTCTCAATGAAACCTTTTAAATCAATTATATAATTACACTATTTATAATCAACGATATGTCATCTACATAAAGTATTATAAATATGTCTCAGCGCTCCCACTTAATTTCTTGCAAATGCAAGCATCTTCATCGTTTGATGGAATCAAAACTCTTTGATTATTTCATCCGGTGAAGATTCCAACTCCGATACTCACTTCATCCAATTGAAGTTTGTATACCTATCTAGTATACCATGGACCAGCAAAACTCTTGGTTGTATCTAGTATACATCCTTCATACACACTTCTGGTAAGGAATGTATTTCTGCCATCCTACTATCATATCTCATAAAAGAAATATGTAGCGATTACTAGAATAATCCACATAGACTATAAGCATTGCCACGGAAGATCTAATCTTCTCGTAGTCAACTCTTTGAACTTTTTCGTAAACTGTTTTTCGATAAGTCGAGCTTCTTTAAGGATATTCCATCCAAGTCCATCTACTTTATAGATCCATTTACTTTCAAAAAGTATTCACCTATCTTGGATTTCATGGCACATAGCCAATTTAACGGAGTCAGGGCCCATCATAACTTCTTTGTATGTAGTTGGTTTATCATTGTTCAAAAACAATCCTTTGTCCACAAATCATTTATTTGATTACAAAATAAACCACATCTACAAGGTTCAATAAGTACTTTGATCTCCATGACTATAACACTTTGTAGACATGGGAGCCATGATCTTCGTAGCTGCTTCCGGAACCATTTCCGATGCTGTGCTACTCTGATCATCATGCTCAGGTTCATAAACCTTATCAAGTTTCATTGTCCTCCCACTCAAATACTTCGCTAGAAAACAATTTCTTGGAAATAAGCAAGTAACATCAACAAACACTTTTGTCTTTTACTTAATAGTGGAAAGAATTCCCAATCAATTCTCTGGGATAACCAACAAAGACATTCATCTGATTTTGGTTGTAAACTCATTCACATATGCTACGCATACCAAAATTTAAGAAAGGACTATTAGGGTTTATACCCATGCCATAACTCATATGGTGTCATTTCAATGGATCATGATGATGCTCTATTTAGTGTAAAAGCGATAGTCTCTAAAGCATAATCCACAAAAATATAATGGCGTCATTTTATTTTATCTCATCATTAATCCAATAAGTTTTGGATACGTCTCTTGGATACTCTATCATCACTATGATACTCCAAGAAACGTGAGTAGTAGAACAATTTCATAATTCTCTTAGATGTTCGCTAAAACTTGTAATTCAAATATTTCCACCATGATCAAATCATAGATATTTGACTTTTCTATTACGATGATTTCCACTTCATGCTGAAATTTATTTGAATCCTTTCAAATGTTTCAAACTTCTTCCTTATCGAATATATCCACATATATACTCAATTCATTGTTAGAAGTTTTTATGAAGTAGAAGAATCTCCCACACACAACTATGCCTAGTGAACCATATACATCACCATGTATGTTTCCACTAAGTTAATTGCCCGTTCAACTCTTGGCCTATGAACGGGATTTAAGTCATTCTCTTTAGAAGAGATTTGCAAGCGCCAAATGATTTAGAAATCAAATGACTCCAAAAGTCCATTTGCATGGAGTTCCTTCATGCGTTCCTTTCTAACATGACCTAAATGGCGGTTCCACTAATAAGTGGAATTCATATCATTTCCCTTATGGCATTTTAGCGTCGGTGTTATGTATATGTGCTTCACCATAAAGATTTATAATAACTTATCCATCGTACATGGAATCTGTTACAATTTGAACAACTCGTTGTTTTCATTTAACCAGAACAATACAACAGTTATAAAGTTCTTTATTATAAATCTGAATGGCTAGACAGAATGCCAACGACGAACATAATAACACTTTATTTTTGTTCCAGACGTGCATTCCTGTCACATTCCTTTTCAGTCACTTAGGCCATTGTATTCTTGTATTGCGTTGTTTTGTATGACACCTCATACCAACCAATATGGTACTAATACCCAAGAATTTCATTGTGTGACCAAAACAAGGAATACATTCATAACATGTATATCATCTATATACACCTGAGCTAGACTTTCTAGTCTTTTCTTTCTTTCTGCCAAAATATCTTTTGTAGTTTCTCTTTTAGCTTTCCTCATTCTCAGAAAACACTTCACCTTCAATAACTTCTAGGTCCATTGGTCAAATACCAATAACCTTGAGGTTCTTACCTTGAAGTTGATCATCACATGACAAGCGTTCTAGATTTCACTATTAGTAACCTTTAATGTAATGAACAATTTCACTCATAATTTTATCCATCAAATCATGACGACTTTCCGAGACCATGGTACATGCTAGGCTCGTAAAGTTTTAACCTTAGTATTCGCATGTGCAAATCTGTCTTGCACCCGTTGTATGCACACGTAGAATCTATAACACCCGATCATCACGAGATGCTTAGCGACGAGTCTTAGCAACGGTGCATTCTAAGGACGATCACCTCATGGATATGCGAATATCGTTAGTGCCCAACTAGTTGGAGGATTGGGACGCCTGGCGTCTTCAACCTTCGTACATTCCCATAAAACTTATGAGTTTATGTAGTCTCACTAGATTATATTCTATCATCTTGCAATAAGGTCTTAGATATCATATATATCTCATACCTTGCTTATTTCTGAAAACAAAAATTCCAGCTCCTTACTTTTCAAACAGATTTGAAGTTCAAGTTTCATGGAGACAAGATGATTTAAGGTACTAATTGAAACCATTGCTCTTTGAATCATTAATGTGAGGTTTACTAAAAGTTTGCATTAGGACTTAATCATATCTTGATTCTTTAACAATACGGTACCAGTCCGTAAAGTTACTTGTCAGACTTAATAGTATTTCTATCTCAAATACAAGACTAGCGCATGGTAGAAAACGGATGCCAATTCTACAAATTTAATTCAAAATACTATTCAGACTATGTTCATGATAATTAGTTCATATTTTAATCTAATTACTAATGAACTCCCACTTAATACAACATCCCTCATAGTTGTTAAGTGGCACACGATCCACATCCACTACACCAAAACCGATCATCACGTGAGATGATGTAGCTTCAATGGTGAACATCAACATGTTGATCATATCATCCATATGACTCGTGTTCAACCTTTCGGTTTCCGTTGTCCCGAGGCCATGTCTGTACATGCTAGGCTCGTCAAGCAAACCCAAGTATTCGCGTGTGCAAACATGGCTTACACCCGTTGTATGTGAACGTAGAGTCTATCACATCCGATCATCACGAGATGCTTCAAACGACGAACTGTAGCAACGGTGCATACGAGGGGAGAACACTTTATTATCTTGATATTAATGTGAGGGATCATCTTATAATGCTACCGTCGCGATCTAAGCAAGATAAGATGCATAAAGGATTAACATCACATGCAATTCATAATATGTGATATGATATGGCCTTTCTTCTTGTGCTTTTGATCTCCATCTCCAAAGCACATGATCATGATCTCCATCATCACCAGCATTGCACCAAGGTCCGTGGCGCCGCTTCATGGTTGTCCATCACTTATAGCTACTATGACAACTACTTGAAATAAAGCTATTACATGATGAATAGACACGCGGGTCTTTAACAAAAATTAAAGACAACCATTAGGCTCCTGCCGGTTGCCATAATACAACAATGAACATCTCATACATCAAATATAATCATCATCACATCATGACCATATCACATCACCAAACCCTGCAAAAACAAGTTAGACGCCTCTAATTTGGTTTGCATATTTTACGTGGTTTAGGGTTTTCGAGTAAGATCCAATCTACCTACGAACATGAACCACAACGGTGATACTAGTGTTGACAATAGAAAGTGCAAATTGGAATCTTCACTATGGTGGGAGAGACAGACACCCGCAAAGCCACTTATGCAATACAAGTTGCATGTCAAGCGTGGAGCAAGTCTCATGAGACGCGGTCATGTAAAGTTAGCCCGGGCCGCTTCATCCCACCATCCCGCAAGATGCAAAGTACACAAACTAAACCAACAAAAGCATCAACGCCCACAAAACCATTGTGTTCTACTCGTGCAACAGATCTATGCATAGACATGGCTCTGATACCACTGTTGGGGTTCGTTGCATAGAAAAAAAAAATTTCCTACCGCAAGACGAATAAAAACAAGATCTAATCTATGGAACACCCAAGATCTAATCTACAAGATTGAAGCAACGAGATTGATATTGGACTAACCCTTGAAGATTTCCAAAGCCTACGAGATCAGATCTCGTTGTTGATGTAGACGATCATCCCTGCGCAATCCGGCACTTCCGTACTCGGTCGCGCGTACGGTGTCGATGAAGCCCTTCCTCTCCCGTTCCAGCGGGCAGCGGAGGTGTGGTAGATCCCCTCGGAATCCCAGCAGCACGACGGCGTGGTGGTGGTGGTGGAGGAGAATCTCTGCAGGGCTTCGCCTAAGCCAGAGAGAAAGGGGAAGGAGGAGAGGTGGCGGCTAGGGTTTCCAAGTTGGGGACTTGCCGGCCACCCCTCCCCTCTTTATATAGTGGGGAGGGTCGGTTTGGGGTGCCCCCCACGTCCAAACCCATCTAGGGCCGTCCAAAGGGGGAGGGGGGAACTTTCCTTCCCCCCAAGCCTTTGATCCCCCTTAGGGTTTGGGGAAACCCTAAGGGGTGGCCGGCCTGGGCCTTTGAGGCTTGGTGCGCCTGGCCCATTAGGGCTGGGAAGCACCCCCTTGGCCCATGTGGGCCCCCTAGGTCGTGGGCCCCATGGTGGACCCCTCCGGAACCTTCTAGAACCTTCCGGTCTTTCAGGAAAAATTCCGAACTTTTCCGAAACCTAGAAATCAACTTCCCTTATATGAATCTTATTCTCCGGACCATTCGGACCTCCTCGTGATGTCCTGGATCCCATCCGAGACTCCGAACAAACTTCTTCTCCATACCATATTCCATATCTACTTATGCGACATCGAACCTTAAGCGCGTCACCCTACGGTTCGCGAACTATGCAGACATGGTCGAGATCCTCTCCGAGCAATAACCAATAGCGGGATCTGGAGATCCATAATGGCTCCCACATATTCAACGATGACTTAGTGATCGATTGAACCATTTACATACGATGCCAATTCCCTTTGTCTCGCGATATTTTACTTGTCCGAGGTTCGATCATCGGTATCTCCATACCTTGTTCAACCTCGTTACCGACAAGTACTCTTTACTCGTACCGTGGTATATGATCTCTTATGAACCATTCATATGCTTGCAAGCTAATCAGATGACATTCCACCGAGAGGGCCCAGAGTATATCTATCCGTCATCGGGATGGACAAATCCCACTATTGATCCATATGCCTCAACTCACACTTTCCAAATACTTAATCCCATCTTTATAACCACCCATTTACGCAATGGCGTTTGATGTAATCAAAGTACCCTTCCGGTGTAAGTGATTTACATGATCTCATGGTCGAAGGACTTAGGCAACTATGTATCGAAAGCTTATAGCAAATTGAACTTAATGACTTGATCTTATGCTACGCTCATTTGGGTGTGTGTCCATTATATCATTCACCTAATGACATAACCTTGTTATTAATAACATCCAATGTTCATGATCACGAAACCATGATCATCCATTAATCAACAAGCTAGTTATACAAGAGGCTTACTAGGGACTCCTTGTTGTTTACATAACACACATGTATCAATGTTTCGGTTAATACAATTATAGCATGGTATGCAAACATTATCATAAACACAAACATATATTATAATAACCATTTTATTATTGCCTCTTGGGCATATCTCCAACACAGGTTGGGAGCATCGACGTCGTTTTCCTGCGATGTGCCGATCTCGGATGGCTAGCGGAGCAGTTGTAGGAAGGCCGCTTCGCTTCACAAGCCTCTTCTTCTTCTCGACGTCCCTCGACTGCTTGGCGTTGTCCCCCGCCTTCGTCTGTGTCGCCACCCATCTTCGGCCGAGCTCGTAGAAATGGCATCATCGTGGCCTTGGCCATGGCTGCAACAACGGAGGCGGCCATGGAAGCACCTGGGGCGACGAGGTGGGTGCCCGTGTGCTTCCTCTTCTTGGGGACAAAAGTTGCGGTGGTCGGGGTACTCGTGCATACTGCCAGAGCCATGGGAGGTGGCGGCTGAGGTTGCGCGACATGGCCGGTGGCCGGGGGGAGCTCGAAGAGGTCCATGGCTTCTAATTTGGCTGGCGGCGGAGAGGCAGTGCAGAGGTTGATCGGCGACGACGGTGCAAAAGTGGGAAAGGAGGGGCTGAAACTGCCATCCTGCCAAATCAAGATTGGGAGTACGGGTCGCACTCGGTTTTGCCATGGATATGGTCTATGTCGTTCAAGGGAACAAAGGTTGAGAAATTTCTTGCATGATGTATCCTTGCTTGAGCATAGGATAAAGAAAAAGCATCTTGACAATTTTGTAGCCTGGAGAGGCAGCTTACAGTAGGCATATGATCTTTTTTGCTAGTTTGTACAGGTAGGATCTTTCTTTTCTTCTTCCTCCTTTTGTTTTTTGTACATATGTGTTGAGTTTGGTAATAAATTGTTGTGGGGCTTTTTGCCTCACAGTCTTCCTTTTTAAAAAAAAGGGAACAAAGGTTCAAAGCCCCGTACTTTTTTTCCTAGATCGAGTCCTTTTTATGGGATCTAATCGGCGGACAAAACCAAACGTAAACGGAAAAGGAGCGGTTATTTTACAGTTTTCACGTGATTATGCGATCTGCTAGATGTTCTAACAAAATGCTAACAAATCCATTACATCTAAAATTCTAACAAGTTTATGAAGAATAAAAATGGACCGTTATCTATCTTGTTAACTGCTATTCATTTCTGGCTACCATGTATAAGTGGATTGATGGTACAAGGAGAAGAATTATACATTTTAGAACCAAGCCTTGTACCAACTATCGTGCTTATACATGGACTACATAGCAATAAAGATCAGGCAATGCAGCCAACACTACCACAAAACATCGATCTAACTCTTCTCTACGCTACATCAAGCAAGAGTTGAAAAATCTACTACCAAAACTAATAGATCTAAGCTACAAAAACTAGCATATCTAAGGTATCAAACTACCACATCTAAGCTAACATATCTAAACCACCAAAGCTAAAAGAAGATATAAAGTACCAGAGCTAGGGTTTGATGTTACTCACAGCGCTCTGGCCATCGAACAAGGAAGTCGGCATCTTAGAGAAGTGGAGGAAGAAGTCTTGCCTTAGCGGACCTCCACCAGTCGGAGTAGATGGAGCCACTTATTTGCTTGTCGGTGAAGAAGCTTCCCTGGATCGAGAGCTCTAATGGGGAATGATGGCTCATGATTTGGTGGTGAGGCGGAGCGGTGTAAATAGGCGGTGTGATTCGGCCGGAGGTGATCGAATTTCTCCCGCTGGTTCATTGCGGACAAGCGCGAGCTCCCACAATCTCCCCCTCACACGAGTTCGGCGTAACATTGCCCCATCGAGTGCAATAAGAGTCTAGCTTCCTAGGAACGACCGATTCAAGCATGCCTCCTCAGACATGCTCTTGACTGCTTGAAGAAGTACGCGATGTAGGGAACCACTTTTTCGTGTGCAACCAAATGTCCATTTTTTCGAGAATTACGGGGGGATTAACTTCCCCACCGCTTGTTATATTACTCGAGTGACTTGGCAGTCAAAACCGTTTGTACAAAGGATAGAGGGGGAGGTACAGGGGGTGGGAGGAGAGAGCACATAACTACAAGGCAGAGGACACAATGAGGCTAGAAAGAGCATCGAGACTCCCCTGATCATGGGTTTTGTATCTCCACCTCCATAAGGCGAGGTCGCCGGCCGCCCGCCGGAGGACCATGCGAGCCGTGGTGGTCTTGGCGTTGAAGACGAGGTCGTTCCGGGCCTTCCATAGCGCCCACATGAACGTCGCAAGCGCCGCATGCGCCGCATGCCAGACATGGACTGCCGTCGCGGGAGGCGGAGGGAGGTCCTAGATGGAGAAGTCATCAGCCGGGATGGGGGTTCCGAGGCGACCCAACACCTCGGTGGCGATGGAGCAGTCGAAGAAGAGGTGGCGTCCGGTCTCCTGCATGGGGCAGGCAGCGCACACAGCGGATGGTGCGCAGCCTTTGTAGAAGAGGTTGGCCCGCGTACTGAGCATGTCGACGTCGGCGAGGTACGAGAAGATCCACACCTTCTAGGGCAGCCTGAGCCCCCACGACGTGCAGGCGGACACATCGGTGGCGTGAGAGGAAGAGAGCATGTGGTATGCCTCCCTGGTGCTGAAGGGTGGAGTCGAGGGAGAGTCGATGAAGCGAAGATACGGGAAACTGACTCAGCGAGCAACCAAACACACCTTTGATGACACACCATGCCGCCATTGAATGCCGATCACATGTCCAAAACTGAACGTCCCCTAACCAAGCACCTCCTCGCATGTTTCAGATCATGTTGAGCTTCCACACGCATGCCAGATGAAACCGACACATGTCGGCTGCAAGCCTCTAGGAGGCAGAGGAGATGGCCAAACTCGACGAGGTAGAAGGCACATTTAAATGCTGCAGTCTTGGTGATGCCGCCATCTGCCCCTCCACAAAAATTTCACTATGTTATTCCTTATGTGCCGAAATTAAAAGTATTTGTATTTTCAACATAAATCATGAACAAGATCACAATTATTCCATATAAACTGATGATATCCGTCATAATTAGAGCATGGACAGACATACATGAACAGTTTGTTGGTATACCTCGCCAAGAATTTGAAAAGGTTTGAATCATAAACAATTATTTTGAAATATCTGGATCATGATCCATGTACAAATTCATATTAAAAAGTATTCCACCTTACGACTACTTTTTTTGGTGTGACTAATTCTCTAATGCTCAGTCAGATAATATCATCGAATCTTAGTTGCAACCCACGTTACAAATCATGACTAAACACAAATCACGAAGCAATCCAATGGTTCGGAGCACTTGCAACCCATGTTGCAACTCATGATTAGCAAAGATGACGAAGCGGTTCAACAGTCTGGACGTTTTTTCTCAGTTGTAACACCATCATGTACAACTTGAAAAATCTCAGTTGCAATCTATGTAACACGAATCACATAACAATCTAGTCGACTAAGCGTTTCTGACGGGCTTAGCCTATAAGCGGCCAGTGTTTTATTTGATTGCTTAATTAAGAAGTTATTGTATGGCTTGAAACGGTGCCCAACTCAGTGGTATTATCGATTTGATGCTTATGTCAGCGGACATGGATTTGAATGGATAAATAGGAACTGAAACGGAGTAAATGACTAGAGTATCCCGTTAGTGGTACGTGCATTTACGCGATCCATGGAACAAAACCAAATTAGATTACATTTGTAACATCCGTGGATTGAAGACAGTAGATTTCTCACTTCCCCATATAGAGAGTTAGTAAAAAAAAAAGTACTTGGGCACTATACAGAAATTAGGAGACGAACACACCAAACCTCAAAGCAAATTTCTAAACAATTCCAGGCCAGGAATTTCGGTCCACGTCCCTAAAAGGATTATTTTAGGAAGGCCAATGCTTGTGATGTCCAAATATGTGGGGACATGGCATTTGTAGATGTCGTGAATGTTGAATATAAATACACTGTCTACTCTCTTTCGTCAGTTCGGACATTTGATTTAATTGGCTGTTGCAGCAATCTTTCATGGTATCAGAGCCAAGAGGTTTCAAGTTCAAGACCCTGCTCACGCAGTTTTAAAAACAAAAAGAAAAAAAGATTCCGCGGACCGCACCGAACCCACGCTAAGGACTAAAATAGCCTAGACGTGAGGGGGAGTGTTTTTTTTTTGACGGGGGAATAGAGATCTATTACTCAACTTGCACAGCAAGATCACTGGCAACAATGTTTGTTACACAACTGGGGCAGAGTCCACCCAGTAAATGTCAGACGCAGCTGACTTAACACCAACCTTTGCAAGCTCATGAGCTGCAGAGTTGCACGCACGACGGCAAAAGGAGAAACTAAAATCTTGAAACTCAGCAGCACATTTCTTCCTTGCCTCCATCGTCGATGGCCATAAGGCGGACCGGTCCAGCTCCTCACTTCTCAGCACTCGAACCAGATTTGAGCAGTCTGATTCAAAAATGACCTTTCTTGCGCCCACCACAGCAGCACCCTTCACAGCGGCGATGCAGGCCAGAGTCTCAGCGTGCAGGGGATCCCGGAGATGACTCAGCCTCCCAGCCCCTGCTGCAACAAACTCCCCCCGGTGATTGCGGATTATAAAACCCCAGCCACCGGTGCCTGTAGCCTCATGAAAGGCTCCATCAAAGTTCACCTTCATGAAGTCCTCCTTCGGCTTCTCCCATATAGATGTATCAGGTGGTTTTGGAGGTTTGGGTGGTGGGCGGAGAGAGCTGAAGTCCAGCAGATGCCTCTCCACATTGCCGATAATCTCAGAGGCCCTTTTGATCGACTCGCCCGCATTAACCTTGTTCCTGACGCCCCACCATTCCCACATCAGCACGAGAGCCTTGAGCTGCGCCTCCTCCTCACAGGTCCACAAGCACTCCAGCATTGCTTGAGCCGAGTTGCACTCCAGCAGCTTGCATCTTGTATCACTGAGGCCTAATTGCACCCAGCACTCCTTTACTTTTTTGCACTTGAGGAACACATGGCCGCCATCCTCATCAAGACGATTGCAGACGGGACACTTGGTGTCAAGCTTGACTCCCACCCGCTTGATCTTCATACGATTTGCTAGGCTATTGTGGGCAAGGCGCCACACAAACATCTTCAGCTTGCTTGTTCCTTTTAGATCCCAGATTTTCTTCCACTCAAACTTGACACCGCTGCACCCCCTAGCAGCCTTGGAGCTAGTCGCATCCTTTCCTTTCTTTCTATCCCTGATTTTGACTCCCACCTTGTATGCAGCCTTAACCGAGAAAGCACCCCTTGCATCGAAATGCCAGGCCGGCAGGTCCTCCATCCCTTCCCCAATGCCAATGGAAAGTATTGTCTTGGCGTCCTCCGCCTCAAACAGCGAATGGACCAGCTGCTCATCCCAGCCACCCGTCGCAGAATTCAGAAGTTGAGAGACGAGCTTTATCTCCACGTGTCTCGACCCATTCCTTGGCATGCGCGTATCACCAACAGGAAGCCAAGGGTCGTCCCAGATGTTGATGCTGTCCCCCTTCCCCACGCGCCAGACCAGACCCTCCTTCATCAGAGCGACACCTTTCAAAATACTACGCCATGTGTAGGATATGTCGTGCTTCGGGGTAGCATCAAGAATGCTTCCCTCCGGGAAGTACTTCGCCTTAAGTAACCGGCCGCAAAGGGAGTCAGGGTTAAGAAGCAGGCGCCAGCCTTGACGAGCAAGCATCGCCATGTTGAAAATGTGGGGGTCTCTAAATCCTAACCCTCCCTCATCCTTTGGTTTTGACAGCAGCTCCCATCCTAGCCAGTGGTGCCTCTCCTCATCCTGGTTATTCCACCAATACCGACACACCATAGAACTCAGCTCATCGCAAAAAGTCTTTGTCAGGTCGAAGCACGACATAGCAAAGATAGGGATTGCCTGCACCACTGCTTTGACAAGGATCTCCTTTCCAGCCTTTGAGAGGAACTTTTCCTTCCATCCTTGGATCTTCTTCCACACCTTCTCGAGGAGGTAGGCAAAGGCCTTGCTCTTAGATCTGCCTAGATAGACAGGGAGGCCGAGATAGCGCTCATTGTGAGCTTCAGCACTGATTTGGAGCCCATTTAGGAATCGGCGCTTCCCAGCATTTCCGGTCCCTTTGCTGAACATAACCGCAGACTTCTCCTTATTTATCATCTGCCCAGAAGCCCCCTCATACAGCCTGAGAATACTCTGTAGCTTTTTTACACTCGCCTCATTGACTTTCATGAAGACCAGTGAGTCATCGGCAAAAAACATATGATTGATCTTTGGAGCATTTGGACAGATTTGTACACCTTCAAGTGTGCCTTCCTCCGCTGCTTTTTGGAAAAGACAGGAGAGCCCTTCAGCACAGATAATGAACAAGTACGGGGACAGAGGACACCCCTGCCGGAGTCCTCTCTGTGGAATAATAACCTCAGTGAGGTCCTGGTTCACTTTGACCCTATAGGAGACAGAGCGCACACAATTCATGACTAGAGCCACCCAGCCAGTAGGGAACCCCATCTTCCTCATGATGTTCTCAAGAAAATGCCACTCCACCCTATCGTAAGCTTTGCTCATGTCAAGCTTGACAGCAGCAACCCCATCCCTGCCCCCCTTCCTTTTATGCATGAAATGGGTTATTTCGTATGCGACCAGAATGTTGTCCGAGATCATGCGCCCAGGCACAAAGGCGCTTTGGCTCGGAGAAATAATATCATCCAGGATAGGCTTCATCCTGCACGCCACCGTCTTGGCCACAATCTTGTAGATGGTATTGCACAAACTAATCGGCCTCAAGTCCTTCAAACAATCCGGCTTCTGCACTTTAGGGATAAGGACAATCACCGTCTCGTTCCATCCTGGCGGCATAGCCCCACCATTCAGCACCCCAATCACCTCCGCCTGCACTTTCTCCCCGACAAGGTTCCAGAATCTCTTGTAGAAAATCGCTGGCATGCCGTCAGGCCCTGGGGCCTTGAGGTCCCCAATAGAGTTGAGGGCTTCATTGATATCGTCCAGACAGAATTCTTTAGAGAGATGTGCCTGCATTTCGGTAGTGACCAGCGTGGGGACGCTTGTCAGCAGCTCATCCTCCCCAACACCTGCGCTAGACACAAAAAGTGATTGATAATAGTTAGCTATAAAGCTCTTCAGCTCCTCTTCTCCCTCCACCACGCCCCCAACATCATTTTTAAGCCTTTTAATCAGATTTGTTCTTTTCCTCTCAGAGGCACACGCATGAAAGAAACTTGTGTTCTGGTCCCCATCTTTGAGCCAGTTGGCATGGGCACGCTGCTTCCAGTAAATATTCTTTTGGTCTTGAAGCTTGCTCAGCTTATATTTTAGCAAGTGCTCCTTGTCGACCTGGGTTTGGCAGATATTTTCCTTTCTGCACCGGGCGAGGTCCTTCTTTGTCTTCTTTATCCGATTCTTCAGGTCTCCTAGCACCTCCTTGCTCCAGTGGTGGAGGTCACGACCAACACACCTGATGGCCTCCGCAACCATGGAGTCCCCTGAAAGAATAGCCAGGGACCAGGCATTCTTCACGACATCTTCGCAATCCCCCTCCTCCAACCACCTAGCCTCAAACTTTGGTTGCTCAGACGCCGAGTAACTTCTCTGCTGGACTTCAGGTTCCAGCAGCACAATGATAGGCCTATGGTCCGAGTGGCGTGGGTCGCCATTGATGACTTTGTAACCAGGAAAATGCAGCCTCCAATCCATACTAGCCACAGCCCTGTCCAATCTCTCTCTAATATACGTACTGGCATCTAGGCTGTTGTTGCGCCACGTATAGGGGTCACCCGAGTACCCCAGATCATCCAGTCCACAAAACTCGAGAGCTTCCCTAAATTTTTCCGTGCAGGCTTGAGATTTTGCTTGCCCGCCCTGCTTCTCACTTGGAAAGAGAACCTCGTTGAAATCCCCCAGACAAAGCCAGGGGAGGGAAGAGTGACCATGGAGCATCCGGAGAAGCTTCCAGGTCTTGTCCTTTTCCCCAGACTTGGACTCGCCATAAAGACCAGTCAATCTCCACTTGAAACCATCCTCGCTTATGACGTCCGCATCAATATGATACCGAGACATCGTAGGCTTGACAAACAGTTGCACCCCCTCCTTCCAGAAGATCGCTAGGCCCCCACAACGGCCTTCACAATCACGAACTTCCATGTGTTTCATATTTAAACGAAATCTAATCTTCTCCAACTCCCCTCTGTCAAGCTTTGTCTCCGACAGAAAGAGAATATCAGGCCCTTCTTCCCGCTGGAGCTCCAGCAGGCCAATCATTGCCGGCTGGTTCCCAAGCCCCCGGCAATTCCAAGCTATGATCCTCATTGATCCTTGCAGGGCTGAATAGGCAGCCCCGCGTCTATCGTTTGAGAGTCCTCCTGATTCGCCAACTCACCCAACCCCATTGTCCCTTTAGCTCTTTTATTCTTCGTAGGAGCCGGCAGATCACCGTCAACCTCCATTATCACCGAACTCCTTTTGGAACCCGCAGCTCTGTTATTCACCTTCACCCCCAACTTCTGACCTGCCCTACGTTGTTTTCGGTACGTTTTCAGAAGCTTCTTTGGCTCCCTTACTAGGGGATCCTGCACCCCAGCCTGTTTATTTGGGCCAGCAGCCACCACCGGAGCCACCATTGGCTCAACAAGAGGGGAAACAGTAATAGAACTACAAATCATTGGCTTGCCGTCAACGGTGAGAATGGATTCACCCGCGTCAATACCGGGGGAAACCTGAGCCGGAGCTGCATCAACATGCATGCCATCTCCACCACCAAATAGTTGCTTCTTCACACTGGGTACAAACTTCTCTATTGACATGCTACCTGGGGCTTTTAGAGAGCTGGTAACCTCCTTATCATCACCTCGCTGCTTACTGCGATCGAGACCCGATTCCCCCCCCCCCCTTCCTCCTCCATGGTTCAGAGTCGCTACGCGACCAGCTACCACGGCCCCCGGAGCTGTTGCTCCTCCAACTGCCACCTCCTCTACTCCCAGACCACCTGCTTCTATCATCCTCCCCCTGTCTCCTCACCGGGACCTCCGTCACAGCTTTCAGTTCCTTAGAATACAACTGTTTCTCCCCAGGTTTCAGCCGGATAGCACACTCCTTGTCGACGTGTCCGATCAGTCCACAGGTGAAGCAGAAATTTGGGAGGTGTTCATAGGTAAACGCACACCACTTGACTCTTTTGAGACACCCGGCAGCATCCACTTCAAACATGGCGTCATCCTCCCCTGCCTGGACATCCGGCCCCTCCAGCGCCTCCATCCCCTCCTCCACCTCCTCAATATCAACCAGAATTTTGATTCTGCGCATCAACGGTTTGCGAACGTCGAGCTTTACTTTTATACGCAGAAACTCCCCAATGGCACAGCCATCGGCATCAACATCCACTTCAACAAATTGCCCAATGTTGCGCCCAATGCAAGCACCATTTTCCTTATCCATCATACCCAGCGGCATATTTGACACTCTGACCCAGATAGGGAAAGCAACAAACCTGTAGACATCGATTGATTTGCTGGTGACGAAATCCTCCACAATCAGCAGGTCCTTGCCGGCGAGCCAGGGGCCCTCCTCCAGAGCCCTCCTTTTGCCCGATGCCTGCTTGAAAGTGAACAGGAAGAGGTTCTTCCGCAGCTCCTTGCAGGTAGTGCCCTCCCTCTGGCACCAGATGTTGCCCAGCGTCTGCGCCAGACTCGCCGCTAGTGTGGCCTTCTCCGAGAAGACCTTGCCAATCGCTTGGAGCAGGTTCGCCTTCTGGCCCTCCGGCGCCCTCCGGACGGTGACCGAAAGGCCGCCCTCCGCCAGCTGCAGCCGCTGCATTAGCCCCGCCATGCCTTCCTCCACCACCTGTGACCCCTTCTCTCCTCCGGCAGCCATGGCAAAGGCACAGGGACCTACACTAAATCTTACGACCCCACGCCCTGGGAGCGCGGAGAAGGCTTTGGGTGGTAGGACGGGGCACCACAGCCCGGGGAAACGAGAGCAGCCGCCGGACAGGGGGACGAGGACGAGATCTGACTCACCAGCCTGTCGCGGCCGCCCACATCGCGGCCCGGAGATGGCGAGGGCCGCGCGCCTCCGCGCCAGGGGGGAGGGCAGGGGCGAAGGGAGGTCGGGGCGCGGGCGGAGACGGCTCACGGCAGCAGGGTGGCGGCGGGCTAGGGCAGGGGAGCCGTCGCCTACAGAGTCGCGGGAGCGGGGAACGGAACCTCACACACGGGAGGACTGAAGGTAGCACGTGAGGGGGAGTGTTGAATATAAATACACTGTTCTAGTCTCTTTCCATCAGTTCGGACTTTTGGTTTAATTGGCTAGTGTAGCAATCTTTCATGGTATCAGAACCAAGAGGTCCCAAGTTCAAGACCCTGCTCACGCATTAAAGTTATATGAGTGTGGCTCCTATTAAAGCTAAGTTTAGTAGGAGTGAGAGGTGTGAGGATGTAGTGTTCAGAAATACTTCTTCCCGCGGGTCGGAGTTGATGAAACGTGATAATAATAACTTGCTTGCACCTGGAAGATCAGATCATCCTCTTTGACTGCATCGAGGAGGAGTGTAGCACCAAAGGAGCCCTACCCAATAGTTAACTAAAGGGGACTCCTACACGGCATATTTTCATGCCATTGCTAATGGTAGGTGTTGGAAGTTTGCGATTCCCAAGCTGGTTACGTAGAAGTGGGAGGTCTTTGACCAGCGGGAGGTGTTGGACCTTGTATACTTGTTCTACCGCCAGCTGATGGCAGCAGCTAGCGACGCCAAGGCCTTTTCGCTTGGCGCTAACTTGTGATCGGAGATTCAACACATCTCCTCGGAGGAGAACATGGAGTTGGAGCGCACCTTCATGACGGAGGAGCTTGACGATGTCTTTCTTAGCATGAAAGTTGACTCGGCCCAGGCCCCGACAGGCTTCTTGTAGCGTTCTTCAAAAGGTTATGGGAAATACTTAGAGTAACCATACTTCAGATGCTTAACAATTTTTCCTTTGGGAGGGTTGATATCTTGGTATCCATTTTGGTATTCTCTCGCTAATTCCTAAGGTGAAGGGGCGGACACGATTAAGCAATTTCGACCCATTGCTCTTGTCAATGTCATTTTCAAGTTTGTGACCAGAGCATACGCTATTCGGCTTGCTCCCCTTACGCATAGGACGACAGAACATAGTCCGATCGCGTTCATTAAGGGGCGGGCACTCCATGAGGGAGTCCTTTCCCTCCACGAGATTGCTCATGGGGTAAGGAGGAAGAAGCTAGGGAGCTTATTCCTAAAACTGGACATTGAGAAAGGGTTCGACCAGGTCAACTGGGACTTTCTGCGCAAAGTCATATACTGGAAAGGGTTTTCTGGTGCGTTGTTCCATCGGCTAATGCAATTGGTCTCGGGAGGCCATCGTGCTATTAATTTCAATGGGGATATTGGACCATACTTTCGTAATACACGGGTAGTGCATTAGGAGGATCCTCTCTCTCCAATCCTCTTCGACTTTATGTTGGATGCACTTGCGGTGATGATATAGCGCTCCAATAATGTTGGCCATGTGAGAGGGGTGGTCCCTCATCTTATTCCTGGGGTAGTAACCCACCTACAATTTGCGGATGACACAATCATACTCATAGAACCGACAAATATGGGGATCGCGAACCTCAAACTCAATCTCTTGAGTTTTGAGAACATGTCGGGTCTGAAGATTAACTTTTCCAAGAGTGAGGTGATTGTAGATGGAAGTGCAGGAACGGGTCCAGATAGCGAACCTGCTTAACTGCAAGCATAAAAAAATTCAACATCCTACCTCAGGTTGCGTGTAAGTGACCATACCCTACGGGCTACAGACTAGGATTTCTCGCGGGGAAGATGAGTCATCAGGTATATCCCTAGCAGGGTCTGTTCCTAGCCTCGGCTGGGAGATTGGAGCTCACTAATTGCTGTTTGTCTAGCTTGCCAACCTCTGCCATGAGTCTATTCATGTTGTTTGAATCGACTCATGTGGCGTTTGACAAGGTTAGAGCCCTCTTCTTTTGGTAATTAATTGGGGATAAATGCAAGTACCATATGGTGGCCTGGGTGACGGTTTGTAAGCCTAAGGAGTTCGAATGTTTGGGATCCACAATACAAAGCACATGAACATCATCTTAATGCTCAAATGGATTTTGAAGTTATACCAAAATTCAACTGGTCCGTGGGTAGAACTGATCAAAGCCAAATACTTGGGAAACCATGACTTTTCTAGACTACGGTACCGCGCAATGGGGAGGGCTGGCTTCAATTGTCCCGCGAAACCTTTAGCCTTGTAGAAAAGGTGGAGTGGGATAACCTAACAATGGAGTTACACCCCTTCCAGGGGTCGGTGCAGGAGGGTGGGATCTCCTAGAGTCTGGATGCCTCGGGAGGCTACTCTGCTAGGTCAATGTACCTCCGGCTTTCGCAAGGGGTGGCGGTCACCCACTTTAACGAGGTTTGGTGTATAAGAGTACCACCTAAGATTCGGATTTTCCTTTCGCGACTCATTCGCGGTAAGCTACCCTGCTCAGAGCAGGTACAAAAATGTAGGGGGTGCCTCGGATGGCAAGTGCGCCTTATGTGGCGAGTTGGAAGATTGGAACCATGTTTTATTTAGCTGCCCTTCTGCTAAATTTATGTGGGTGGAGGTTAGGGAACTCCCGCACTGCTCTCGGAAGCCAGCGGGGGCTGGCGAGTTTCTAGTACTTTCACATGGTCTGTCGGGAAGTTATCGTAGACTTGGTAAGTTTAATTTCATGGCGCAACGTTGGAATCTGTGGAACATTAGAAATAAAGTAACTATGGAAGGTTCCCTGATTGCCAAATCGGCTGATGCACTATACAAAATTCTTGTCTACTTGCAGCAATGGAGGATGCTGGTCACATCGAGGGATATAGACCTTCTGAACGTGGCGATGTGCGAGATTAGGTGTCTACATTCGACCTTGTTATCTTGACTGCTTCTACCTAGCTTGGTCCTTAGTTTTTTGCTCCTGGTTGAGCCCCGTGTGGCCGTGTATGCTTTGTATGGCTAGGGACTCCATTGATGTGTGTGGAGTGATGTGTTGGGGAGACTTGCTTTGCAATTCTGTTGCTGGATTGTGTTTCTTGGTTGTAATGCATTGTTATGTGGTGGATTTATTAATTTAAAGCTGGGTCGTAGGCTTTAAGTTTAAAAAATAACTTTCTTGCATAATTTAATTTGAGGCTTTAAAATAAATTAGAAGGCAATACTCACGACGTCTCATTCAACTGCCCGATGTGACGGAGAAGAGACGTGACAGACTATATTGCGAAGACAAATATAGTTAGTCTATTCCTATCATGACATATTTATCTTGCTTCAACCCCATCTCGACGGAGACATCAAGGAATTTGTGGGTGTGGTGTGGTTTCGAGGATTTCACCTGGGTGTGGGGATCTTCGGATCATTAAGCAGTTTCATCTGCAGTTCATTCTGCTTCTTCGTCTCCGGGGCAGACGCGGTCTTTTTAACTGTTTGACGAGTTCCCGTCCGCAACCAACAATGCCAGGCCGACTCAGGGAGGAGCGGCAGCGCCGGCGCACCAGCGGCACGGTCTGTAGGTTAAAGATGAAGGGCTTCTCAAGGATCTTGTTGTAATTTTCGTTTTTCTTGATCTGCTTTGTACTGTTCGATGTTTCTTTTAATGCGCCATCAAATAAACTATTTGCCAACAACCAGTTGGTTGCGAGTTTTGATTTATGCACCATCACATACAAGCATCACATGAAACCGGCATTGAGGCATCAATCAGCACATGATGAAACCGATTGTATGTTGTTCCTCAAATTCTCCACATCTGAGTACATTTTACATTCGATGAACTAGACCTACAATCCTCTGAAGCATATACAAGCAAACAGGTGCATTTGGAATCGTTTGGTGTAATGTAAGGACATGAACAATGGTTGATATGACCATCGTATCTTAATTTCACCACTTAATCTAGATACAATAAGAAAAACATGATGTAGAATGGATTTTTTTTCTCATCTCTAGTAATGAGATATTTCTAAATATGTGAGAAAGCTTGTTGCTAAGAGATCATCTCTTAACTAAATAAAGACAACCTTTTTTTTAATCAAGTATCGTATATGGCGTTGCTAAGATATAACTATTGTACATGTCTAAGATACTTTTGTCGTGTCGGAAAATACATAATATGTGTGTGCAGATGGTGTATGACTCAATCTTAACTGACAAATGAATGGGAAAATCATTTCAAGTATAGACCATATTTCTACTCGCTAATGAATGGGCAATTTATTTTATGTTCCTACTCACACGCACCTATGATAGGATCTCAACACTTCATGCATCTCCCTATATATACTCTAGTATAGCCCAGCTCCGTGGAAATATACTCCTTGCAACGAGGCCATCGCCAATCAAAAGCAATGATGCGAAAGCCCAAAGTAATCACTGAAAAACTAATCTCAGTTGCATGTCTAGGAATAAGCGGCACCGGGAAACGGACTGGCAGTTGTGCCCGAACGGATCCTTATTATTTAGAGGGTGCTAGACCAAGCAAATAGGCGGCAAGCTTGTTCAAAAATAGGTTGCCTCGTCTCACTAATTCACTGCGTCCAAGTTTCAGCCCACTACTGGAACAAAATGTAGGGGGTGCCTCGGATGGCAAGTGGGCCTTATGTGGCAAGTTAGAAGATTGGAACCACATTTTCTTTAGCTGCCCTTTGGCCAAATTTATGTGGGTGGGGGGTTAGGGAACTCCTACACTGCTCTCAGAATCCAGCGGAGGCTAAAGAGTTTCTAGTACTTTCACATGGTCTTTTGCGCAGTTATCGTAGAATTGTTAGGTTTACTTTCATGGCGCAAAGTTGGACTGTTTGGAACATTAGAAATAAACTAACTATGGAAGGTTCCTTGATTGCCAAACCGGCTGATGCACTATATAAAATTCTTGTCTACTTGCAGCAATGGAGGACGCTGGCCAAATCGAGGGATATAGACCTTCTAAACGCGGCGATGTGAGAGACCAGACGGCTAAATTCGACCTTGTTGTCTAGAGTGCTTCTACCTAGCCTGGTACTTAGTATTTTTCTCCTGGTTGAGCCCCGTGTGGCCGTGTATGCTTTGTATGGCTAGGGACTCCGTTGAGGTGTGTGGAGTGTTGTGTTGTGTGTCAGGGAGACTTGCTTTGGAATTTTGTTGTTGGGTTGTGTTTCTTGGTTGTAATGCATTGTTATGTGGCGGCTTTATTAAAGCTGGGTTGTAGGCTATAAGCTTAAAAAATAACTTCCTTGCATAATTTAATTTGAGGCTTTAAAATAAATTGGAAGGCAATACTCGCGACGTCCCATTCAACTGCCCAATGTGACGGAGAAGAGACGTGACAGGCTATATTGCGAAGACAAATATAGTTATCCTATGCCTATCATGACCATGTTTATCTTGCTTCAACCCCATCTCGACGGCGACATTGAGAAATTTATGGGTGTGGTGTGGTCTTCGAGGATTTCGTCTGGGTGTGGGAATCTTCGGATCGTCAAGGAGGTTCATCGGCAATTCATTCTACTTTTTCGTCTCCGTGATGGATGCGGTCTTTTCGCCCGTTCGGCAAGTTCCCGTCCGCAACCAACAACGTCAGGCCGACTCTGGGAGGAGCGGTAGTGGCGACGGGCCGTCGACACGCTCTGGAGATTGAAGATGAAGGGTTCTCAAGGATCTCGTTGTAATTTTCATTTTTCTTGATTTGCTTTGTACTGTTCAATGTTTCTTTTAATGCGCCATCAATTAAACTATTTGCCGACAACCAGTTTTGTTGCGAGTTTTGATTTATGCACCATCAAATAGACAAGCACCACATGAAACTTGCATTAAGGCATCAATCAGCACATGATGAAACCGACTGTATATTGTTCCTAAAATTCTCCACATCTGAGTACATTTTACATTCAATGAACTAGACCTACAATCCTCTGAAGCATATACAAGCAGACACGTGCATTTGGAATCATTTGGTGTAATGTAAGGACATGAACAATGGTTGATATGACCATCGTATCTTAATTTCGCCACTTAATCTAGATACAATAAGAAAAACATGATGTAGAATGGATTTTTTTCTTTCTTATCTCTAGTATTGAGATATTTCTAAATATGTAAGAAAGATTGTTGCTAAAGATGATCTCTTAGCTAAAAAAAAGACAACCATTTTTTCATCAAGTATCATAGATGGAGTTGCTAAGATATAACTATTGTACATGTCTAAGATACTTTTGTCGTGCCGTAAAATGCATGATCTGTGTGTGCAGATGGTGTATGACTCAATGTTAACTGACAAATGAATGGGAAATTCATTTCAAGTATAGACCATATGTCTACTCGCCAATGAATGGGCGATTTATTGTGTGTTCCTACTCACACTCACATATGATAGGATCTCAACACTTACTGCATCTCCCTATATATACTCTAGTATAGCCCAGCCATGTGGAGATATACTCCTTGCAACGAGGCCATCGTCAATCAAAAGCAATGATGCGAGAGCCCAAAGTAATCACTGAAAAACTAATCTCAGTTACATGTCTAGGAATAAACGGCACCGGAAACAGACTGACAGTTGCGCCCAAACGGATCATTATTATTTAGAGGTTGCTAGATCAACCAAATAAGCGTCAAGCATGTTCAAAAATAGGTTGCCTCGTCTCACTAATTCACTGGTTCCAAGTTTCAGCCCACTATTGGAGGGTTCCAAGTTTCAGCCCAGTACTGGAGCAAAATGTAGGGGTGCCTCGGATGGCAACTGCGCCTTATGTGGCGAGTTGGAAGATTGGAACCATATTTTCTTTAGCTTCCCTTTGGCTAAATTTATGTGGTGGGGGTTAGGGAACTCCTGCACTGCTCTCGGAACCCAGCGGAGGCTGATGAGTTTCTAGTACTTTCACATGGTCTGTCGAACAGTTATCGTAGACTTGTTAGATTTACTTTCATCACGCAACGTTGGACCCTCTGGAACATTATAAATAAACTAACTATGGAAGGTTCCTTGATTGCCAAACCGGCGGATGCACTATATAAAATTCTTGTCTACTTGCATCAATGGAGGACGCTGGTCAAATCGAGGGATATAGATCTTCTGAACGCGGCGATGTGGGAGATCAGGCGTCTACATTCGACCTTGTTGTCTTGAGTGCTTCTACCTAGCTTGGTCCTTAGTTTTTTGCTCCTGGTTGAGCCCCGTGTGGCCGTGTATGCTTTGTATGGCTAGGGACTCCGTTGATGTGTGTGGAGTGTTGTGTTATGTGTCGGGGAGACTTGCTTTGAAATTTTGTTGCTGGGTTGTGTTTCTTGGTTGTAATGCATTGTTATCTGGTGGCTTTATTAATTTAAAGCTGCGTCATAGGCTATAAGCTTAAAAAATAACTTCCTTGCATAATTTAATTTGAGGCTTTAAAATAAATTGGAAGGCAATACTCGCGATGTCCCATTCAATTGTCCGATGTGACGGAGAAGAGACGTGACAGGCTACATTGCGAAGACAAATATAGTTATCCTATGCCTATCATGACCATATTTATCTTGCTTCAATCCCATCTCGACGGCGACATTGAGAAATTTGTGGGTGTGGTGTGGTCTTCGAAGATTTCTCCTGGGTGTGGGGATCTTCAGATCGACAAGGAGCTTCGTCGGCAATTCATTCTACTTCTTCGTCTTCGTGATGGATGCGGTTTTTTCGCCCGTTTGGCAAGTTACCGTCTGCAACCAACAACGTCAGGCCGACTCAGGGAGGAGCGGTAGCGGCGACGGGCCGTCGACACGGTCTGGAGGTTGAAGATGAAGGGTTCTCAAGGATCTCGTTGTAATTTTCGTTTTCCTTGATCTGCTTTGTACTGTCCGATGATTCTTTTAATGCACCATCAAATAAACTATTTGCCGACAACCACTTTTGTTGCGAGTTTTGATTTATGCACCATCAAATTGACAAGCACCACATGAAACTGGCATTAAGGCATCAATCAGCACATGATGAAACCGACTGTATGTTGTTCCTCAAATTCTCCACATCTGAGTACATTTTACATTCGATGAACTAGACCTACAATCCTCTGAAGCATATACATGCAGACACGTGCATTTGGAATCGTTTGGTGTAATCTAAGGACGTGAACAATGGTTGATATGACCATCGTATCTTAATTTCGCCACTTAATCTACATACAATAAGAAAAACATGATGTAGAATGGATTTTTTTTCTTATCTCTAGTAATGAGATATTTCTAAACATGTGAGAAAGATTGTTGCTAAGAGATGTTCTCTTAGCTAAAAGAAGACAACCCTTTTATCATTAAGTATCATAGATGGCGTTGATTGTACATGTCTAAGATACTTTTGTCATGTTGGAAAATACATGATATGTGTGTGCAGATGGTGTATGACTCAATCTTAACTGACAAATGAATGGGAAATTCATTTTAGGTATAGACCATATGTCTACTCGCCAATGAATGAGCAATTTATTGTGTTCCTACTCATGATAGGATCTCAACACTTCCTGTATCTCCCTATATATACTCTAGTATAGCCCAACCATGTGGAGATATACTCCTTGCAATGAGGCCATCGTCAACCAAAAGCAATGATGTGAAAGCCCAAAGTAATCACCGAAAAGCTAATCTCAGTTGCATGTCTAGGAATAAACGGCACCGGAAAACGGACCGACAGCTGTGCCTGGATGGATTGTTATTATTTGGAGGGTGCTAGACCAAGCAAATAAGCGTCAAGCACGTTCAAGAATAGGTTGCCTCGTCTCACTAATTCACAAGGTCCAAGTTTCAGCCCACTACCGTCCAGCGCTGCAACAGACCTGACCATGGATGGGTAGAAATGAACTACTGGCGTCCTTCATCGAACATACAAGGAGCGGAGCCTCGGGAGCTATAGCAAGGAAACAGGCTCACATGTATTACGACAGGGCAATTTTTGCTACTGACTGTCTCACTCTCAAGCATGCTTTGGCATCCTCTTCGTATGATCTGTCAAGGCTGGGAGCCATTATAGCTGAAACCAAGTTCATTCTAGACAATTTCCTCATTGATTATGTTGTAAGTTATGTGCCCCGTACAATGAACAAACCAGCACATTTACTGGCAGCGTTAGGCATGGCTGGTGTGCAAAATGACCACCAGGTGTGGTATGAGCACGTTCCTGATGTTGTAAGCAGGGCTCTGTACGGCGATCTTGCCGTCCAAGTTTAATGGAATGTCAGCGTTCCAAGTCAAAAAAAAAGAATAGCAAGGCCTCACATCCGAGGGGAGTCGGTGCGCACTGACATATGTGATTGTATAGGAGTAGTATAAAATTACATAACTACAAATTTTTAGCTGGTTGCGGGTTCAAATGCAGTTATACGGGACCGCCGATTCCAATAGGAAATGATGCGGACTCGGACGAAAACAAAGATAATCACATATATACTTTCATGGGCACATAATTGTAGTTCTAGAAAAACATGAGAGGGATTTAACCTTTTACCCTTGCATGAGTCAATTTTATAAGAGTATGGAGACATATTTTAGATTAAAACATAACCATTCACGAGATGGTATAAAATATAAACTAAATTATTGAACCACCACTCTACCAATGGTACAAAGTTAGAACTAAATATGCTGGCCAAATGAACTAGGTCACTCAATAACTACTAACTATGTGAGATTGGTCTTGACTTTTGACTCGAAAAACAAATTATTCCGTTTAAAATATTCAAATTATCCTATTCAATTTTCAAATAATTCTCCTACCGTATCTAGGGCGCCCCTTTAGAATCGGATATCGTTATCCGCCGGCTTTTTTAAAATTGGATATAGATACCTTCAAACGGATCCGGACTCAGATTCGTCGTAAACATTAGGGTGTGTCTATGTCTAGTTGACTGGGATTTTCTTAAGTCTCAGTCACCTCTCAAAAAAGTGCAACTCCGTCCAGTTGCACATTTCTGTCAGAAAAGTACAATTGCACATTTTTAACAGAAAAGTGCAACTTAAGCACTTTTCTTTAAATGACTTAGACTTAAGAAATCTCAGTTGACTGAACCATAGCAAAACCATAAACATTATCCTATATGTTTAGACCCCTAGTGGCACGGCATTCGAAAAGAGTGTCGCCCATGGAAAATGCCGAGAACATGACAAGCATCACCCTCCATACATCGTAGACATGCTGATACTTCATTGTCACCACATTTCTTTCTCACCAAAGCAGTTATTAGCACCAAGAACAGTTCTACGCGGCAGCAACCAACGTAACCCAAAGGCATCGGTGACTGAACAAGAAAAAACGAAAGCTACGGCGTACTATTATGCCTCTAGTAACGATGCTCCGACGCCGGCCGGCGGCAACGCCTCCCTCCATGCAAGCGTCGCTACCACCGCTGTCAGGCAGCAGGCAGCCATGCCGGCCGCGCTGCCGCTAGTAGGGGCTCTGTCCCTGCACGTTGCCGTGCGGGTCGTAGAGACAGAGCGTGAGCGTGGCGCCGGAGGCGCAGCTGGCCTGCGCGCACCCGAGCTGGGCGGTGCGCCGCCACACCACCTGCGTGTACGTGCCGCACTGCTTGCCCGCGACGCAGCTGTTGTTGGCGTGGGTGTAGTACCTCCCCTGGTCCACCCACGACGCCACCACCTCCGCCGGGCGCGCGCGGTAGCTCGCCCAGCCCTGGTTCGCGCCGTAGGGGCTGGCGGCCATGTCCGCGAACGCGCAGTTCTTCTGCAGCTGCTGCTGGGACGTGGTCGTCGCCGCCGCAGTCGCCAGGTCGGTGCTCCACCGCAGCGGTGCCACCTTGACCGCCGCGCGCGCCTTGTTGTGCGGCGCCAGGAACTCGTCCCCCGCCGTCTCGTTGGCCGCCGCCTGCGCCTTGCTCGCCGCGCCCTTGCTTGCTGCCGGCAGCACGCGGCCGCCGTGGGCTGGCACGACGCACAGCGCGAGGAGGACGAGGAAGCACGCCGCGGCCGTCGCGCGGTGGCGGCTCTGGGAGGCCATGAGATCTGGAGTTGGTGAGCCGAGTAATGGCGAGCAGTGCGCAGTGAGTGAGCACTGAAGTGTCTGAGCGAGTGAGTGCCGTCGCTAGCGAGTTAAGAGCATCTCCAGTCGCGTCCCCCAAACCGTCCCCCAAACCGCGCCGGATCGAGCGTTTGGGGGACGTGTTTTGTTCGTGCCGCGTTTGGGGGACGTCGCTCCAGCCGCGTCCCCCAAACGCCGCCCCCAAACATTTAAAATAATTTTTTTAACACATAAACCATTTATATCAAATGTAGCATATGAAAAAAAATATTTTCGAGGATTGTTTTCAAATTAAATTACAACAAACAATAAAACAAGTAATCAAATATAATAAAAAGGGCTAGATGATACATCAAGGTGCCACGGTATTTCCTTTGATCCTCCACAAATGCTCAACGAGATCAGCTTGAAGTTGCTCATGCACATTGCTGTCACGGATCTCTGCGTGCATGGCGAGGAAATCAGCAAAATCTGCGGCAACTCATGATCAACCTCCGCGAGAGGGCCTTGACACTCATAGGGACCAACATGTGACCTAACATGATTCTTGCGGTCATCCTCGATGATCATGTTGTGCATGATCACACAAGCCTGCATCACCTCCCACATTTGGTCGTGAGACCAGCTTAGAAGGGTACCGGACAATGGCAAATTGTGCTTGAAGCACACCAAATGCCCGCTCGACATCCTTCCTGCAAGCCTCCTGTCGTGTAGCAAAGTGAGAATTCTTCAGACCTGATGGATTCGAGATTGTTTTGACAAAAGTGGCCCATTTTGGATATATACCATCGGCTAGATAATAGCCTTTGGTATATTGGTGGCCATTGATCTCATAGTTGCATGGTGGAGCATGCCCTTCGACTAGTCTGCTGAACACCGGAGACCGCTGCAACACGTTGATGTCATTGTGTGATCCCATGCCAAAGAAAGAATGCCAAATCCACAGTCATAATCTGCCACAGCTTCAAGCACCACACTGCAATATCCATGACGCCTTTGTATATACCTTGCCAAGCAAACGGGCAGTTCTTCCATGCCCAGTGCATGCAATCGATGCTTCCAAGCATTCCAGGAAATCCTCTCGCAGCATTTTGTGCCATGATCCTTGCAGTCTCTTCCTCGTTGGCCCTCTCAAGTAGTATTTGCCAAACTTTCCCACCACAGCTCGGCAAAACTTGTACATGCACTCAATGGTAGACTCACTCATGCGAAGGTAGTCGTCTGTGTATCGGCAGGTGCTCCGTATGCAAGCATCCTCATGGCGGCGGTGCACTTCGAATGGATGAGAACCCGAAACGCCTACGGTCGACCTTGAGCTTGAAGTAGGGTCGAACTCTCGAACGCCGTGGAGGATATTCATGAACAGGCCTTTGCTCATCCTGTACCGGCGCCGAAAATTGTCGGCTTGTGTTGCCCCGTCGGCGAAGTAGTCGTTGTGCGGCATGGCATGCCCCTCCATCCTCTGCCGGGGCTTCGACTTCCTTCTTCCCGGCCTTGATCCTCGGCGCCTCTTCTTCTTCTCCGCCTCGGCGTCAAGCATGTCTGGAGGGACGCGATGATCGACAAATGCTCCCGCAGGTCGTCGTCGAACGCTTGCTCGTCCTCCGGCCAGGGCAACCATCTCATCGTCGTGTCCATGGCTAAAGCAAAATCAATGGTTAAAATTGCGCCGAGGCGAGACGACGCAACAAACACGACCAATCGCGCCTACGGCAAGTCGTCGAGCACCTTACGCGGAGGTGGGGCGGATTTGACGGCGCGTTCGGAGCGCGCGACGGCACGGCGGCGGGAGCCCCCGCGACAACGGTGCGACTCGCAGTCGAGCCGCCAAACGGCGGGAAATCCGGCGGCGCGGTGGGGGTGGGAGGCGCGGAAGGAAGGAGCGACGGAAACGGTTTATGCAAATATCGCCGACATGTGGGAGCCCGCCTCGCTTTCGTTGTGTCCGGCGTCCCCGTCCCCGTGGGACGGGGACGGGCTCGGCGCGGACACCGTATCGGGCGCGCCGGACAAAAATGGGCTTTGGGGGCGGGGGCTTTTTGTCGGCAAATCGCTGGGGGACGGTTTGGGGGACGTGACTGGAGATGCTCTAAGAAACCCGGCAGCAGCGAGCGATGGCTACGGGGCAGTCGATGCTGTAGCTCACTTGTACTTGTCGTTGTGGACGCGACGCCACTGCTCGTATACGGGTGAGTGGCGTGTGCCGTTCGATCCCGCATCGCAAGTAGTGGAGCGCGGAACATGGCGAGATCCGGGGGGTTTGTTGGGCGCATGTCAGTATCTGATGAGATTTTTCTCGTGTCGAGATCCAGATCATGATCGACAAGACGTTCCGCGGCTTGGACGGACGCACGCAGTGCTGGCCGGTGCGGCGAACGGCCGCATCGGCATCGGAGAGCTTGCTGGTCACCGAGGGAACAAGAAATAGAGTACGACATAGCAGGAACACAGATTGACGCCAAGCGCAGAGGGATCCAAGACCAAGCTGATGGTTCTGATCGAGGATGATTCGGCGAGCACCGTAGAAATGAGCGCAGGATCTTGTGAGACTATTTGAATACTGGGCAACTTGCTTCGAAGATCAGAACAGTTGCGAAATGCATACGTGCTGCTGTCTACGAAATTCAGATCAGCCCTACCCCAATGGTGCCAAACTCATCAGCGGTGGATCAGAAGTAAACAGCCAACTTCGACATCCACCAAGCTTTCTTCAGAGATTCAGACCTGACCACTAATTGATACAGCAGAAAAAAAATGGAGATCCTAAAGATCTTTAGAGCAAAGACGTCTAAAACTAGCACTTCCAAACACTACAGGATGTGCAAGAGACGACCATACAGTGCCGATGAAACCAGCCTTCAGACCTTCAGTGCGCAATAATCAGAGCATAGTTTGAGGTTGGATGCACAATCAGAACAGCAAAAAACGTACAAATCAAGACGACAAACGAATCACATCTAAGAGATAGCCCGCAATCAGAATAGCAGGAATAATTTAGAGTATACGAATTACATCTAAGGAACAGCTTAGAACGTTATCGAGCGGCAACCTATGTTCGACAGCCCCGCTAGCACAAACTAGGCTCAACACCAACTAGCCTTCTTCGCAAGGCAGGTACAGACTACTACTATCAACCTATTACTCCAGCTTCACCCCAGCAGATCCAGGAGCTTCTGCAGGAGGAGGCGGCGCATACTGTAGCCAGTCTTTTGCACAGAACAGCGCCTCCACGATTTCAGGACGCAGTGAGCTTCTATAGTCATCAAGCATCCGGCTTCCTGTCGTCGCCGCTGAAAAGATGGAGCCGCCGCTGCTCACCATAGACATAGGGATGGCCAGGATATCACGGGCCATCTTGGACAGTGTTGGAAACTTAAGGGTGTTAAGCTTCCACCAGTCCACAATCTCAAAGTCTTGGATGCGAGGCGTCAGGGCTTCATCCAAGTACTGCTCCAGCTCAGATTTTGAGGGCTGGCTTATTGCAATCTCGGAAAGATACATGTCAAAGTCTAGAAGTCCATCCCCAGTAGAAGGTGCAGCTGCTGTATTGTTATTGGCAGGCGCATTTTTATTAGCTTCCCCTGTCGAGTGAAGGGGCTGCGCAACATAATCCTTATAAAGGTCATGAAGAGCATCATCCACCACCTTGACATACTTTGCTGCCTCCACGCCATAGATTTTAGAGTAGCTGAACTCCACAAGTTTCATCTTGAAACGAGGGTCCATGACAACAGCAATAGCCAGAACAAGGTTGCAGTCCTTCCAGTACTTGTCAAACCTCTCATGCATCTCTTTGGCGATGCTACTAAAAACCTGATCTTCATGGTTTATGGCATTTGAAAGTTCTAGCTGAAGTTTCCACGCCTCATGGAAAAATAAGTTGGAAGTTGGATTTGCTGCTGCCATGATGCTATGTGCAGAATCATAGAGAAACTTCAGATAGTTGCAGGCAGCCTCCACCCTCTTCCAGTCCTCCGCAGAAGGTGACTCATTGTAGTTATCATCACATGTCTCTAGTGTGGTGAACGCCTGCCTATAATCCAAGGCAGCAAGCAGCATAAGGTAAGTGGTATTCCACTGTGTTGTAACATCAAGGCACAGGGTCTTGGTGCTGGGGATCTCCAGCTGCAGAGCAATCTCAGCAAACCTCTCCTCTCGGGCAGAAGAAGCTTTGATGAATTTTATGCTTTCGCGGATATTATAGATCACACCGTGAATTGAAGCAATCACATCATGTGCAACTGCATTGAGGATATTGGCATAGCACCTCACAACAAACAGCTGGCCCTTAAGCATGAGGTTGTTCTTATTGGATAGATGATCTCTCAGATTTGCACTGTAGATATCATGGGATGAGCAATCATTATCCAATGTGATGGTGAATAGCTTATCCTTCAAATTCCAGTCTGTTAGGCTTGAGCTAATAGCTTCACTAAGTGCATTTTCTGAATGGGGAGAAGACACCATCATGAAGTTGAGCATTCTTCGATGCACTTTCCAGTCCGTGTCAATAAACTGCCCTGCAAGTGAAACATAGCCAAGAGTCTGACTAGTTGTCCACAATCCTATGGTGAGGCTGATCCTTCCAGGCATACTGCTCAATGATTGCAGTAGGCTTTCTTTTCCTTTCTGGTAAACAGCATACACCTCTCCCTCCATTGTATCAACGTCCGCGACCCTGAAACGTGGCTGCAGGCTCTCGGTCAAAGCTGTGAAGGCTGGCTGTTGAACAATATGAAGTGGGTAGTCATGCAAAATGATCAGCTTCGCCAGATATGAGCTGCTACGGTCTTGATCAAATGTAGCATTCGCAAAGCCAGTGTATCTGTAACGCCTCTTAGTAGGACGTTCTGCAGTACCCTCACCATCATTGTCGGTCATTCCTCCAGCTGAATTCAGAGCCATCTTCCTCTCTTGGTTTTTTATCATGGGGCATGAACCAAGTGTAATGTGCCTCTTGAGATGGCTAGTGCCTGCAATTTTTGTACCAGAACTGTATGCAAAGGTTGCCTTGCATAGGTTGCAGCATGCTCGTTGGCATCCCCTCTCACCAGGCACAGGTTCAATAGTGAAGTGCTCCCACACTAGTGATTTCTTTCTCCGGCGTCTTGTTAAGGTTGGTGGGGTCACCTCAGCACTGACCAACTCATGACCATGGGCCATCTCATCGCCATTGACCATGTCGTTAACATGAATCATCTCATTGCCATGGATCATGTCCTCGACTTGAATCATCTCATTACCATGGATCATCTCGTCGTCATGAATCATCTCGTCACCATGAACCATCTCGTTCCCTTGAACCATCTCATCACCATGGATCATCTCGTTACCATCAGCCATTTCATTGCCATGTATCATCTCCTCACCAACAGCCATCTCATTGTCATGCACCATTGCATTTTCAATGCCGTTTGGTTCACCCATACTGGAAAGATTATCTGATGGAACCCAAAAGCCTGTCAAATAAAAACAATGTCAGGTGCATCGCAGTCAAATCAGAGCACTTGGAATTAAGCTCGAATCTTGCACACCATTTTTATACTATAATAAAATTGTGTTTCTAAACCACTCCCAATGCATATAGTTTTTCTCCATATGAGATTCAAAAGACACAAGTTCAAATTTGTATGTTTGAGATTTCAAGTAGAGCAGATTTTTCTTAATGTGGCAAGTTTGTCAATATAATGACAACATCTTGAATCATCAGTGTGTTTTCAAGTAGATCACTGGGACCTCTTGAATAGAAATGTGTCTAGTAGTATAACAATAGAAGTATATTGTGTGTTAGAGAGAGATGCTGGTTATATTTCTACATAAGTACGGACGTATCATGAAAGACAAAAGTGGAACCATGGATCTATCAGAAGGCAGGGAAACACCATAAAAAGATCATTCAATTAGGTGCGTGCCCCTGATTTGGCAATTCAATGCATATGCACAAAAGTTGCAAAATGTAGAGCCCACAAAACCTGGCATAGCTTCTTACATACAAAGGCGACTATGAACTTCTCACCGTTTGGAAAAAAACAAAATAGACTATTTAGTTCCCAGGAACAAGCTAAGCTGGGCCAATAACAACCTAATGGAAGGAACCTAGCTGGGCTCATATCAACAATCAAAGAATCAATGGCATTGGCCACACAAAAGGTAAACAAGGATGTTGAGTTCATAGAATTGCATATCCAGACTTATACAACCATATTCCTGCAGAGCTGCAGCTTCTAGGGAGCAGTAAAAATTTCAAATATCAGCCTCAAAATGACGCGGCGATACCATTTCCCCCATACCAGACTACCATAGCCAGAACTGTCTTGCAACGAATTCCCACAGAAAGCCATTGGTGAACGCAGTCAGGCCTCAGATGGCTAAACACAATTAGAAAAACTAAGCTATGAACCCTAACAACTGCGACTGACTAGCTCATTTGTACCACGGTGAGGACAGCAGAATAATCCTCTGCTAGCCAGAAGAACAGCCGACAGAGTCCGCACACGCACCCTATAATTAGCCCGCACGAAGCAGATTAACAAAACAAGGAAATGGCCCGCATATGACGAATTTCGTGCTCCAGAGAACCAAAGCCCCCCGCGGCCAATCTTGTGAAATCTAAAGAACCCCGTCCCGTATATTGTCGGACGAAACGCATACTCCAGCAAATATCCCCACAGCGCACCATACCAACTAGTAGAAAAAGTAAACGCAGCCAGATCTAAACATGTGAACAAATCCAATCCACGGAGCTACGAGCAGCGCGGGCAGGAGGCGAGGGGTAGAGGCGCGGAGGAGGGAGTTTGGAGTTTGGGGGGGCTTACGGTGGGGAGGGGCGGAGATCCAAGTCGGGGCGGGCGGTGCAGGATGAGGGCTCGGCCCAAGAAGAACGAAGGCCGGGCGAGCAAACCCTAGATCTGAAAAGCAGGGGACGGGGGAGAGGACGGACCGGGGCTGCGGGGTCGAGAGGTGGGAAATTTTCCGGGTGCTGGCAAGGGAAAAGTCGAGAGGCGGGGATTTATGGGCTCGCGGCCCACGGCCATGGGCCTGCCGAGCTGGCACGCCTGTGAGGCTGCAGGTGGGCCACGGGTGGGGCTCGTCTGCGTGGACCGCCTATTTTGGGCAGTCTGTCTCGTCCTTTCCGGGAGGGGCTGGTTGTTTTGAATTTTTTTATTCTGATGAAAATCGGGAGTGGACCGCGGACGCAGGCTAGGTAGGCTGCTACGGCGTCCGTAGGAGGGAGTCATCTTGGGTTTGGGCTGCCGTGGTTTGGTTTCTAGGGTTTCGATTTGGACCGTCCGATTCGTCTGGCGTGAATAAGCTTACCAGCCTGCTTTTGGGTTGAGATTTTGAGATCCACAATGGCCTAGTTCCGCCCATAGTCGTCCACGGGGAGCAAGTGAAGTCAAAAGTTCGTGTATTGTGGCAGTCTGCTGAAATGCCGTCTTTGCTTACAAAAAAAAAGTTTTTAATTTTTTTTTACGAAACAAGGTACATATCACAAATACGCACATACACTTATCCCTATGAACACACGCACACCCTACAGTTATAAGCACATCAAAAAATATTTCTAGAAAAGCGTAACATTTTGCAATCTACATTAAAATATATAGTTACTCCTTCTGATCTAAACTAACTGACTCGATTTTATCTAGATACAGATGTATCTACATGCATTTGTTGACTAGAATCTAGATATATTGTATCTAGACAAAATTGAATCAATTAATATAAATCGGAGGGAGCATACTTTTCTGAAACACAGTACAAACGCATACGTTTCAACGTAACTGTAACTGCAAACATGTACTCACTCTTATGAACTCACATACACATACCCTAACTCTATGAGCATATTCGAGAGACTGAGTCCAAGAGAACTATCTGGCGAGTCTTATAGTTGACAAACTCAACTCACTGTCAACGGAAAAGTACCCTCCCACCACCTTGATGAGACATTAAGGTGTCAAACCTAAGATTTGACCCCTCGTGAGTCGGGTCCTGCTATCTTCCTAACCATCCAACCAAATGTTGGTTCTCAATATATACTTACATGCACCTGTTGGTTCTCACTATATAGTTACATGTTTTGTTGCAATAAAAACGTATTAGCTCCGTTCTAAGCCTTTTGGTATGCTACTTTAGCTTTCTAAAATAGGTTATATTTGAAACGGAGGTAGTATAAGGAACATGGATATAAAAATTAAAACCAGCATCTGACTTTTTTTTAGGGAAAGCCACCACGGCTAATTATGGATCCCAGCATCCGACTTTATTTGCTATCGTAGTCTTGACTAACCTCGAATGTTTTGAATACTAGCTACATTGAACCATCCAACATAAGAGGTGAAAACCTTGGACCGTTAAACGCCCCGTACTTGGAGATCCACACCCCCACAAGGCGTTGAATTTCCGGTATAAGCTTTATCCCTTTGTGTTACTTAGGAGGTTCAAATGCAACTCCTCTCTTTTTGTCTCCTATTTTATCCGATTATTCATAATCTCGGTGTTTTCTCTCTCTAAAGCATTGAATGTATATCTACCAAGCAGTTGATACGATATGTTTTTACTACTGTCAAGTTGGACATGGCGTGATTTTTCAATACGTTTTTCTTTTCACTAATTCAAGTGTTCCAAGGAGGTCACCGAAAAACACAAGAACGGAAAAATGGCATAAATAGAACGTCATGGCATGTTGAAATCATAAATCAATTAAAAACACATAAATCAATAATAGTGGTTGTCTTGTCGCACCATAGAAAAAACACATGTATTTTGGTATAGATCAAGTGTATGCAAGTACTTCATATAGACACATCTACTACAAAACATAAAACGTCCAAAGTGTTTCTAACAATTCTATGAAATTGGTGTAGAAATTAATTTATATAATTTTAACCCTTTCGAACCGAACAACCTCTACAGGAAAATTCCTGAGTTGCTGCCAATTTCTCGATTTCACATTCCCTCACCCAAAAGGATCCCTTAGTTATCAACCATAGTATTAAGTCAATATATAACATATGTACAAAACAACTTGGATCATACATTCATACCTTCTTCTCTTTTTTTCGAAAAGTTCACCGATCTATTCATAATCTTCAAAGGCAACACAAGGAATCCCAAAAGTAATAAAAATACAAAAATATCTTTAGACCACCTAGCGACGACCACAAGCTCTAGAACGAGCCAAAGGCGTGCCACCGTCGTCGTCCCACCCTAAATGGAGCCGAGCAAAACTAGGTGTGGTAGAGCTTTTTGTAGTAGATAGACATGAGGTCATCATGTTAAGGACCCAAAGGACCAATGCAAAGAGAGTAACAACCATCGCTAATGAAGAGAAGCGTAGATTAGAAAGAACCTGGACCAAATCCAACGAGATCCATCAAGGGTGTTTTTGCTCGATCCGGTACTACCGAGGTGATTATAATCTGGTACCTTCAAGCATTCACATTTCTGAGATGAAATGTTGTCGTTATTGGAACCGGAACCTGCCAACTTTTGCGTCTTCACTTCCGGGTGAAAACAAACTCATGACGCGTTATATTCCTATCTGTGCCACTGAGATTTTGCTCGAGTATCTTCAAGATCCGATTTTCCAGCTGAAAGAACAATCTTTACCAACTATGCAACTGTGCAAGCATCAACGAAATAACGCGCTACCTATATCACCACCAACGCCCAACGGAACTGAGCAATCTACGAAATAAGACCTGCCCTGCGTGCAAGACATGGAGATGCCAAATATGTGGCCTGCCTCGCCGGAGCAACACATACACCAAACTACACTCTCATAAACATAGCCCCACTAACAAAATTCTATACCGGAGAGAAAAGCGGAAGCGCAATCTTATGCCACAGGCTAATACATTACTTTGCTTGTACACGACCAATCACAAGCAACGGCAGATAAATATCTCTGGTCACATATTACAACAACACACAGGTTACACAGCACAGGAAAGGGTACATAACAGCATGGAGGAGTTAACAGAGTTCTACACAGCAAATTACATTCTAGGACAGAACCAATGACATTGATCAGAGTCACTTCACAAACTCTGGCCCAAATACACCTACAGTTAAAGACCGCCCATAGGTACCTGAAATATATGCATGCCCCAGCAGCAAGGAAGCAAGCCTACTCCATCTTGCCAAGCAGCCCAGAACTCGGCGCCTCCGGTGCAGTGGTCGAATACGGAAGCCAGTCCTTCGCGCAGACAAGCGCCTCCACAATTTCAGGACGGAGCGAGCTTCTGTAATCATCGAGCATGCGTGTTCCTGTTCCTGCAGAAAATATGGAGCTGCCGTTGGTCGCCATGGACATCGGAATTGCCAAGATATCACGTGCCATCCTCGAGAGCGTTGGGAACTTGAGTGTGTTAAGCTTCCACCAGTTCAGAATGTCAAACTCTTGGATACGAGGTGTGAGGGATTCATCCAGGTACTGCTCAAGTTCAGATTTTGAGGGCTGGCTTGTGGCAATCTCAGAAAGATACATATCAAAGTCTAGAAGACCATCACCAGTTGAAGGATGATTTGCATGGGTGTTATTCCCATTGGCAGCTGCATGATTAGTTGCTCCTTGCTCAGGGAGTGGCTGTGCTACATAGTCCTTAAAAAGCTCATGCACTGAATCATTTACCACCTTAACATACTTCGCAGCCTCGACGCCATAAATCTTCGAGTAACTGAACTCAACAAGCTTCATCTTAAAACGTGGATCCATCACAACAGAAACAGCTAACACGAGGTTGCAATCCTTCCAGTACTTGTCAAACCTCTCATGCATATCTTTGGCAATGGTACTGAAAACTGGATCTTCATGTCCTGAAGCATTTGCCAGCTCCAGCTGAAGTTTCCAAGCTTCATGGAAAAAAATGTTCGAGGTTGGGTTTCCAGCTGCCATTATGCTGTGAGCCGAGTCATACAGCAGCCTCAAGTAGTTGCAGGCAGCCTCAACTTTTTTCCAGTCCTCAAATGAAGGTGCTTCATTGTAGTTATCATCACATGTTTCTAGTTGAGTGAAAGCCTGCTTATAATCCAAGGCAGCCAAGAGCATCAAATAGGTGGTGTTCCACTGGGTTGTAACATCCAGACAAAGGGTCTTGGTACTGGGGATCTCCAGCTGCAGAGCAATCTCAGCAAACTTTTCCTCGCGATTAGGAGAAGCTTTTATGAACTTTATGCTTTCACGGATATTGTAGATGACACCATGGATTGAAGCAATGACATCTTGTGCAACTGCATTCAGGATGTGGGCATAGCACCTCACAACAAATAGCTGGCCCTTAAGCGAGAGGTCGTTCTTACTGGAGAGATGGTCTCTCAGATTCGCACTGTAGATATCATGTGATGAGCAATCATTATCCAATGTGATGGTAAATAGCTTATCCTTCATACTCCAGTCAGTAAGACTTGCACTAATAGCTTCACTGAGTGCATTCTCTGAATGAGGCGAAGACACCATCATGAAATTAAGCATTCTTCGATGTAATTTCCATTCAGAGTCAATGAACTGCCCAGCAAGTGAAACATAGCCAAGAGTTTGACTAGTTGTCCACAATCCAATAGTGAGGCTGATCCTTCCAGGCATAGTGCTCAATGCTTGCAAGAGACCCTCTTTTTCTTTTTGATAAACAGCATACACCTCCACCTCCATTGTGTCGACATCAGCAACCCTGAAACGGGGCTGCAGACTATCAATGAAAGCAGTGAAGGTTGGCTGCTGAACAATGTGGAGTGGGTAGTCATGCAAAATGATCATCTTTGCCAGGTACGAACAACTGCGGTCTTGATCAAAAGACGCATTTGCATAACCAGTATATCTGTAACGCCTCTTAGACCGCCTCTCCACGGTACCATCACCGTCATTGTCAGTTCCAATTGTTGAAGCCAGTGCTATCTTATGCTCTTGGCTTTTTATCTTAGGACAGGAACCCAAGGTGATGTGCCTCTTGAGATGGCTGGTCCCTGCAATTTTTGAACCAGAGCTGTAAGCAAAGGTTTGCTTGCACAGTTTACAGCATGCCCGAGTGGCCCCTCCAGCAGCATCCTCAATAGTGAAGTGCTCCCACACTAGGGACTTCTTTTTCCTGCGCCTCGTAGTTGGAGGGGTGGCCACCTCAGCGATGGCCAACTCATGCCCTTGGAGCAACTCTTCGCCCTGTGTCAACTCCTCACCTTGACCCATCTCATCACCTTGAGTCATTTCATCAACTTGGACCAACTCATTGCCTTGGATCATTTCATCCTCATGGCCTGCCTCATTACTTGGGTCAACAGTCTCATTACCTTGGACCACCTGACTGTCATTGCCAGCTTCATCAGCCATGCTGGTAGACTAGTACCAAGGAGTCGCAAAATCTGGCATAAATAACATGGTGAAGTCAGACATCAGAGCACATGTTATTTGACCAAAAGGAAGCAAAGTAAAGCTAATATACGCGGTCATTCATGCAAGGAATCAATATCTGACCACATTACAGGTATTAGGAAAACAACATGATATTAAGCAGCAAGTTAGTAAGGTTTAATTGGACTAACTAGCGCACATGTCAAAGGCTAAAACTTTGGGCTTTGCTTCAGTACTGGTGCAAATCCTCAAGACCAGTATTAACTAGAATATTTTTTGCTCCTGGGCATTAGACTCATAAATAACCAGAAATTTTTAATGATTCGTAAACTTCCACAAGTTATTCAGATGTACTTAGTTCACATTTGCATTTCACAAATAAGAAACAGTTAGAGAAATATTTAAAAATTTACTGCTTAGATTTCAATGATGCAAGGAACTAAATATCAAACTTGAGCAATTGTAAATTGCAGACTTGATATCTCTTCTAAAAGAAGTATGCGGTCGCCTCTCTGCCCCGGTCAAAATGCTTAAAAACATGTCATTTATAGGAAAAATTATATCTTGAGGGAACAAATTAACAAGTTTCATTCAGAGCAAAGAGCACCCCGTGCCAATAAAGTTCCTCCAGAATGAGCAGTGCAACCCTGGTTGGCCGCTTTAGTCCCAATTAAACTAGCAGCATCTTCCACAGAATGCTGTTCATCCACAACTCAGTTCTTTACTGCTACTGCAGGCTACATGATTTGAGCTGCAATCACTAACTTGTGCATGTAAATTTGTCGTCTCACATGCATATGCGACCACGAAAGCTTACTAACGCAACCATGAATGAAGAAACAAAACGGAGCAGCTCATCGCGGCCATGTAGTACCAGAACCCCACCGAATCAAGCTAATCTCTATCCAGATTCCTCGAAAAAATCCCAGCCATGGCGCCTCCCAGAGGCTGAAACTACGAATCTAGCATACGCACTTGCATAGTGTAATACTCCTAGTAGTTGCTGCTAAAAGAACCTAGCTTTGGAATCAACCGCGGTCGCGAACTCGCTCAGCAGAACCCGAGGGTATCCTGCCTGCAACATCAGTAACAACCTGGGCCAGGAGCGAACTCCCATCGGTAAAAAAAATTAGCAAACGAAACCTAGACCAAATCCCTCGCGGAGCCCACCCTAGGCCCAATCTGACCGCGCGAAATCGCGATCAAGCGCGGCGCTCTGGGAAAAGCCCAGATTTTTTTCGAACTGCGCGCGTCGCTGCGCATAGATCCGACCGAAACGAGCTTGAACGGGCGCAGATCTGAGAGGAGCTTCGTCCGGAAAGGAAAGAGATTAAGCGCGCGCGGTGCAGAAATGGAGAAGGATTTGGAAAGTTTACTTACGGGAGGAGCAGGAGTGAGGGCGGGGGAGGAGAAGGTGGTGGTGGTGGCGATCCGGGAGTGAGTGAGGTGAGCTAGGGCTCGGCCCAAGAAGAGAAGAGGCAAGGCCGGAGTGCAGATCTGGTTTTTGCGGGTGTGGAGGAATGAATGAGGGGAGGTGGGGGACGGACGGGGGCGAGGCGCAGTGTAGGTGTGTGGGAGTGAGTTTCGGTGGGGAGTATAGGAGTGAAGGCGTGGCGTTCCGATGGGCTCAGGGTCCATAGAGCCCATCGCTGGCTCATAGCAGGCGCCGGCGGCAACCGGTGCCGCTGCCGGCCGGGCCATGGTGGTGGGGGATGCGCGCGTGGGTTGGGCGGATTGCGTCGGGAAGTGTTTGTGCCTGCTTTTTCTCCGTGGCGAGCTTGGAAATGAATGGCACGGCGAGTGCCCACGGTACACGGGCCGCGGTGCGCGCCGCTTGCCGTGTCGGCAAACTGCACGGCTGAAGAACAATTGTGGTCGAAAACCAGGTGAAGAATAAGCTAGGCCCCTTGGGCCAGGGGAATTACCAGTTTACGATAGCCCGTGCTCGGGACTGGCGCAACAAAGGAGGCTCCGAGTATAGTTTCAAAAAAAAAAAAAGGAGGCTCCGAGTATGGTTGGCACACTTGTCTTTGGGCTCCTTACATACACAAGCCTAAGTTTATTTACAATCAATAGTATATATATTTGAAGTAGTAAATAGTGGTACAAGCTGCATCTAGCGATTACAAAATGAACTCTAAAAAAATAAGTAAATCTTCGAGATATTCAAACACTCTCTTCTTCTAAGAGTAATTTTCTGAAGACAGCCATAGAAAACGACGTAGATATCAAACGAACAATATATAAATAGCAACGATGGTTCTCCCCTAATTTAATTTGAGCCGCAATGCCAAAGCAACGTGCACACGCGTAGCCATATAAGTAATCAACAAACATCGGCAGGAGTATCAACAATAGTATTTAAGGGAAAAGTAATCGGATAGCCGGGTCAATGTCGCTAGAGAGCCGAGAATACGAATCACCATTGTCAGGGACGCAGCAGCCGGGACTAATATTGCAAGAGCATTCCTCCTTGTGGCAACCATGAAAAAAGCCCAAAATCGATCCGGCGAAGTAAGATTCAAAGGACTATACCTAGATAAAATTAACCTTCCAACACCGAGTACTTCCTCCGTCCCGGTGGATTGGGCTCACCTCCGAAATCTATTTGTCCCAGTTTAACCATGGATTAAAGCTCAATTACTATTCTCAGTTTAACCTTCTCTCCTCTTATTTGGCTAGTCAATGTGCATGCGAGTATGCACTGGATGTCCTCCATCGTTTCCCATCCTCAAATCAACAATAGATGCTCTAATGAATGTGGAGTATTAGGGTCATGATTAGATGAAATATCTTGTGAGAAAAAGTTTAAGCGCCTAATCCCTTGTTGGCTAGTCCCGATGAAACTAGTATTGAGCCCAATCCACCGGAACGAGGGAGTAAGTAACTTTAAAATTGCTATTAAATATGGGTGTGGCTATTTCTCAGTCGAGAAATAACTTCGTCCTGTCATCAAATTTTAGTTGCAATTCATGTTGCAACTGTTAACTATCACGAATTACATAACAAATCAAACAGTGTAAGACTTTTTTTCGCTGATTGTTTGTTCACAAGCAGCTAACCGAACCTGCCGCTCGGTAAACAGTGTAGGACTCGACTAAGCACGAACTTAATTCTCAGCTAGCTGAGAACTAGCAAATATTAACTAGATTCATACAAGTGGCGGACCACTTATAGAATTTTATAATTACATCAGTCCTTCCTGGTAAAAGTACAACAAAGAGAACATCAGGTAAGATTAACGAGCTGATCAACAACCTCCACCAAAGGTTTCTAGGCACGCTGGTCATTGATCTTCTTCCTCAGATCGTCCTTAGAGTTCCTAAAGCGAGTTAGCTTATCCTTTAAATCCAAAATCGTGTTGCGCATCTCAGAGCGCTTCATGTAGCCATCCACAAGCTCGCTTTCCGCCAACATTGTAAGGGTATATTGTCCCTATGTGTGGTTTTGCTAATTAGTGACAACCCCTATGGACTAATGTTTTCATTGAGTTTATATTAAGGAATATTCCATAGGTACTACTTGTAGTCCATGTGTTGGATTCAAGTATGGATGTCATGAAGATAAAGATATACCTTGAGTATTGGCATCAAGATCATCGATTTGAAGACATATGTGATATGATCAAGAAGAAGAAATGAAGATGGAAGTTCTTATGTAGAACTCAATATTATCCATGCTCTATCTTATGTGATAAGCAAATGAATTATCAAGATCTTGAGTGCTTGATTCCAAGTGAAGAATTCAAGTTATGGCTCTAAGTCGGTGTCATGATAGTCTCATGAGTTGATCTATGGTTGACTAAGATTTAGAGCATGGAACCAAATGAAGAATTATTTATACACCTCAAGATAGTATGATAGAGCATGAGAAGATACAAGGTTGACAAATACAAAGAGTAAAGAATAGATTCAAGATTGGTCAACACATGAAGCATGAAGAATGTGTCACGTGAAGTCATGTGGTATGGTAAGCCTTATAAATTATGCTTCATGAACTAACCCATCATATATGTGTCCTTGTGTTGTCTATATGGGTTAGGTATCTTTCCATGGACATGCATCAAAAGTGAGATCTCATATAGCCCATTAGAGGATGACATCAAGTGGTGATCGTTATCAAGGTTGAGTTAGGCAAGTTCAAGGTGAGAATCTCAAGAGGATCACATGCTTTAAGCTTGCCGTACATTTAGTGCTAATGGACATGTGAAGATGTGCATCAATGGAGCTTCCCATCATGGTGTATGGGCGAGCATTTGTGACTCTTCACGAAGCAACAATGATCAAGTAAGGCATTCCGGCTTGAGTGGAGCTTGAAGAGTTATCATCAAGATCAAGCGGGATGCGCAAGGCAAAGGTATGGCCTTGCTAGGTTTTCGTTTTACCGGTCTCAAGGTGGTTGTTGAGATACCTGGTTATAGGATAGATAGTCGCACTATCAAGAGGGGCTTTCGGCTGGGTAACTTGATCACATCGTCTTAGGGAGCTCAATTTTTGCATACTTTGCATATCCCTATTGCTTCTTGGTGTTTCTCTGTGTGAGTTTCTTGAGCTTGTTTCTAGATTTCCAACAAGCCGCTTGTTTCTAGATTTCCAACAAGCCCAAGTTTATCGAAAACCAGTGGCGGAGCCAGAACATCAACCATGTGTAGTCATGTTAAAGTTGTGTAGTCAAATAGATGTATTTATACAATTTTTTAATTATTATTTTTACATATTTTAAGCTTGTATTGCTAAAAAGTTGTGTAGTCAAATGACTACACAGCCTAAGGGTGGCTCCGCCACTGTCGAAAACGGAATCCATATGCATCCTCTATTGCGTTTTCGAGTTTGGAAGCTTTACCGGTGTCTCTTTTATAGATAGGTCAAAACATTCATCTTGTGGCTTTTACTCCGTGAGTGGACAATGATGTTTCTATGCATAAAGTTGTAGGGCTTGTTGTTCTGATTCCAACAAGCCCAAGATCATCGAAATCGGAGTCTGGACGCAAAAGTTATCATGGTTTTTGTAAACCATGTTTTCATGTTTGGACCGGTGGCACCGGCTGTCTCACCGGCTTGTCCGGCACAGACCGGCTCCCACACCGGTGCCAACCGGACGGTTTCCAGGGGGCTCTCAGGGCCGCCCGGTCCCTGGCCCGGTCTGACCGGCTCTCCCACCAGGCGGCCCGGTCCCTGGCCCGGTTTGCCAGGCTGCACGAAAAACTCCCAGATAAATCCCATGATGATATGCTTGCTTTGTCTTCTTGCCATGAACAAAAAGTTTCTATTTCCTCTAATTGCTTATTTTCTAACAATGAAGAGGAAATCGAGCAATCTATGAGGCATGAGACTCTCATGAATGAAGATTCCAAAACATCTTCATCGTCATCCTCCGATATGCACATGTGCCTTATGGCAAAGGGACCAAAGGTAACTCCTACCTTGAATCCCAACACATCTTCTAATGATGAGAGTGATGATGATGATGATAATGTTGCTATGCTTAAGGAACTTTTCTATGTTAGATGCACCCTTCGTGGTGATGTCCTTGTCAAATTTGATTACTTGATGGACTCCCTCAAAGAAAGGAATGAGTTCATTGAGGAGTTGGAATCTCATATTGAAAATGAGAAACGAAGATTCTATTTCCTTAAATAAGAGCTGAAAAATGAAAGGTGCATAACTAATGGCCTTAAGCAAGAAATGGAATCCTATTGCTTTAAAAAGAAAAATCTATTATTGATGCTTGTGCTACTAACTCAACTTCTTGTGAATCATCTATCTTAAAGGAGAATGTTGAGCTAAGGGCTCAACTTGAGTTGTTAACTAGCAATTATAGGGAATTGGAAGAAAGTCATAAAAAACTCTCGGTCTCTCATGATGATCTTCTAATTTCCTATGATGGGCTAAAGTTAGCACATGAGGAAAGTATCACTAAGGTAACATCTTGTGAGCCTCACATGGACATTAGCACAACCTCTGCTCAAAATGCTATATTGTATTGTGCTAGTCCTAGTAATCCATCTAGTCGAACTAGTGATACACCTTTATGTTGGATTACTTGCTTTGCCTCGTTGCTCTGACAATGAAGCTTCTACTTCCTATAGTACTTGTATTTCTACTAACCATGTAGAGGAAATCAAAGAGCTCAAGGCCCAAGTCCTTTCTTTGAAGAAAGACTTGGAAAAGCGTCATGAAGGGAAATCCGCACTTGACAAGATGTTGAGTGTGCAACAATCCCCCAATGACAAGAGTGGACTTGGATTCAACTCCAATAACAAGAACAAGTGCAAGAGCAAGAGCAACAAGAAGAAGGGCCAAGACAAAGTCAAGGATCCGGCCAAGATTGTTTGCTTCAAGGTGCAAGGTTGTAGGGCATCATGTTAGATCATGCCCATTAAAGAAGAAGCACTTGAGTAAAAAGCAACAAGGAAAGCAGCCTCATGATAAAGGCCAATCACAAGCTCAACTTCAAGTTGAAGATAGGTCACTTCCCAAGAAGAATAAAGATAAAGTTCCCCAAGTAAAGGAATCAAATAAGAGAAAGGGTAACACTTGTTACTTATGTCATGAGAAGGGGCACTTTGCTTCTTCATGCTTAATATGTACCTTATCCAACCCTATCATTGTTAATGATGATTATTCACTTGGTAAGGACAAGGATGACAATGTGTTTGCCAAGTTTGTTGGAACTCAAAGTGGTATCAAGAAAAGAACCATTTGGGTTGCCAAACATATTGTGACTAACCTCTTAGGACCCAACTTGGTTGGGGACCAACAAGCTCAAACTTGATCATAGGTGTATGTGGAGGGCATTGGAGACTTGGCTACTTCATGAAGAATTAAGGGATCTTCATACATTATATTCCATCAAGCCACAAGTCATAAGGATTATCATATCTATTACCTACTAATAAAGGAAGTAAGGTTTCTCCCCAAAATTTTCGTCCGTTTTTTCTTTGCCCATATTATTCAGTTGGAATTACAAGTAGTGCCACCGACAAGTCGTTTAGAGGGATGATGCAGCCTCGATCCAGAAGACCAGAACCTCCCAGCCGCCGCTGCCTCTGGCCGTGGTACGCCGCGTCCCTCCGCCCTCCACCGCCGATTCGCCGCTTCCGTAAGGCAACAGTGCGGCATCGACGGCCTGAGCTGCGCGGGGCCGGAGACCATCGGCGTGTGGCTGTTGCCTGAGTTCTTCGTCCGGCGGTGGCTGAACTGTGGCGCGGGAGACCAGGAGGTCGCGATGCGCGGTATGTTCACAAGGGCGCCAATGACCTACTACCATGTTGCCAAACGCATCACGGAGCTGACCCCGAGCGACCTCGTGGAAGCGCCCGCTGCTCATCCGGAGTGCCCATGGCGACAGCGGCCGCTGCAGGTTGCTCCCCTCATGAAGATGCGAGAAAGGAAGAGCAGGGAGAGAGGAGCAGGCTCAAGCTCAACCATCGCTCTCGACCTTGCAGCCTTTGACTGAACTACAGTAGCAAAGATGGTTGCTCCGTGCGGACCGTGCCGTCGACGAATAGACCATCGGTCCACTGGAAGCGGAGGCCGCTGCTGGAGGAACACACAGGCAGGAGCTCAACTTGGAGCAGCGTCAGAGGAGGGAGCAAACCGCGTGTCTCGCCAGGGAGGCTGAGCCGCAGGCGTCAGAGAGGGATGTGATTTGGGATTTTTCTGGAGTCGATTGGCATGGCGGATTAGACCCAACTGGAGGCCTGCGGTGGGGGTGGAGGGACAGGGAGGAAGGCGTGTTCTTGTACCAGGATTCAGCCCATCAGGGATGCAGCTGGTTTACGGTCGTATTCTTAAACACCCTCGTTGGGTTCATGATAGCTGTGATGAAGGTGCAGAGTCTACGGATGCTGCGATTTGTGATGCAGTCATGATAATATGATGATGGGCAATTAGGAAGATATTGCATTCATACCTTACGGCCTAGCAGCTGGAAGTAAAATGCTGGGGCAACCAGCGGCCGATGCTTTCTTTACTTTGGTTTCAGTCTTTCAGAGGTATTCGTACCTTATGGCTTAGCAGCTGGAGGCAAAATGCTGACTCAATCAGTGGCCGATGTTTTCTTTCCTTTGGTTTCAGAGGTATGTAAATATCTCACATTTTAAAACCAATTTGTGGCTGTATATAGAGATAGAAAGCTCACATTTTTGTTAGAAATTAATATTTTTGCAGCTTACATTAGAACAAATTTTTTGCCAGAATGGTTGGAATGTGTATATGTTGCTAAGGTTTCTGCCAAAAATTTTGTCCAACATTTTTTCGGACCATTTTACCCTCCCACCAAATCACATAATACATCAAATTGCCATGTACCGATTCGTTTCGTTTTATTCCCTCTGCCTCCGCTCGTCCGTCGTTTCCTTCCTTCGACTGATCCCTTGATCATGTCCTAGCTGATCACGCGACCCAGATTAGTCGCTAGATGCCGTGTCCTAGCTAATCACATCGCCGTGTTTAACATATCCAACAGGATCGATCCCATACTTTATAAAGAGTAAACCACCGATCGTGCCTATGTCCTGATCTCTGCCTAATCAAGACGGAGCTGACCATGGCACAAGCGATGCCAGAAATCGTCCTCCTCAGCCAGCCGCCATCGCCGGTCCTGGACCAGCAGCCGCCAGTGGACGAGCTCATGTCCACTCCGGCATGGATCCATCATTGCTCTCCAATGTAACTAGCTCGAAAGTAACCAGTAGAAGGGGATGGCGGCAGGGATGGGTCCCGGACCTCGATGGATTCATCAGCCAGACCTCAGGGGAGACGCCCTACCGCTGGAGATGCCCATCCCCTTACTCGCTCGCCATGAGCCAGTGCTCCGGAGGCCGGCGGCTCGGACCTCGACGGATTCATCTACCAGATCTCGACCGGCGGGGAAGACGCGCCGGCGGTGGTGCCCTCTCATCATCTCTTCTATCGCACCCCTCTTCGCTCTTGAAAGAGTCAGCACCTCACAATGGGCAGCCCTTCAGATCTGGCCGCATTCCACACGCGGACAGAGAGCAGAGCAACATCTCCTCATGAGAGGAGAGAGACAGCGCAGCTGCAGCGCGCTCGTGATGTACAGAGAGGTCGGCCGGCAGCACCCACGGGATTCCAGCACACCATTACCGGAGTCTACCGACCGCCGCACGAGCCGCCGGAGCCCACCGATGCCGCGGCCGACTGGGACAGAGCCGGCTGCTGGTGCCATAAGGAAGCTCACAGATGGGATGATGCGGGCGCTGGCAACGACTGCCGGCGAGGCCTTATTCCTGGTCGCGCTGTTGCCGAGGAGCAGGACAACCACAGTGAGCTCGCTAGGATATTGAGCTGCTGACGACTGGCGGGGGCAGAGCCTGGGTGCGGGCGGCATGAGGGATTGGGGCAGTGACGGAGGATTTGGCTTCTGAAACCACGGTACACATACAAATTTTTATCCCCTCAACTCTTTTAATTTAATTCGCAACCGTTGGTTTTAAGGTTTTTACTATGATGCTATCCTTAACTTAAACTGTACAGCTGACGCCAGAAGCTAATACTGAGCCCAGCGTCCCGTAACAACAATGAGCTGATGTATAAATTGACTTGTTCATCTCCATTAAAAAAACATAATTTTTGTCGAGATTCTAAATAACACTATACAGATGTATACGCTCGTAAATACATACTGTACATACATCCAGCTCTCTAATCGCGCACACACTAACTCTACTTCTACGAGCACCTTAAAGAGACGCGTTTTAGAAGATTTGTGAGAAAAGATGAGAGTCAATGGTCTGTTGTTACCGTTCATCTTTTTTGATTTTTAACTTTTAACTTTTAAGATAATAATTTATTATTTACCTATTTGTTTGGCCGTAGCGAAGCACGGGTTTTAACCTAGTATATCTTATATCCAATGTTCCTCTTGCGGTAACTTATACTTCAACTCTTCATATTTATTGTAAGTTACTTGCCCCTTTGCATGTTTGGTTTTGTACCAAATATGTGTTTGTATGTCTTGTGTCTTACTTGCCTATCTTGTGTATTCAAGTATGTTTGTTTGAATCATCATTTACTTGTGTATTGTTTTGAGCCCAATGCATCTTGATGATATCTTATTTGGCTCTCTTTGAGTGATTAATTGAACATCCCATTTTTGGGGGAGATATGCATCGTGCATCTCTGTTTCTTTAAAATGTGTGTACATGGGTACCACCACTTAGTATTGATATTGCAAGATTATTTACTCACTATGTGGTGTGTCATACTCATGAGAAATTCAAATTCTAAATGTCCATTAATCATCTCTAGTCGAATTTTAATTGCCTCTTGATTAGAAGAAATGTTTTATCACATTATGGGGAGTAATATGTTTTGTACATATCACAAGCCTAGAAAATGTGAACACATGAGGTTATGCCACTTAGAGTTTACACTCTTAATTATCTTGTTCCTATGTGGCATGTTTGCTCAAACAATCTCCAACTTTATTAAAAAGCTTTTATTGCTCATCTTATGGGTTCTTGTTTGAGTAATAAATTCTTGGTACGGTTTTCCTCAAATACATATCTCTATATCTTATTTGGGACATCGTTTACTTCAAGTTGTTCTAATCATTGTTGTGCGTGATTGTTTGACTAGTTGAAGCTATCAAGAATCTTCATTTGTGCATAGTGCTTAATCCTATATATTTGTCCTATGCCTTTTTATTGTGAAGTTGATTCTTACTATCCTTGTCAATACACCACCGGAAATTATTTCCAATATACTCATTGTCTTTGACAATTAATAACCTTGTATGTGGTAACATCTTTGGATCATCTTCATCTTGGATTGACGTTTTATTTGCCACTTAGAGTTGATATTGTTAAATATCTCATTCCTAGGTGGCATGTTTTCTCAAACAAGATCACTCTTATTAAAAGCTTTCTTTGCTTATCTTTTGATTTTTGTTTGAGTAAGAGATTCTTGGTGCGGTTTTCTCAAAGACATATCTACATCTTATGTGAGAAACCATTTGCTCCGAGTTATTATAATCATTACTTTGCATGATTGGATATATTGAGAATCTCTATTTGTGCATGGTTCTTAATTCATACCTTTAACCATATGCATCTTGTGAAGTTGATCTCGAATCCTTGAAATATACCACCGGAAGTTAATTCCAATATTCTCATTGTCTTTGACAATTGATAACCTTGTATGTGGTTGAATTTATGGATCATATTCACCTTGGATTGCTTCTTATTGACCTATTTTATTTTCAAGAAATCTTTGTTGCTCTCATGTGTCTTCCTTGTCCCTTTGAAAAATCTTTTGATAAATTCTCTTGATTTATATCAAGTGTTTGTTTTGGAAGATAAACCTTTTCTTTACGGTACATTGTGCCATTCTGAAAACTGTAGAGGGTTTGGTTTATTTGTCCGAACCTTGCTCTTTTGGGAGTGTGTTATCTCATTCCTTCTTACATGTTTTATTTGCTTGAATGAGATAAATCATTGAGCATGTGTGGCTTTATTCATCTTTATGCTCAATGTTTTCTACTTAGTTCATTTGTTGAACTGTGTTGAACAAATCTTTTGTGATTTGCTTCTTTGATATATTTCGAACAACAAATTTGTTTGGGCACATCTTTATGCCTTCTTGAATTCATTTGGTATTTTATCCAAAGTGTATCTTTCTTGGATCTTTAAAATCTTTGTGCATGCTTATATATAATTTGTTTATACTTGTAGCATGCTTGCTTTATTTGATCCAATATATATGGTATACTCCATCAAATCCTAAATGGCTAAGATGTGCATGAAATTCAAATTTCATATCTAAATATGCACATATTTATATGGAGTGTGTCCTATGTATTGTGGTTAGTCTAACCATGTTGGACCCAATAAGTTTGGGGACCAAGATGTACTTGAATGTTGTTTTAGGTACATTGGAGATGCAATGGAGGCTTGTCTCATCTATAAGGAAGGTGTTGTCACCATATGAGAATTGGAGCCAAGCTAGGATGATTGATGAACTCTTATCTACTACATGATGGCATTGCTACCTCGGTAACAAGTATGTTATTCATGCATACTCATATAGCATCCAATCTCTTGTAGGTTGCATCTTGGCATGAAATTTTTTATTTCGAAAATATTGTGGTTCTTGAAAAATCCTTTTGAAAGAAAAACGTCTTATTGTACATTTGAGTAATTTTATAAGATGCATACGATGGGAATATATGTAAATCATGGTTATGATTCACCTATCCCAAATATGCCTTGTAGCAATTTATTGCATATCAATTCCTCGAAGAGCTCCTACATGCAATATTGATGAAATTTCAAAATGAATCCCTATTTGTGATACTTGTTGCCCTTCTCAAAACATTCCAACTAGCTTTACTTCCCTTATGAAAGAACATCTCTCATATTATGTTTTGTGTGTTTGATGTCAATGTATGTGATACACTAATGTTTTTTAAGTGGTACAGGGATTATATAGATACATTTTTATGTGTGTTGGATGTGGTCAGTTCTGTCAAAAAAAGCAAAAAGATCATCAGGCGGATAATCCGGGCCGGATATTTCAAAATATCCGATTCAGCTAAGGACTTAAGGTTTGGCGGCTCAGTATGCTTCGGATAGTGGCGGATATTTGCCCGGATATTGTCCGGTTTTGTCCAAAGGCCGGATTATCCGGGCCGGACATTAAAATATCCGCCCTCGAAAATGGCTAAGGACCTGAAGAAAAGCAAGTCTGGTTAGAGGCTGGATATTTGGCCGGACATTCTCCCGATTTTGTACCTAAGGCCGGATTATCCGGGCGGATTATCGGCCCTTACTTAGGCCGGAAGCCCCAATGACTGGATTTTGGGGAGGGGTATTTATACCCCTCTTCTTCTTCCTTCCTCTTTTGCTCAATCATTGCAAGAAAAATCTGCCAAGCTTCACCACCATTAGAGCCACCTCAAGAACACAAGATTTGCAAGATCTCCTTCTTCCCCCAACCAAAGCTCTTGATCTTTGGAGATTCGAAGGAGAAGCCACCGATCTACATCCTCATTTACATTTCCCCCTCATTTATTTGAGGGCCCCCTTGCTAGTGTTCCTCTTTGGATCCCTAGTTGGTTTGTGTTGATGTATTGTTGTTGATTGTTGTGTTGTTACAGATTTGGGAGCCTCCAATTCGGTTGTGGATGTGTGCCCCAAGAACTTTGTAAAGGCCCGGTTTCCGCCTCGAGGAAATCCCTTAGTGGAAGTGGGCTAGGCCTTCGTGGCGTTGCTCACAGGAGACCTGAGTGAAGTCTTCGTGACTGTTGGTCTGGCTTTCGTAGCGACCACACTCCTCCGAACATAGACGTACCTTCTTGCAAAGGAAGGGAACTACGGGAATCAACTCCATGTCTCCGTGTGCTCCACTCTCGGTTACCTCTATCCTTTATCTCCTCTATATTGTATTGATATATCTTGCTTAGTCGTTAGCCTTGCCATATAGGGAAATTCACATAGTTGCATATCTAGAGAATTTACCTTTGTGTCAAGCCTAAATTGAAAAAGAACTAAAAATTGGTTAGCACCTATTCACCCCCCCTCTAGGTGCGGCATACGATCCTTTCAATTGGTATCAGATCCTCGGCTCTTATTTCGGGCTTAACCGCCTAAGAGTATGCCGGACGATGCGCCACGGAAGGGGCCGCTAAGATGGTCTCCATGGATGACTTCAATTTTTTGAGGTCCTCCATGGAAGCTCAAATGGAAGGCATGAGAAAAATGATTTCCGAGCTTTTGACTCCAGTCCCTCCCATAGCTCCCGTCGTAGAGGTAAAGGACGCGGGTGTGTTAGAAGAGGGAGGTGCTTCGGCATTACCCTCCGCTACCAAACCCGTGGATTGTGATAACTCAACTTCTATCAAATCTCCCATTGCATCTCCTAGGGGAACTAGTGGAGGTGTGAGCTACAATCAAGTGGCTCCGCCTTTCCTATCTCCCGATATCCCGGTTCCCCATCCTCATTTGAACATTCGGGGAGACCCACCTAAGTTTAATATGAAAGATTACGATACATGGCAATTTGAGTTTCGTTCTCATGTTTGTAGTGCCTCCAATGAACTTTGGAGAATCATCGAGGAGGGCTTCAAGCCCTACAACCCCAACAAGTTGACTAGAAGAGAAGCGGTTGATAGTCAACTCAATGTCACGGCCTTGCACATGATCCAAACTAGTGTGGGGACAAAGGATTTGTCTCGTGTTCGGAACTTCACCACCGCCAAGGAAGCTTGGGATGGTTTGGCCGCTAGTTGCATTGGAAGTGAAAGCACGAGAAGAAACAAGTACAATTCTCTTCGGAATAAAGCCGAAGGATTCATGAGGCTACCGGATGAAGATCATGAAGACATGTATGCAAGACTCGTCACCGTTGCCGATGCTTTCCGGATTGTGGGTGCCACCCACATCAATGACTATTGGATCAAGGATAAGTACATTGATTGCATGATGCCGTTTGAACCCGTTGATGTCAAGACTCTTGTTGGGAGAGAATGCTATTCCTCTCTCACGTCTCAACAAGCCGTGCACGAGATGCAAGTGATACGTCTCCAACGTATCGATAATTTCTTATGTTCAATGCTACTTTATTGATGATACCTACATGTTTTATGCACATTATATGTCATATTTATGCATTTTCTGGAACTAACCTATTAACAAGATGCCGAAGAGCCAGTTGTTGTTTTGCTGTTTTTGGTTTCAGAAATCCTAGTAAGGAAATATTCTCGGAATTGGACGAAACTTTCGCCCAGGGTCCTATTTTTGCATGAAGCTTCCGGAAGACCGAAGAGATAACGTGGGGCCACGAGGCAGCCGGGGCTAGGGCGGCGCGGCCCGGGCCCGGCGCGCCGGCTGCCCCCTGGGCACCTCGTGTGGCCCTCGCGTTGCCCTTTCGCCTACTTAAAGCCTCCGTCGCGAAACCCCGCACCGAGAGCCACGATACGGAAAACCTTCCGAGACGCCGCCGCCGCGAATCCCATCTCGGGGGATTCGGGAGATCGCCTCCGGCACCCTGCCGGAGAGGGGATTCATCTCCGGGAGGACTCTACACCGCCATGGTCGCCTCCGGAGTGATGAGTGAGTAGTTCACCCCTGGACTATGGGTCCATAGCAGTAGCTAGATGGTCGTCTTCTCCTTGTTGTGCTTCATTGTTGGATCTTGTGAGCTGCCTAACATGATCAAGATCATCTATCTGTAATACTATATGTTGTGTTTGTCGGGATCCGATGGATAGAGAATACTATGTTATGGTGATTATCAATCTATTGTTTATGTGTTGTTTATGATCTTGCATGCTCTCCGTTATTAGTAGAGGCTCTGGCCAAGTTTGTACTCTTAACTCCAAGAGGGAGTATTTATGCTCGATAGTGGGTTCATGCCTTCATTGACACCTGGGACAGTGACAGAAAGTTCTAAGGTTGTGATGTGTTGTTGCCACTAGGGATAAAACATTGATTCTATGTCTAAGGATGTAGTTGTCGATTACATTACGCACCATACTTAATGCAATTGTCTGTTGCTTAGCAACTTAATACTGAATGGGGTTCGGATGATAACCTGAAGGTGGATGATACGTCTCCAACGTATCGATAATTTCTTATGTTCCATGCTACTTTATTGATGATACCTACATGTTTTATGCACATTATATGTCATATTTATGCATTTTCTGGAACTAACCTATTAACAAGATGCCGAAGAGCCATTCTTTGTTTTCTGTTTTTGGTTTCAGAAATCCTAGTAAAGAAATATTCTCGGAATTGGACGAAACTTTCGCCCGGGTCCTATTTTTGCACGAAGCTTCCAGAGACCGAAGACCTAACGAAGTGGGGCCACGAGGAGGCCAGGGGGGGTGGCGGCGCGGCCCAAGCCTGGCCGCGCCGACCTATCCCTGGGCCCTCGTGTGGCCCTCGCGTTGACCCTACTTAAAGCCCGTCGCGACCCCTCAGAGAGCCACGATACGGAAAACCTTACGGAGACGCCGCCGCCGCGATCCCATCTCGGGGATTCAGGAGATCGCCTCCGGCACCCTGCCGGAGAGGGGATTCATCTCCCGGAGGACTCTACACCGCCATGGTCGCCTCGGAGTGATGAGTGAGTAGTTCACCCCTGGACCATGGGTCCATAGCGGTAGCTAGATGGTCGTCTTCTCCTTGTTGTGCTTCATTGTTAGATCTTGTGAGCTGCCTAACATGATCAAGATCATCTATCGTAATACTATATGTTGTGTTTGTCGGGATCCGATGGATAGAGAGTACTATGATTATGGTGATTATCAATCTATTGTTCATGTGTTGTTTATGATCTTGCATGCTCTCCGTTATTAGTAGAGGCTCTGCCAAGTTTTTACTCTTAACTCCAAGAGGGAGTATTTATGCTCGATAGTGGGTTCATGCCTCCATTGAATCTGGGACAGTGACAGAAAGTTCTAAGGTTGTGGATGTCTTGTTGCCACTAGGGATAAAACATTGATGCTATGTCTAAGGATGTAGTTGTTGATTACATTACGCACCATACTTAATGCAATTGTCTGTTGCTTTGCAACTTAATACTGGAGGGGGTTCGGACGATAACCTGAAGGTGGACTTTTTAGGCATAGATGCAGTTGGAGGGCGGTCTATGTTCTTTGTCGTAATGCCGGATTAAATCTCACTATATTTACCATGTCATGTATATGCATTGTTATGCCTTTCTCTATTTGTCAATTGCCCGACTGTAATTTGTTCACCCAACATGCTTTTATCTTATGGGAGAGACACCTCTAGTGAACTGTGGACCCCGGTCCTATTCTTTACATAGCATACAATCTACTTGTTTTACTGTTTTCTTTGCAAACATCTTCCACTCGATACGTTTAATCCTTTGTTACAGCAAGCCGGTGAGATTGACAACCTCACTGTTTCGTTGGGACAAAGTACTTGGGTTGTGTTGTGCAGGTTCCTAGTTGGCGCCGGAATCCCGGGTGTTGCGCCGCATCACATTTCGCGACCATCAACCTTCAACGTGCTTCTTGGCTCCTCCTGGTTCGATTAAACCTTGGTTTCTTTCTGAGGGAAAACTTGCTACTGTGCGCATCATACCTTCCTCTTGGGGTTCCCAACGAACGTGTGAGTTACACGCCATCAAGCTCTTTTTCTGGCGCCGGGGAGATCAAGACACGCTGCAAGGGAGTCTCCACTTCTCAATCTCTTTACTTTGTTTTTGTCTTGCTTTATTTTATTTACTACTTTGTTTGCTGCACTAAATCAAAACACAAAAAAATTAGTTGCTAGTTTTACTTTATTTACTGTCTTGTTTGCCTTATATCAAAAACACAAAAAATTAGTTACTTGCATTTAATTTATTTTGGTATTATGTCTAGTACTGTACTTGTTTTTATTTTCACTAGTTAGGCTTAATGGAAAACAACAAAAAAATTAGAGATCTTTATGAACTATATCTTGAATTAGGACATGATGTGTTTGAAGAGAAAATTAAAAAACCCATGGAACTTTGTTTACAAAATGGTTGTAGCAATATTATTAGCATGAACTCTTTGAACACTATTATTGCTAAAGCTATGGAAGAATTTAAGCTTGGGGAAGCTGGTTGTGATATTTTTAGTCCCCCAAGCATGGAGGAGAAAATTTACTTTGATGATACTTTACCTCCTATATATGATGCTTGCAATAATGAATATGATATTTTCAGTCCACCTACTATTGAGGAGAAAATTAATTATGATTACAATATGCCTCTTATATATGATGATTATGGTGATGATAATAATAGTGATAGCTATTTTGTTGAATTTGCTCCCACTACAACTAATAAAATTGATTATGCTTATGTGGAGAGTAATAATTTTATGCATGTGGCTCATGACAAGAATGTTTTATGTGATAGTTATATTGTTGAGTTTTTTCATGATGCTACTGAAAATTATTATGAGAGAGGGAAACATGGTTATATGCATCTTAATAATATTAAGTTTCCCCTCTTTATGTTGAGAATCTTGAAATTGCGCTTGTGTTGCTTTTCTATGCTTGCCACTTTGTTCTTCATGAATTTATTTGTGTACAAGATTCCTTTTCATAGGAAGTGGATTAGGCTTAAATTTGTTTTGAATTTGCCTCTTGATGCTCTCTTTTGCTTCAAATACTATTTCTTGCGAGAGCATCATCATTAAAACTGCTGAGCCCATCTTAATGGCTATAAAGAAAGAACTTCTTGGGAGATAACCCATGTGTTTATTTTACTACAGAAATTTTTGTTTTGTTGAGTCTTGGGAGTTGTTTACTACTGTAGCAACCTCTCCTTATCAAGTTTTTGTGCCAAGTAAAGTTTCTATGTCAAAGTTGATGTTATATTTGGGATCGCTGCGCAGAAACAGCATTGCTGTCTGTCACGAATCTGGGCACAATTCCCTGTAGAAAATTCGAAAAAATCTGCCAATTTACGAGCGTGATCCTCAGATATGTACGCAACTTTCATTAGTTTTGAGTTTTTCCATTTGAGCAAGTCTAGTGCCAGATTTAAATTCGTCTTTACGGACTGTTCTGTTTTTGACAGATTCTGCCTTTTATTTCGCATTGCCTCTTTTGCTATGTTGGATTTATTTCTTTGATCCATTAATGTCCAGTAGCATTATGCAATGTCCAGAAGTGAAAATAATGATTGTGTCACCTCTGAATGTGTGAATTATTAATGATGCACTAACCCTCTAATGAGTTTGCTTGAAGTTTGGTGTGAAGGAAGTTTTCAAGGGTCAAGAGAGGAGAATGATATACTATGATCAAGAGGAGTGAAAGCTCTAAGCTTGGGGATGACCCCGTGGTTCACCCCTGCATATTTTAAGAAGACTCAAGCGTCTAAGCTTGGGGATGCCCAAGGCATCCCCTTCTTCATCGACAACATCATCAGGTTCCTCCCCTGAAACTATATTTTTATTCAGTCACATCTGTGTTCTTTACTTGGAGCGTCGGTTTGTTTTCGTTTTTGTTTTTGTTTGAATAAGATGGATCCTAGCATTCACTTTGTGGGAGAGAGACACGCTCCGCTGTTGCATATGGACACATGTGTCCTTAGGCTTTACTCATAATGTTCAAGGCGAAGTTTCTTCTTCGTTAATTTGTTATATGGTTGGAATTGGAAAATGCTACATGTAGTAATTGCTAAAAATGTCTTGGATAATGTGATACTTTGCAATTGTTGTGCTCATGTTTAAGCTCTTGCATCATATACTTTGCACCCATTAATGAAGAAATACATAGAGCTTGCTAAAATTTGATTTGCATATTTGGTTTCTCTAAGGTCTAGATAATATCTAGTATTGAGTTTTGAACAACAAGGAAGACAGTGTAGAGTCTTATAATGTTTACAATATGTCTTTTATGTGAGTTTTGCTGCACTTGTTCATCCTTGAGTTTGCTTCAAATAACCTTGCTAGCCTAAACCTTGTATCGAGAGGGAATACTTCTCATGCATCCAAAATCCTTGAGCCAACTACTATGCCATTTGTGTCCACCATACCTACCTACTACATGGTATTTCTCCGCCATTCCAAAGTAAATTGCTTGAGTGCTACCTTTAAAATTCCATCATTCACCTTTGCAATATATAGCTCATGGGACAAAATAGCCTTAAAAACTATCGTAGTATTGAATATGTACTTATGCACTTTATATTTTATTAAGTTGCTGTTGTGCGATAACCATGCTTCTGGGGAACGCCATCAACTATTGTTGAATATCATGTGAGTTGCTATGCATGTCCGTCTTGTCTGAAGGTCTATCATTTTAGTGGTTGGAGCATGCAAAATTGTTAGAGAAGAACATTGGGCCGCTAACTAAAGCCATGAATCATGGTGGAAGTTTCAGTTTTGGACATATATCCTCAATCTCATATGAGAATAATAACTTTGCTACATGCTTATGCATTTAAGAGGAGTCCATTATCTGTTGTCCATGTTGTCTCGGTATGGATGTCTAAGTTGAGAATAATCAAAAGCGAGAAATCCGAAATGCGAGCATTCTCCTTGGACCTTTGTACAGGCGGCATGGAGGTACCCCTTTGTGACACTTGGTTGAAACATGGCATGCGAAGACCCGGTAGTCCAAGTTAAGTAGGACGAGGTGCGGGCACTATTAGTATACTATGCGTGAGGCTTGCAACTTGTAAGATATAATTTTCATAACTCATATGCTTTATTACTACCGTTGACAAAATTGTTTCATGTTTTCAAAATAAAAGCTCTAGCACAAATACAGCAATCGATGCTTTCCTCTTTGAAGGACCATTCTTTTACTTTTATTGTTGAGTCAGTTTACCTATCTCCCTCCACCTTAAGAAGCAAACACTTGTGTGAACTGTGCATTGATTCCTACATACTTGCATATTGCACTTGTTATATTACTTTATGTTGACAATATCCATGAGATATACATGTTACAAGTTGAAAGCAACCGCTGAAACTTAATCTTCTTATGTGTTGTTTCAACACCTTTACTTTGATTTATTGCTTTATGAGTTAACTCTTATGCAAGACTTATTGATGCTTGTCTTGAAGTACTATTCATGAAAAGTCTTTGCTATATGATTCAGTTGTTTACTCATGTCATTACCTTTGCTTTGATCGCTGCATTCATTACATATGTTTACAAATAGTATGATCAAGATTATGATGGCATGTCACTTCAGAAATTATCTTTGTTATCGTTTTACCTGCTCGGGACGAGCAGAACTTGGGGATGCTGATACGTCTCCAACGTATCGATAATTTCTTATGTTCCATGCTACTTTATTGATGATACCTACATGTTTTATGCACATTATATGTCATATTTATGCATTTTCGGAACTAACCTATTAACAAGATGCCGAAGAGCCAGTTGCTGTTTTCTGCTGTTTTTGGTTTCAGAAATCCTAGTAAAGAAATATTCTCGGAATTGGACGAAACTTTCGCCCAGGGTCCTATTTTTGCACGAAGCTTCCAGAAGACCGAAGACCCGAAGTGGGGCCACGAGGAGGGGGGGTGGCCGGCGCGGCCCAAGCCCTGGCCGCGCCGACCTATCCCCTGGGCCCTCGTGTGGCCCCTCGCGTTGACCCTCCGCCTACTTAAAGCTTCCGTCGCGAAACCCCCAGTACCGAGAGCCACGATACGGAAAACCTTAGAGACGCCGCGCCGGAATCCCATCTCGGGGGATTCGGAGATCGCCTCCGGCACCTGAGGGAGAGTTCATCTCCCGGAGGACTCTACACCGCCATGGTCGCCTCCGGAGTGATGAGTGAGTAGTTCACCCCTGGACCATGGGTCCATAGCAGTAGCTAGATGGTCGTCTTCTCCTTGTTGTGCTTCATTGTTAGATCTTGTGAGCTGCCTAACATGATCAAGATCATCTATCTGTAATACTATATGTTGTGTTTGTCGGGATCCGATGGATAGAGAGTACTATGATTATGGTGATTATCAATCTATTGTTCATGTGTTGTTTATGATCTTGCATGCTCTCCGTTATTAGTAGAGGCTCTGGCCAAGTTTTTACTCTTAACTCCAAGAGGGAGTATTTATGCTCGATAGTGGGTTCATGCCTCCATTGAATCTGGGACAGTGACAGAAAGTTCTAAGGTTGTGGATGTGCTGTTGCCACTAGGGATAAAACATTGATGCTATGTCTAAGGATGTAGTTGTTGATTACATTACGCACCATACTTAATGCAATTGTCTTTGCAACTTAATAGAAGGGGTTCGGATGATAACCTGAAGGTGGACTTTTTAGGCATAGATGCAGTTGGATGGCGGTCTATGTTCTTTGTCGTAATGCCCGGATTAAATCTCACTATATTTACCATGTCATGTATATGCATTGTTATGCCTTTCTCTATTTGTCAATTGCCCGACTGTAATTTCACCCAACATGCTTTTATCTTATGGGAGAGACACCTCTAGTGAACTGTGGACCCCGGTCCTATTCTTTACATAGCATACAATCTACTTGTTTTACTGTTTTCTTTGCAAACATCTTCCACTCGATACGTTTAATCCTTTGTTACAGCAAGCCGGTGAGATTGACAACCTCACTGTTTCGTTGGGACAAAGTACTTGGGTTGTGTTGTGCAGGTTCCTAGTTGGCGCCGGAATCCCTGGTGTTGCGCCGCATCACATTTCGCGACCATCAACCTTCAACGTGCTTCTTGGCTCCTCTGGTTCGATTAAACCTTGGTTTCTTTCTGAGGGAAAACTTGCTACTGTGCGCATCATACCTTCCTCTTGGGGTTCCCAACGAACGTGTGAGTTACACGCCATCAGTGGACTTTTTAGGCATAGATGCAGTTGGATGGCGGTCTATGTACTTTGTCGTAATGCCCAATTAAATCTCACTATATTTATCATATCATGTATATGCATTGTTATGCCTTTCTCTATTTGTCAATTGCCCGTGTAATTTGTTCACCCAACATGCTTTTATCTTATGGGAGAGACACCTCTAGTGAACTGTGGACCCCGGTCCTATTCTTTACATAGCATACAATCTACTGCAATTGTGTTTTACTATTTTCTTTGCAAACATCTTCCACTCGATACGCTTAATCCTTTGTTACAGCAAGCGGGTGAGATTGACAACCTCACTATTTCGTTGGGACAAAGTACTTGGGTGTGTTGTGCAGGTTCCACGTTGGCGCAGGAATCCCGGTGTTGCGCCGCATCACATTTCGCGACCATCAACCTTCAACGTGCTTCTTGGCTCCTGGGTTCGATTAAACCTTGGTTTCTTTCTGAGGAAAACTTGCTACGTGCGCATCATACCTTCCTCTTGGGGTTCCCAACGAACGTGTGAGTTACACGCCATCAAGCTCTTTTTCTGGCGCCGTTGCGGGAGATCAAGACACGCTGCAAGGGGAGTCTCCACTTCTCAATCTCTTTACTTTGTTTTTGTCTTGCTTTATTTTATTTACTACTTTGTTTGCTGCACTAAATCAAAATACAAAAAAATTAGTTGCTAGTTTACTTTATTTACTGTCTTGCTCTCCATATCAAAAACACAAAAAAATTAGTTACTCGTCTGTACCTTGTTTGCCTAGTTTACTTTTTGCTTATTGCATCATGTTTCCTTTTAATTTTACCACAAAAGACATACCGGTAGGACGTGGGTCTATAGTTGGGAGAAATAATATAGAAGAATTTTTCAATCATGTTAGTATTACTGAAAATTTTGAAGATAAACACTTGGTAGAACTTGCACCTACCTATGAAATTGCTGCTGCTGCTTTAGTTCGCATGTTGGAAACTAAATTTGTTAATCTCAATCCTATAATCCAACACATGTTTCTTACACTTGGTGATATGGAAGAAGGGGAAAAGAAAGATTTTGTTCTAGAAACTCTTCTTAGAGAATTTGGCGGTCTAGCAAGAGAGGCTAGAAAGGTTTTTGCTAAATTTAATATGCTAGGTTCTCATACCAATTTTATTGGTCTCCTTGAAAAAATGGACATGGATAGAATAAGGTACACTAATAACATTAATGATGGTGGGGAGATCAAAGCACCAATACCATGTAAACTCCTAGCTATGAATGATGCACTAGAAAATAACTATGCTTGGCTTGTTCCTGAAAATTTGTTCGATGAGAGTAGCAAGCCCAAGACTAATGAAAAGGGAGATGCTAAAACTTATGTATCCAATATACTATGCTTGGTTGAGAAAACTCCCAACACCCCTGGTAATGATGTTGATGCTTCATCCCTCGATAATACTTGATTTGCACTTTCTGCTAGCTGAAAGGCGTTAAAGAAAAGCGCTTATGGGAGACAACCCATGTTTTTACTACAGCAATTTTTTGTTTTTTTGAGTCTTGGAAGTTGTTTACTACTGTAGCAACCTCTCCTTATCATGTTTTTGTGCCAAGTAAAGTTTCTATGTCAAAGTTGATGTTATATTTGGGATCGCTGCGCAGAAACAGCATTGCTGTCTGTCACGAATCTGGGCACAGTTCTCTGTAGAAAATTCTAAAAAATCTGCCAATTTACGAGCGTGATCCTCAGATATGTACGCAACTTTCATTAGTTTTGAGTTTTTCCATTTGAGCAAGTCTGGTGCCAGCTTTAAATTCGTCTTTACGGACTGTTCTGTTTTTGACAGATTCTGCCTTTTATTTCGCATTGCCTTTTTTGCTATGTTGGATTCATTTCTTTGATCCACTAATGTCCAGTAGCATTATGCAATGTCCAGAAGTGAAAAGAATGATTGTGTCACCTCTGAATGTGTGAATTATTAATTGTGCACTAACCCTCTAATGAGTTTGCTTGAAGTTTGGTGTGAAGGAAGTTTTCAAGGGTCAAGAGAGGAGAATGATATACTATGATCAAGAGGAGTGAAAGCTCTAAGCTTGGGGATGCCCCGTGGTTCACCCCTGCATATTTTAAGAAGACTCAAGCGTCTAAGCTTGGGGATGCCCAAGGCATCCCCTTCTTCATCGACAACATCATCAGGTTCCTCCCCTGAAACTATATTTTTATTCAATCACATCTTGTGTTCTTTACTTGGAGCGTCGGTTTGTTTTTGTTTTTGTTTTTGTTTGAATAAAATGGATCCTAGCATTCACTTTGTGGGAGAGAGACACGCTCCGCTGTTGCATATGGACACATGTGTCCTTAGGCTTTACTCATAATGTTCATGGCGAAGTTTCTTCTTCGTTAAATTGTTATATGGTTGGAATTGGAAAATGCTACATGTAGTAATTCTAAAATGTCTTGGATAATGTGATACTTGGCAATTGTTGTGCTCATGTTTAAGCTCTTGCATCATATGCTTTGCACCCATTAATGAAGAAATACATAGAGCTTGCTAAAATTTGATTTGCATATTTGGTCTCTCTAAGGTCTAGATAATATCTAGTATTGAGTTTTGAACAACAAGGAAGACGGTGTAGAGTCTTATAATGTTTACAATATGTCTTTTATGTGAGTTTTGCTGCACCGGTTCATCCTTGAGTTTGCTTCAAATAACCTTGCTAGCCTAAACCTTGTATCGAGAGGGAATACTTCTCATGCATCCAAAATCCTTGAGCCAACTACTATGCCATTTGTGTCCACCATACCTACCTACTACATGGTATTTCTCCGCCATTCCAAAGTAAATTGCTTGAGTGCTACCTTTAAAATTCCATCATCCACCTTTGCAATATATAGCTCATGGGACAAAATAGCCTTAAAAACTATCGTAGTATTGAATATGTACTTATGCACTTTATATTTTATTAAGTTGCTTGTTGTGCGATAACCATGCTTCTGGGGAACGCCATCAACTATTGTTGAATATCATGTGAGTTGCTATGCATGTTCGTCTTGTCTGAAGGATCTATCATTTTAGTGGTTGGAGCATGCAAAATTGTTAGAGAAGAACATTGGGCCGCTAACTAAAGCCATGAATCATGGTGGAAGTTTCAGTTTTGGACATATATCCTCAATCTCATATGAGAATAATAATCATTGCTACATGCTTATGCATTTAAGAGGAGTCCATTATCTGTTGTCCATGTTGTCCCGGTATGGATGTCTAAGTTGAGAATAATCAAAAGCGAGAAATCCAAAATGCGAGCATTCTCCTTAGACCTTTGTACAGGCGGCATGGAGGTACCCCTTTGTGACACTTGGTTGAAACATGGCATGCAAAGATCCGGTAGTCCAAGCTAAGTAGGACGAGGTGCGGGCACTATTAGTATACTATGCATGAGGCTTGCAACTTGTAAGATATAATTTACATAACTCATATGCTTTATTACTACCGTTGACAAAATTGTTTCATGTTTTCAAAATAAAAGCTCTAGCACAAATACAGCAATCGATGCTTTCCTCTTGAAGGACCATTCTTTTACTTTTATTGTTGAGTCAGTTTACCTATCTCCTTCCACCTTAAGAAGCAAACACTTGTGTGAACTGTGCATTGATTCCTACATACTTGCATATTGCACTTGTTATATTACTTTATGTTGACAATATCCATGAGATATACATGTTATAAGTTGAAAGCAACCGCTGAAACTTAATCTTCATATGTGTTGTTTCAACACCTTTACTTTGATTTATTGCTTTATGAGTTAACTCTTATGCAAGACTTATTGATGCTTGTCTTGAAGTACTATTCATGAAAAGTCTTTGCTTTATGATTCATTGTTTACTCATGTCATTACCTTTGTTTTGATCGCTGCATTCATTACATATGTTTACAAATAGTATGATCAAGATTATGATGGCATGTCACTTCAGAAATTATCTTTGTTATCGTTTTACCTGCTCGGGACGAGCAGAACTAAGCTTGGGATGCTGATACGTCTCCAACGTATCGATAATTTCTTATGTTCCATGCTACTTTATTGATGATACCTACATGTTTTATGCACATTATATGTCATATTTATGCATTTTGGAACTAACCTATTAACAAGATGCCGAAGCCAGTTGTTGTTTTCTGCTGTTTTTGGTTTCAGAAATCCTAGTAAGGAAATATTCTCGGAATTGGACGAAACTTTCGCCCGGGGTCCTATTTTTGCACGAAGCTTCCAGAAGACCGAAGAGATAACGAAGTGGGGCCACGAGGCAGCCAGGGGCTAGGGCGGCGCGGCCTAGCCCTGGCCGCGCCGGCCTGCCCCTGGCACCACGTGTGGCCCTCGCGTTGCCCTTTCGCCTACTTAAAGCCTCCGTCGCGAAACCCCCAGTACCGAGAGCCACGATACGGAAAACCTTCCGAGACGCCGCCGCGAATCCCATCTCGGGGGATTCAGAAGATCGCCTCCGGCACCCTGCGGAGAGGGGATTCATCTCCGGAGGACTCTACACCGCCATGGTCGCCTCGGGAGTGATGAGTGAGTAGTTCACCCTGGACTATGGGTCCATAGCGGTAGCTAGATGGTCGTCTTCTCCTTGTTGTGCTTCATTGTTGGATCTTGTGAGCTGCCTAACATGATCAAGATCATCTATCTGTAATACTATATGTTGTGTTTGTCGGGATCCGATGGATAGAGAATACTATGTTATGGTGATTATCAATCTATTGTTTATGTGTTGTTTATGATCTTGCATGCTCTCCGTTATTAGTAGAGGCTCTGGCCAAGTTTGTACTCTTAACTCCAAGAGGGAGTATTTATGCTCGATAGTGGGTTCATGCCTTCATTGACACCTGGGACAGTGACAGAAAGTTCTAAGGTTGTGATGTGCTGTTGCCACTAGGGATAAAACATTGATTCTATGTCTAAGGATGTAGTTGTCGATTACATTACGCACCATACTTAATGCAATTGTCTGTTGCTTAGCAACTTAATACTGAATGGGGTTCGGATGATAACCTGAAGGTGGACTTTTTAGGCATAGATGCAGTTGGATGGCGGTCTATGTACTTTGTTGTAATGCCCAATTAAATCTCACTATATTTATCATATCATGTATATGCATTGTTATGCCTTTCTCTATTTGTCAATTGCCCGACTGTAATTTGTTCACCCAACATGCTTTTATCTTATGGGAGAGACACCTCTAGTGAACTGTGGACCCCGGTCCTATTCTTTACATAGCATACAATCTACTGCAATTGTGTTTTACTATTTTCTTTGCAAACATCTTCCACTCGATACGCTTAATCCTTTGTTACAGCAAGCCGATGAGATTGACAACCTCACTGTTTTGTTGGGACAAAGTACTTGGGTTGTGTTGTGCAGGTTCCACGTTGGCGCAGGAATCCCTGGTGTTGCGCCGCATCACATTTCGCGACCATCAACCTTCAACGTGCTTCTTGGCTCCTACTGGTTCGATTAAACCTTGGTTTCTTTCTGAGGGAAAACTTGCTATGCGCATCATACCTCTCTTTCTCAACAAGCCGTGCACGAGATGCAAGCCCTCAAGGTGCTCGAGCAAAACTCCCATGATTCTCGCAATCGTGCCATTGGTATGTCAAAAGGGAACAATCTTGCCTTGACGGTCAACTCCGTAGAAGAAGTGCACCCTCAAGAACAATATAGGGCATCTTGGAGTATGTCCTATCCGGAAGACTTGGAACTCCACTACAATGATCACATGGCCTTTCATGCAAAATATTTTTGGGTTGATCCATCCAAGGCCAAGGAAGACAACATCAAGAGAAACAACTCAAGTGGGTCCACTAGCTTGGGTCCAAGAACAAGATCATGCTACAATTGTGGTGACAAGCGCCACTTCATCGCCGAATGCCCCTATGAGAATAGGGAGACTCATGGTGGAAGGCTCATTCCCAAGGACAAGAGCAAAGACTCAAAGGGCAAATATTCAAAAGCCCCCAACAAGAAATTCTACAACAACAAGACCAAGAAGGGCAAGAGGCCCCCAAGAGTTGTGCTAGTGACTAGGGAAGAATATTCTTCCGATGAAGTTGAAAGCTCTAGTGATGATGAAGAAGAAAGCTCAAAGGAAGTGGCCGCCATTGTCACTACCAACATTCCCTCTTCATCTCTCTTTGAATCCCCCAATGAGAATCCTCATATCAAGAATGCACATTGCTTCATGGCAAGGTCCTCCTTGGACACACCTATTGTGCTATCAACTCAAGAAGAATATACCTCCGGAGATGATGATGTTGATGATGAAGAAGATGCAACCTCTAATGGATTGGTCGCTCTTGCCTCCCTCTCCACTAACTCTTCATCACCAAGTGAATCCCCCAATGAGATCATTCATGTGGAGGAAGAAAGTTGCCTCATGGCTAAATCCTCCGAGGTATCATCTCCTAGCCCCTCCATGCCTAACATATCAAGTGATCTAGGGGTTGATGATGCTAGTCTAAAAGTGAAACAAGAAATGCTAGAGTTTGATGAATTCATTTTTAACCTACAAGGTAACACTAAAAAGCATGTTTCAAATCTCATGGCTCGTTTAGCTCAACAAAATGATACTCTTGAGAAAAAGGGTCAAATAGAGAGAGAAGACTCTCTTGAAATCCATGCTCTTAAAAATGCTCTTGAGGAAAGTCAAGAAACTATAGCTTCTCTTGAGGAGAGGCTAGAAAATCTTGAAGAGCCTCAAGATAAAATTAACAAGCTCACTAAAGCTAGAGATCTTGCTAGGGCTAAGACTAAAGTGCTTAAAAAGGAAAAGGCCCAACTTGGTGTTGATCATGAGAAACTTGTGAAGGATCTAGATGAACTAGACAAAGCTCACAAAGCTTTGAAGAGTGAATACACTCTCCTATCCAAGTCAAATGAGCAACTTCAAATTAGGCTTGCTTCATATGATGTGCCTAGTTCCTCTACCCCTTCATGTGATCATGCAAATATTATTGAGGAAAATGCTAGGTTGAAGGATGAACTTGCTAAGGCCTCCTCTCCCCAAAGTAAACTTTCCTTGGATGATCTTTTGAGTAAGCAAAGATCAAACAATGGGAAGGAGGGCCTAGGTTATAATGCCAAGGCAAAGAAGGCAAACAAGCAAAAGGCCAAGCCCGCACAAGAGAAGAAGAAAGCTATCACCAATGGTGAAGCCCCTAAGGGCAACACCATTAATGATGATGATGCGGGAAATGCTAACCCTCACTATGTTCTATTTAAAGATTATTATGGTGATGTTTATGCTAAATATGTTGGCCCATATGATGGTTATGTTGCTTGGTCTATTTGGGTCCCAAAGACCCTTGTTGCTAACAAAAGAGGACCCATTGTGAAATGGGTACCTAAATCCAAGAATTGATCTCATGTAGGACTATGCCGCCGGAGGTTCAAAATGGGTACTTGATAGTGGATGTACAAGTCATATGACCGGCGGCAAGAACCTCGTCAAGGAGTTGAGGCCCAACATAAACAATATCACCGTCTCCTTTGGCGATAATTCTACATCCGAGGTATTGGGTTTTGGCAAGGTTGTGGTTGCACACAACATAACACTTGTGGATGTCATGCTTGTCAAAACCCTTGGTTACAATTTGCTTTCCGTTTCCGCCCTTGGCAAGATGGGTTTCGCCGTCTTTATTGATAATGATATTGTGGTCCTCTTGTGGAGCAAGACTCTAAAAGTCGCTTTCGTTGGGTATCGCGAACATAACTTGTATGTGGTGGACTTTTCGGGGACCACCACTTCAAGTGCGATGTGCCTATTCGGAAAGGCGGATGTGGGTTGGTTGTGGCATCGCCGCTTAGCCCATGTCAACATGAGAACTTTGCAAAGTCTTCACAAGGGGAACCATATTGTGGGACTAATGGAAAATGTTTCTTTTGCCAAAGATCGTGTTTGTAGGGCTTGTGTTGAAGGCAAAATGCATGACTCTCCACACCCAAGCAAGACTATCATCTCTTCCAAGAGGATCTTGGAGCTCCTTCATGTGGATCTCTTTGGTCCTACCACTCATGCAAGCTTTGGTGGGAAGAAATATTGCTTGGTAATTGTTGATGACTATTCAAGATACACTTGGGTCTTCTTTCTCAAATCGAAAGATGAGACTCAACAAATCTTCATTGACTTTGCCACCGAGGTTCAACGCCAACACAACCTCCTTATTATGGCAATAAGAAGTGACAACGGCTCCGAGTTCAAGAACTACACACTCAATGATTTTCTTAGTGATGAGGGGATAAGACATCAATATTCCGCTGCATACACCCCTCAACAAAATGGTGTTGCGGAGAGGAAGAACCGGACTCTCTTGGATATGGCAAGGTCTATGATGGCGGAATACAAATCCCGCTATAATTTTTGGGCCGAAGCCATCTCCACCGCTTGTCATTCTTCTAACCGGCTCTATCTCCGTAAGGGATTGAACAAGACTCCATATGAAATACTCACCGGCAACAAGCCTAATATCTCATACTTCAAGGTGTTCGGGTGTAAGTGTTTCTATAAAATCAAAGGAGTTCGTTTGTCTAAATTTGCTCCTAAAGCTTTGGAGGGTATATTTGTTGGTTACGGTGCCGAATCTCACACTTATAGAGTCTTTGATATATCTTCCAAGATTATCATCGAATCTTGTAGTGTGAAGTTCGAAGAAAATGATGGCTCCCAAGTGGGGCAAGTTGATGTATGTGCAGGTGATGAAATACCTCAAGATGCCATAGTAAGAATGGGTGTGGGATTTTTCCGCCCCATTGAGGGACACGGTGTGGCGTCTCGGGAAGGACTATGCTCTACCACGGTGGAGCCCTCATCTTCTCAACATCAACAAACCCCATCTCTTGAAGCTAATGATGCACCAACCCAAGAACAAGAAGAAAACCCTCCCTCTCATGTACAAGATCAAGGACAAGATCAATCAAGGATTCATGATGGCTCCGATGAGTTTCCATTCGATGTTTGCACTTCACCAAATATTGTCCAAGATCAAGCACATGAGGTTGAGCATTCTCAAGAAATTGAGGAAGCTCCAATTGAAGGTCAAGACGGGGACCCAAATGATCAAGTTGATCAAGTGACACCTCCAAGGCCTAGAAAAACCAAGGAGGAGATCGAGGCCCGTCGTCTAGCAAGAAGAGAAAGGACCCTTGAAATTCGTGGACACACACATGACAAGGTCCTTGGTGATGTTCGAGCAAAGGTCTCCACAAGAAGGCAATTGGCTAACTTTAGCAATCATCATGCTTATATCTCCGTAGTGGAACCCAAGAAAGTATTTGAAGCCCTTGAAGATTCGGATTGGGTGGAAGCCATGCACGAGGAACTCAACAACTTCAAGCGCAACAAAGTGTGGACCTTAGTAGAGAAGCCAAAGGAGTGCCGCAATGTTATAGGCACTAAATGGATATTCAAGAACAAGCAAGATGAGTTTGGAAATATTGTGAGGAACAAGGCAAGATTGGTGGCTCAAGGTTTCTCTCAAGTTGAAGGAATTGACTTTGGAGAGACCTATGCTCCCGTGGCTCGCCTTGAGTCCATCCGTATCCTTCTTGCTTATGCATCACATCATAACTTTAAGTTACAACAAATGGATGTGAAAAGTGCATTTCTTAATGGTCCTTTGCATGAAGAGGTTTATGTTAAGCAACCCCCGGGGTTTGAGGATCTCAACTTTCCTAACCATGTCTACAAGCTTGATAAAGCACTTTATGGTCTCAAACAAGCTCCTAGAGCTTGGTATGAGCACCTTAAGGAATTGTTGGTAGACCGTGGGTTTGATGTTGGGCTAATCGATCCCACTCTTTTTACTAAGAGGGTTAATGGGGAGCTTTTCGTTTGCCAATTATATGTTGATGATATTATCTTTGGCTCTACTAACCAAGCTTTCAATGATGAATTTTCAAAGCTTATGACCGATAGGTTTGAGATGTCTATGATGGGAGAGATGAAGTTCTTTCTTGGTTTTGAGATCAAGCAATCAAGTGAAGGGACTTTCATCAACCAAGCAAAATATCTCCAAGACATGCTCAAAAGGTTCAAGATGACCGAGATGAAGGGTGTAGCCACTCCTATGGCTACTAAATGTCATCTTGCACTAGATCCCAATGGTAAAGAGGTGGATCAAAAGGTATATCGCTCCATGATTGGATCCTTGCTTTACCTTTGTGCATCTAGACCGGACATAGTGTTGAGTGTTGGTGTGTGTGCAAGGTATCAAGCTTCTCCTAAAGAGAGTCACATGATGGCTCTCAAAAGAATCTTTCGATATTTAGTTGATACCCCAAGATATGGTATTTGGTACCCCAAAGGCTCAAGTTTTATTCTCAATGGATACACCGATGCGGATTGGGCGGGGGACAAGGATGATAGGAAATCAACTTCCGGGGCTTGCCAATTTCTTGGTAGGTCCTTGGTGTGTTGGTCTTCTAAGAAGCAAAATTGTATATCTCTCTCCACCGCCGAAGCCGAATATGTTGCCGCCGCAAGTGGATGCACTCAATTGTTATGGATGAGGCAAACTTTAAAGGAATACGGTGTCATTTGTGACAAAGTGCCTCTATTATGTGACAATGAAAGTGCTATCAAGATTGCCTATAATCCGGTGCAACATTCAAGAACGAAGCATATTGAGATCCGGAATCATTTTATTAGGGATCATGTTGCCCGTGGTGATATTGAGCTTATCTATGTTCCTACCAAAGACCAACTTGCCGATATATTCACGAAGCCTCTTGATGAAGCAAGGTTTTGCTATTTGAGGAATGAGCTAAATATCATTGATTCAAGGAGTATAGCTTGACCATCTTGCAAACACACCTTTGTCTCAAAACTTTATTTGGTTTAGATGTGGGCATGGAGATAGGGGGAGTGCGGTTTAAACTATTGAGCTATCCCTCCCCCCATAATGCCAACATTAAAGAAATCATTCTCTTTATATCATATGATGATATGTGAGCTTCAATGATGAGTAGTGGCTTGGACCCAAGATATATCTTCGCGGTGCCATGCCACAACACTCATATATGGTGGCCTAGGCCACCACACTCTTCTTTGAGAAGAGTTGGAGTTATTTGGATCTTATCGCCTTTTATTTGACAACTCCATGTTCTTATGGGAAATCACTCTAGTTTGGCCTTATTTGCTCATATCTTGCAAACTTGAGTGATCATGTACCATTAACAGTTTGTACCCTCTAAACCTAAGCCTACACTCTCCTATAAGCCACTTCCATCTTGCTCATTTGTCATGTTTGGTAAAAACTTGGAGTTTGAGGTTTCTCGGTCGGATGATCTAGGTTGCCCCATCTTATTGGTAAATATGCATCTTATATGTGACGTGATATTTTATTGCACCACATATGGGTTCGCAAATAACCAACTAAAGATAGGCAGGATTTCCGGTGTTCTGGAATTTTCCAGAAAACCGGATAATCCGCCCCCCACCCCGGAATATCCGGCCGGCCGGATTATCCGCCCTCACTTTGGGCTAGATTATCCGGCCTGGGCGATTTGCGGGAGGACTAAGGGAGGCCGCGGGGATAACGGTTGCCACTTCAATCAGTTCCCCCCACGCGCCCCTTCTCCCTCCTCAAGCCACCAGAGCTCCTCCTCCTCGCCGGAGGCCCCGTCCGCTCCCTCTCGGAGTTTTTGGGTGGATCGGGTGCCTCTCCTCCCTAGCTACCTTCTCCTCCAAGCGGCTTTCGCAATGGATGCGGGTATGACTCACAATCCCTAACCCTAGGTGTTGTGATTTGTATGTGCTATTTTCTTGGTGGAGATGGTGTCTAGTTGTTCCAAATCATGTGTAGTGTACTCCTCTTGCATGCTATGAGGCCGATCTGGTCATAGACAAGTGTTTGATTGGAAGAACTGCAAGATTCGGGGCCGGATTATCCGCCCTCGTAAAGCCGGATTATCCGGCCTGGCCGGATTATCCGCCCCCAGACACCGGATTATCCGGCCTGGAGCTTCATCGCCACTGCAGTTCTATTTCAATCTATCATGTCTAGATTTGTACCGACTTATAGTATGTTTCTAGAGTACACTACTGTATCATACATGACTTATGAGCATTATCTTCTCTTTGCTATCCGTCTTTGCTATTCACAGGTCGTGTTTCTCGGGGTGCTCGGAGACGCCCAAGGGGTGATCGGTCAAGTGATGAGTTCACGCCAACGCTCCTCGCAAGTCCTCAGCATCTAGGCAGAAGAACAAGGCTTCAAGGGAAAACTACAAGACCATGGACCCTGTCTCTTATTCCGCTATCCGCATGAAGAACTGGTATGAAGACCTCCCAAGGGATGAAGAGACAGAGGGCAGGAAATTCTGGTGCATGGAGCAGGAGTTCATCTACAAGGACATTTATGAGCCCATGCCGAAAGTGCGACCCATGCAAGCAATCAATGTGGAAGACCTTGCTGAAAATAATCATTTTAAGGATGCCATCTGGGTGACTGGTAGGTTGGGCTTGCAGGATCTGATGAAGATTAGGTGTGACTACAGTCCAGAGTTGATTAAGCAATTCTATGCTACTCTGGCATTCAAGAAAGATGAAGACCGCACTATGGAATGGATGTCTGGCTCCACTCATTGTGTAGCAACCTTGCGCCGATTTGCTGGTATTCTTGGAGTTCCTGCAGGAGGAGGTCGTCGTCTTCATGGACCACAGAAGACAGATAAGAATGTGTTGTTTGATCTCTATACCTCAGCTGGAAAAGTTGGTTCTTCCAAGGGGCTGCTTCCCATCTATGGTCAGTTACTCAGGTTCTTTCGGGCCACCATCTCTCCAAGTGGTGGTAACAATGATGCTCTCCGGGGAACTCTTGTGGATCTTATGCACCTCAGCTTTAGGTGTGCCCGTGATACTAATGAGGAACGTAACTACACTATTGATATCATGGACTTCATCTTCAATGAGATTCATGATGCCATGGTATCCCGGACCACCATACCTTATGCACCATATATCCAGCTCCTCATCAACAACTCTGTGGCCTTGGATGGTGAAGACTTGAGCGGGTACCCATTGATGAAGCATTCTGTCAAGAAGGCTTACAAGCTTAAGCCAGTCTCTTCTGCTGCACCTGCACCTGACTCCTTCATGGGTGATGCTCGTTCTAGTGGTTTTGCTCCTGCTCGCCATCCTGATCTCCCGGCTATGAAGAAACAAGTGAGCAGGCTTAGTTGGTTTCAGCGTCACATCCTTTGCATGAACATTGAGATCCATAAGGAGAACTATGCGGCCAGCCGAGAGCGTTCTGAGATTAAGCATACTCAGGCGGTTATTCTGCACAAGCTCAGTGGTGAGCAAGGACCCCCGCCTCAGCCTCCAGTTCACCCAGGTTACAGTGGGTGGCATTCTGCACAGGTTCCGTGGAGTGATCTTGATGATTGCATTCAAAGGTCCAACCTCACTCGCCGCTCTCCGGATGCCCCTGACACTGATGAAGAAGAAGAAGAAGAAGAAGAAGAAGAGGAGTACCAGTCCGACAATGACGATGGCTCCGAGTGATCTCCATGGGGCGAGTAGCATCGCGCTTATCCCCTTTTTGGCGTCTCGATGCCAAAGGGGGAGAAGTGTTCTATTAGGAACTCTCGGGGATTTGCATGGTTTGGGCACAAGCATATGCGTTTATCATTCTTCTATTGCTTGTGTTCCCTCTTATTTGAACTATTTGGTTTGCTTGTGTTCCGTTTAAAACTATGTGCTATGTGGTGTGAGACATTGTTATGGTTTTCGGATTTCTATATGTTGAGATCAAGGCTATTATATTATGTGTGATGCTATATCTCCGTATTATATATCTACACATGGGTATGATTTCGAGCATCCTATCTCAACTTCATATATGTCTATGTCTCTTGTTAGAGCTCATGTTGGATACCTCTTGTGTTGAGGCACCTCGGTCCTATGTGTTGTGTATTTGTATTCAAATGCAAATTACTTATATGCACACATGTAGGGGGAGTGCCTCTATGTTTTGCCATCATGCTTGTCTCTATAGTGATTCTCTTGCAAATCCGTATATTGTCATCAAACACCAAAAAGGGGGAGATTGAAAGAACATCTCTCATATTATGTTTTGTGTGTTTGATGTCAATGTATGTGATACACTAATGTTTGTTTAAGTGGTACAGGGATTATATAGATACATTTTTATGTGTGTTGGATGTGGTCAGTTCTGTCAAAAAGATGCAGCAAAAAGATCATCAGGCCGGATAATCCGGGCCGGATATTTCCAAAATATCCGGCCCCAGTTTTTGGCTAAGGACTTGAGGATTTGCAGTATGCTTCTGGATAGTGGCCGGATATTTGCCCGGATATTGTCCCGGTTTTGTCCCAAGGCCGGATTATCCGGGCCGGACATTTCGGAAATATCCGGCCCCCTCGAAAATGGCTAAGGACTGAAGAAAAGCAAGTCTGGTTAGAGGCTGGATATTTGGCCGGACATTCTCCCGATTTTGTACCTAAGGCCGGATTATCCGGGGGGGATTATCCGGCCCTTACTTAGGCCGGAATATCCGGCCCCGGAAGCCCCAACGGCTGGATTTTGGGGAGGGGTATTTATACCCCTCTTCTTCTTCCTTCCTCTTTTGCTCAATCATTGCAAGAAAAATCTGCCAAGCTTCACCACCATTAGAGCCACCTCAAGAACACAAGATTTGCAAGATCTCCTTCTTCCCCCAACCAAAGCTCTTGATCTTTGGAGATTCGAAGGAGAAGCCACCGATCTACATCCTCACCGAAGCGATTTACATTTCCCCCTCATTTGTTTGAGGGCCCCCTTGCTAGTGTTCCTCTTTGGATCCCTAGTTGATTTGTGTTGATGTATTGTTGTTGATTGTTGTGTTGTTACAGATTTGGGAGCCTCCAATTCGGTTGTGGATGTGTGCCCCAAGAACTTTGTAAAGGCCCGGTTTCCGCCTCGAGGAAATCCCTTAGTGGAAGTGGGCTAGGCCTTCGTGGCGTTGCTCACAGGAGACTGAGTGAAGTCTTCGTGACTGTTGGTCTGGCTTTCGTAGCGACCACACTCCTCCGAACGTAGACGTACCTTCTTGCAAAGGAAGGGAACTACGGGAATCAACTCCGTGTCTCCGTGTGCTCCACTCTCGGTTACCTCTATCCTTTATCTTCTCTATATTGTATTGCTATATCTTGCTTAGTCGTTAGCCTTGCCATATAGGGAAATTCACGTAGTTGCATATCTAGAGAATTTACCTTTGTGTCAAGCCTAAATTGACAAAGAACTAAAAATTGGTTAGCACCTATTCACCCCCCCTCTAGGTGCGGCATACGATCCTTTAACCTTATTGTTAGTTGTGCTGTTTTTGAGATTTTCTTGGTTGAAGTTCATTCATATACCATAAGTGAAAAATTGGAGCCATAGGCTATATATGCTTCTAAGCAAACATCCTTTCGTATATTTTATGACTTCATCTTGGATATCATGTCTTATTTATTTTATTAACCTCTTGTGTGTGCATGTTTCTTTATGGATCATCTTGTCCACTTTAGAAACTTATATACATGAGAGCGTTAATCCATCATCTTGATATCCTTGTTCTTTGCCGACCATCTTCTTATTCTTTTGATTTTAGTGGTGTTGGTAAAGAAGATTTATGAGTGCTTGGTTTATTTTTATCTTCATGCACTCATATCTCGTATTGTTGGACTCAAGTTGCTCTAGATAAGCATATTCTCATTATCTTGTTTATGTTCTAAATGATATAGAGGGAGTGAGGATTCCATGTTTGTGCATATTGTGTTAAATGCAACTATTCTAATTTAGACACGAACCTTGGGGAGCTTTCTTATTTCATTTAGAGCACTATATCTCTCTTATCACACTACAAGAAATGTTCTGATAGACAACGTCCCAAAATCGTCAACTAAGGGGCATTTTTCGTCGCCTATGGGCCTAACCCGACGATATGGGTTCCGTTGTCGAAACTGCGTCAGGCAAAGTCCAACGACGATTTTTTCGGTCCGTCGCGCTTGGGCGCCCTTCCGCCACGGAAAATCGGACCGTTGCGGAAGTGTTTCGGGAGCCCGTTGACTGCTGACGTCATGCAAACTGACACGTGGCAGACGCCGTTAACTTAACGGCGTTAACCCTGAAACCCCGTGGTAGATGGTAGGCCCACACGAGGCCTGCCACGTCTTAAGCGGGCCGGGCCAGATGACATAGTTTGACCGGTCAACTATATAGCTGGGCTGGTCCATTAGTTAAGTGGGCCGGGCCTAACCTCTAAGGTTGACTGGTCAAAACCCAAGAAGCAAGTGGGCCGGCCAAAAACACAGGGGTCCCACTTTCTGTTAAAGGCCGGCCCATTTAGTGTGTGGGTCCACCGTATAGCAAGTGGGGGCCCAACAAGCTAGTGGGCCGGGCCAAAAACACAGTGGGTCCCACTTTCCGTTAAAGGGTCGGCCCATTTAGTTTGTGGGGTCCACCATATAGCAAGTGGGCGGCCCAACAAAATAGTGGGCGGGCCAAAAACACGGGTGGGTCCCACTTTCTGTTAAAGGGCGGCCCATTTAGTATGTGGGGCCCACCATATAGCAAGTGGTGGCCCGATAGTGGGCGGGCCACAAACACAGGTGGGTCCCACATTCCTGTTAATGGGCCGCCCATTTGGTATGTGGGGTCCACCATATAGAAAGTGGGCCGGCCCAACAAGATAGTGGGCCAAAAACACAAGTGGGTCCCACCTTCCTATTAAAGGGCCGCCCATTTGGTGTGTGGGGTCCACCATATAGAAAGTGGGCCGGCCCAACAAGATAGTGGGCCGGGCCAAAAACACAGTGGGTCCCACCTTCCTATTAAAGGGCCGGCCCATTTACCATGTGGGACCACCATAGAGCAAGTGGGCGGCCCAATAAGCATGTGGATCCCATTATCGTGTAACCGGGCCGGCCTACTAAAGAAGTGGGCCGGCCCAAAATGAAAGTGGGTCCCACACTACTGTAAGTGGGCCGGCCCAATCTGTTGTAGGGCCCTACTTGTTTGACTAGTCAACTTGCATTAAATTTCATGAGCCTAAAATCTGATTTCAATGATACACACAAGTACATACACAAATAAAACAAATAGGAAAATTACAAGGCAATTAATGTGCCCAAATAAAAAAATTACATAGAATCATTGAGGACTTCTATTAGCATCATCAATAACACGTTGACATTTGGCAATCGCCTTGATTGAATCTTGTGTACTCTTTGTCAACATATCAGCTACAGATCTTAAAGCAGCAATACCATGTCTTTTATAAAGTACAGCCTTGAGATATTTACTGTCTGATGAAAGAAATGGTCTAGGTTGACGGCTATGAGAAGATGCATCAGAAGAAAGATCAGAACTTTTTGTGGGCCTCACTGGTAATGAAGATTGCTTCATCACAACTGCATTCTGATAATAATGCAAAAAGAGTTAAACGATGAACTATGCAAACATTTATTATGCAATGTAGATATAAGATAATAACAAGTTGCATAAATAAGACATGTATGGAACTTGTACTAAGCACAAACTTACATCATAATGTTGCACAGGGTCGCTACAGATCCTTTTTTGGCGACTATCTTCTAATGATGACTGCTTCATTAAAACTGCATTCTGGTAACATTGTAAACATAGTTACAACAATTAACTATTCAAACATGTATTACGCAATGTAGAGATCAGATAACAACATGTAGCAGAAATAAGCACAAGATAAGATAAGATGCATGTACTAAGCACATACTGGCTCACTGCAGGTCCTTCTCTTGCGTGCACTAGTCGTGGTCAACATGCCTATCATTTTAGGTTCAGCCATCAAGTGAAATGCTAATCCTCCTGCTCCATTGTCCTTAATCTGTGTTTAGATATCACATTTAAGACCAAGTCAGCTGGTTTCAAATAACAAAAAACTTGAGCTGCCAAATGAATAAGCCAATATTTACCAGATATCAGATTAAAACCAACTAGATGTTGCTTTGCATGAGATACGAATTTCAGACATTCAGATTTAGAGTAGGGTAATGCCAAGGTTTTACACATAAAGTAAACTGGCATTAAGAATGACCAAATGTCAGGTTCAAATCACCCTCGAAGTTTCTCCAAGACAAGCATATCAAATAGGCAGAAACATAGTAAAGCATGAATGGCATTGCTATGGCAGGGTTCCAAGTGTTAATCTCTTGCATAAGGAACAATGCATATAGGTTATAGATAATAACGGAAGTAAACTGCCAAAATTACCAACCACGAACTCAGATTCCAACCTTACCTAGCGTCCCCGCTGTTAATGTTGGATGTTCTAATAAGTGTTTCGCATGATCAATCCCTAGGAAAAATAACATTGACAAGTCAGTCTACGATAATACAAAGACCAGACATGCACGCAGCAATAACTATATAAGCTAAAGACGAGGTATAAGAGCAAGCAGATTGGAAATGCACATAGCATGATTATAAAAGCAGTGTGAGAATAGCAGACACGAGAAAACAGCTAGCGGTGAGCTAATGACGTGGTATAAGAACAAGCAGATTGGAAATGCCCATAGCACGACTATAAAAGCAGTGCGACAATAGCATGCAGTACAAAAACAGTTGGCAGCAAATGAATGGGTACAAGGCTATAAATATGTGGATGCACACAGGTGTCAGTAGAATGAACAGGATGGTAGCGACCGGATAATGCTTTTGTACTGTACAATATTTAAACAAACTTCATGCGAAGCAACACATCAAGAAAGTTAACGGCATATGAGATCTGCAAATAACTACACAAAACATGGCTAAAGAAACACCGCGATCTAACGGGCCAGCGTACTAACCAAGCTGCGGCGGGGTGGACGGGGGCGGCAACTTGCATTCCAGCGGCGGCGAACGCGGGAGACGATGAATCGACCCTGTTTCAGTAGAAGCGGGCGTTAGTGAAGCAGATCTGGTTGGCTGGCAAGGTATTCGGTGAAGTTGATACAGCCGCTGCGGCGAGGTAGTCGGTGGCGAGGTCGGCGGTGAAGCAGATCCGTCGGTGGCGAGGTCGGCGGTGAAGCAGATCCGTCGGTGGCGAGGTCGGCGGTGAAGCAGATCCGTCGGTGGCGAGGTCGGCGGTGAAGCAGATCCGTCGGTGACGAGGGCGGCGGGGGAGCGGATCAGGTGGGTGGACAGCCAACACGATCAAGGCTACGCTGTGGAGGAGTATGCCGGCGGCGAAGCAGATCTAGTACTGTAGAGAGTCAGAGCTTTGGCGTGTGAGAGTATTTTTGAGCTAATGGGGCGAATGGTTGGTGGGTGGGTGTGGGCCTGTGGGGAGGGTTCGGGATCTAGGCAAGATATTTCATTGTTACCGAATGAGCCCTCCATGGTCGGTGGGTTGTAGCTTCCGGACCAGGGTTAAAAGGGTAAAACTGGTCACGGGATTTTCGAATGGATGCGGCGGGATGATTTGGCGCGCGGCCGAAATTTTCAGTTTCAAGCTACGAGCAGAACGACAAAAATAATGTTCTTCCCCAGGGAGCTCTCATTTCTTCCTCTTCTCTTTCTCTCTCGAGTCTCTCCCACTCCCCCGGCTCCTCTCCCCCTTCTCTCCGGCGGCCTCGCCGGCCGGAGACGAGGCCGACTTCTCTCTGTATATTGTACACCCTCCGAACTAAATTAATTGATTCAACTTTCCTTAGACGTGTATGTATCTAGAGTAAAAACATGTGTGGATACATCCATATTTAGATAAGCAAAGTTGAGTCAGCTAATTTGGATCCGAGGGAGTTAGTGTTGTTGTAAGCTTAGATCCAGTGTTTCCCATGAGCAGAATGGCGCAATGGAGTCGGGGATCTCGTCATCGGCTTCAGATCTGGCCTATGGTGAATCTGGCGGATCTTGCCGGCCAAACCCCGATCTGGTGCCATCAATGTGATGGCGCTAACGGTGAGGCTTGCTTTGGTCAGTGCTTCAGATCTGGCCAATGGGGAAGTCAAGCTGCTAAAGTTCACAAGCTCGGGGCATACGACGGCGTCATCCGTCTTGCCCGTGCACATCTTGGACTTTCAGCGGCCCTTCTCAGAGCCAATATGCCGTTGCTGAGGCCCTTCTTCTCCTTCGTCCTGGCGACTACCGGCGACACCGTCCCAAGTGGTGCGTCCCCGGCGACGGAGTTGCTGGAAAGGATGCGGAGCAGAGATCTGATGTGCGGTCGAGAAGGACTCGATTGATTTTCTTCTATATGTTTTGGGGTCCTTTTTGTAAAGTTGCAGGTTCTATTAGTTATTGTCTAGTACTTTTGGTCCTCTATGTAATTTTTTGGACTAGTTTCCATTGGCACTGATAAACTTGAATTTTGACAAGTTCACGGGGAAAAAAATTCCTTTGCACATATGGCCTATCATGTATAAACATTCTTGAGATTTAAACTATATGTAATGTGCCATGCATTAACCCTAAACCATATATATGTAACTAACCCTAGCTGATCAAACCCTACTTAATTAAAACAAATAACCCTAAACTATACGCATGCACTTTATGCGCAAAGGCGCGGGTGCCTCTAATAATGTGTGTGCGCACTCGATCGATGATCCCTAAACCTTATACAACCCTGAAACCCTAATCCCTAATCCCTAAACCCTAAACACCCTAAACACTAAACCCTAGACCCTAAACCCTAACCCTAACCCTAAACCCTAATTAAACCCTATATATAGGCCAACGACACTTAATTGTGCATCAAGCAGGCCAGGGGTGCCTCGCGGTCCTCTAATTAAATTAAATGTGCCATGCATTAACCCTAAACCATATATATGTAACTAACCATAGCTAATCAACCCTACTTAATGAAAACACATAACCCTAAACTATACTAGCTATAACCCGATCTAATAAAAACATGCTCTATATATAGCAGCTAGCTAGCAAACCGTAGATTAACACCAATTAATATATACATGGCCTATATCGATCATGTTGTATGATGGCGTGTAACTCACACGTTCGTTGGGAACCCCAAGAGGAAGGTATGATGCGCACAGTAGCAAGTTTTCCCTCAGAAAGAAACCAAGGTTTAATCGAACCAGTAGGAGCCAAGAAGCACGTTGAAGGTTGATGGTCGCGAAATGTGATGCGGCGCAACACCAGGGATTCCGGCGCCAACGTGGAACCTGCACAACACAACCCAAGTACTTTGTCCCCAACGTGAGGTTGTCAATCTCACCGGCTTGCTGTAACAAAGGATTAAGCGTATCGAGTGGAAGATGTTTGCAAAGAAAACAAAACAAGTAGATTGTATGCTATGTAAAGAATAGGACCGGGGTCCACAGTTCACTAGAGGTGTCTCTCCCATAAGATAAAAGCATGTTGGGTGAACAAATTACAGTCGGGCAATTGACAAATAGAGAAAGGCATAACAATGCATATACATGACATGGTAAATATAGTGAGATTTAATCCGGGCATTACGACAAAGAACATAGACCGCCATCCAACTGCATCTATGCCTAAAAAGTCCACCTTCAGGTTATCGTCCGAACCCCCTCCAGTATTAAGTTGCAAAGCAACAGACAATTGCATTAAGTATTGTGCGTAATGTAATCAACAACTACATCCTTAGACATAGCATCAATGTTTTATCCCTAGTGGCAACAGCACATCACAACCTTAGAACTTTCTGTCACTGTCCCAGGTATCAATGAAGGCATGAACCCACTATCGAGCATAATTACTCCCTCTTGGAGTTAAGAGTAAAAACTTGGCCAGAGCCTCTACTAATAACGGAGAGCATGCAAGATCATAAACAACACATGAACAATAGATTGATAATCACCATAATCATAGTACTCTCTATCCATCGGATCCCGACAAACACAACATATAGAATTACATATAGATGATCTTGATCATGTTAGGCAGCTCACAAGATCCAACAATGAAGCACAACAAGGAGAAGACGACCATCTAGCTACTGCTATGGACCCATGGTCCAGGGGTGAACTACTCACTCATCACTCCGGAGGCGATCATGGCGATGAAGAGTCCTCCGGAGATGAATCCCTCTCCGGCAGGGTGCCGGATCTCCGAATCCCCCGAGATGGGATTCGCGGCGGCGGCGTCTCTAAGGTTTTCCGTATCGTGGCTCTCGGTCGGGGTTTCGCGACGGGAGCTTTAAGTAGGCGGAAGGTCAACGCGAGGGCCACACGAGGGGCCCAGGGGGGGGGGCCGCGCGGCCAGGCCGGGCCGCCGGCCACCCCGCTGCCTCGTGGCCCCACGTTAGGTCTTCGGTCTTCTGGAAGCTTCGTGCAAAAATAGGACCCTGGGCGAAAGTTTCGTCCAATTCCGAGAATATTTCTTTACTAGGATTTCTGAAACCAAAAAGAAAACCAACTGGCTCTTCGGCATCTTGTTAATAGGTTAGTTCCGAAAATGCATAAATATGACATATAATGTGCATAAAACATGTAGGTATCATCAATAAAGTAGCATGGAACATAAGAAATTATCGATACGTTGGAGACGTATCAGCATCCCCAAGCTTAGTTCTGCTCGTCCCGAGCAGGTAAAACGATAACAAAGATAATTTCTGAAGTGACATGCCATCATAATCTTGATCATACTATTTGTAAACATATGTAATGAATGCAGCGATCAAAGCAATGGTAATGACATGAGTAAACAACTGAATCATATAGCAAAGACTTTTCATGAATAATACTTCAAGACAAGCATCAATAAGTCTTGCATAAGAGTTAACTCATAAAGCAATAAATCAAAGTAAAGGTGTTGAAGCAACACATAAGAAGATTAAGTTTCAGCGGTTGCTTTCAACTTGTAACATGTATATCTCATGGATATTGTCAACATAAAGTAATATAACAAGTGCAATATGCAAGTATGTAGGAATCAATGCACAGTTCACACAAGTGTTTGCTTCTTAAGGTGGAAGGAGATAGGTAAACTGACTCAACAATAAAAGTAAAAGAATGGTCCTTCAAAGAGGAAAGCATCGATTGCTGTATTTGTGCTAGAGCTTTTATTTTGAAAACATGAAACAATTTTGTCAACGGTAGTAATAAAGCATATGAGTTATGTAAATTATATCTTACAAGTTGCAAGCCTCACGCATAGTATACTAATAGTGCCCGCACCTTGTCCTACTTAACTTGGACTACCGGATCTTTGCATGCCATGTTTCAACCAAGTGTCACAAAGGGGTACCTCCATGCCGCCTGTACAAAGGTCCAAGGAGAATGCTCGCATTTCGGATTTCTCGCTTTTGATTATTCTCAACTTAGACATCCATACCGGGACAACATGGACAACAGATAATGGACTCCTCTTTAATGCATAAGCATGTAGCAAAGTTATTATTCTCATATGAGATTGAGGATATATGTCCAAAACTGAAACTTCCACCATGATTCATGGCTTTAGTTAGCGGCCCAATGTTCTTCTCTAACAATTTTGCATGCTCCAACCACTAAAATGATAGACCTTCAGACAAGACGGACATGCATAGCAACTCACATGATATTCAACAATAGTTGATGGCGTTCCCCAGAAGCATGGTTATCGCACAACAGGCAACTTAATAAAATATAAAGTGCATAAGTACATATTCAATACTACGATAGTTTTTAAGGCTATTTTGTCCCATGAGCTATATATTGCAAAGGTGAATGATGGAATTTTAAAGGTAGCACTCAAGCAATTTACTTTGGAATGGCGGATAAATACCATGTAGTAGGTAGGTATGGTGGACACAAATGGCATAGTGGTTGGCTCAAGGATTTTGGATGCATGAGAAGTATTCCCTCTCGATACAAGGTTTAGGCTAGCAAGGTTATTTGAAGCAAACTCAAGGATGAACAAGTGCAGCAAGACTCACATAAAAGACATATTGTAAACATTATAAGACTCTACACTGTCTTCCTTGTTGTTCAAAACTCAATACTAGATATTATCTAGACCTTAGAGAAACCAAATATGCAAATCAAATTTTAGCAAGCTCTATGTATTTCTTCATTAATGGGTGCAAAGCATATGATGCAAGAGCTTAAACATGAGCACAACAATTGCCAAGTATCACATTATCCAAGACATTTTTAGAATTACTACATGTAGCATTTTCCAATTCCAACCATATAACAAATTAACGAAGAAGAAACTTCGCCTTGAACATTATGAGTAAAGCCTAAGGACACATGTGTCCATATGCAACAGCGGAGCGTGTCTCTCTCCCACAAAGTGAATGCTAGGATCCATCTTATTCAAACAAAAACAAAAACGAAAACAAACCGACGCTCCAAGTAAAGAACACCAGATGTGACTGAATAAAAATATAGTTTCAGGGGAGGAACCTGATGATGTTGTCGATGAAGAAGGGGATGCCTTGGGCATCCCCAAGCTTAGATGCTTGAGTCTTCTTAAAATATGCAGGGATGAACCACGGGGGCATCCCCAAGCTTAGAGCTTTCACTCCTCTTGATCTTAGTATATCATTCTCCTCTCTTGACCCTTGAAAACTTCCTTCACACCAAACTTCAAGCAAACTCATTAGAGGGTTAGTGCATCATTAATAATTCACACATTCAGAGGTGACACAATCATTCTTTTCACTTCTGGACATTGCATAATGCTACTGGACATTAATGGATCAAAGAAATAAATCCAACATAGCAAAAGAGGCAATGCGAAATAAAAGGCAGAATCTGTCAAAAACAGAACAGTCCGTAAAGACGAATTTATAAATGGCACCAGACTTACTCAAATGGAAAAACTCAAAACTAATGAAAGTTGCGTATATATCTGAGGATCACGCTCGTAAATTGGCAGATTTTTTCGAATTTTCTACAGGGAATTGTGCCCAGATTCGTGACAGACAGCAATGCTGTTTCTGCGCAGCAATCCCAAATATAACATCAACTTTGACATAGAAACTTTACTTGGCACAAAAACATGATAAGGAGAGGTTGCTACAGTAGTAAACAACTTCCAAGACTCAACAAAACAAAAAATTGCTGTAGGTAAAAACATGGGTTGTCTCCCATAAGCGCTTTTCTTTAACGCCTTTCAGCTAGGCGCAGAAAGTGCAAATCAAGTAACATCGAGAGTAGAAGCATCAACATCATTACCAGGGGTGTTGGGAGTTTTCTCAACAATGCATTGTATCTGGTCTATATAAGTAACTCCTCTCTCATTGCTCCTAGGCTTACTATTCTCATCAAACAAATTTTCAGGAACAAGCCAAGCATAGTTATTTTCCAAAGCTTCATGCATCCCTAGTAGTTTACTAGGTATTGGCGCTTTAATTTCCCTACCATCATTAACATTATTAGTATACTTAATTCTATCCATATCCATCTTTTCAAGTATTTGTTTAAAATTAGGAAAGAAACCAAGCCTCTTATGCTTAATAAAAACTTTTCTAGCTTCTTTAACTATATCCTCAAATTCTCTAACAAGGACTTTTAAAACAAAATTTCTCTTTTCCCCCATCTCCATATCCGAAAGTGTAAGAAACATATGTTGTATTATGGGATTGAGATTAACAAATCTAGTTTCTAACATGTGTATCAAACAGGCAGAAGCACTTTCATAAGTAGGAGCAGTTTTTAATAATGGTATATCTTCAAAATCTTCATCCATACTAACATGGGTGAAAAATTCTTCTATATTATCTCTTCCAATGATACACCCTCGTCCTACCGGTATCTCTTCCAAAGTAAACTTAGGATTAAGCATGATGAAATAAGCAAAAAGTAAACTAGGCAAACAAAGTAAAGACAAGTAACTAATTTTTTTGTGTTTTTGATATAGAGAGCAAGACAGTAAATAAAGTAAAACTAGCAACTAATTTTTTTGTATTTTGATTTAGTGCAGCAAACAAAGTAGTAAATAAAATAAAGCAAGACAAAAACAAAGTAAAGAGATTGAGAAGTGGAGACTCCCCTTGCAGCGTGTCTTGATCTCCCGGCAACAGAAAAAGAGCTTGATGGCGTGTAACTCACACGTTCGTTGGGAACCCCAAGAGGAAGGTATGATGCGCACAGTAGCAAGTTTTCCCTCAGAAAGAAACCAAGGTTTAATCGAACCAGTAGGAGCCAAGAAGCACGTTGAAGGTTGATGGTCGCGAAATGTGATGCGGCGCAACACCAGGGATTCCGGCCAACTAGGAACCTGCACAACACAACCCAAGTACTTTGTCCCAACGAAACAGTGAGGTTGTCAATCTCACCGGCTTGCTGTAACAAAGGATTAAGCGTATCGAGTGGAAGATGTTTGCAAAGAAAACAGTAAAACAAGTAGATTGTATGCTATGTAAAGAATAGGACCGGGGTCCACAGTTCACTAGAGGTGTCTCTCCCATAAGATAAAAGCATGTTGGGTGAACAAATTACAGTCGGGCAATTGACAAATAGAGAAAGGCATAACAATGCATATACATGACATGGTAAATATAGTGAGATTTAATCCGGGCATTACGACAAAGAACATAGACCGCCATCCAACTGCATCTATGCCTAAAAAGTCCACCTTCAGGTTATCGTCCGAACCCCCTCCAGTATTAAGTTGCAAAGCAACAGACAATTGCATTAAGTATTGTGCGTAATGTAATCAACAACTACATCCTTAGACATAGCATCAATGTTTTATCCCTAGTGGCAACAACACATCACAACCTTAGAACTTTCTGTCACTGTCCCAGGTATCAATGAAGGCATGAACCCACTATCGAGCATAATTACTCCCTCTTGGAGTTAAGAGTAAAAACTTGGCCAGAGCCTCTACTAATAACGGAGAGCATGCAAGATCATAAACAACACATGAACAATAGATTGATAATCACCATAATCATAGTACTCTCTATCCATCGGATCCCGACAAACACAACATATAGAATTACATATAGATGATCTTGATCATGTTAGGCAGCTCACAAGATCCAACAATGAAGCACAACAAGGAGAAGACGACCATCTAGCTACTGCTATGGACCCATGGTCCAGGGGTGAACTACTCACTCATCACTCCGGAGGCGATCATGGCGATGAAGAGTCCTCCGGAGATGAATCCCCTCTCCGCAGGGTGCCGGAGGCGATCTCCGAATCCCCCGAGATGGGATTCGCGGCGGCGGCGTCTCGTAAGGTTTTCCGTATCGTGGCTCTCGGTACTGGGGGTTTCGCGACGGGGCTTTAAGTAGGCGGAAGGTCAACGCGAGGGGCCACACGAGGGGCCAGGGCCGCGCGGCCAAGGGTGGGCGCGCCGGCCACCCCCGGCTGCCTCGTGGCCCCACTTCGTTAGGTCTTCGGTCTTCTGAAGCTTCGTGCAAAAATAGGACCCTGGGCGTTTCGTCCAATTCCGAGAATATTTCTTTACTAGGATTTCTGAAACCAAAAACAGCAGAAAACAGCAACTGGCTCTTCGGCATCTTGTTAATAGGTTAGTTCCAGAAAATGCATAAATATGACATATAATGTGCATAAAACATGTAGGTATCATCAATAAAGTAGCATGGAACATAAGAAATTATCGATACGTTGGAGACGTATCATTGTATAACATATCCCTGAGATTCATTAATTAATTATATAATTATCGTGATAAATTAATTAACTTTAATTTTGACAAGTTCTCTCGAATGAAAACACATTTGATTAAGTTGCCTCATAATATATATATATATATATAATTAGTGTGCATGCATGGCCTACCATGCATTCGTGCATATATTTTAATGTATATTTGAACATATTCTTGGGGATTTCAATCTCTCTCTCTCGATCATCTATATATCGTTGGTGGCCAAAAAACACACATATATATATATATATGCATGCAATTTATGCGTAAAGGCGCGGGTGCCTCTAATAATGTGTGTGCGCACTCGATCGATGATCCCTAAACCTTAAACAACCCTAAAACCTTAAATCCCTAATCCCTAAACCCTAAACACCCTAAACACTAAACCCTAAACCCTAGACCCTAAACGTACCCTAACCCTAACCCTAACCCTAAACCCTAGCTAATCCTAAACCCCAATTAAACCCTATGTATAGGCCAACGACACTTAATTGTGCATCGATCGAGCGGGTCATGGGTGCCTCGTGATCCTCTAATAAAATTAAATGTGCCATGCATTAACCCTAAACCATATATATGTAACTAACCCTAGCTAATCAACCCTACTTAATTAAAACACATAACCCTAAACTATACTAGCTAGCTATAACCCGATCTAATAAAAACATGCTCTATATATAGCAGCTAGCTAGCAAACCGTAGATTAACACCAATTAAAATATACATGGCCTATATCGATCATGTTGTATAACATATCCCTGAGATTCATTAATTAATTATATAATTATCGTGATAAATTAATTAACTTGAACTTTGACAAGTTCTCTCGAATGAAAACACATTTGATTAAGTTGCCTCATAATATATATATAATTAGTGTGCATGCATGGCCTACAATGCATTCGTGCATATATTTTAATGTATATTTGAACATATTCTTGGGGATTTCAATCTCTCTCTCTCGATCATCTATATATCGTTGGTGGCCAAAAAACACACATATATATGCATGCAATTTATGCGTAAAGGCGCGGGTGCCTCTAATAATGTGTGTGCGCACTCGATCGATGATCCCTAAACCTTAAACAACCCTAAAACCTTAAATCCCTAATCCCTAAACCCTAAACACCCTAAACACTAAACCCTAAACCCTAGACCCTAAACGTACCCTAACCCTAACCCTAACCCTAACCCTAAACCCTAGCTAATCCTAAACCCCAATTAAACCCTATGTATAGGCCAACGACACTTAATTGTGCATCGATCGAGCGGGTCATGGGTGCCTCGTGATCCTCTAATAAAATTAAATGTGCCATGCATTAACCCTAAACCATATATATGTAACTAACCCTAGCTAATCAACCCTACTTAATTAAAACACATAACCCTAAACTATACTAGCTAGCTATAACCCGATCTAATAAAAACATGCTCTATATATAGCAGCTAGCTAGCAAACCGTAGATTAACACCAATTAAAATATACATGGCCTATATCGATCATGTTGTATAACATATCCCTGAGATTCATTAATTAATTATATAATTATCGTGATAAATTAATTAACTTGAACTTTGACAAGTTCTCTCGAATGAAAACACATTTGATTAAGTTGCCTCATAATATATATATAATTAGTGTGCATGCATGGCCTAGAATGCATTCGTGCATATATTTTAATGTATATTTGAACATATTCTTGGGGATTTCAATCTCTCTCTCTCTCTCTCGATCATCTATATATCGTTGGTGGCCCAAAAAACACACATATATACGCATGCACTTGATGCGTAAAGGCGCGGGTGCCTCTAATAATGTGTGTGCGCACTCGATCGATGATCCCTAAACCTTAAACAACCCTAAAACCCCTAAATCCCTAATCCCTAAACCCTAAACACCCTAAACACTAAACCCTAAACCCTAAACCCTAACCCTAACCCTAACCCTCTACCCTAGCTAACCCTAAACCCTAATTAAACCCTATGTATAGGCCAACGTCACTTAATTGTGCATCGAGCAGCCCAGGGGTGCCTCGCGGTCCTCTAATTAAATTAATTGTGCCATGCATTAACCCTAAACCATATATATGTAACTAACCCTAGCTAATTAACCCTACTTAATTAAAACACATAACCCTAAACTATACTAGATATAACCCGATCTAATAAAAACATGCTCTATATATAGCAGCTAGCTAGCAAACCGTAGATTAACACCAATTAAAATATACATGGCCTATATATATCGATCATGTTGTATAACATATCCCTCAGATTCATTAATTAATTATATAATTATCGTGATAAATTAATTAACTTGAATTTTGACAAGTTCTCTCGAATGAAAACACATTTGATTAAGTTGCCTCATAATATATATATAATTAATTAGTGTACATGCATGGCCTACCATGCATTCGTGCATATATTTTAATGTATATTTGAACATATTCTTAGGGATTTCAATCTCTCTCTCGATCATCAATATATCGTTGGTGGCCAAAAAACACACACATATATATATACGCATGCAATTTATGCGTAAAGGCGCGGGTGCCTCTAATAATGTGTGTGCGCACTCGATCGATGATCCCTAAACCTTAAACAACCCCTAAAACCTTAAATCCCTAATCCCTAATCCCTAAACCCTAAACACCCTAAACACTAAACCCTAGACCCTAGACCCTAACCCTAACCCTAACCCTAACCCTAAACCCTAGCTAACCCTAAACCCTAATTAAACCCTATGTATAGGCCAACGACACTTAATTGTGCATCGAGCAGGCCAGGGGTGCCTCGCGGTCCTCTAATTAAATTAAATGTGACATGCATTAACCCTAAACCATATATATGTAACTAACCCTAGCTAATCAACCCTACTTAATTAAAACACATAACCCTAAACTATACTAGATATAACCCGATATAATAAAAGCATGCTCTATATATAACAGCTAGCTAGCAAACCGTAGATTAACACCAATTAAAATATACATGGCCTATTATATCGATCATGTTGTATAACATATCCCTCAGATTCATTAATTAATTATATAATTATCTTGATAAATTAATTAACTTTAATTTTGACAAGTTCTCTCGAATGAAAACACGGGTGCCTCTAATAATGTGTGTGCGCACTCGATCGATGATCCCTAAACCTTAAACGTACAACCCTAAAACCCTAAATTAATTATCGATCTCCCTGTGATTCATTAATTAATTATATATATAATTATCGATGATAAATTAATTAACTTGAATTTTGACAAGTTCTCTCGTATGAAAACACATTTGATCAAGTTGCCTAGCTCATAATATATATATAATTAGTGTGCATGCATGGCCTACCATGCATTCGTGCATATATTTTGATATATATATATTTGAACATGCATATTCTTGGGGATTTCAATCTCTCTCTCTCTCGATCATCTATATATCGTTGTTGGTGGCAAAAAAATACACATATATATACGCATGCACTTTATGCGCAAAGGCGCGGGGTGCCTCTAATAATGTGTGTGCGCACTCGATCGATGATCCCTAAACCTTAAACAACCCTAAAACCCTAATCCCTAATCCCTAAACCCTAAACACCTAAACACCCTAAACCCTAAACCCTAAACCCTAAACCCTAAACCCTAAACCCTAAACCCTAAACACCCTAAACACTAATTAAACCCTAAACCCTAGACCCTAAACACTAAACCCTAAACCCTAGACCCTAAACACCGTAAACACTAAACCCTAAACCCTAAACACCCTAAACACTAATTAAACCCTAAACCATAGACCCTAAACACTAGACCCTAAACCCTAGACCCTAAACACTAAACCCTAAACCCTAAACACCCTAAACACTAATTAAACCCTAAACCATAGACCCTAAACACTAGACCCTAAACCCTAGACCCTAAACACTAAACCCTAGACCCTCTAAACACCGTAAACACTAAACCCTAAACCCTAGACCCTAGCTAAACACCCAAAACACTAAACCCTAAACCCAGCTAGCTAACCCTAAACCCTAATTAAACCCTATATATATAGGCCAACGACACTTAATTGTGCATCAAGCAGGCCAGGGGTGCCTCGCGGTCCTCTAGTTAAATTAAATGTGCCATGCATTAACCCTAAACCATATATATATAACTAACCCCTAGCTAATCAAACCCTAGTTAATTAAAACACATAACCCTAAACTATACTAGCTATAACCCGATCTAATAAAAACATGCTCTATATATAGCATGCAGCTAGCTAGCAAATTAAACGGTAGATTAAAACCAATTAATATATACATGGCCTATATCGATCATATGTTGTATAACATCTCCCTGAGATTCATTAATTAATTATATAATTATCGATGATAAATTAATTAACTTGAATTTTGACAAGTTCTCTCGAATGAAAACACATTTGATTAAGTTTCCTCATAATATATATATAATTAGTGTGCATGCATGGCCTACCATGCATGCATTCGTGCATATATTTTAAACCCTAAACCCTAGACCCTAAACCCTAACCTCCTAACCCTAAACCCTAAACCCTAATTAAACCCTATATATAGGCCAATGACACTTAATTGTGCATCAAGCAGGCCAGGGGTGCCTCGCGGTCCTCTAATTAAATTAAATGTGCCATGCATATATATGTGTTTAATTTGGGGATTTCAATCGCTCTCTCGTATGTAGCTCTCTCTACCTCTCTCTCTTTCTCTCTCTCTCTCTCTCGTTGGTGGCCAACAACACACACATGCACTTTGTGCGCAAAGGCATGCGCCTCTAATAATGTGTGCGCAGTCGATCGATCTAGTTTTGATTAATCATAGCACACAAATAAAGAAGTTGTATTTGAATCCACACAACCTAATCTAAAACACATAACCCCTAACATGGCCTAATTAATTAACCCTTCTCGATCTCTACCTAATTAGTGGAAATTGCACAAAATCAAAAGGGGTCCCTCACTAATTATGCATATCTGCTAGATTGTGATAAACTTTTGCCACATATATATTTGGTGGATGGGTGCATCTTGGCATGTAAACAATTAGTGTTTGCAAATGGCGTTGTCAAAATTTATGTACAAATGATTTCTTTCCATCCAAAGTGCATAAAATGGGAGTTTTAATGAAGAAAGTACAAATAAAACAGCTCAACATGCTTCCACACCCCGATTTTCACACGAAGTAGAGCATATTTAAAGGATAATTCCAGAGTTTTACTATTTTTCAAGCAACTTTGCTAATTTTCCCCCACTCACATGACTTTATGTCGATTTAACGAAAATATGGCGAATTTAAACTACATGGGCGGGATAGTTTGAATTGTGCGCGCGGCAAAGGGAACCGCCTATTCCTCAACCTTGTGCACGGCAAATTACACACGCAACTCCATTAAACGCCACCTACCGACCTTAATTATCACCCCGGCGGCCCGGCCGCATGACCCCCCACCCACCCGTACACAACTTATCCCCGTCCGTGCGAAGAGCTTCCCCTCCCCGTCCCGTCCGTGCGAAGAAGAAGCTTCCCCTCCCCGTCGTTCTTCTCGAGACGCACCGGCGGTCAAGTTGATCCACGGTAGGGCTGCTATCTCTAGCTCAATCATGTATCGGGCAAGACAGCCTAACGATTTATATTTTCTTGATGCTGCTAAAAAAATTCGTCAGTATGCTCGAACTAATTGGCACTTTATAGTTTTCCGCTCGATTTGTCATCGATCAATTTGTTCATTTGCGTGGGCATATAGAGTCAGTTCTGCACTCGATCCGTTAATTTGCTGAAATGCCATGGCAGAGTTTTGTACACGATCTGTTTGCTAAAATGTCGATGGGCATTTTTTGTTTTGTACTCGACATGATTGCTGAAATGCATAATCATGTAGTATAGTTTTGTACTCGATGGATATACATTTCCTACTTCGCCTTAAATTAATCACCAACCACTGTATCTCATAATTAAACAGATGGACAGAACTTGGATACTGCATGGACACTTATGTTCCCCTTCATATATAAATGGTGTTCAACCCTTTATGGGGTTTATTAGAGCTCATGATGGTCACAACCTGGACGTGTATTGCCCGCGCTGCACATGTATGAATGGTGAGAAGAGGCCTCACCCTGTAGTGGCAGATCATTTACACATTTTTGGGATGGACCGCACATATGTTAGGCGGGTTTAGCATGGTGAACCATATAATGATCCTTTAGCAGGAGAAGCAGATCTTGCTCACACTGTATGTGTGCTGGCATATGTAGTTAATTATTTATATTGATGCTGCCGCTGTTTCAATCAATAGTTTGCATTGTTGTGCAAGGTTCTGTACTCAAATTTAACTTGTTGCAGATGGATGGACGGGAAGGAGAGAAAAAGCGCTTGCTTCAGGAAACGGGTTTCAGCTCTGGGACATGTGCTGTGCCAGATGAGAAGGTAAATATGTAAAACGGCATTTGTTCAGGTTGCATCCCTTAGATGTTTGTCTAATCGGTTGATGTACTAATTGCAGAAGCATAGAGTTAAAGAGGTCTCTCAGTTTGATGGGAGATTTGAAGATGAATCTCAGTTTGATGCACCTGTGGATGGTACTGATGACGAGCCTTTCATAGACGAAGGTCCTGCACCTGAGATTATCCAGCCTACAGAAGGAGGCCGTGGACCGAGTACACAGCTTTGCGTTGAAGTGGATGCACGCCCGGAGATCATCACGGGCGTCCGGGTAGTCTCAAGACCACCCAGCCCTGATGCACCTGTGGATGGTACTGATGACGAGCCTCTCATAGACGAAGGTCCTGCACCTGAGATTATCCAGCCTACAGAAGGAGGCCGTGGACCGAGTACACAGCTTTGCGTTGAAGAGGATGCACACCCGGAGATCATCAGGGGCGTCCCGGTAGTCTCAGGACCACCCAGCCCTGATGCAAAATGTTGAGCTACTTTATGATTCGTACTCTTATGTTCTGGTGCTGTAGTATGTTATGATTTGTACGCCTTTGGCGCTAGATTAAGCATTCAGTGGATGATCGCGTTGCAAAATTCGACACCCACACAATCAGTTCATCGTACGAGTAGTAGCACAATTACTTCTACAGCGATTCCTGCCAGCGCATTAGTTGGTAGCATGAAACACTTTCAGGTACTCCCCTCTGATTCATATTAATTGACTCAATTCTGTCTAGATATGGATGTATCTAGATGCATTTGTTAACTAGACTAACAAACTTGAGTCAGTTAATATGAATCCGTGTAAACCGCCCAAGTCCTCGAGCAGCTAGTTTATTGACTCTGGACTCCAAGCCTCTCGCGGCAAGCCATCGACGAAGCTTTGACCAGATCTTGGCCCGCAATTTTTTTTTGTGTGGCGAATAGCAAAGCTTTGACCAGTTCCTCTCGGGATACAGCACGCCGGTGAGCTTGCACGGTTGCCATGAGCACTTTCCGGCGGAACTTCCTCTTCAGCGCCCTCAAGCCGCTGCTGCGAGACAGCACGCAGTGCCTCGAGGTGGACGGAATTCTGGATCTCAGGGCGGGTGGTCCGCATCGTCCGGGAACGATCTCCAGCGGGTTAACGAGGACATGCATGGCGGCCAGGGGATTTGTTTTTTGTTTTTTTTGGTTTGAGCTTGGGATTTGGGGTTTTTTCGGATAGGGGAGGAGGAACCGAGGAAGAGGAAGGAACAGCCGCGTGCTTGGCGCGTGGCGGTGTGCTTGAATTTCGAATTTTTGTGAAATGTTTCATTTCCCCGCTACAATTCGGGGGTTTCTTGACGCGCCAATGCGTCCCGCCGGGCAGCTTCAAGTAAATTTGGGGTGCCACACTATGGGCCCTAGTTTCAGTGAGACATGTAATGACTAGTCACATCAGTAAGTTCACTGTGTAATAAAATATGTTACCCCTCCCCTTTATGTAGCACCCCTTCTCTCCCGATCGAGTGCCGATTGCCGACGGATGCAAGCCGCTAGCTCGATCCCCTCCTTTCGCCTCCACCGTCCAGGCATCCAGCTTGGAGGGGCAAGCTGCATCTAGCCCAAGCGGATTAGGTAGGACTAGTAATGTTCTCTCCTTTCTCGAGATCGGTTCTTTTTTCCTCTCCTCGATATCTTGCGCATCTCTTTCCTATTCTGGGCGAAGGGGTGTCTTTCTGGTCACCCTCGAGCTGGGAGTGATTGATGGGGGTGGGGGCGGGGGCTACCTTTGCTTGGATTGGGGTGTTCTTCCTTTATTTGTCGACATTTGCAACCTTTGTAGTTTCTGCTGATCCTCACTGTATCTTTTGTCAGCTTGTACAGGAAAGGTAAGACCTCGGCGGTGGGGGCAATGGAGCGTAAGGCCACCACGCATGTGGGCAGTTGGCTGAGCCTGAGCTGCGTCCCCAGCCCCGCGAAGCAGGTACTCCGTTTGCTTATCCACTCTTTACCTTTTAAGTGTCTCTCTGCATCCTCAATCTGTTCCTGTTCTGGAATATGCTTAAAGTAGCACATGTCTTCAGCTGTTTGTGCGTAAAGCCTCTGTGACACCATGCTCTATATTCTCTGTATCAGGTTGGTACCTCCAGGTTCCGTGCTGAGGCTATGGGGAACGAGAATAGCGCCCCACCTGCTGCAGGAGCATGGCCCGATCTGCAGCACAAGAAGCGAAATGCCACTGCCGAGCTGGGCAGGGACCGCCCAGGGGTAATTTTTTTAACCAACTTACCATGATGTAGTCTGAATCTGATACTCCCTCAGATCCAAATTAATTGACTCAACTATCTGTAGATACGGATGTATCTAGATGTGTTTTAGCTCTAGATACTACTGCCTCCATCCCAAAGCTTTGGGCTTATATTATTTTTAGAAAGTCAAACTATACCATGTTTGACTAAGCTTTTACCAAAAATCAGTAACATGCAAAATACAAAATTAATATCATTAAATAGATAATAAAATATATTTTCCTACGGTATCTACACAGTATTATATTTGTTGATAGAATGTTCTAAAATTTTGGTCAAACTTTGCTTGTTTTGATTTCTCAAAAATAAATAAGGCTTAAGCTTTTGGATGGTGGTAGTACATTCATATCTAGACAAAGCTGAGTTAACTAGTTTTTTGTCTGTCCATAGCTAGTGTTCACGCTGCAAAAGGCTAAGAGCATCCACTATATGCATCAGTCTATCTCATACAGTAATTCAATATCACTGCTGAGGTCTGCCTTTTGTTTTGCTATTCATATGCAGACTGAAACTTTAGGGCCTTTACTCAAAAGGAAGATCAAAACTGCGGCTGATCAGGCTGCCAGTATGTTGATGCCGCCCCCATCTTCTAAATGCCTCTACAAGCACAAGGCCACGCGCCAGCTGGGTGGTGATCTTTTAATGAATATGGTATATTTTCTTAATCCACAAAACATGCCTTGATTTTTCTCTGTTTATTGTCGGTTTTTTCTATGCTTGCCAAAAGTTTACAACAACAACAACAACAACAACCAAGCCTTTCAGTCCCAAACAAGTTGGGGTAGGCTAGAGTTGAAACCCATAAGATCTCGAAGCCAAAAGTTTAGAAACACCAAATTCGTTTGCTTACAATCATCATACAGTAATGTTCATCTACTCCAGTTCCCCTAACCCAACAAAAAATGATGTTAATTACGATTTTTAGATTAAAAGAGCACCATTAGGCGCTGTTAATTACGACTTTGAGATTAAAATGTCATTTGCAATTGTTAATTACAATTTTGAGACAAATGGTTAGTTTAACCTCGATCTCTTCTGCTCTCCATTTATCCCAACCGAACAAAAATTTAACCATTCCATTCCTCTGAAATGGAACCATTCCATTCCATTCCACGCTGTTTCAGAACCGAACACACCCTTGCATTGTTGTGAACTGTTGTCCATACACGGCCATACCCTTCCACTTACATCCAGCACTATATGCATCAGTCTGTCTCAGAGTCATTCAATATCACTGCTGAGATCTGTTCCCATTCTTATGCAGGCTGAAACTGCTGCGCCTTTACTCAAGTGGATGCAAAATGAGGCTAATGAGGCTGCTGTGAGGACGATGGTGCCGGCACCATCTTCCGAAAACCTCTACAAGCACGAGGCCATGGGCCAGCTGGGTGGTGACCTTTTAATGAATCTGGTATATTTTCTTAATCCACATACATGATTTCATTATTATCTGTTTAATTACTGTTGGCTTTGTCTAATGCTTACCAAAAGTTCAGAAACACTGCGTTTGCTTACAATCATCATACACTAATTTTTCACTTTTCAGTCTGTCTCATCCAGTATATAAACTGTTGATTTCCATTGGCTTCTTTTGTAATCATTTGCATTGTTGTCAACTGTTCTCTATGCACAACCCTATTCTTCCACTTACACTCGCACTATTTGCATCAGTCTATCTCATAGATTTATTAAATATCAATGATGAGTTCTGTTGCTATTCATATGCAGGATGAAACTTCTGTGCCTCTACTCAAATGGATAAAAAATGATCCTGATGAGGCTGCTGTGAAGACGATGGTGCCGCCACCATCTTCTGAAAACCTCCTCAAGCACAAGGCCACGGGCCAGCTGGGTGGTACCCTTTTCAGTAAGCAGGTATATTTTCTTAATCCTCATACATGATTTGATTTTTGTCTGTTTATTGCCGGCTTTGTCTAATGCTTACCAATAGTTCAGAAACACACACACCTATTGATAAGGGGTGGCCCGATCTTCTCAGTAAGCAACGGTGGTGATGATGATCACGGGTGATGGCAGCGGAGATACACGACGATGAAGTGGATGATAACTTGTATGACGCAACGAGATCTCTCGATTGGTCCCTGTCGCCAATGCAACAGCTCTCAACCCTGCAAGATATTCGCAACTCCACACACTTGCGCACGTAGCCGCCGACCACGAAGCGGTAAGTTGCAACCGTCTAATTCCCAATGGAACAGCAGATCACACAAGACTTAAACAGGATCTACACAATATCCAAGCAATATGGTGTAGGGAATTCAATAGTTTTGCAGAGCAAACAACTAAGAACTAGGGTTTATCTTAAACGTGGTCTAAAGCAGCTAGGGGGCGTCATGGGCACTTATATAGGCGTCCGGGACGAGTTCTGGTCGAAAAGATACAAAAATAACCGACCCAGAATAGATCTGGTCGAGACAGACTCGGACGCGTCCGGTCTGGGATCCGGTCGACCGGGCTGTGGACCGGCCGGTCCGGTTGGCGGCCGGTCAACCGGGCTGTGGACCGGATGGTCCGGTCAGTGGTCCGGTCAACCGGGATGACCGGAAACTGCGAAGTTTCCGGTTTCCGTCCGGTACGAGGGGCGTCCTCGGTTGCCCGTTGGCGGCCGGTCGACCGGGCCAGGGACCGGGCTGGCCGGTCTGGGGGCCGGTCTGACCGGGTTCTGGACCGGCCTGGACTTCTTCTTCTCCTCTCGCGCATGCCTCCCGCTCCTCCCTCGCGCGTCCATGAGATATCTTCATGTCCAGCTCCATGTCCAGCTTCACGGCCATCTTGACGTCCGTCTTCATGTCCAGCTGCTCCTCTCCTCGTGCGATGCTCGTCTCCTCTTGATACCTGATGATACATAAGTAATAGGACTTAGGCAGTATAAAGTTCTCATCAATCAAAGTATCGTTTAGGAACAAGTTCACCTGTTGTTTAAGTAGCTTCGCACGAGCTCGTGTCATTGGTCCAATCCTGACTTCATTGGACTTGAGCTTCACAGCAGGTTCATCTTCAGTTGGTAATGACGGAGGTAGTAGTGAGGTAGGGATGTCCTCATCATCTCCCCCCCTTCAAAAGGCGTCGACCCCGACGCTCCAAGGTCTTCTCCGTCATATGGTGTCAAATCAGCAACATTGAAAGAATTACTGACACCAAACTCATCCTCTGGAAGATCTATCGAGTATGCATTATCATTGATCTTGGCAAGCACTTTGTAAGGACCAGCACCACGAGGCTTCAACTTAGACTTCCTCAGCTTCGGGAACCTATCCTTGCGAAAATGTACCCAGACCAAATCACCAGGCTTGAACAACATCTCCTTGCGCTTCTTATTCATCCTTGCAGCATTGCTCTTGCCTTTCTTCTCAATCAACTCTTTAGTCTTCTCATGAATCTTCTTCACATAATCTGCCCTCTTTGATGCCTCCATATTAACTCTCTCATGTATGGGCAAAGGCAACAAGTCAAGTGGAGTAATGGGTTTGAAACCATACACCACCTCAAAAGGACATAGCTCCGTGGTAGAATGTACCGCCCTGTTGTAAGCAAACTCCACATGCGGCAAACACTCTTCCCACTCCTTCAAGTTCTTCTTGATCATGGATCTCAACAGTTGTGACAATGTTCTATTCACCACTTCAGTTTGACCATCAGTTTGGGGATGACAAGTAGTGCTGAACAGCAGCTTCGTCCCCAGCTTTCTCCAAAGCGTCTTCCAGAAGTAGCTCATAAACTTCACGTCACGATCAGAAACAATAGTCTTCGGGACTCCATGTAGACGTACAATCTCCCTGAAAAACAGGTTAGCAATATGCGACGCATCGTCGCTCTTGTGGCAGGCAATAAAGTGGGACATCTTAGAGAATCTATCCACTACCACAAATATAGAATCATGGCCTCTCTTAGTACGCGGCAAACCCAACACAAAATCCATACTAATATCCTCCCATGGTGTAGTAGGTGCCGGTAAAGGAGTATACAAACCGTGAGGCTTCAGCTTGGACTTGGACTTGTTGCAAGTAATGCATCTCCTCACATATCTATCCACGTCCCGCCTCATCTTTGGCCAATAAAAGTGGTCAGCTAGCATGAGTAGCGTCTTCTCACGCCCAAAGTGACCCATCAAACCTCCAGCATGTGATTCCTGCAATAAGAGCAAACGCACAGACGATTCTGGAACACATAGTTTGTTAGCCCTAAACAAGAACCCATCATGTATGTGATATTTTTCCCATGCTTTACCAAGAGCACATAAGCGATATGGTTCAGCAAAATCATGATCAGTGGCATACAAATCACATAGTATCTCTAAACCAGGAATTTTAACATCAAGTTGAGTTAATAGCATATTCTTCCTAGATAGAGCATCAGCAACAATATTATCTTTTCCCTTCTTATGCTTAATAATGTATGGAAAAGACTCAATGAACTCAACCCACTTAGCTAGACGCTTATGCAAAGTAGATTGGGCTTTCAGGTATTTCAAAGCTTCATGATCAGAATGTATGATAAACTCTTTTGGCCACAAGTAATGTTGCCAAACCTCAAGAACTCTAATTAAAGCATACAATTCTTTATCATATATAGGATAGTTCAACTTAGCACCAGAAAGTTTCTCAGAAAAATATGCAATTGGGCGACCCTCTTGCATCAACACACCACCAATTCCAATACCACTAGCATCACATTCAATCTCAAATTGTTTATTGAAATCAGGAAGTGCAAGCAACGGTGCAGAAGTTAACAATCGTTTCAGTTCATCAAATGCATGATCTTGGGCTGCGCCCCACTCAAAGACAACACCCTTTTTAGTCAAATCATTCAAAGGTGCAGCAATAGTAGAAAAATTGGGCACAAAACGGCGATAAAACCCAGCTAGACCATGAAAACTTCTAACTTGACTCACATTCATGGGAGTAGGCCAATTTTGAATAGCTTCAATTTTAGACACATCTACTTCTACTCCATGCTTAGAGACAACATAACCCAGAAATATGACCTTATCTTTGCAAAATGTGCACTTCTCAAGATTACCATAGAGTTGATTATCACGCAACACTTGCAAAACATGTCGAATATGTATAGTATGATCAGATTCATTGCGGCTGTAGATTAATATGTCATCAAAATACACAACCACAAATTTGCCAATAAAGTCACGCAAAACATGGTTCATCAGTCTCATGAAAGTGCTAGGTGCATTAGTCAAACCAAAAGGCATTACTAACCACTCATATAAACCAAATTTTGTTTTAAAGGCTGTTTTCCACTCATCCCCTTCTTTCATCCTAATTTGATGATAACCACTACGCAAATCAATTTTAGAGAACACAGCAGCACCACTCAATTCATCTAACATATCCTCTAAACGGGGAATAGGATGACGATATCGAATAGTAATGTTGTTTATAGCTCTACAATCTACGCACATACGCCAAGTACCATCTTTCTTAGGAACTAGAATAACAGGAACAACACAAGGACTAAGGCTTATGCGAATATAACCTTTGTCGAGTAGCGCTTGTACTTGCTTCTGTATCTCCTTCGTCTCTTCGGGATTAGTGCGATATGGCGCCCTATTGGGCAGCGATGCTCCGGGAATCAAGTCAATTTGATGCTCAATACCTCGCAATGGTGGTAGTCCTGCGGGTACCTCCTCCGGAAACACGTCGCCGAATTCCTGCAAAACATTAGAAACACCAAGAGGAAGAGGGGTCATGTCGTTAGAAACCAAAACCGTACCCCTGTACAAAAGCACAAGAGGCATGGCCGTAGGATCCTCACTAAATTCTCTCATGTCTTCTTTGGTGGCTAATGAGACTAAGGAATTCACTCTCTCACTTTTCGTTATATCACTCACGACATTACAATTCTCTCGCCTATCTAGAGGTGCATCCTCCAAATTCACTTCGATCTTCTGACGAGACTCATTGACAATTTGTTGTGGTGACATAGGCTGTAAGTTAATTTTCTTGCCCTTGTACTCCAAGTGATATGTATTGGCACGGCCATTGTGTTGCACAGAACGGTCATAGAGCCAAGGCCGACCCAATAAGAGGTGACAAACCGTCATAGGAACCACATCAAAGTCAATGCAATCCTTATACGGTCCAATCGCAAACTCAACACGCACCATGTGGTTTACCTTCATCTCACCATTGTCGCTCAACCACTGAATATAATATGGATGCGGGTGCGGTAGATACTTCAACTTCAGCTTGGTACATAACTCCTTGCTTGCTAAATTGCGGCAACTCCCGCCATCAATAATGACCTTGCAAGCCTTGTCAGGACCAACTAAAGCTTTGGTTTGGAACAAATTGCAGCGCTGAGTAGATGCACTAGGCAACACATTAAGAGCACGCTGCGACACAACAATGGTGCGAGCATCAGAAGGATATGCATCTTCACCATCAGTGTCATAGTCATCATTGTCTGGAGCATTTGGATCAACATCATCTCCAGTCTCATACTCATTGTCCTCATTGATAAACATGACTTTGCGGTTAGGACAATCTCTCTTGAAGTGACCCTTGCCACCACATGTATGGCAAAGCATATCACGGTTGCGCGTTGTAGACGCACCAGAACCACTCGTACTTGCAGCAGATTCGGACTTCTTTGCATTAGATACATTGGAGACCGGTTTGCTAGGCGGAGTAGAGTAAGGAGCGGAGCGCGTCGAAGGCGCCGGCGCTGTAGAGGGCGCACGGGGTGTAAAACGCCCAGCTCCCGTAGCACGTCCCTTAACCTTTGCTTCTTCAGCCAACTGTGATTCAGCTTCTCTTGCATGATGTAACAATTGATTCATATTGGTGTAGGTGTAATGACGAACAATGCCTTTAACATCATACTTCAGTCCATTCAGAAAACGCTGCATTGTCATCTCTAGAGACTCACGGACACGACCACGCTGCATAAGCATCTCCATCTCCATGTAGTACTCATCAACAGTCTTCACACCTTGCCTCAATAGTGTTAGCTTATCAAATATGTTCCGCATGTAATTTGTAGGCACAAAACGAGAAGTCATTGCCTCTTTCATAGCACGCCATGTACGGATAGGTTGTGCACCATCTTCATCGAGGTTACGAATCAAAGAATCCCACCAACGCAATGCATAACCATCAAATTCAGAAGACGCAAGCTTGATCTTCCTATCTTCAGAGTAGTGTGGATGTAGGCTCCATAATTTCTCAATCTTGAGCTCCCAAGTGAGGTATTCTTCAACATCAGCTCCTCCTTCAAACTTGGGTATGGAAAACTTAGGCTTACCCAATCCATCTTCTTCATCTTGTCCACGACCATTGCGGCCAAGTGGAACCCAACCACGAGGACGATGACCACGAGGCGCACCACGAGCATTGTGTGCGTCATCTTCAAGCTCAGGATCGTCATCATCTTCTTGTTGTTGTTGTTGTAGTACAGTCAAGTTCTCAATAGCGAGACGCATATCCGCAATATTGCGCTGTATATCCGTCATTTGATCAGACAATCCAGTGACGGTGACATTAGTAGCATCCAGCGTTTGTTTGATCTCATCAACTGTACTCTTAAGCTCATCATCGTTAGTGCGGAATTCACGTCGCATCTCATTACGAAGAGCTTCATACTCCCTCCATGTGATGATATCTGCCGAATTCTTGTTCTCCTGGTTAACAATCTTATTATCACTAGCAGACATGATTAGTAGGTTAGTGCACTAAATCAAAAATATATGGTGGTACTCTCACAACTCACTCAAAACTGATAAGAAAAGGAAATCTTACCGTTCCAAAGTAAATTAGTGTTGCTTACCACTTGTAGTAACAACTAGTGCACGGATGTAGCGAAGCGAATATCAAGGGTATAAGAACAATCACACGACAAAGCAGGGTATATGTGGGGCTGTAGGTAGGCTACCTATTTGCACCAATAACAAGCTCTAGCGCTGACCGTAGACAACCAAAGATACTCACACAAGGCGATATAATGGGGCAATGCAACTATATGGAGGAAAGGTTGCAATGCACAAGAGAGACGCTAGCAAAGCTCAACGAGACAGGCACAAGATTGCTCAACTACGGATGCAGTAAAGAAAACTTAGGCCTTTCACTTGATTTCAACTAGCACACACTTTTCTTTTTGTATTTTCTTTTTGTAACACACGCAGCTATGTAGCTCTTTTTGCTTCTTTTCAATTTTCTCTTTTTTTTTATGACTCAACTCCTTGATAACACGGCCAACAAGATATGCAAAGCACCAAAACCCTAATGAGCAGCCTGTCGAGCGGTAAAACTAGTCTCTTCTGGGGAAGTTCCTAGTCACGTATATCGAAAGGCTGTGTCTATGGTTGGGAACAAGCACACTGTACGCTATGTGGACTCGGAGTAACAAAACTGACACTAGAAGATAAACTAGATGATAGAGAAAACACAAACCCTAACAATTCTACTAGAAGAAAGATAAAAGACGCAAAAACAACTACGAAAAGCAACTAAAACTCGAAATTAGTGCAATCTAAGGCTATGGCAAACCCTAACCCTAACTTTTTATGGCTTTTTCTGTATAGGAAACACTCACAACTCAACTATGGGGTGGATTGTGGATGGCTTACCGAGGAAAACTGGAAATCTGATACCAAGATGATAAGGGGTGGCCCGATCTTCTCAGTAAGCAACGGTGGTGATGATGATCACGGGTGATGGCAGCGGAGATACACGACGATGAAGTGGATGATAACTTGTATGACGCAACGAGATCTCTCGATTGGTCCCTGTCGCCAATGCAACAGCTCTCAACCCTGCAAGATATTCGCAACTCCACACACTTGCGCACGTAGCCGCCGACCACGAAGCGGTAAGTTGCAACCGTCTAATTCCCAATGGAACAGCAGATCACACAAGACTTAAACAGGATCTACACAATATCCAAGCAATATGGTGTAGGGAATTCAATAGTTTTGCAGAGCAAACAACTAAGAACTAGGGTTTATCTTAAACGTGGTCTAAAGCAGCTAGGGGGCGTCCTGGGCACTTATATAGGCGTCCGGGACGAGTTCTGGTCGAAAAGATACAAAAATAACCGACCCAGAATAGATCTGGTCGAGACAGAACTCGGACGCGTCCGGTCTGGATCCGGTCGACCGGGCTGTGGACCGGCCGGTCCGGTTGGCGGCCGGTCAACCGGGCTGTGGACCGGATGGTCCGGTCGTGGTCCGGTCAACCGGGTCGGACCGGAAACTGCGAAGTTTCCGGTTTCGTCCGGTACGAGGGGCTCGTCCGGTCGTCGTCGGTTGGCGGCCGGTCGACCGGGCCAGGGACCGGGCTGGCCGGTCTGGGGGCCGGTCTGACCGGGTTCTGGACCGGCCTGGACTTCTTCTTCTCCTCTCGCGCATGCCTCCCGCTCCTCCCTCGCGCGTCCATGAGATATCTTCATGTCCAGCTCCATGTCCAGCTTCACGGCCATCTTGACGTCCGTCTTCATGTCCAGCTGCTCCTCTCCTCGTGCGATGCTCGTCTCCTCTTGATACCTGATGATACATAAGTAATAGGACTTAGGCAGTATAAAGTTCTCATCAATCAAAGCATCGTTTAGGAACAAGTTCACCTGTTGTTTAAGTAGCTTCGCACGAGCTCGTGTCATTGGTCCAATCCTGACTTCATTGGACTTGAGCTTCACAGCAGGTTCATCTTCAGTTGGTAATGACGGAGGTAGTAGTGAGGTAGGGATGTCCTCATCACACTCACTTACATCCAGCACTATATGCATCAGTGTCTCATAGATTCATTTTATATATCACTGCTGATGTCTGTTGCTCTTCAATTTTCATATGCAGACTGAAACTGCTAACCCTTCATTGGTCAAAAGGATTGCAACTGCTGCTGATGAGGCATCTGCAGAGGCTGCCACCAAGTTACTGTCAGCCCCACCTTCTGGATGCTTATATAAGCTCAAGTCCAAGGACCAGCCGGGCCGTAACCATCCAAGGGTTCGGGTATATTTTCTTAAGCCACATATACATGCCATGATTTATGTCTGATATTATCACCGGCTCTGTCTAATGCTTTTTGGAATTCGGAAACACCAAATTAGCATGCTTATATTCATCATACACTAATTTTTCACTGTTCAGTTTGTAACATAGTGTTATGCACTCGCTTGTCAACATTTGCATTGCTCTGAACTATGCACTTTACACAACCTAATTCTTCCACTTACATTCAGCGCTACGCACCAGTAGTACCTCCCATGTTTCCTTCACCATCCCGATGCCGAGCTTGCGGGAATATGGCGGGCCCATGTACATACCCCGCATATAACACCTCCTATGGCTCTATCTACCTTTCTAGTAGCTCCTTCACAGAGTTACAGGTATGTATTCTCAGTGGTTTAGCATGAATTGGCATATAGTAAAGTCTTGTTTTTAGTCTTCCTGCTTCTTACATTTGTATCAATTTTCACATGCAGACTGTACCTTGTGAACTTCGTCCAATGATTAACCAGATGTGTCCGCATGAAGGGTCTTTCACTATGCATGGCAATGGCAAATTGATGAACACCTACACGGTCTATGAGGTGTATGTCTACAAGACGCAGGCCATCACATATTTGTATGGACATGATTGGAGAAAGTTTGCTTTTGACTACGGTCTGAAGAAGGGCGACGAGCTGAGGATCAGAAACTCAAACGGGCAGATATACGTAACTGCTTACAGAGTTGGAGGCACTGTTCACTTGCCCAGCAGTCTCCTGCATCAGCACCAGCTCGTGTACCAGCCCAGGCTCCTGCACCTGCCCCAGCCAGATCACCGAGGTCTCAGCTCATTGCTGTGGCCACCCGTGTGGTGACCAGGACGCATCTGAAGGCTATGTTCGTGAGTATATGACAGCATAACTGCTCTTATCTTGATGTCTTCTCTGCTCAAAGTCTCACATGGTTCAGTGCATTGGTGCCATTGACTAATTTTTGGTGGTATCTCTTGCTTTGAATCAGAAATTGCCTAAAAGTATCTCCAAGGATCTCAATGCTGGCCGAAGGGGCAAGATATCCCTCGTCATGGAGAGTGAAGGTCTCACCGTGGAGGGACGGTACTCCGTCAGTCCCACAGATGGCCGCTTGGCTGTTACTTCCAGGTGGAAAAAGTTCATTGACGGTGCCAAACTTCGCATTGGATCAAAGTTGAAGGTCAAGATCTTTCGATGCCGCTGTGACATGCTGGTCATAAAGTTCGCGGTTGTCTAGTTCTGTTGCCCCATGAGCCCTTAGCAAATGCATTTGTAGTTATACTTATATAAGGTTATCTTATCTGAACTGCTAATTAATTGTATGGGTGGTAAAACTCTGGCAAGCTTTTGCTCTTAGCAAGTATGTATGTATGATCAGCTATTATGATAACTAATGTTTGTGTTCATCTTAATTTGCATTTCCGTTTTAGAAAAAAACTTAATTTCTATTTTGGCTGACCTGTTAGAGAACTATCAGATTGAACCCACAACATGATTCAAATAGATTCATTACACCGAGCCACATGTCTTGACCTTGCTATATATACACTACTTCCATTAATCAGTGCAAGAAGGCTTACCTGAGCTGCCTGAACCATGGCAGATTCGAATCCACCTTATCTATCTAGAAATACAACCTTTGCAGAAAGAGGATTTGCAGTATGGGGAGGCTGACATTGGGGACCCATGAGCCAGCAGCGTCGTCAACGTTTTAAAGGTGGCAGGAGATCGAAAGAAAAAATAAGCCAAAAATCAGTTGGTAAACAAATTCAAGAAAAGAAACATTTACCTTTCTGAGAGGATGACATGCGGGACCCATGAGGCAGCAGCATCCTCAACTATTTCAAGGCGGCAGGGGATCAAAAGAAAAAAGGAAATAGCCAGAAATTAATTAGGGTCAAAATAAATCCATCAAAGGAAACTTTTATTATTCATAGAGGATGACATGTGGGACCGACTTGCCAGCTGCGTCGTCATCGTTTCAAAGGGGGCAGGGGATCAAAAGAAAAGGCAAATAGCCAGAAATTAGGGGAAAAAATAAATCCAACAAAGGAAACTTTTATTGTTCATAGAGGATGACATGCGGGACCCATGAGCCAGCAGCTTCCTCAACGTTTCAAAGTCGGCATGAGATTGAAAGAAAAAGGCAAGTGACATAATATCAGGAGCCAAAAATAATCCAAGAAAAGAAACTTTATTGTACATAGAGGATGACATGCGGGTCCCATTTTGTAGCAGCGGTCTCAACGCTTCCAAGGCGGCACAGGACCGAAAAAAAAATGAAGTAGCCAGAAATCAGGGTGTGAAAAAAATCCAAGAAAAGAAAGATTTCAATTGGGCTGTATCTGGACATCTGGGCCTTCGAACTATCCTGCTGGGCCTTTTGACTCGTACAATTTCAGCCCACTCCAAAACAGGAAAGGTCGGATTTTTCTCAAAAAAAAACAGGAAAGTCCTATGCTTCGCAAAAACAAAAAACAAGGAGATTCAACATATAAGTTTGTTTATGCAGATATAAAGATTTAATTTATCCGTTTGCAATAGCTCAGAGCGAAATACAACGTTTATTGTCTGCAAAATAAAATATCACATGTTTCTTGTACGGGGAGGCTGACATCGGGGACCCATGAGCCAGCATCGTCGTCAACGTTTCAAAGGCGGCAGGGGATCGAAAATAAAAAAAGCCAAAAATCAGTTGGTAAAAAAATAGAAGAAAAGAAAACATTTATCGTTCTGAGAGGATGACATGCGGGACCCATGAGGCAGCAGCATCCTCAACGTTTCAAAGTCGGCATGAGATCGAAAGAAAAAGCCAAGTGACATAATATCAGGAGCCAAAAATAATCCAAGAAAAGAAACTTTATTGTACATAGAGGATGACATGCGGGTCCCATTTTGTAGCAGCGGTCTCAACGTTTCCAAGGCGGCACAGGACCAAAAGAAAAATGAGGCAGCAGCATTCTCAACAATTCCAAGGCGGCAGGGGATCAAAAGAAAAAAAGGAAATAGCCAGAAATTAATTAGGGGTCAAAAATAAATCCACCAAAGGAAACTTTTATTGTTCATAGAGGATGACATGTGGGACCGAGCCAACAGCGTCCTCAACGTTTCAAAGGGGGCAGGGGATCAAAAGAAAAAGGCAAATAGCCAGAAATTAGGGGTCAAAAATAACTCTAAGAAAGGAAACTTTTATTGTTCGTAGAGGATGACATGCGGGACCCATGAGCCAGCAGCTTACTCAACGTTTCAAAGGTGGCATGAGATCGAAAGAAAAAGGCAAGTGACCAAATATCAGGAGCCAAAAATAATCCAAGATTTATTGTACATAGAGGATGACATGTGGGTCCCATTTTGCAGCAGCGGTCTCAATGTTTGTAATGCGGCTTGAGATCAAAAGAAAAAGAAAGTAGCTAGTAATTAGGGGGTGAAAAAAAATCCAAGAAAAGAAAGTTGATGGACATAGAGGATGACATGCGGGTCCCTTGAGCCAACAGCTTACTCAACGTTTCAAAGGGGCAGGATCAAAAGAAAAAGGCAAGCCAAAAATCAGAGGGTGAAAAAAATCCAACAAAGGAAACTTTATGCACATAGAGGATGACATGCGGGTCGGGCCGGTGGGTTCCTCGAGAAAAAAAAGTTTTGACATGCACCACGGAGGGACCAAAATCGTCGGCCATGGTACACCAGCAACCACGGCGCGACTTCAACTTCGTCGGCCATGGCAACTTTTCTTGTAGTGTCATGACATTTATGTTTGTCCAATTTGATCTTTGATTGCTTGCTTTATTTGTTAAAGCTTTCTTCACCATGTTATCCTTGTGCAATCTTTGATCCTCAATATAGTTTGACTTCCTTCAAGTATTCATCATTGGATATGTGCATTTGATTCCACTCAAATTATGAGAAGTGCACACCTTGGGGAGGAACTCACATTATATTGGCTTTCTAAATTTTTCACCCATTTTGGCACTCGATGCCAATGGGGGAGAAGTTTAGAGGGTTTAAGGGAATGGTTTTATACTTAAGTTTGGTTTGTGCTTAAGTGTTTTGCCTCTCATGCATTCCATATTTATATGTCTTGCATGGTTGTATATATATAGTGGAAACTATCCCAAAGGTTAATCTTGACAATGTATGCAATGAATTCATGTTCATCACACGTGCATACATTGTGGGGGAGTTTGCTCTATATATATTGGTTCTACTCACATCCCTTGCATTAGTTGTAGTTGTGTGAGTAGAGCCGGTTTTGATATGGGCTAGTAGCTTTGTGTTACTTGACCATATCAAATACAACCTCTTGTATACAACTTATTCTCGGATAAGTTGCGTACTTGTTTCTAATATTCATTATATAAACCCTCTTATTGTGGTTGTCATCAATTACCAAAATGGGGGAGATTGTAAGGGTATATTGCCCCTATGTGTGGTTTTGGTAATTAGTGACAACCCCTATGGACTAATGTTTTCATTGAGTTTATATGAAGGAATATTCCATAGGTACTACTTGTAGTCCATGTGTTGGATTCAAGTATGGATGCCATGAAGATAAAGATATACCTTGAGTATTGGCATCAAGATCATCGATTTGAAGACATATATGTGATATGATCAAGAAGAAGAAATGAAGATGGAGTTCTTATGTGGAACTCAATATTAGCCATGCTCTAGCTTATGTGATAAGCAATGAATGATCAAGATCTTGAGTGCTTGATTCCAAGTGAAGAATTCAAGTTATGGCTCTAAGTCGGTGTCATGATAGTCTCATGAGTTGAGCTATGGTTGACTAAGATTTAGAGCATGCAAACAAATGAAGAATTCTTTATACACCTCAAGATAGTATGATAGAGTATGAGAAGATACAAGGTTGACCAATACAAAGAGTGAAGAATAGATTCAAGTTTGGTCAACACATGAAGCATGAAGAATGTGCCACGTGAAGTCATGTGGTATGGTAAGCCTTGTCAATTATGCTTTATGAACTAACCCATCATATATGTTCCTTGTGTTGTCTATGTGGGTTAGGTATCTTTCCATGGGCATGCATCAAAAGTGAGATCTCATATAGCCCATGAGAGGATGACATCAAGTGGTGATCGTCATCACAAGGTTGAGTCTTCGAGGAAGTATTACCCAATTTATTGATTCACACAAGGGAGACAAAGAATACTTGTAAGCCTTAACCGGAGTTGTCAATTCAGCTGCACTGGAAACAGACTTGCTCGCAAGAGTTTATCAGTAGTAACATTTTATGGCAGTGGAAATAGTGAAATAACAGCACAGTGGAATAAAGACAGCAGTAGTGATTATAGTAAACAGCAGGATTAAAATACTGTAGGCACAGGGACGGATTTAACGGGCGTTGCATGGATGAGAGAAACTCATGTAACAATCAAAGCAGGGCATTTGCAGATAATAATAAAACGGTATCCAAGTACTAATCAATCAATAGGCATGTGTTCCATATTTAGTCGTACGTGCTCGCAATGAGAAACTTGCACAACATCTTTTGTCCTACCAGCCGGTGGCAGCCGGGCCTCTAGGGAAACTACTGGAAATTAAGGTACTCCTTTTAATAGAGTACCGGAGCAAAGCATTAACACTCCGTGAACACATGTGATCCTCACATCACTACCATCCCCTCCGGTTGTCCCGATTTCTGTCACTTCGGGGCCATTGGTTCCGGACAGCGACATGTGTATACAACTTGCAGGTAAGATCATAAACAACGAATATCTTCATGAATCAATAACATGTTCAGATCTGAGATCATGGCACTCGGGCCCTAGTGACAAGCATTAAGCATAACAAGTTGCAACAATATCATAAAAGTGACATCTACGGATACTAGGCACTATGCCCTAACAATCTTATGACTATTACATGACCAATCTCATCCAATCCCTACCATCCCCTTCAGCCTACAGCGGGGAATTACTCACACATGGATGGGGGAAACATGGCTGGTCGATGGAGAGGCGTTGGCGGTGATGGCGGTGAAGATCTCCTCCAATTCCCCGTCCCGGCGGAGTGCCAGAACGGAGACTTCTGGCTCCCGACGGAGTTTCGCGATGTGGCGGCTCTCTGGAGGGTTTCTGGCGACTTCGACTTCTCCCCGTGCGTTTTCAGGTCGAAACCAAGAGGACTTAATGTATGATACGTCTCCAACGTATCGATAATTTCTTATGTTCCATGGTACTTTATTGATGATACCTACATGTTTTATGCACATTATATGTCATATTTATGCATTTTCTGGAACTAACCTATTAACAAGATGCCGAAGAGCCAGTTGCTGTTTTCTGCTGTTTTGGTTTCAGAAATCCTAGTAAGGAAATATTCTCGGAATTGGACGAAACTTTCACCCAGGGTCCTATTTTTGCACGAAGCTTCCGGAAGACCGAAGAGATAACGAGTGGGGCACGAGGCAGCCAGGGGACGGGCGGCGCGGCCGGCCGCGCGGCCCTACCCGGGCTCCTCGTGTGGCCCCCGCGTTGCCCTTCCGCCTACTTAAAGCCTCCGTCGCGAAACCCCCAGTCCCGAGAGCCACGATACGGAAAACCTTCCAGAGACGCCGCCGCCAATCCCATCTCGGGGGATTCAGGAGATCGCCTCCGCACCGCCGGAGAGGGGATTCATCTCCGGAGGACTCTACACCGCCATGGTCGCCTCCGGAGTGATGAGTGAGTAGTTCACCCCTAGACCATGGGTCCATAGCAGTAGCTAGATGGTCGTCTTCTCCTTGTTGTGCTTCATTGTTGGATCTTGTGAGCTGCCTAACATGATCAAGATCATCTATATGTAATTCTATATGTTGTGTTTGTCGGGATCCGATGGATAGAGAATACTATGATTATGGTGATTATCAATTATTGTTTATGTGTGTTTCTATGCAAGTGTTGTTTATGATTTTGCATGCTCTCCGTTAGAGTAGAGGCTCATGGGTTCATACCTCCATCCTAAGAGGGATGTAGATGCGTTCTATGCATTGGTTGGGACAGGACCACTTCTAAGGTTGTGATACTAGGGATAAAACATTGATTCTATGTCTAAGGATGTAGTTGTCGATTACATTACACACCATACTTAATGCAATTGTCTGTTGCTTAGCAACTTAATACTGAATGGGGTTCGGATGATAACCTGAAGGTGGACTTTTTAGGCATAGATGCAGTTGGATGGCGGTCTATGTACTTTGTCGTAATGCCCGATTAAATCTCACTATATTTATCATATCATGTATATGCATTGTTATGCCTTTCTCTATTTGTCAATTGCCCGACTGTAATTTGTTCACCCAACATGCTTTTATCTTATGGGAGAGACACCTCTAGTGAACTGTGGACCCGGTCCTATTCTTTACATAGCATACAATCTACGTAATACTTGTTTACTGCTTTGCAAACATCTTCCACTCGATACGCTTAATCCTTTGTTACAGCCGGTGAGATTGACAACCTCACTGTTTCGTTGGGCAAAGTACTTTGGTTTTAGTGTGATTCCACGTTGGCGAATCTGTTGTTGCGCCGCATCACATTTCGCCACCATCAACCTTCAACGTGCTTCTTGGCTCCTACTGGTTCGATTAAACCTTGGTTTCTTTCGGAGGGAAAACTTGCTACTGTGCGCATCATACCTTCCTCTTGGGGTTCCCAACGAACGTGTGAGTTACACGCCATCAATCTTCGAGGGAAGTATTACCCAATTTATTGATTCGACACAAGGGGAGACAAAGAATACTTGTAAGCCTTAACAACGAGTTGTCAATTCAGCGCACTGGAAACAGACTTGCTCAAAGAGTTTATTAGTAATAGTTTTATGGCAGTGGAAATAGTGAAATAACAGCAGCAGTGAATAAAGACAGCAGTAGTGATTATAGTAAACAGCAGGATTAAAATACTGTAGGCACAGGGATGGATTTAACGGGCGTTGCATGGATGAGAGAAACTCATGTAACAATCAAAGCAAGGGCATTTGCAGATAATAATAAAACGGTATCCAAGTACTAATCAATCAATAGGCATGTGTTCCATATTTAGTCGTACGTGCTCGCAATGAGAAACTTGCACAACATCTTTTGTCCTACCAGCCGGTGGCAGCCGGGCCTCTAGGGAAACTACTGGAAATTAAGGTACTCCTTTTAATAGAGTACCGGAGCAAAGCATTAACACTCCGTGAACACATGTGATCCTCACATCACTACCATCCCCTCCGGTTGTCCCGATTTCTGTCACTTCGGGGCCATTGGTTCCGGACAGCGACATGTGTATACAACTTGCAGGTAAGATCATAAACAACGAATATCTTCATGAATCAATAACATGTTCAGATCTGAGATCATGGCACTCGGGCCCTAGTGACAAGCATTAAGCATAACAAGTTGCAACAATATCATAAAAGTGACATCTACGGATACTAGGCACTATGCCCTAACAATCTTATGACTATTACATGACCAATCTCATCCAATCCCTACCATCCCCTTCAGCCTACAGCGGGGGAATTACTCACACATGGATGGGGGAAACATGGCTGGTCGATGGAGAGGCGTTGGCGGTGATGGCGGTGAAGATCTCCTCCAATTCCCCGTCCCGGCGGAGTGCCAGAACGGAGACTTCTGGCTCCCGCGACGGAGTTTCGCGATGTGGCGGCTCTCTGGAGGGTTTCTGGCGACTTCGACTTCTCCCCGTGCGTTTTCAGGTCGAAACCAATAAGTAGTCCGAAGGGGGGCGTCGGAGGCCGCCGAGGGCCGCGCGGGCCCCCCCGGGCCGCGCCGCCATGTGGTGGGGCCCTGGGCCTCCACCTCCTTTGACCTTCTGGCTCCGTCAATATTCTGGTAAAATAGGCCCTTCCGCATAAATTCCGAGGATTTTCCCGAAAGTTGGATTTCTGCACAAAAACGAGACACCAGAGCAGTTCTGCTGAAAACAACGTTAGTCCGTGTTAGTTGTATCCAAAATACACAAATTAGAGGCAAAACAATAGCAAAAGTGTTCGGGAAACGTTTTGGACGTATCAACTCCCCCCAAGCTTAGCTTATTGCTTGTCACTACAAGAAAAGTTCTGATAGACAACGTCCCAAAATCGTCAACTAAGGGGCATTTTTCGTCGCCTATGGGCCTAACCCGACGATATGGGTTCCGTTGTCGAAACTGCGTCAGGCAAAGTCCAACGACGATTTTTTCGGTCCGTCGCGCTTGGGCGCCCTTCCGCCACGGAAAATCGGACCGTTGCGGAAGTGTTTTCGGGAGCCCGTTGACTGCTGACGTCATGCAAACTGACACGTGGCAGACGCCGTTAACTGCCAGTTAACGGCGTTAACCGGCTGAAACCCCGTGGTAGATGGTAGGCCCACACGAGGCCTGCCACGTCTTAAGCGGGCCGGGCCAGATGACATAGTTTGACCGGTCAACTATATAGCTGGGCTGGTCCATTAGTTACGTGGGCCGGGCCTAACCTCTAAGGTTGACTGGTCAAAACTTAAATGGGCCGCCCATTTAACATGTGGGTCCACCTTAAGAACGGTCCGGCCCAAAAGCAAGTGGGCGCCAAAACACAGTGGGTCCCACTTTCCTGTTAAAAGGCCGCCCATTTAGTGTGTGGGGTCCACCGTATAGCAAGTGGGCCGGCCCAACAAGCTAGTGGGCCGGGCCAAAACACAGTGGGTCCCACTTTCCAGTTAAAGGGTCGGCCCATTTAGTTTGTGGGGTCCACCATATAGAAGGGGCACCAACAAAATAGTGGGCGGGCCAAAACACAGGGGTCCCACTTTCCTTAAAGGGCCCCCATTTAGTGTGTGGGGCCCACCATATAGCAGTGGGCGCCCACCAAGATAGTGGGTCAAAAAACACAGTGGGTCCCACATTCGTTAATGGGCCGGCCCATTTGGTATGTGGGGTCCACCATATAGAAAGTGGGCTGGCCCAACAAGATAGTGGGCCGGGCCAAAAACACAGGTGGGTCCCACCTTCCTATTAAAGGGCCGGCCCATTTGGTGTGTGGGGTCCACCATATAGAAAGTGGGCCGGCCCAACAAGATAGTGGTCGGGCCAAAAACACAGGTGGGTCCCACCTTCCTATTAAAGGGCCGGCCCATTTACCATGTGGGACCACCATAGAGCAAGTGGGCGGCCCAATAAGCATGTGGAGCCCATTATCGTGTAACCGGGCCGGCCTACTAAAGAAGTGGGCCGGCCCAAAATGAAAGTGGGTCCCACACTACTGTAAGTGGGCCGGCCCAATCTGTTGTAGGGCCCTACTTGTTTGACTAGTCAACTTGCATTAAATTTCATGAGCCTAAAATCTGATTTCAATGATACACACAAGTACATACACAAATAAAACAAATAGGAAAATTACAAGGCAATTAATGTGCCCAAATAAAAAAATTACATAGAATCATTGAGGACTTCTATTAGCATCATCAATAACACGTTGACATTTGGCAATCGCCTTGATTGAATCTTGTGTACTCTTTGTCAACATATCAGCTACAGATCTTAAAGCAGCAATACCATGTCTTTTATAAAGTACAGCCTTGAGATATTTACTGTCTGATGAAAGAAATGGTCTAGGTTGACGGCTATGAGAAGATGCATCAGAAGAAAGATCAGAACTTTTTGTGGGCCTCACTGGTAATGAAGATTGCTTCATCACAACTGCATTCTGATAATAATGCAAAAAGAGTTAAACGATGAACTATGCAAACATTTATTATGCAATGTAGATATAAGATAATAACAAGTTGCATAAATAAGACATGTATGGAACTTGTACTAAGCACAAACTTACATCATAATGTTGCACAGGGTCGCTACAGATCCTTTTTTGGCGACTATCTTCTAATGATGACTGCTTCATTAAAACTGCATTCTGGTAACATTGTAAACATAGTTACAACAATTAACTATTCAAACATGTATTACGCAATGTAGAGATCAGATAACAGCATGTAGCAGAAATAAGCACAAGATAAGATAAGATGCATGTACTAAGCACATACTGGCTCACTGCAGGTCCTTCTCTTGCGTGCACTAGTCGTGGTCAACATGCCTATCATTTTAGGTTCAGCCATCAAGTGAAATGCTAATCCTCCTGCTCCATTGTCCTTAATCTGTGTTTAGATATCACATTTAAGACCAAGTCAGCTGGTTTCAAATAACAAAAAACTTGAGCTGCCAAATGAATAAGCCAATAGTTACCAGATATCAGATTAAAACCAACTAGATGTTGCTTTGCATGAGATACGAATTTCAGACATTCAGATTTAGAGTAGGGTAATGCCAAGGTTTTACACATAAAGTAAACTGGCATTAAGAATGACCAAATGTCAGGTTCAAATCACCCTCGAAGTTTCTCCAAGACAAGCATATCAAATAGGCAGAAACATAGTAAAGCATGAATGGCATTGCTATGGCAGGGTTCCAAGTGTTAATCTCTTGCATAAGGAACAATGCATATAGGTTATAGATAATAACGGAAGTAAACTGCCAAAATTACCAACCACGAACTCAGATTCCAACCTTACCTAGCGTCCCCGCTGTTAATGTTGGATGTTCTAATAAGTGGTTCGCATGATCAATCCCTAGGAAAAATAACATTGACAAGTCAGTCTACGATAATACAAAGACCAGACATGCACGCAGCAATAACTATATAAGCTAAAGACGAGGTATAAGAGCAAGCAGATTGGAAATGCACATAGCATGATTATAAAAGCAGTGTGAGAATAGCAGACACGAGAAAACAGCTAGCGGTGAGCTAATGACGTGGTATAAGAACAAGCAGATTGGAAATGCCCATAGCACGACTATAAAAGCAGTGCGACAATAGCATGCAGTACAAAAACAGTTGGCAGCAAATGAATGGGTACAAGGCTATAAATATGTGGATGCACACAGGTGTCAGTAGAATGAACAGGATGGTAGCGACCGGATAATGCTTTTGTACTGTACAACATTTAAACAAACTTCATGCGAAGCAACACATCAAGAAAGTTAACGGCATATGAGATCTGCAAATAACTACACAAAACATGGCTAAAGAAACACCGCGATCTAACGGGCCAGCGTACTAACCAAGCTGCGGCGGGGTGGACGGGGGCGGCAACTTGCATTCCAGCGGCGGCGAACGCGGGAGACGATGAATCGACCCTGTTTCAGTAGAAGCGGGCGTTAGTGAAGCAGATCTGGTTGGCTGGCAAGGTATTCGGTGAAGTTGATACAGCCGCTGCGGCGAGGTAGTCGGTGGCGAGGTCGGCGGTGAAGCAGATCCGTCGGTGGCGAGGTCGGCGGTGAAGCAGATCCGTCGGTGGCGAGGTCGGCGGTGAAGCAGATCCGTCGGTGACGAGGGCGGCGGGGGAGCGGATCAGGTGGGTGGACAGCCAACACGATCAAGGCTACGCTGTGGAGGAGTATGCCGGCGGCGAAGCAGATCTAGTACTGTAGAGAGTCAGAGCTTTGGCGTGTGAGAGTATTTTTGAGCTAATGGGGCGAATGGTTGGTGGGTGGGTGTGGGCCTGTGGGGAGGGTTCGGGATCTAGGCAAGATATTTCATTGTTACCGAATGAGCCCTCCATGGTCGGTGGGTTGTAGCTTCCGGACCAGGGTTAAAAGGGTAAAACTGGTCACGGGATTTTCGAATGGATGCGGCGGGATGATTTGGCGCGTGGCCGAAATTTTCAGTTTCAAGCTACAGTACGAGCAGAACGACAAAAATAATGTTCTTCCCCAGGGAGCTCTCATTTCTTCCTCTTCTCTTTCTCTCTCGAGTCTCTCCCACTCCCCCGGCTCCTCTCCCCCTTCTCTCCGGCGGCCTCGCCGGCCGGAGACGAGGCCGACTTCTCTCTGTATATTGTACACCCTCCGAACTAAATTAATTGATTCAACTTTCCTTAGACGTGTATGTATCTAGAGTAAAAACATGTGTGGATACATCCATATTTAGATAAGCAAAGTTGAGTCAGTGTAAGGGTACATTGCCCCTATGTGTGGTTTTGGTAATTAATGACAACCCCTATGGACTAATGTTTTCATTGAGTTTATATGAAGGAATATTCCATAGGTACTACTTGTACTCCATATGTTGGATTCAAGTATGGATGCCATGAAGATAAAGATATACCTTGTGTATTGGCATCAAGATCATCGGTTAGAAGATACAATGTTGAGTCGTGCAAGTTCAAGATGAGCATCTCAAGTGGATCACATGCTTGAAGCTTGCCGTCCATTTGGTGACATTGGACATATGAAGATGTGCATCAATGGAGCTTTCCCATCATGGTGTATGGGGGAGCATTTGCGAGTCTTCACGAAGCAACGATGATCAAGTAAGGCATTCCGGCTTGAGTGAAGCTTGAAGAGTTATCATCAAGATCAAGCGGGATGCGCAAGGCAAAGGTATGGCCTTGCTAGGTTTTCCTTTTACCGGTCTCAAGGTGGTTGATGGGAGACCGGATTATAGGATAGATAGCCGCACTATTAAGAGGGGCTTTCGGTTGGGTAACTTGATCACATCGTCTTAGGGAGCTCAATCCTTTGCATACTTTGCATATCCTTATTGCTTCTTGGTGTTTCTCTGTGTGAGGTTCTTGAGCTTGTTGCTAGCTTTACAACAAGCCCAAGTTCATCGAAAACGGAATCCGCATGCATCTTCTATTGCGTTTTCGAGTTTGGACGTCTTCACCGTTTCTTGACGGTGGGAGACTCCCTCTCTAAAATCATCTAAAAATGTTATGTGAGGAGTCTCCATATTTCCAGTTTTTGTTGGGGTTCTATTCGTCGTTATCTTTCCAACAAAATTGGTTTCATGCGAATCGGAGTTCGGGAGCATTTGTTATTAAAAAAAAAGAGAAAAGAATAAAAAGAAAAGAAAAAGAAAAGGGGCCAGCGCCGGCCGGTCTGACCGGATGGCAACGCCCACCCGTCCGAAACCGGATCCGGCGCCTTCCGCCGCGGTCCGGGGCTTTTGGCCCGCAACCGGCCACGGGCCCGGTCCGTGACCGGCCGCCTAGCGCAGCCCGGCCCGACCGGATCTCTTGTGGCCGCCTCGCTCGCGCGGCCCACGGCTGAGCCGCCCACGCGCATGCGTCGCCCACGCGCGCAGCGCTGCCACCTCGCCGATCGCCGAAAGGCTCCACGCGGCCCACTCGCCCGATCCGGTCGGTGTCCGGCTCGACCGACGCTGGCTGGCTCTGCTGCCCAGCCTCAACCGCCGCCGCTGGGGGGATTTTTTCAGCCCGTTTTCTGCCTTTTCACTTGTCTTTTTCCCCCAACAGCTCTATTTTTCCTCCCTTGCTATAAATAGCTTTCTTCCACCTTGAGACAACTACTTCTTCCCCATTCTCTCACCTCCATTGTTGCATTTGAAGAAGTTGCTCTCTCTCTTGTTCCCCCCCATGATTCTTGCTCATATTTGAGGATTTGAGAGAGGAGATCTAGATCTACACTTCCACCAAACCAATTCTTCTCTAAGTGAGGGAATCTCTTGGGATCTAGATCTTGGAGTCTTTAGTTGACTTTCCCCCTTGTTCTTCCTCTCCAATCTCATCCTAGCATTCGTTGCTTTGGTGGGATTTGAGTGTGAAGGACTTGAACACCTCCGGTGTTCTTGCTTTGCATCATTGCATAGTGTTGAGCTCTCCACCACGATTTGTTCGAGTGAGAGACCGTGAGCTTGTTACTCTTGGAGGGAAACCTCCTAGTTGGCTTGGCGGTTGGTGCTCCGGTGATCTCTTCAAGAAGATTGTGAAGAGGCCCGGGCTTCTCCTTCGTGGAGCTTGTGAAGTGGTTGTGGAGCTTGCCATCTCCGGAGCGGAGGAAAAGCTAACCATAAGGAAAGGGCCATTATCCTTCGTGGGTGTGGTTCGGAGAATAGGGTGAGCCTTCGTGGCGCGGGGAATCCTTCGTGGGACCTCCACTCCTCCAAACGTGACGTACCTTGTTGCAAAGCAAGGGAACACGGGAATACATCCTCGTCTCCGCGTGCCTCGGTTATTTCTATACCCGAGCTCTCTTTCCTTGTGATAGCCATCGTGCTTGAAGTATATATATATCTTGCTATCACTTGTGCTACATATATCTTGTGCCTATCTTGCTTAGCTCTAGTTGCCATTGTCACACTTAGTTGAGCTTAGCATATTTAGGGTTTGTGCTTGTAAACTAAACATTAGTTTAATTCCGCATTCTTACAAGACAAATCCGCAAGAGTTTGTAATTGCCTATTCACCCCCCCTCTAGGCGACATCTCGATCTTTCAATTGGTATCAGAGCAAGGTCTCTCCTTGTTTAAGGCTTCACCGCCTTGAGAGTAAAGATGTCGGCTAGTATAGTGCACAATGACACAATTATCTTTAATGGCACAAATTATCTTTTGTGGAGAAATTGCTTGCTTTGTAAGCTTCGGACCTTGTGTCCACATATAGAGCAATTTCTAGATGTCGGTTTTTCTCCTCCGATGGATTCTCAAAATCTATCTTTAGAGGATGAGAAAAACTTACATCTTGAAGCTCAAGTATCTAATGAGCTTTTATTCTCTTTGAGACCCGATTTTCGTAGGTTCTTGATATATATAAAGCGAAAGTCGTCTCATGAGATGTGGATCAAGCTTAAAGAAATGTTTGGTGGATCCATTTCTCATTTGGTCGGTGGTGACTCCGAGGAGCTCTCTTCCCCTTCACATCATGAAGAGCTCCAAGTTGCTTCCACCTCCGGCCGTGATGATATATCATCTACTTCCACTTCACCAACGTGTAGCAAGACACGAGGTAATGATATGGTGAGTGGTGAGGAAAATTGCAATGTTGATATTGTGCTCAATAGTGATGATTCTTCATCTCTATCCCATTGTAATGCTTCCTCTTTGGACTTAAACACATCTAGCATTGAAAATAACCTACATGCTTGTGTTGATGGTCCTTGCATATCATGTGTAAATTGCTTACATAGATCTCATGATGATATGCTTACCTTGTCTTGCTCCCATAATCAAAATGTTTCTATTTCCTCTAGTTGCTTGTTGACTAACATTGTAGAGGAAACCGAACACTCTATGGATCAAGACATGATTTCAAATGAGGATTCAAGAATATCTTCATCTTCATCCTCCGGTATGCACATGTGCCTTATGGCAAATGGATCAAAGGTATCTCCTACTTTGACTCCTAACACTTCCTCTAATGATGAGAGTGATGATGATGATAATGATGAAGAATATAATATCTTGGTGCATAATATGGCAATGGTATATGCTTCTCTTCATGGTAATAAAGAAGCTCGTGCTAATCTCGAACACTCTATGGATACCTTGAGTAAATATAGGGAAACCATAGTGGAGTTGGAGTCCCATGTTGAAAATGGGGAAAAGAGATTCACTCTCCTCAAGCATGAGCTAAAAGATGAGAAGCATACTAATTTTATGCTTACACAAAAAATTGAATCCTATATGCATGAAAATGAGAAAACTATTGTTGATGCTTGTGCTACTAACTCTACTTCTTGTGAAGCATCTACCTTAAAGGAGAATGTTGAGCTAAGGGCTCAACTTGAGTTGCTAACTAGCAATTGTAGGGAATTGGAAGAAAGCAATAAAACGCTCTCACACTCTCTTGAGGATCTTCTAACTTCCTACGATGAGCTAAAGTTAGCTCATGAGGCTAGTATCACTAAGGTAACATCTTGTGAGCCTCATGTGGACATTAGCACAATCTCTACCCAAAATGTTATATTGCCATGTGCTAGTCCTTGTAATCCATCTAGTCAAACTAGTGATACACCTTGTGTTGGATTACTTGCTTTGCCTTGTTGCTCTAACAATGAAGCTTCTACTTCCTCTAGTACTTGTATTTCTACTAACCATGTAGAGGAAATAAAAGAGCTCGAGGCCCAAGTCCTTTCTTTGAAGAAAGACTTGGAAAAGCGTCATGAAGGGAAATCCGCACTTGACAAGATGTTGAGTATGCAACAATCCCCCAATGACAAGAGTGGACTTGGATTCAACTCCAATAACAAGAACAAGTCCAAGAGCAAGAGCAACAAGAAGAAGGGCCAAGACAAAGTCAAGGATCCGGCCAAGTTGGTTTGCTTCAAGTGCAAGGTTGAAGGGCATCATGTTAGATCATGCCCATTGAAGAAGAAGAAGCACTTGAGTGAGAAACAACAAGGGAAACGGCCACAAGGTCAAGGTCAAGCTCATGCTCGACCTCAAGTTGAAGATAGGCCACTTCCCAAGAAGAATCAAGATGTTGTTCCCCAAGATAAGAAATCAATAAAGAAGAGAAAGGGGAACACTTGCTACTTATGCCGTGTGAAGGGGCACTTTGCTTCTTCATGTTTAAGTGGTACCTTATCTAACCCTATAATTGTTGATAATGATTATTCTCTAGGGAAGGATAAGGATGGCAATGTGTTTGCCAAGTTTGTTGGAACTCAAAGTGGTTTCAAGAAAAGAACCATTTGGGTTGCCAAGCCTATTGTGACTAATCTCTTAGGACCCAACTTGGTTGGGGACCAACAATCTCAAACTTGATCAATAGGTGCATGTGGAGGTCATTGGAGACTTGGCTACTTCATGAAGAATTAAGGGATCTTCATATATTATATTTTGACCAAGCCAAGTCGTATGGATTATCATCTATATCTCATAATCCAATGTTCCTCCTTGCGGTAACTTATACTTCAACTCTTCATGTTTATTGTAAGTTACTTGCCCCTTTGCATGTTTGGTTTTGTACCAAATATTTGTGTGTATGTGTTGTGTCTTACTTACCTATCTTGTGTATTCAAGTATGTTTGTTTGACTCATCATATACTTGTGTATTGTTGTGAGCCTAATGCATCTTGATGACATCTTATTTGGCTCTCTTTGAGTGATTAATGGAACATCCCATTTTGGGGGAGTGATATGCTTTGTGCATCTCTCTTTCTTTAAAATGTGTGTACATGGGTACCACCACTTAGTATTGATATTGCAAGATTATCTAGTCACTATGTGGTGTGCCATACTCATGAGAAATTCAAATTCTAAATGTCCATTAATCATCTCTAGTTGAATTTTAGTTGCCTCTTATTTAGAAGAAATGTTTTATCACATTATGGGGGAGTAATATGTTTTGTACATATCACAAACCTAGAAAATGTGAACATATGAGGTTATGCCACTTAGAGTTGATGCTCTTAATTATCTTGTTCCTAGGTGGCATGTTTGCTCAAACAAGCTCCATTCCTAATAAAAATATTTTATTGGCTCATCTTATGGACTCTTGTTTGATTAAGAAATTCTTGGTACGGTTTTCCTCAAATACATATCTCTATATCTTATTTGGGACACCGTTTGCTTCAAGTTATTCTAATCATTGCCGTGCGTGATTGTTTGACTAATTGAAGCCATCAAGAATCTTCATTCGTGCATAGTGCTTAATTCTATATACTTATCCTATGCCTTTTATTGTGAAGTTGATCCTTACTATCATTGTAAATTCACCACCGGAAATTATTTCCAATATACTCATTGTCTTTGACAATTGATAACCTTGTATGTGGTTGAATTCATGGATCATCTTCACCTTGGATTGCTTCTTATTTACTTATTTTATTTCCAAGAAATCTTTGTTGCTCCCATGTGTCTTCCTTGTCCCTTTGAAAAATCTTTTGATAAATTCTCTTGATTCATATCAAGTGTTTGTTTTGGAAGACAAACCTTTTCCTTACGGTACATTGTGCCATTGTGAAAAGTGTATAGGGTTTGGTTTATTTTGTTTGAACCTTGCTCTTTTGGGGAGTTTGCTATCTCATTCTTTCTTACATGATTTATTTGCTTGAATGAGATAAATCCTTGAGCATGTTTGCTTTATTTCATCCTTTATGCTCAATGGTTTCTTCTTAGTTCATTTGTTGAACTTTGTTGAACAAATCTTTTGTGATTTGCGTCTTTGATATATTTTGGACAACAAATTTGTTTGGTGACACCTTTATGCCTTATTCGATTCTTTTGGTGTTTTGTCCAAAGTATATCTTTCTTGGATCTTTAAAGTCTTTATGTGTGCTTATATGTAATTTGTTTATATTTGTAGCATGCTTGCTTTGTTTGATCCATTATATAGGGTATACTCCATCAAATCCTAAATGGCTAAGATGTGCATGAAATTCAAATTTCATCTAAATATGCACATATTTATATGGAGTGTGTCCTATATATTGTGGTTTGTCTAACCATGTTGGACCCAATAAGTTTGGGGGCCAAGATGTACTTGAATGATGTTTTAGGTACATTGGAGATGCAATGGAGGCTTGTCTCATCTATAAGGAAGGTGTTATCACCATATGAGAATTGGAGTCAAGCTAGGATGATCGATGAACTCTTATCTACTACATCATGCCATTGCTATCTCGGTAACAAGTATCTTATTCATGCATACTCATATAGCATCCAACCTCTTGTAGGTTGCATCTTGGCATGAAATTCTTTATTTCGAAAATATTGAGGTTCTTGAAAAATCCTTTTAAAGAAAACTTCTTATTGTACACTTGAGTAATTTGAGAAGATGCATATGATGGGGATATATATATATCATGTTTATGATTCACCTATCTCAAATATGCCCTCTAGCAATTTATTGCATATCAATTCCTCAAAGAGCTCTTATGTGCAATATTGATGAAATTGCGAAATAAATCCATATTTATGATACTTGTTGCCTTTCTCAAAACATTCCAACTAGCTTTACTTCCCTTATTGTTGGTTGTGATGTTTTTGAGATTTTCTTAGTTGAAGCTCATTCATATACCACTAGTGAAAATTGGAGCCATAGGCTATATATGCTTTTTAAGCAAATATCCTTTGGTATATTTTATGACTTCATCTTGGATATCTTGTCTTATTTATTTTGTTAACCTCTTGTGTGTGCATGTTTCTTTATGGATCACTATGTCCACTTTAGAAACTTATATACATGAGAGCGTTAATCCATCACCTTGATATCCTTGTTCTTTGCCAACCATCTTTTACCCTTTTGTTTTTAGTGGTGTTGGTAAAGAAGATTTATGAGTGCTTGGTTTATTTGTTTTTCTTCATGCACTCATATCTCGTAATTGTTGGACTCAAGTTGTTCTTGATAAGCATATTCTCTTTATCTTAGTTGTGTTCTAAATGATATATAGGGAGTGAGGATTCCATGTTTGTGCATATTGTATTCAAATGCAAACATTATAAATTGTGCACGAACCTTGGGGAGCTTTCTTATTTTTATTTAGAGCACTATATCTCTCTTATCATGATATCTTTGTTTGTCCAATTGGATCTTTGATTGCTTGCTTTATTTGTTGAAGCTCACTTCACCATGTTATCTTTATGCAATCTTTGATCCTCAATATAGTTTGACTTCCTTCAAGTATTCATCATTGGATATGTGCACTTGATTCCACTCAAATTATGAGAAGTGCACACTTTGGGGAGGAACTCACATTATATTGGCCTTCTAAATTTTTCACCCATTTTGACAATCGATGCCAATGGGGGAGAAGTTTAGAGGGTTTAAGGGAATGGTTTTATACTTAAGTTTGGTTTGTGCTTAAGTGTTTTGCCTCTCATGCATTCCATATTTATATGTCTTGCATGGTTGTATATATATAGTGGAAACTATCCCAAAGGTTAATCTTGACAATGTATGCAATGAATTCATGTTCATCACACGTGCATACATTGTGGGGGAGTTTTCTCTATATATATTGGTTCTACTCACATCTCTTGCATTTGTTGTAGTTGTGTGAGTAGAGCCGGTTTTGATATGGGCTAGTAGCTTTGTGTTACTTGACCATATCAAATACAACCTCTTGTATACAACTTATTCTCGGATAAGTTGCGTACTTGTTTCTAATATTCATTATATAAACCCTCTTATTGTGATTGTCATCAATTACCAAAATGGGGGAGATTGTAAGGGTACATTGCCCCTATGTGTGGTTTTGGTAATTAATGACAACCCCTATGGACTAATGTTTTCATTGAGTTTATATGAAGGAATATTCCATAGGTACTACTTGTACTCCATATGTTGGATTCAAGTATGGATGCCATGAAGATAAAGATATACCTTGTGTATTGGCATCAAGATCATCGGTTAGAAGATACAATGTTGAGTCGTGCAAGTTCAAGATGAGCATCTCAAGTGGATCACATGCTTGAAGCTTGCCGTCCATTTGGTGACATTGGACATATGAAGATGTGCATCAATGGAGCTTTCCCATCATGGTGTATGGGGGAGCATTTGCGAGTCTTCACGAAGCAACGATGATCAAGTAAGGCATTCCGGCTTGAGTGAAGCTTGAAGAGTTATCATCAAGATCAAGCGGGATGCGCAAGGCAAAGGTATGGCCTTGCTAGGTTTTCCTTTTACCGGTCTCAAGGTGGTTGATGGGAGACCGGATTATAGGATAGATAGCCGCACTATTAAGAGGGGCTTTCGGTTGGGTAACTTGATCACATCGTCTTAGGGAGCTCAATCCTTTGCATACTTTGCATATCCTTATTGCTTCTTGGTGTTTCTCTGTGTGAGGTTCTTGAGCTTGTTGCTAGCTTTACAACAAGCCCAAGTTCATCGAAAACGGAATCCGCATGCATCTTCTATTGCGTTTTCGAGTTTGGACGTCTTCACCGTTTCTTGACGGTGGGAGACTCCCTCTCTAAAATCATCTAAAAATGTTATGTGAGGAGTCTCCATATTTCCAGTTTTTGTTGGGGTTCTATTCGTCGTTATCTTTCCAACAAAATTGGTTTCATGCGATTCGGAGTTCGGGAGCATTTGTTATTAAAAAAAGAGAAAAGAATAAAAAGAAAAGAAAGAAAACCAGCCGCCGGGTTCGACCGGATGGCAACTGCCCACCCGGCCCGAAACCGATCCGGCGCTGGTGCCTTCCGGCCGCGGTCCAGGGGCTTTTGGCCCGCAACGGCCACGGGCCCGGTCCGTGACCGCCTGCCTAGCGCAGCCCGGCCCGACCGGATCTCTTGGGGCCGCCTCGCGCGGCCCACACGGCCGAGCCGCCACGCGCATGCGTCGCCCACGCGCGGTGCGCTGCCACCTCGCCACCGGGCCGAAAGGCTCCACGCGGCCCACTCCGCCCGATCCGGTCGGTGTCCTGGCTGACCGGGACGCTGGCCGGCTCCGCTGCCCAGCTCCGGCCAACTGCCGCCGGGGGATTTTTTCAGCCCGTTTCTGCCTTTTCACTTGTCTTTTTCCCCCAACAGCTCTATTTTTCCTCCTTGCTATAAATAGCTTTCTTCCACCTTGAGACAACTACTTCTTCCCATTCTCTCACCTCCATTGTTGCATTTGAAGAAGTTGCTCTCTCTCTTGTTCCCCCCCATGATTCTTGCTCATATTTGAGGATTTGAGAGAGGAGATCTAGATCTACACTTCCACCAAACCAATTCTTCTCTAAGTGAGGGAATCTCTTGGGATCTAGATCTTGGAGTCTTTGGTTGACTTTCCCCCTTGTTCTTCCTCTCCAATCTCATCCTAGCATTCGTTGCTTTGGTGGGATTTGAGTGTGAAGGACTTGAACACCTCCGGTGTTCTTGCTTTGCATCATTGCATAGTGTTGAGCTCTCCACCACGATTTGTTCGAGTGAGAGACCGTGAGCTTGTTACTCTTGGAGGGAAACCTCCTAGTTGGCTTGGCGGTTGGTGCTCCGGTGATCTCTTCAAGAAGATTGTGAAGAGGCCCGGGCTTCTCCTTCGTGGAGCTTGTGAAGTGGTTGTGGAGCTTGCCATCTCCGGAGCGGAGGAAAAGCTAACCATAAGGAAAGGGCCATTATCCTTCGTGGGTGTGGTTCGGAGAATAGGGTGAGCCTTCGTGGCGCGGGGAATCCTTCGTGGGACCTCCACTCCTCCAAACGTGACGTACCTTGTTGCAAAGCAAGGGAACACGGGAATACATCCTCGTCTCCGCGTGCCTCGGTTATTTCTATACCCGAGCTCTCTTTCCTTGTGATAGCCATCGTGCTTGAAGTATATATATATATCTTGCTATCACTTGTGCTACATATATCTTGTGCCTATCTTGCTTAGCTCTAGTTGCCATTGTCACACTTAGTTGAGCTTAGCATATTTAGGGTTTGTGCTTGTAAACTAAACATTAGTTTAATTCCGCATTCTTACAAGACAAATCCGCAAGAGTTTGTAATTGCCTATTCACCCCCCCTCTAGGCGACATCAAAGTTGAGTCAGCTAATTTGGATCCGAGGGAGTTAGTGTTGTTGTAAGCTTAGATCCAGTGTTTCCCATGAGCAGAATGGCGCAATGGAGTCGGGGATCTCGTCATCGGCTTCAGATCTGGCCTATGGTGAATCTGGCGGATCTTGCCGGCCAAACCCCGATCTGGTGCCATCAATGTGATGGCGCTAACGGTGAGGCTTGCTTTGGTCAGTGCTTCAGATCTGGCCAATGGGGAAGTCAAGCTGCTAAAGTTCACAAGCTCGGGGCATACGACGGCGTCATCCGTCTTGCCCGTGCACATCTTGGACTTTCAGCGACCCTTCTCAGAGCCAATATGCCGTTGCTGAGGCCCTTCTTCTCCTTCGTCCTGGCGACTACCGGCGACACCGTCCCAAGTGGTGCGTCCCCGGCGACGGAGTTGCTGGAAAGGATGCGGAGCAGAGATCTGATGTGCGGTCGAGAAGGACTCGATTGATTTTCTTCTATATGTTTTGGGGTCCTTTTTGTAAAGTTGCAGGTTCTATTAGTTATTGTCTAGTACTTTTGGTCCTCTATGTAATTTTTTGGACTAGTTTCCATTGGCACTGATAAACTTGAATTTTGACAAGTTCACGAGGAAAAAAATTCCTTTGCACATATGGCCTATCATGTATAAACATTCTTGAGATTTAAACTATATGTAATGTGCCATGCATTAACCCTAAACCATATATATGTAACTAACCCTAGCTGATCAAACCCTACTTAATTAAAACAAATAACCCTAAACTATACGCATGCACTTTATGCGCAAAGGCGCGGGTGCCTCTAATAATGTGTGTGCGCACTCGATCGATGATCCCTAAACCTTATACAACCCTGAAACCCTAATCCCTAATCCCTAAACCCTAAACACCCTAAACACTAAACCCTAGACCCTAAACCCTAACCCTAACCCTAAACCCTAATTAAACCCTATATATAGGCCAACGACACTTAATTGTGCATCAAGCAGGCCAGGGGTGCCTCGCGGTCCTCTAATTAAATTAAATGTGCCATGCATTAACCCTAAACCATATATATGTAACTAACCATAGCTAATCAACCCTACTTAATGAAAACACATAACCCTAAACTATACTAGCTATAACCCGATCTAATAAAAACATGCTCTATATATAGCAGCTAGCTAGCAAACCGTAGATTAACACCAATTAATATATACATGGCCTATATCGATCATGTTGTATAACATATCCCTGAGATTCATTAATTAATTATATAATTATCGTGATAAATTAATTAACTTTAATTTTGACAAGTTCTCTCGAATGAAAACACATTTGATTAAGTTGCCTCATAATATATATATATATTAGTGTGCATGCATGGCCTACCATGCATTCGTGCATATATTTTAATGTATATTTGAACATATTCTTGGGGATTTCAATCTCTCTCTCTCGATCATCTATATATCGTTGGTGGCCAAAAAACACACATATATATATATGCATGCAATTTATGCGTAAAGGCGCGGGTGCCTCTAATAATGTGTGTGCGCACTCGATCGATGATCCCTAAACCTTAAACAACCCTAAAACCCCTAAATCCCTAATCCCTAAACCCTAAACACTAAACCCTAAACCCTAGACCCTAAACGTACCCTAACCCTAACCCTAACCCTAACCCTAAACCCTAGCTAATCCTAAACCCCAATTAAACCCTATGTATAGGCCAACGACACTTAATTGTGCATCGATCGAGCGGGTCATGGGTGCCTCGTGATCCTCTAATAAAATTAAATGTGCCATGCATTAACCCTAAACCATATATATGTAACTAACCCTAGCTAATCAACCCTACTTAATTAAAACACATAACCCTAAACTATACTAGATATAACCCGATCTAATAAAAACATGCTCTATATATAGCAGCTAGCTAGCAAACCGTAGATTAACACCAATTAAAATATACATGGCCTATATCGATCATGTTGTATAACATATCCCTGAGATTCATTAATTAATTATATAATTATCGTGATAAATTAATTAACTTGAACTTTGACAAGTTCTCTCGAATGAAAACACATTTGATTAAGTTGCCTCATAATATATATATAATTAGTGTGCATGCATGGCCTACAATGCATTCGTGCATATATTTTAATGTATATTTGAACATATTCTTGGGGATTTCAATCTCTCTCTCTCGATCATCTATATATCGTTGGTGGCCAAAAAACACACATATATATGCATGCAATTTATGCGTAAAGGCGCGGGTGCCTCTAATAATGTGTGTGCGCACTCGATCGATGATCCCTAAACCTTAAACAACCCTAAAACCTTAAATCCCTAATCCCTAAACCCTAAACACCCTAAACACTAAACCCTAAACCCTAGACCCTAAACGTACCCTAACCCTAACCCTAACCCTAACCCTAAACCCTAGCTAATCCTAAACCCCAATTAAACCCTCTGTATAGGCCAACGACACTTAATTGTGCATCGATCGAGCGGGTCATGGGTGCCTCGTGATCCTCTAATAAAATTAAATGTGCCATGCATTAACCCTAAACCATATATATGTAACTAACCCTAGCTAATCAACCCTACTTAATTAAAACACATAACCCTAAACTATACTAGCTAGCTATAACCCGATCTAATAAAAACATGCTCTATATATAGCAGCTAGCTAGCAAACCGTAGATTAACACCAATTAAAATATACATGGCCTATATCGATCATGTTGCATAACATATCCCTGAGATTCATTAATTAATTATATAATTATCGTGATAAATTAATTAACTTGAACTTTGACAAGTTCTCTCGAATGAAAACACATTTGATTAAGTTGCCTCATAATATATATATAATTAGTGTGCATGCATGGCCTACAATGCATTCGTGCATATATTTTAATGTTATTTGAACATATTCTTGGGGAGTTGTACCTCTTTTCTCCTTAGTTTTTCCTCAGTTTTCCCCCCTTGTCTATAACCCGTTTAGTTGACGTTGGTTGGTGCTGGCAAGTGGGGCCGCTGTTGGTGCCCCGCAGTGGACACGTCTCCACTTATCCAGATCATCGTGGGACCCACAACTTGTCCACGTTAGCGCGCCGGACCCACAGCTTACCCAGGTGACCGTTGCAAAATGGGAGCCCGAGCTAGCCCCGTGCCCGTGCCCGTGCCATTGCTTCCCCTTTCTTTCTCCGCGCCCCATTGTTCTTCTTCTCCGCCAGCGGCAGCCCTTCTCCGGCACGCGGGTGATGTCTAGTTTCTCTTCGACCTCCCGTTCTTCATGGCCGCAGTATGGACCCGTGCCTTTGACAAGATGCCCTGACTGCCCACGCCAGGAGCCTCTGAAGCGGTCGATCTGTAAGACGGACGAGAACGGCAACCGTGGACGTGAGTTCGTTGCATGCGAGAGCTTGCCATATAGAGAGGGGGATAAGGTTAGATCTCGCTCCAATTTCTCTGTTTTCTCTCGATTTTCTTGTTATTCCCTCGAATTTGGGATTTAGGGTTCACGTTGTTGTTTTCAGATCTTGAAGAAATGCAGGCATTTCGAGTGGATCGATGTGTACGTTCAGAGGCTTCAGTTGCAGGAATCAATTGGCGCTATTGGGGGGCGCAATTTGGGAGGGGGGGACTTGCTGTAGAGAATGCGGCGGAGAGAGGAGCCGTTCCGATTAGGGACCTTCCGATTATGCCTAATGCTCCCAATGCAGAACTGGTGGAAGTGAAGGGAGAACTGAAGAAAATGAACAAGCAGTTAAGGCAGCTGATCGAGTTGAAGAAGCAAGCTAATATGATGGCTGGTTGTTTTTTTTGTTGTATAATTACGATCGGATTCTTATCATTGCTCACCAGGCGCTAGAAGTTGTTACAAGGGATACCTTGTTACAAATCCATTATTCAGTTACATGTACTTGTAGTTGTTTTCAAAGTTAGTGTGTGCATTCACCGAAATTACCAACTATATTCCCTAAAAGAAAAGGAAAGCTAAAGATAGTTGATAATTGTTAGAGGGGTGACAAATAATGCAATCCCCGAAATCCGCAAATATGTATGCCTCATGTTTATACCAAAATTATACCACTTTTAGGCCTTTCCAAAATACCAATACCATATCCCAAACTATATTCCCTAAAAGAAAAGGACAGCTAAAGATAGTTGATAATTGTTAGAGGGGTGACAAATAATGCAATCGCCGAAATCCGCAAAAATGTATGCCTCATGTTTATAACAAAATTATACCACTTTTAGGCCGTTTCAAAATACCAATACTATATCCCAAACTATATTCCCTAAAAGAAAAGGAAAGCTAAAGATAGTTGATAATTGTTAGAGGGGTGACAAATAATGCAATCCCCGAAATCCGCAAATATGTATGCCTCATGTTTATACCAAAATTATACCACTTTTAGGCCTTTCCAAAATACCAATACCATATCCCAAACTATATTCCCTAAAAGAAAAGGAAAGCTAAAGATAGTTGATAATTGTTAGAGGGGTGACAAATAATGCAATCCCCGAAATCCGCAAATATGTATGCCTCATGTTTATACCAAAATTATACCACTTTTAGGCCTTTCCAAAATACCAATACCATATCCCAAACTATATTCCCTAAAAGAAAAGGACAGCTAAAGATAGTTGATAATTGTTAGAGGGGTGACAAATAATGCAATCGCCGAAATCAGCAAAAATGTATGCCTCATGTTTATAACAAAATTATACCACTTTTAGGCCGTTTCAAAATACCAATACTATATCCCAAACTATATTCCTCATGTTTATTCTCCACCGACAGAGAGAGAGAGAGAGATGGAGAGAGAGAGAGAGAGAGAGAGAGAGAGAGAGAGAGAGAGAGAGAGAGAGGTTGCCACGAAGAGACGGATAGGGGTATACTGCCCGTTAGATCAGTGGATCAACGGTTCGTGGAGTCGATCCGTGTGACAACGGCTCAACCAATCAGGATAAGTTTGGGCTTCTCAGAGCATTTGTGACAGTACTTGAGGGCAAAACTGAGTAGTACTAAGAATCCAAGGGCACATAAATAGTAAATAGACTAAGGGATTCAAACAAAAGAATTACAAAATGAAAAATGTGTGTTTTGTACAATATAATTCATATTGGGCTACATCAAATTATTTGCAATTCAAATATACATCAGTGTGACAATTATGGCATCATTTAGACAAACTATGTTTTGGGAAAGATGTTTTGCAAAGGGGTTTGGGTGGAAAACCATGCATCTTCATAGCTACACTAGTGATTCTGAGAAGTGGCAATTTGTGGTAAAACTTGATTTATATATGTTTGTTAAGGTTTTCTAGGTGGCAGGTTGCGTAGGAAGACTCCATGAGTAGTTGCCACTATGTTTTTATTTTTTTGGATTTTTTTGCGCATGAAATGACTCAATTAGCTATGTTAATCTCATTTGTTGACTCTCTGTTGACCAGCTACTTGAGGGTAAAACTGAGTATATTGCACTTGCCGGTCTAAGTCCTCGAGGGGAAAACTGAGTACAGATAAAATTTCTGTATAAGGCCTGAGGTTATAACTGAGTACACCAAACGTCCCAGGGTTAGACTCGTGTAGCGGTGCACGCTGCAGCCGTGCATAGCGGACGCGTGTTGCGGTACACGCCACCTTCGTCTTTATAGAGCCCCTCTTTCTCTCCCTCGACGCACGTTCTCACTGGCTCACTGCAACCGCCTCTCCTGTCCCATCATCTTCTCCACAACCGAAGAAAAAACCCCGAAGAAAACCGCCGGCGATGGAGAAGAATGAGATGCCCATTGTCGGCGCATCGGCCGCCGCCCCCGTCCAGGCCCCTGTCGCTGCTTCCAACGTAGCAGCCGGCGCATCGGCCGCCGCCCCCGTCCAGGCCCCTGTCGCTGCTTCCAACGTAGCAGCCGGCGCATCGGCCGCCGCCCCCGTCCAGGCCCCTGTCGCTGCTTCCAACGTAGCAGCCGGCGCATCGGCCGCCGCCCCCGTCCAGGCCCCCTTCGATTGGGACCCGTACGAACCAGTGCAGTACGACGCGCCGGAGAACCCCTACGACACCACCATCGTCGACTACGCGCCGGAGGTAACCTTGTTCTTATCTCATTTCAATCATTTTGTGTTAGATCTAGCGTTATTACGGTTCGTCTGTTCCTAGTTCAATCCTTTTGTGTTAGATCTTGCGTTATTACTGTTCGTCTCTTCCTAGTTCAATCCTTTTGTGTTAGATCTTGCGTTATTACTGTTCGTCTGTTCCTAGTTCAATCCTTTTGTGTTAGATCTTGCGTTATTACTGTTCGTCTGTTCCTAGTTCGATCCTTTTGTGTTAGATCTTGCGTTATTAGTGTTTGTGCCGATGATGATGAATATTTGGGCATCCCTAAATTGATTCAGGGTTTGGTCAGTAAACAATTGGTGTGTACAAATTTGTTGTGCATGATCTTTGGTTTACTTACTCAAATCCTGGATATAAGTGTGTCCAATGTAACTGAGGCTACCTCTTTTTTTCGAGCCCATATTATCATGCATGATTTTTTGTTCACTCTCTGTTCAATCATCGTTGCAATTGACTCCGTGTTTTTTGCACGATCTTTGGTGCTACGTGACAGGTGGAGAGCAGCGACGTCGACAGCGACGACGAGTCCTTCCACACCAAGACTCGTCACGTCCTCAGGAGGCTGCAGTCCGGCCAATACGATGGCCCCTTTGCTCGAGGCATTTACAAGTGCCCCTTCTGCAACAGGAGGCTCCGCGACACCGACTTCAACACCCTGCTGAACCATGCTGAATCCATTGGCAGATATGGCGCTAGAGTTGGAAGGACCGTGAACGTGCATGCGTACATGGCCAAACACAAAGCACTTGGGATTCACCTGCGCAACCTCCAAGCGAGTCACACGCGCCACCTGGAGGCGTTGAACGTGCCTACTGCACTCTCTGTATGTGACTGCTCTATCTGTAGAGCAGCTTAAATTCATGTAAAATGTAGCTTATGTTGGATCTATCTGTCCTGAATATATCTATGCTATGTTGGTTGCTGTATGCAGCTTATCCTATATTTTCTCTCTGGATTTGTGCCCTAGATTTCCTACCTGATTGGGTAAAAACGAAGGCATAAAGAAATGAATGGCGTTAAAAAACAGAAGGAGAAGCTTCTCTAGATTTGCTATCAATTTGGGCTATCAAATATGAATGAGATCGAGCGATAGAGAGGAAAAAGGTACATTGAAAACTGCTAATCTGGGCGAAAGAGACAGAAACCACTCGTGCCCCCGTCCCGGACCCACACGGCTCCACACGCTACGGCCCTACACGCTACGGCCCCACAAACACGGCCTCGTCCTGTCCCACGCGGTCCCTTCCTACCAGCCCCACACGACGCGGTCCCACACGACGCGACCCCACAAACGACACGACCCCACTCGTCAGCACGGAACGGTCAACTTAACGGATTCCTTCCGTCCGAGCTCCTTCTGCGGTTCAGACAAACGTTTGGGTAAAACTGAGGAAAAACTAAGGACCTGGGGAAAACTGAGTACAACTAACGTGCAGGGGCACAATGCATTCGTGCATATATTTTAATGTATATTTGAACATATTCTTGGGGATTTCAATCTCTCTCTCTCGATCATCTATATATCGTTGGTGGCCCAAAAAACACACATATATATGCATGCAATTTATGCGTAACGGCGCGGGTGCCTCTAATAATGTGTGTGCGCACTCGATCGATGATCCCTAAACCTTAAACAACCCTAAAACCTTAAATCCCTAATCCCTAAACCCTAAACACCCTAAACACTAAACCCTAAACCCTAGACCCTAAACGTACCCTAACCCTAACCCTAACCCTAACCCTAAACCCTAGCTAATCCTAAACCCCAATTAAACCCTCTGTATAGGCCAACGACACTTAATTGTGCATCGATCGAGCGGGTCATGGGTGCCTCGTGATCCTCTAATAAAATTAAATGTGCCATGCATTAACCCTAAACCATATATATGTAACTAACCCTAGCTAATCAACCCTACTTAATTAAAACACATAACCCTAAACTATACTAGCTAGCTATAACCCGATCTAATAAAAACATGCTCTATATATAGCAGCTAGCTAGCAAACCGTAGATTAACACCAATTAAAATATACATGGCCTATATCGATCATGTTGCATAACATATCCCTGAGATTCATTAATTAATTATATAATTATCGTGATAAATTAATTAACTTGAACTTTGACAAGTTCTCTCGAATGAAAACACATTTGATTAAGTTGCCTCATAATATATATATAATTAGTGTGCATGCATGGCCTACAATGCATTCGTGCATATATTTTAATGTATATTTGAACATATTCTTGGGGATTTCAATCTCTCTCTCTCGATCATCTATATATCGTTGGTGGCCCAAAAAACACACATATATATGCATGCAATTTATGCGTAACGGCGCGGGTGCCTCTAATAATGTGTGTGCGCACTCGATCGATGATCCCTAAACCTTAAACAACCCTAAAACCTTAAATCCCTAATCCCTAAACCCTAAACACCCTAAACACTAAACCCTAAACCCTAGACCCTAAACGTACCCTAACCCTAACCCTAAACCCTAGCTAATCCTAAACCCCAATTAAACCCTATGTATAGGCCAACGACACTTAATTGTGCATCGATCGAGCGGGTCATGGGTGCCTCGTGATCCTCTAATAAAATTAAATGTGCCATGCATTAACCCTAAACCATATATATGTAACTAACCCTAGCTAATCAACCCTACTTAATTAAAACACATAACCCTAAACTATACTAGCTAGCTATAACCCGATCTAATAAAAACATGCTCTATATATAGCAGCTAGCTAGCAAACCGTAGATTAACACCAATTAAAATATACATGGCCTATATCGATCATGTTGTATAACATATCCCTGAGAATCATTAATTAATTATATAATTATCGTGATAAATTAATTAACTTGAACTTTGACAAGTTCTCTCGAATGAAAACACATTTGATTAAGTTGCCTCATAATATATATATAATTAGTGTGCATGCATGGCCTACAATGCATTCGTGCATATATTTTAATGTATATTTGAACATATTCTTGGGGATTTCAATCTCTCTCTCGATCATCTATATATCGTTGGTGGCCCAAAAAACACACATATATACGCATGCACTTGATGCGTAAAGGCGCGGGTGCCTCTAATAATGTGTGTGCGCACTCGATCGATGATCCCTAAACCTTAAACAACCCTAAAACCCTAATCCCTAATCCCCTAAACCCTAAACACCCTAAACACACTAAACCCTAGACCCTAAACACCCTAAACACTAAACCCTAAACCCTAGACCCTAAACACCGTAAACCCTAAACCCTAAACCCTAAACCCTAAACCCTAAACCCTAAAACCCTAAACCCTAAACCCTAAACCCTATAAACACCCTAAACACTAATTAAACCCTAAACCCTAGACCCTAAACACTAAACCCTAAACCCTAGACCCTAAACACCGTAAACACTAAACCCTAAACCCTAAACACCCTAAACACTAATTAAACCCTAAACCATAGACCCTAAACACTAGACCCTAAACCCTAGACCCTAAACACCCTAAACACTAAACCCTAGACCCTCTAAACACCGTAAACACTAAACCCTAAACCCTAGACCCTAGCTAAACACCCAAAACACTAAACCCTAAACCCAGCTAGCTAACCCTAAACCCTAATTAAACCCTATATATATAGGCCAACGACACTTAATTGTGCATCAAGCAGGCCAGGGGTGCCTCGCGGTCCTCTAGTTAAATTAAATGTGACATGCATTAACCCTAAACGTACCCTAACCCTAACCCTAACCCTAACCCTAAACCCTAGCTAATCCTAAACCCCAATTAAACCCTATGTATAGGCCAACGACACTTAATTGTGCATCGATCGAGCGGGTCATGGGTGCCTCGCGATCCTCTAATAAAATTAAATGTGCCATGCATTAACCCTAAACCATATATATGTAACTAACCCTAGCTAATCAACCCTACTTAATTAAAACACATAACCCTAAACTATACTAGATATAACCCGATCTAATAAAAACATGCTCTATATATAGCAGCTAGCTAGCAAACCGTAGATTAACACCAATTAAAATATACATGGCCTATATCGATCATGTTGTATAACATATCCCTGAGATTCATTAATTAATTATATAATTATCGTGATAAATTAATTAACTTGAACTTTGACAAGTTCTCTCGAATGAAAACACATTTGATTAAGTTGCCTCATAATATATATATATAATTAGTGTGCATGCATGGCCTACAATGCATTCGTGCATATATTTTAATGTATATTTGAACATATTCTTGGGGATTTCAATCTCTCTCTCTCTCTCGATCATCTATATATCGTTGGTGGCCCAAAAAACACACATATATATGCATGCAATTTATGCGTAAAGGCGCGGGTGCCTCTAATAATGTGTGTGCGCACTCGATCGATGATCCCTAAACCTTAAACAACCCTAAAACCTTAAATCCCTAATCCCTAAACCCTAAACACCCTAAACACTAAACCCTAAACCCTAGACCCTAAACGTACCCTAACCCTAACCCTAACCCTAACCCTAAACCCTAGCTAATCCTAAACCCCAATTAAACCCTCTGTATAGGCCAACGACACTTAATTGTGCATCGATCGAGCGGGTCATGGGTGCCTCGTGATCCTCTAATAAAATTAAATGTGCCATGCATTAACCCTAAACCATATATATGTAACTAACCCTAGCTAATCAACCCTACTTAATTAAAACACATAACCCTAAACTATACTAGCTAGCTATAACCCGATCTAATAAAAACATGCTCTATATATAGCAGCTAGCTAGCAAACCGTAGATTAACACCAATTAAAATATACATGGCCTATATCGATCATGTTGCATAACATATCCCTGAGATTCATTAATTAATTATATAATTATCGTGATAAATTAATTAACTTGAACTTTGACAAGTTCTCTCGAATGAAAACACATTTGATTAAGTTGCCTCATAATATATATATAATTAGTGTGCATGCATGGCCTACAATGCATTCGTGCATATATTTTAATGTATATTTGAACATATTCTTGGGGATTTCAATCTCTCTCTCTCTCTCTCGATCATCTATATATCGTTGGTGGCCCAAAAAACACACATATATATGCATGCAATTTATGCGTAACGCGGGTGCCTCTAATAATGTGTGTGCGCACTCGATCGATGATCCCTAAACCTTAAACAACCCTAAAACCTTAAATCCCTAATCCCTAAACCCTAAACACCCTAAACACTAAACCCTAAACCCTAGACCCTAAACGTACCCTAACCCTAACCCTAAACCCTAGCTAATCCTAAACCCCAATTAAACCCTATGTATAGGCCAACGACACTTAATTGTGCATCGATCGAGCGGGTCATGGGTGCCTCGTGATCCTCTAATAAAATTAAATGTGCCATGCATTAACCCTAAACCATATATATGTAACTAACCCTAGCTAATCAACCCTACTTAATTAAAACACATAACCCTAAACTATACTAGCTAGCTATAACCCGATCTAATAAAAACATGCTCTATATATAGCAGCTAGCTAGCAAACCGTAGATTAACACCAATTAAAATATACATGGCCTATATCGATCATGTTGTATAACATATCCCTGAGAATCATTAATTAATTATATAATTATCGTGATAAATTAATTAACTTGAACTTTGACAAGTTCTCTCGAATGAAAACACATTTGATTAAGTTGCCTCATAATATATATATAATTAGTGTGCATGCATGGCCTACAATGCATTCGTGCATATATTTTAATGTATATTTGAACATATTCTTGGGGATTTCAATCTCTCTCTCTCTCTCGATCATCTATATATCGTTGGTGGCCCAAAAAACACACATATATACGCATGCACTTGATGCGTAAAGGCGCGGGTGCCTCTAATAATGTGTGTGCGCACTCGATCGATGATCCCTAAACCTTAAACAACCCTAAAACCCTAATCCCTAATCCCCTAAACCCTAAACACCCTAAACACACTAAACCCTAGACCCTAAACACCCTAAACACTAAACCCTAAACCCTAGACCCTAAACACCGTAAACCCTAAACCCTAAACCCTAAACCCTAAACCCTAAACCCTAAACCCTAAAACCCTAAACCCTAAACCCTAAACCCTAAACCCTATAAACACCCTAAACACTAATTAAACCCTAAACCCTAGACCCTAAACACCGTAAACACTAAACCCTAAACCCTAAACACCCTAAACACTAATTAAACCCTAAACCATAGACCCTAAACACTAGACCCTAAACCCTAGACCCTAAACACCCTAAACACTAAACCCTAGACCCTCTAAACACCGTAAACACTAAACCCTAAACCCTAGACCCTAGCTAAACACCCAAAACACTAAACCCTAAACCCAGCTAGCTAACCCTAAACCCTAATTAAACCCTATATATATAGGCCAACGACACTTAATTGTGCATCAAGCAGGCCAGGGGTGCCTCGCGGTCCTCTAGTTAAATTAAATGTGACATGCATTAACCCTAAACCATATATATATAACTAACCCCTAGCTAATCAAACCCTAGTTAATTAAAACACATAACCCTAAACTATACTAGCTATAACCCGATCTAATAAAAACATGCTCTATATATAGCATGCAGCTAGCTAGCAAATTAAACGGTAGATTAAAACCAATTAATATATACATGGCCTATATATCGATCATATGTTGTATAACATCTCCCTGAGATTCATTAATTAATTATATAATTATCGATGATAAATTAATTAACTTGAATTTTGACAAGTTCTCTCGAATGAAAACACATTTGATTAAGTTTCCTCATAATATATATATAATTAGTGTGCATGCATGGCCTACCATGCATGCATTAATTCGTGCATATATTTTAATATATATTTGAACATATTCTTGGGGGATTTCAATCTCTCTCTCTCGATCATCTATATGTCGTTGGTGGCCAAAAAACACACACATATACGCATGCACTTTATGCGCAAAGGCGCGTGTGCCTCTAATAATGTGTGTGTGCGCACTCGATCGATGATCCCTAAACCTTAAACCCTAAATAAACCCTAATCCCTAATCCCTAAACCCTAAACACCATAAACATTAAACCCTAAACCCTAACCTCCTAACCCTAAACCCTAAACCCTAATTAAACCCTATATATAGGCCAATGACACTTAATTATGCATCAAGCAGGCCAGGGGTGCCTCGCGGTCCTCTAATTAAATTAAATGTGCCATGCATATATATGTGTTTAATTTGGGGATTTCAATCGCTCTCTCGTATGTAGCTCTCTCTACCTCTCTCTCTTTCTCTCTCTCTCTCTCTCTCTCTCTCTCTCTCGTTGGTGGCCAACAACACACACATGCACTTTGTGCGCAAAGGCATGCGCCTCTAATAATGTGTGCGCAGTCGATCGATCTAGTTTTGATTAATCATAGCACACAAATAAAGAAGTTGTATTTGAATCCACACAACCTAATCTAAAACACATAACCCCTAACATGGCCTAATTAATTAACCCTTCTCGATCTCTACCTAATTAGTGGAAATTGCACAAAATCAAAAGGGGTCCCTCACTAATTATGCATATCTGCTAGATTGTGATAAACTTTTGCCACATATATATTTGGTGGATGGGTGCATCTTGGCATGTAAACAATTAGTGTTTGCAAATGGCGTTGTCAAAATTTATGTACAAATGATTTCTTTCCATCCAAAGTGCATAAAATGGGAGTTTTAATGAAGAAAGTACAAATAAAACAGCTCAACATGCTTCCACACCCCGATTTTCACACGAAGTAGAGCATATTTAAAGGATAATTCCAGAGTTTTACTATTTTTCAAGCAACTTTGCTAATTTTCCCCCACTCACATGACTTTATGTCGATTTAACGAAAATATGGCGAATTTAAACTACATGGGCGGGATAGTTTGAATTGTGCGCGCGGCAAAGGGAACCGCCTATTCCTCAACCTTGTGCACGGCAAATTACACACGCAACTCCATTAAACGCCACCTACCGACCTTAATTATCACCCCGGCGGCCCGGCCGCATGACCCCCCACCCACCCGTACACAACTTATCCCCGTCCGTGCGAAGAAGAAGCTTCCCCTCCCCGTCGTTCTTCTCGAGACGCACCGGCGGTCAAGTTGATCCACGGTAGGGCTGCTATCTCTAGCTCAATCATGTATCGGGCAAGACAGCCTAACGATTTATATTTTCTTGATGCTGCTAAAAAAATTCGTCAGTATGCTCGAACTAATTGGCACTTTATAGTTTTCCGCTCGATTTGTCATCGATCAATTTGTTCATTTGCGTGGGCATATAGAGTCAGTTCTGCACTCGATCCGTTAATTTGCTGAAATGCCATGGCAGAGTTTTGTACACGATCTGTTTGCTAAAATGTCGATGGGCATTTTTTGTTTTGTACTCGACATGATTGCTGAAATGCATAATCATGTAGTATAGTTTTGTACTCGATGGATATACATTTCCTACTTCGCCTTAAATTAATCACCAACCACTGTATCTCATAATTAAACAGATGGACAGAACTTGGAAACTGCATGGACACTTATGTTCCCCTTCATATATAAATGGTGTTCAACCCTTTATGGGGTTTATTAGAGCTCATGATGGTCACAACCTGGACGTGTATTGCCCGCGCTGCACATGTATGAATGGTGAGAAGAGGCCTCACCCTGTAGTGGCAGATCATTTACACATTTTTGGGATGGACCGCACATATGTTAGGCGGGTTTAGCATGGTGAACCATATAATGATCCTTTAGCAGGAGAAGCAGATCTTGCTCACACTGTATGTGTGCTGGCATATGTAGTTAATTATTTATATTGATGCTGCCGCTGTTTCAATCAATAGTTTGCATTGCTGTGCAAGGTTCTGTACTCAAATTTAACTTGTTGCAGATGGATGGACGGGAAGGAGAGAAAAAGCGCTTGCTTCAGGAAACGGGTTTCAGCTCTGGGACATGTGCTGTGCCAGATGAGAAGGTAAATATGTAAAACGGCATTTGTTCAGGTTGCATCCCTTAGATGTTTGTCTAATCGGTTGATGTACTAATTGCAGAAGCATAGAGTTAAAGAGGTCTCTCAGTTTGATGGGAGATTTGAAGATGAATCTCAGTTTGATGCACCTGTGGATGGTACTGATGACGAGCCTTTCATAGACGAAGGTCCTGCACCTGAGATTATCCAGCCTACAGAAGGAGGCCGTGGACCGAGTACACAGCTTTGCGTTGAAGTGGATGCACGCCCGGAGATCATCACGGGCGTCCGGGTAGTCTCAAGACCACCCAGCCCTGATGCACCTGTGGATGGTACTGATGACGAGCCTCTCATAGACGAAGGTCCTGCACCTGAGATTATCCAGCCTACAGAAGGAGGCCGTGGACCGAGTACACAGCTTTGCGTTGAAGAGGATGCACACCCGGAGATCATCAGGGGCGTCCCGGTAGTCTCAGGACCACCCAGCCCTGATGCAAAATGTTGAGCTACTTTATGATTCGTACTCTTATGTTCTGGTGCTGTAGTATGTTATGATTTGTACGCCTTTGGCGCTAGATTAAGCATTCAGTGGATGATCGCGTTGCAAAATTCGACACCCACACAATCAGTTCATCGTACGAGTAGTAGCACAATTACTTCTACAGCGATTCCTGCCAGCGCATTAGTTGGTAGCATGAAACACTTTCAGGTACTCCCCTCTGATTCATATTAATTGACTCAATTCTGTCTAGATATGGATGTATCTAGATGCATTTGTTAACTAGACTAACAAACTTGAGTCAGTTAATATGAATCCGTGTAAACCGCCCAAGTCCTCGAGCAGCTAGTTTATTGACTCTGGACTCCAAGCCTCTCGCGGCAAGCCATCGACGAAGCTTTGACCAGATCTTGGCCCGCAATTTTTTTTGTGTGGCGAATAGCAAAGCTTTGACCAGTTCCTCTCGGGATACAGCACGCCGGTGAGCTTGCACGGTTGCCATGAGCACTTTCCGGCGGAACTTCCTCTTCAGCGCCCTCAAGCCGCTGCTGCGAGACAGCACGCAGTGCCTCGAGGTGGACGGAATTCTGGATCTCAGGGCGGGTGGTCCGCATCGTCCGGGAACGATCTCCAGCGGGTTAACGAGGACATGCATGGCGGCCAGGGGATTTGTTTTTTGTTTTTTTTTTGGTTTGAGCTTGGGATTTGGGGTTTTTTCGGATAGGGGAGGAGGAACCGAGGAAGAGGAAGGAACAGCCGCGTGCTTGGCGCGTGGCGGTGTGCTTGAATTTCGAATTTTTGTGAAATGTTTCATTTCCCCGCTACAATTCGGGGGTTTCTTGACGCGCCAATGCGTCCCGCCGGGCAGCTTCAAGTAAATTTGGGGTGCCACACTATGGGCCCTAGTTTCAGTGAGACATGTAATGACTAGTCACATCAGTAAGTTCACTGTGTAATAAAATATGTTACCCCTCCCCTTTATGTAGCACCCCTTCTCTCCCGATCGAGTGCCGATTGCCGACGGATGCAAGCCGCTAGCTCGATCCCCTCCTTTCGCCTCCACCGTCCAGGCATCCAGCTTGGAGGGGCAAGCTGCATCTAGCCCAAGCGGATTAGGTAGGACTAGTAATGTTCTCTCCTTTCTCGAGATCGGTTCTTTTTTCCTCTCCTCGATATCTTGCGCATCTCTTTCCTATTCTGGGCGAAGGGGTGTCTTTCTGGTCACCCTCGAGCTGGGAGTGATTGATGGGGGTGGGGGGCGGGGGCTACCTTTGCTTGGATTGGGGTGTTCTTCCTTTATTTGTCGACATTTGCAACCTTTGTAGTTTCTGCTGATCCTAACTGTATCTTTTGTCAGCTTGTACAGGAAAGGTAAGACCTCGGCGGTGGGGGCAATGGAGCGTAAGGCCACCACGCATGTGGGCAGTTGGCTGAGCCTGAGCTGCGTCCCCAGCCCCGCGAAGCAGGTACTCCGTTTGCTTATCCACTCTTTACCTTTTAAGTGTCTCTCTGCATCCTCAATCTGTTCCTGTTCTGGAATATGCTTAAAGTAGCACATGTCTTCAGCTGTTTGTGCGTAAAGCCTCTGTGACACCATGCTCTATATTCTCTGTATCAGGTTGGTACCTCCAGGTTCCGTGCTGAGGCTATGGGGAACGAGAATAGCGCCCCACCTGCTGCAGGAGCATGGCCCGATCTGCAGCACAAGAAGCGAAATGCCACTGCCGAGCTGGGCAGGGACCGCCCAGGGGTAATTTTTTTTAACCAACTTACCATGATGTAGTCTGAATCTGATACTCCCTCAGATCCAAATTAATTGACTCAACTATCTGTAGATACGGATGTATCTAGATGTGTTTTAGCTCTAGATACTACTGCCTCCATCCCAAAGCTTTGGGCTTATATTATTTTTAGAAAGTCAAACTATACCATGTTTGACTAAGCTTTTACCAAAAATCAGTAACATGCAAAATACAAAATTAATATCATTAAATAGATAATAAAATATATTTTCCTACGGTATCTACACAGTATTATATTTGTTGATAGAATGTTCTAAAATTTTGGTCAAACTTTGCTTGTTTTGATTTCTCAAAAATAAATAAGGCTTAAGCTTTTGGATGGTGGTAGTACATTCATATCTAGACAAAGCTGAGTTAACTAGTTTTTTTGTCTGTCCATAGCTAGTGTTCACGCTGCAAAAGGCTAAGAGCATCCACTATATGCATCAGTCTATCTCATACAGTAATTCAATATCACTGCTGAGGTCTGCCTTTTGTTTTGCTATTCATATGCAGACTGAAACTTTAGGGCCTTTACTCAAAAGGAAGATCAAAACTGCGGCTGATCAGGCTGCCAGTATGTTGATGCCGCCCCCATCTTCTAAATGCCTCTACAAGCACAAGGCCACGCGCCAGCTGGGTGGTGATCTTTTAATGAATATGGTATATTTTCTTAATCCACAAAACATGCCTTGATTTTTCTCTGTTTATTGTCGGTTTTTTCTATGCTTGCCAAAAGTTTACAACAACAACAACAACAACCAAGCCTTTCAGTCCCAAACAAGTTGGGGTAGGCTAGAGTTGAAACCCATAAGATCTCGAAGCCAAAAGTTTAGAAACACCAAATTCGTTTGCTTACAATCATCATACAGTAATGTTCATCTACTCCAGTTCCCCTAACCCAACATAAAATGATGTTAATTTCGATTTTTAGATTAAAAGAGCACCATTAGGCGCTGTTAATTACGACTTTGAGATTAAAATGTCATTTGCAATTGTTAATTACAATTTTGAGACAATTGGTTAGTTTAACCTCGATCTCTTCTGCTCTCCATTTATCCCAACCGAACAAAAATTTAACCATTCCATTCCTCTGAAATGGAACCATTCCATTCCATTCCACGCTGTTTCAGAACCGAACACACCCTTGCATTGTTGTGAACTGTTGTCCATACACGGCCATACCCTTCCACTTACATCCAGCACTATATGCATCAGTCTGTCTCAGAGTCATTCAATATCACTGCTGAGATCTGTTCCCATTCTTATGCAGGCTGAAACTGCTGCGCCTTTACTCAAGTGGATGCAAAATGAGGCTAATGAGGCTGCTGTGAGGACGATGGTGCCGGCACCATCTTCCGAAAACCTCTACAAGCACGAGGCCATGGGCCAGCTGGGTGGTGACCTTTTAATGAATCTGGTATATTTTCTTAATCCACATACATGATTTCATTATTATCTGTTTAATTACTGTTGGCTTTGTCTAATGCTTACCAAAAGTTCAGAAACACTGCGTTTGCTTACAATCATCATACACTAATTTTTCACTTTTCAGTCTGTCTCATCCAGTATATAAACTGTTGATTTCCATTGGCTTCTTTTGTAATCATTTGCATTGTTGTCAACTGTTCTCTATGCACAACCCTATTCTTCCACTTACACCCCGCACTATTTGCATCAGTCTATCTCATAGATTTATTAAATATCAATGATGAGTTCTGTTGCTATTCATATGCAGGATGAAACTTCTGTTCCTCTACTCAAATGGATAAAAAATGATCCTGATGAGGCTGCTGTGAAGACGATGGTGCTGCCACCATCTTCTGAAAACCTCCTCAAGCACAAGGCCACGGGCCAGCTGGGTGGTACCCTTTTCAGTAAGCAGGTATATTTTCTTAATCCTCATACATGATTTGATTTTTGTCTGTTTATTGCCGGCTTTGTCTAATGCTTACCAATAGTTCAGAAACACACACACCTATTCTTCCACTTACATCCAGCACTATATGCATCAGTGTCTCATAGATTCATTTTATATATCACTGCTGATGTCTGTTGCTCTTCAATTTTTATATGCAGACTGAAACTGCTAAGCCTTCATTGGTCAAAAGGATTGCAACTGCTGCTGATGAGGCATCTGCAGAGGCTGCCACCAAGTTACTGTCAGCCCCACCTTCTGGATGCTTATATAAGCTCAAGTCCAAGGATCAGCCGGGCCGTAACCATCCAAGGGTTCGGGTATATTTTCTTAAGCCACATATACATGCCATGATTTATGTCTGATATTATCACCGGCTCTGTCTAATGCTTTTTGGAATTCGGAAACACCAAATTAGCATGCTTATATTCATCATACACTAATTTTTCACTGTTCAGTTTGTAACATAGTGTTATGCACTTGCTTGTCAACATTTGCATTGCTCTGAACTATGCACTTTACACAACCTAATTCTTCCACTTACGTTCAGCGCTACGCACCAGTAGTACCTCCCATGTTTCCTTCACCATCCCGATGCCGAGCTTGCGGGAATATGGCGGGCCCATGTACATACCCCGCATATAACACCTCCTATGGCTCTATCTACCTTTCTAGTAGCTCCTTCACAGAGTTACAGGTATGTATTCTCAGTGGTTTAGCATGAATTGGCATATAGTAAAGTCTTGTTTTTAGTCTTCCTGCTTCTTACATTTGTATCAATTTTCACATGCAGACTGTACCTTGTGAACTTCGTCCAATGATTAACCAGATGTGTCCGCATGAAGGATCTTTCACTATGCATGGCAATGGCAAATTGATGAACACCTACACGGTCTATGAGGTGTATGTCTACAAGACGCAGGCCATCACATATTTGTATGGACATGATTGGAGAAAGTTTGCTTTTGACTACGGTCTGAAGAAGGGCGACGAGCTGAGGATCAGAAACTCAAACGGGCAGATATACGTAACTGCTTACAGAGTTGGAGACACTTCCAAATATATAATATGTAACTTTTTTCTACTCATATCTTTTGATAACTGCATTCTGAGCAGTTGTTCTAAACCATTCCCTCTGTTCTAGCTTGCTGGGTTTAACATGATCAAAGCTGCAGATCCCCTGACGGAACAGGAGCGGATGTCACAAAGGGCAACCACACCAGCACCGGCACCGGCTTCCCACTCTCCTGCATCAGCACCGGTTCCTGTACCAGCTCCGTTTACTGCATCTACCCAGCAGTCCCCTACATCAGCATTGGTTCCTGTAGAGGCCCCATATACTACACATGCCCAGCAGGCTCCTGCATCAGCACTGGTTCCTCTAGCTGCACCGTTTACTGCACCTGCCCAACAGTCTCCTGCATCAGCACCGGTTCCTCTAGAGGCACCGTTTACTGCACCTGCCCAGCAGTCTCCTGCATCAGCACCAGCTCGTGTACCAGCCCAGGCTCATGCACCTGCCCCAGCCAGATCACCGAGGTCTCAGCTCATTGCTGTGGCCACCCGTGTGGTGACCAGGACGCATCTGAAGGCTATGTTCGTGAGTATATGACAGCATAACTGCTCTTATCTTGATGTCTTCTCTGCTCAAAGTCTCACATGGTTCAGTGCATTGGTGCCATTGACTAATTTTTGGTGGTATCTCTTGCTTTGAATCAGAAATTGCCTAAAAGTATCTCCAAGGATCTCAATGCTGGCCGAAGGGGCAAGATATCCCTCGTCATGGAGAGTGAAGGTCTCACCGTGGAGGGACGGTACTCTGTCAGTCCCACAGATGGCCGCTTGGCTGTTACTTCCAGGTGGAAAAAGTTCATTGACGGTGCCAAACTTCGCATTGGATCAAAGTTGAAGGTCAAGATCTTTCGATGCCGCTGTGACATGCTGGTCATAAAGTTCGCGGTTGTCTAGTTCTGTTGTCCCATGAGCCCTTAGCAAATGCATTTGTAGTTATACTTATATAAGGTTATCTTATCTGAACTGCTAATTAATTGTATGGGTGGTAAAACTCTGGCAAGCTTTTGCTCTTAGCAAGTATGTATGTATGATCAGCTATTATGATAACTAATGTTTGTGTTCATCTTAATTTGCATTTCCCTTTTAGAAAAAAACTTAATTTCTATTTTGGCTGACCTGTTAGAGAACTATCAGATTGAACCCACAACATGATTCATATAGATTCATTACACCGAGCCACATGTCTTGACCTTGCGATACACTACTTCCATTAATTAGTGCAAGAAGGCTTACCTGAGCTGCCTGAACCATGGCAGATTCGAATCCACCTTATCTATCTAGAAATACAACCTTTGCAGAAAGAGGATTTGCAGTATGGGGAGGCTGACATTGGGGACCCATGAGCCAGCAGCGTCGTCAACGTTTTAAAGGTGGCAGGAGATCGAAAGAAAAAATAAGCCAAAAATCAGTTGGTAAACAAATTCAAGAAAAGAAACATTTACCTTTCTGAGAGGATGACATGCGGGACCCATGAGGCAGCAGCATCCTCAACTATTTCAAGGCGGCATCAAATAAAAAAGGAAATAGCCAGAAATTAATTAGGGTCAAAAATAAATCCATCAAAGGAAACTTTTATTGTTCATAGAGGATGACATGTGGGACCGACTTGCCAGCTGCGTCGTCATCGTTTCAAAGGGGGCAGGGGATCAAAAGAAAAAGACAAATAGCCAGAAATTAGGGGAAAAAATAAATCCAACAAAGAAAACTTTTATTGTTCATAGAGGATGACATGCGGGACCCATGAGCCAGCAGCTTCCTCAACGTTTCAAAGTCGGCATGAGATTGAAAGAAAAAGTCAAGTGACATAATATCAGGAGCCAAAAATAATCCAAGAAAAGAAACTTTATTGTACATAGAGGATGACATGCGGGTCCCATTTTGTAGCAGCGGTCTCAACGTTCCAAGGCGGCACAGGACCGAAAGAAAAATGAAGTAGCCAGAAATCAGGGTGTGAAAAAAATCCAAGAAAAGAAAGATTTCAATTGGGCTGTATCTGGACATCTGGGCCTTCGAACTATACTGCTGGGCCTTTTGACTCGTACAATTTCAGCCCACTCCAAAACAGGAAAGGTCGGATTTTTCTCAAAAAAAAAACAGGAAAGTCCTATGCTTCGCAAAAACAAAAAACAAGGAGATTCAACATATAAGTTTGTTTATGTAGATATAAAGATTTAATTTATCCGTTTGCAATAGCTCAGAGCGAAATACAACGTTTATTGTCTGCAAAATAAAATATCACATGTTTCTTGTACGGGGAGGCTGACATCGGGGACCCATGAGCCAGCAGCGGAGTCAACGTTTCAAAGGCGGCAGGGGATCGAAAATAAAAAAAGCCAAAAATCAGTTGGTAAAAAAATACAAGAAAAGAAAACATTTATCGTTCTGAGAGGATGACATGCGGGACCCATGAGGCAGCAGCATCCTCAACGTTTCAAAGTCGGCATGAGATCGAAAGAAAAAGGCAAGTGACATAATATCAGGAGCCAAAAATAATCCAAGAAAAGAAACTTTATTGTACATAGAGGATGACATGCGGGTCCCATTTTGTAGCAGCGGTCTCAACGTTTCCAAGGCGGCACAGGACCAAAAGAAAAATGAGGCAGCAGCATTCTCAACAATTCCAAGGCGGCAGGGGATCAAAAGAAAAATAAAGGAAATAGCCAGAAATTAATTAGGGGTCAAAAATAAATCCACCAAAGGAAACTTTTATTGTTCATAGAGGATGACATGTGGGACCGACCGCCAACAGCGTCCTCATCGTTTCAACGGGGGGGGATCAAAAGAAAAAGGCAAATAGCCAGAAATTAGGGGTAAAAAATAACTCCAAGAAAGGAAACTTTTATTGTTCGTAGAGGATGACATGCGGGACCCATGAGCCAGCAGCTTACTCAACGTTTCAAAGGCGGCATGAGATCGAAAGAAAAAGGCAAGTGACCAAATATCAGGAGCCAAAAATAATCCAAGATTTATTGTACATAGAGGATGACATGTGGGTCCCATTTTGCAGCAGCGGTCTCAATGTTTGTAATGCGGCTTGAGATCAAAAGAAAAAGAAAGTAGCTAGTAATTAGGGGGTGAAAAAAATCCAAGAAAAGAAAGTTGATGGACATAGAGGATGACATGCGGGTCCCTTGAACCAACAGCTTACTCAACGTTTCAAAGGGGGCAGGGGATCAAAAGAAAAAGGCAAGCCAAAAATCAGAGGGTGAAAAAAATCCAACAAAGGAAACTTTTATAGCACACAGAGGATGACATGCGGGTCCCATGAGCCAGCAGGTACCTCAACGTTTCAAACGTGGCATGAGATCGAAAGAAAAAGTCAAGTGACCAAATATGAGGTGCCAAAAAAAACTCCAAGAAAAGAAAGTTGATTGCTCATAGAGGATGACATGCGGGTCCCATTTAGCTGCAGCGGTCTCACCGTTTGAGAGGCGGCAGGGGATCGAAAGAAAAAGTCAAGTGACCAAATATGAGGTGCCAAAAATAATCCAAAAAATGAAAGTTTTATAGTACATAGAGGATGACATGCGGGTCCCATTTAGCAGCAGCGGTATCACCGTTTGAGAGGCAGCAGGGGATCGAAAGAAAAAGTCAAGTTACCAAATATGAGGTGCCAAAAAATCCAAGAAAAGAAAGTTTTATAGTACATAGTGGATGACATGCGGGTCCCATTTAGCAGCAGCGGTATCACTGTTTGAGAGGCAGCAGGGGATCGAAAGAAAAAGTCAAGTGACCAAATATGAGGTGCCAAAAAAATCCAAGAAAAGAAAGTTTTATAGTACATAGAGGATGACATGCGGGTCCCATTTAGCAGCAGCGGTATCACTGTTTGAGAGGCAGCAGGGATCGAAAGAAAAAGTCAAGTGACCAAATATGAGGTGCCAAAAAAATCCAAGAAAAGAAAGTTTTATAGTACATAGAGGATGACATGCGGGTCCCATTTAGCAGCAGCGGTATCACCGTTTGAGAGGCGGCAGGGGATCGAAAGAAAAAGGTAAGTGACCAAATATGAGGTGCCAAAAATAATTCAAGAAAAGAAAGTTTTATAGTACATAGAGGATGACATGCGGGTCCCATTTAGCAGCAGCGGTATCACCGTTTGAGAGGCGGCAAGGGATCGAAAGAAAAAGGCAAGTGACCAAATTTGAGGTGCCAAAAAAACTCCAAGAAAAGAAAGTTGATTGCACATAGAGGATGACATGCGGGTCCCATTTAGCAGCAGCGGTCTCAACGTTTCCAAGGCGGCAAGGGATCAAAAGAAAAAGGAAGTAGCCAGAAATCAGGGGGTCAAAAAAATCCAAGAATAGAAAGAATTTTGGTTCATAGAGGATGACATGCGGGACCCATGATCCTGCATCGTAAACGGCTCGATCGGAGAACGTTGAACGAGATGGCGCGATCTAGAAAAAAACAATGCCAGAGAGGCTGCCATCTGGGCCCTACATCCCTCGGCGGTGCGGATTTGCGTTGACTCGGCCGGCGAACCCGAGATTTCGAGATGCACCACGTCCCGGGCCACCATACGCGACGTTTTGGCCGCTTTCGTCGGGCTAGGTGGCCTCAAAAACGAGAAAAAAAAGTTTTGACATGCACCACGGAGGGACCAAAATCGTCGGCCATGGTACACCAGCAACCACGGCGCGACTTCAACTTCGTCGGCCATGGCAACTTTTCTTGTAGTGTGTCCTCAAGCAATTCAGTTAACAACGGAGCGATAAAGAACTTTCACGAACACATTTGCTCATATGATGTATATATTCTCATGCTATGGCTAATACTTAAGCAGTTCATAATGAGATACATGCAAATAAGATCATCCAACAGCTATGTCAATCATGGAGAAGTACCAACAATTAATAATAAGCACCATGAATCATGTATATAAGCAGGATTGCAATGTTCATAAGAGAATATGATAAAGTGGTATCTCGCTTGCCTATTTGATCGGCAAAACATAAATGCCGAGGCACCTCTTGAGTTCATAGAAAGACTAGAAGTAGTGATTGTCAAAGATAAAAGCATCAAAGTTATACCACAATCAATCATATTTTGAGACAAGCATATTATACTAAGAATGACAGTTGTGCTCTCAAGACAGTGCTCAAAGAAAGAATGGAGACACAACATAAAAGTAAAAGATTGACCCTTCGCAGAGGGAAGCAGGGATTAACATGCGCTAGAGCTTTTCATTTGTAAAACAGGAGTAAAATTATTTTGAGAGGTGTTTGTTGTTGTCAACGAATGGTAATGGGTACACTAACTACCTCATCAACCGGACTCACAAGAGCGGCTCCCATTTTATTTGCATGTTTATGTGGCACTCCTTCCAACCTTTCTTACACAAACCATGGCTAACCGAATCCTCGGGTGCCTGCCAACAATCACATACCATGAAGGAGTGCCTTTTTATTTAAGTTTTATTATGATGATGACACTCCCCCCAACCTTTGCTTACACAAGCCATGGCTAACCGAATCCTTCGGGTGCCGTCCAACAATCACAAACCATGGAGGAGTGTCTATTTAAGTTAATTAATTCGGGACTGGGAATCCCATTGCCAGCTCTTTTTGCAAAATTATTGGATAAGCGGATGTGCCACTAGTCCATATGAGAGTCCGTCAAAAGTAAATGACAAGGTTGAAAGCTAAACACCACATACTTCCTCATGAGCTATGAAACATTAACACAAATTGAGAAGCATTTTGAAGGTTTTAAAGGTAGCGCATGAGAATTTACTTGGAATGGTTTGAAATGCCATGCATAGGTATTTATGGTGGACACTTTGGAACAACTTGGTTTTCAGGTGTTTGGAAGCACGAGCGGCGTTCCCGCTCAGTACAAGTGAAGGCTAGCAAAAGACTAGGGAGCGACAAATCAAGAGAGCAATAACTGTCATAATCATGCTTGCGGCAAAATAAATTAACGGAGGCATAAAAGTGATACAAGAACTCTGAAGCAATATAAATCATCGAGGCTTAATTGACTTTTTGTTCAGTCATATGCATGCGTGAGCATGTGCCAAGTCGATATAAATGAATTATTCAGAGGAGGATACCACAATGCCATACTTACTTATGAATAAAACAATGCAAGCAAACATCCATGACATGCTACTCATATTAATAAATTGGAACTAAACATGAGAGATCATGAACTACTAGACTTTCTCAAATAACATATACCTCACATGAACCAACTAAGCATGATCATATGGATGAGTATATGTACAAAAATGAAAGCAAATAGAGTTCATACCAGCCTCTCACCACAATCAGATTGTCGTAGATCGTCATTATTGCCTTTTCACTTGTGTAGCTTGGATAATATGAAATGAAAACCACGCTCCAGCCACCGAAGACCATTGAACTCATGATGAACTTTACAAACCAAAGAAGAACAGCAAATATTTTTGGTGTTTTCGAATTAGAAAAAAGAAACAAGAAAACAAAGCAAAATCTTTTTGGGTTTTCTTATAGCAAACTACCGATAGCAAATAAAGTAAACTAAGAGCAAGGAACCAAATAAACAAATGGTGAAGAGAAACAACAGAAATATTTTTGGTCTTTTTGTGTTTTAGGAAAGAAACAAAGCGAAAACAAAAGAATGCAAACTAACAGAAACACAGAAAAGCAGGATGACAGAAATCTGCCAAATCCTGACAGCAGTACAGAAATCGAAATTAACAAAAATCTTCCATTGCTCAGACCAAAAAGTGTTCAACTAATGAAAGTTAGATAACAACCTGGGGCACATGCTCAAAAATTGGCAACTCAAAATAACGTTCTGGCTGTGCGTACGAATTTTTTTGGTAACAGCCCAGAATCTGTTTTTGGACAGCACTTCCCCAAATATCATCTCCCTCTCATTAGAAAACCACTCTAAGAAACTAAACAAGTATGTACAAGTATCCAGCAATCATAATATGCAAAGAATGAGTGATGCCGGTATACCTCCCCCCAAGCTTAGGCTTTTGACTCTTCTTGATCATATATCATCCTCCTCTCTTGACCCTTGAAAACTTCCTTCACACCAAACTTCTCATAAACTTCATTAGAGGGGTTAGTACTCAAAAAACTTTAATCCACCTTGGCCCTGTAGTGACACATTGCAAGAACTCAATAAAACATTAGCTACAGCTCTCCACGTCTAGAAAGCCTCACTTAAAGTCCACAAGAGACAATGCAAAAAACAGAGACAGAATCTGCCAAAACAGAACAGCCAGTAAAGACGAATTTTAAAATGGTACTTCCGTTGCTCAAATCAGAAAACTCAAAACTAATGAAAGTTGCGTACATATCTGAGGATCACGCACGTAAATTGGCAGATTTTTCTGAGTTACCTACAGAGAAATATGCCCAGATTCGTGACAGATAGAAATCTGTTTCTGCGCAGAAATCCAAATCTAGCATCAACCTTCTACTAGAGACTTTACTTGGCACAACAATGCAATAAAATAAAGATAAGGAGAGGTTGCTACAGTAGTAAAACAAATGGAGGGAGAAAGAAAGAAAGAAAGAAATGTTGTTTAGCTCTCTTATGCATTAAAATATACTTGTTAACAAGGTTGATCAAGTCTTGCTACCAAATAAATTTTATATGACATAAGAAGAAATAAACCTCAAATCAATCATGTTACCTTATATTGAATTGATATGGATCCAATCACAAGAGTTTGATATTCTTCTTTAGGCTCATATATAGGACAATCAATGGATCCCACTTTGATAGTTTTCACATTAAAAATTGTATTAACTCCACATACTTTATCAATCCTCTTGGGAAAATAGACAGTGTGTTCCTTATTATCAACATTGAAAGTAACCATGCCTTTATTGCAATCAATAACAGCCCCTGCAGTATTAAGAAAGGGTCTTCCAAGAATAATGGACATATTATCATCTTCAGGCATTTCCAACACAACAAAATCAGTTAATATCAAGCAATGCTGAGTAACTTGAACAGGAACATTTTCACATAAACCAACAGGAATAGCAGTAGATTTATCAGCCATTTGCAAAGATATATCAGTTGGTATCAACTTATCTAAATCAAGTCTCTTATAAAGAGAAAAAGGCATCACACTCACACCTGCTCCCAAATCACATAGAGCAGTTCTAACATAATTATTCTTGATGGAACAAGGAATAGTCGGTATACCTGGGTCGCCAAGCTTCTTTGGAATCTTACCATTGAAGGAGTAATTAGCGAGCATAGTGGAAATTTCCTCATTGGGGATTTTCCTTTTGTTAGTAACAATATCTTTCATATACTTTGAATAAGGAGGCAATTTAATAGCATCAGTCAAAGGGATTTGCAAAAATAAAGGTTTCATCCAATCACAAAATTTATTATAATGTTCCTCCTCCTTTGATTTTAGTTTCTTAGCAGGAAAAGGCATTTGCTTTTGAACCCAAGGTTCTCTTTCATTACCATGTTTCTCAGTAATAAAATCTTCTTTAGTGTACTTTTTATTTTTAGCATGCTTTTCAGGTTCTTTTTCAATTTCTTCTTTATCAGGAGTATCATTCTTATCATTATCTTCCTCATGTTCATTACCACTTTCAGTTTCAGCATCAGAAATAGAAATACTATTAGGATCATTAACAGGTTCAGAGGATTCTACAACATTCTTATGTTTCTTTTTCTTTTTCTTAGATGGAGCACTAGTTTTAATTAGTTGAGAATCTTGTTCAACTCTTTTGGGATGCCCTTCAGGATATAGAGGATCCTGGGTAGAAGCACCACCTCTAGTTGTTACTTCATAAGCATGTTTTTCTTTAGAATTATTTCCCAACAAGTCATTTTGCACTTTAGTAAGTTGATCAATTTGAGTTTGAACCATTTGAAAATGTTTAACAAGTATCTTAACATCATTGGAGGTTCTCTCCACAATACCATGCAATTCACTAATAGCTCGAGAATTTTCCATTAAATGATTCTCTACTCTCATATTAAAGTTTTCTTGCTTAACAATATAATTATCAAATTCATCTAAGCATTGAGCAGGAGATTTTGAATACGGAATATCTTCCCTAGTAAAGTGTTGAAGCGAGTGTACCTCAATCATGGATGAAGGGGGAATTGTCTCACATATATCTTCTATAGGAGGTAAATTCTTCACATCTTCAGGTTTAATACCCTTCTCTTTAAGAGACTTCTTGGCTTCCCTCATATCTTCATCATTTAATTTAATCATACCCCTCTTCTTCACTATCGGTGTCGGGGTTGGTTCAGGTGTAGACCAATCATCATGATTCCGGCCTATTTTAGCCAATAATTCTTCAGCGTCGTCTGGAGTTCTTTTCCTGAAAACACAACCAGCACAACTATCCAGGTATGCCCTAGACTCAATAGTTAGTCCACTATAAAATATATCAAGTAAATCATGCTTTTCCAAATCATGGTCAGGCTGAGCTCTAATAAGAGAACAAAATCTAGCCCAAGCCTCAGGCAATTTCTCTCCATCTTCCTGGTCAAAATTATAAATTCTCTGCAAAGCAGCATGTTGAGCACTAGCAGGAAAGTATTTTCGAAAGAAAACATCACGCAAGTCAATTGGACTTTTAATAGAACCAGGAGGCAAATTATTATACCAAGTTTTAGCATCATCCTTTAATGAGAAAGGAAAAATTTTAGCGACAAAATAAGTACGCATCTTGACATCATCAGAAAACACGCCACTAAGAGTAGATAACTCAGTCATGTGTTCAACAGCACTTTCTTTTTCAGTACCACAAAAGGGTGTTTTCTCAACAATAGCTATATGAGATAGATCAAGAGAAAAATCATAATCTTTATCCCTAATGTTTATAGGAGATGTGGCAAATTTAGGATCAGGAGATGGTTTATATCTAACAGCATGTTCTGCAAGCAACTTTTTAATTTTTCTTGCATCAGTAGTAGCATTGCATTTTTCAATAAAATCATCATCAAGCTCTACATAATCTTCATCAAGATCATCACTAGAATATTCAACAGACTCAGGTGAATTAACAGGTGTAGCAGCATTTTCATTAGGAGTTTCAGTATTTTCAATTTGTCTAGACTTAGCAATTGTAGCATCTAGAAAAGATCCTAACGAACCATCATTATCAAGCACAGCAGAAGCATCATCACAATTATGAGAGGAATTTTCAGATTCAGCAGAAGTACCAGCATTTGAAGCTTGTGGTGGTGAAACAAGTTTACTTATCACAGATGGTGAATCAAGAGCAGCAGAGGTACTAAGAGTTGTACCTTTTCTTGTAGTGGATGGTAATATGGCGATCTTAGTATCGCGAGGTTTACCCATGATGGAGAATTTGCAGCGAACAATATCAATCCAAGTGAACTTCCAAATAAAGCTATGCTCCCCGGCAACGGCGCCAGAAAATAGTCTTGATGACCCACAAGTATAGGGGATCGCAACAGTCTTCGAGGGAAGTATTACCCAATTTATTGATTCGACACAAGGGGAGACAAAGAATACTTGTAAGCCTTAACAGCGGAGTTGTCAATTCAGCTGCACCTGGAAACAGACTTGCTCGCAAGAGTTTATCAGTAGTAACAGTTTTATGGCAGTGGAAATAGTGAAATAACAAGCAAGTGAATAAAGACAGCAGAGTGATTATAGTAAACAGCAGGATTAAAATACTGTAGGCACAGGGACGGATTTAACGGGCGTTGCATGGATGAGAGAAACTCATGTAACAATCAAAGCAAGGGCATTTGCAGATAATAATAAAACGGTATCCAAGTACTAATCAATCAATAGGCATGTGTTCCATATTTAGTCGTACGTGCTCGCAATGAGAAACTTGCACAACATCTTTTGTCCTACCAGCCGGTGGCAGCCGGGCCTCTAGGGAAACTATCGAAATTAAGGTACTCCTTTTAATAGAGTACCGAGCAAAGCATTAACACTCCGTGAACACATGTGATCCTCACATCACTACCATCCCCTCCGGTTGTCCCGATTTCTGTCACTTCGGGGCCATTGGTTCCGGACAGCGACATGTGTATACAACTTGCAGGTAAGATCATAAACAACGAATATCTTCATGAATCAATAACATGTTCAGATCTGAGATCATGGCACTCGGGCCCTAGTGACAAGCATTAAGCATAACAAGTTGCAACAATATCATAAAAGTGACATCTACGGATACTAGGCACTATGCCCTAACAATCTTATGACTATTACATGACCAATCTCATCCAATCCCTACCATCCCCTTCAGCCTACAGCGGGGGAATTACTCACACATGGATGGGGGAAACATGGCTGGTCGATGGAGAGGCGTTGGCGGTGATGGCGGTGAAGATCTCCTCCAATTCCCCGTCCCGGCGGAGTGCCAGAACGGAGACTTCTGGCTCCCGCGACGGAGTTTCGCGATGTGGCGGCTCTCTGGAGGGTTTCTGGCGACTTCGACTTCTCCCCGTGCGTTTTCAGGTCGAAACCAATAAGTAGTCCGAAGGGGGGCGTCGGAGGCCGGCCGAGGGGGCCACACCACATGGCCGCGCGGGCCCCCCCTGGGCCGCGCCGCCATGTGGTGTGGGGCCCTCGGGCCTCCACCTCCTTTGCCCTTCTGGCTCCGTCAATATTCTGGTAAAATAGGCCCTTCCGCATAAATTCCGAGGATTTTCCCGAAAGTTGGATTTCTGCACAAAAACGAGACACCAGAGCAGTTCTGCTGAAACAGCGTTAGTCCGTGTTAGTTGTATCCAAAATACACAAATTAGAGGCAAAACAATAGCAAAAGTGTTCGGGAAAGTAGATACGTTTTGGTGATCGTCATCAAGGTTGAGTTGGGCAAGTTCAAGTTGAGCATCTCAAGAGGATCATATGCTTGAAGCTTGCCGTCCATTTGGTGATAATGGACATGTGAAGATGTGCATCAATGGAGCTTTCCCATCATGGTGTATGGGGGAGCATTTGTGAGTCTTCACGAAGCAACAATGATCAAGTGAGGCATTCCGGCTTGAGTGGAGCTTGAAGAGTTATCATCAAGATCAAGCGGGATGCGCAAGGCAAAGGTATGGCCTTGCTAGGTTTTCCTTTTACCGGTCTCAAGGTGGTTGTTGGGAGACCGGATTATAGGATAGATAGCCGCACTATCAAGAGGGGCTTTCGGTTGGGTAACTTGATCACATCGTCTTAGGGAGCTCAATCCTTTGCATACTTTGCATATCCCTATTGCTTCTTGGTGTTTCTCTGTGTGAGGTTCTTGAGCTTGTTGCTAGCTTTACACAAGCCCAAGTTCATCGAAAACGGAATCCATATGCATCTTCTATTGCGTTTTCTAGCTTGGAGGTTTTACCGGTGTCTCTTCTATAGATAGGTCAAAACATTCATCTTATGGTTTTTACTCCGTGGGTGGACAATGATGTTTCTATGCATAAAGGTGTAGGGCTTTTTGTTATGATTCCAACAAGCCCAAGATCATCGAAATCGAAGTCCGGACGCAAAATTATCATGGTTTTTGTAAACCATGTTTTCATGTTTGGCCCGTGGCGCCGGCTGTCTCACCGGCTTGTCCGGCACAGACCGGCTCCCACACCATGCCATCCGACGGTTCTGTGGCTCAGGCCGCCCGGTCCCTGGCCCGGTCTGACCGGCTCCCACTGGCGGCCCGGTCCCTGTCCCTTGCCGTCCGCACGAAAAACTCTCAGATCTGTCTCAAACGGTCATATTTCTTTTGGCTATAAAAGGGGCTTCTTCCCCAACAGTTTTCCAGGGGTTGTTGAGCATATTCTTGACCACCATTGTTGAACCTCTTGAGCTTGCTTCCTCTCCTTCCCTCCTATGATTTTTGCATATTCTTGGGGGATTTGAAAAAGGAGATCCAGATCTACAACCTCATCCAATCCATTCCTTCTCTAAGTGAGGGGATCTCTTGGGATCTAGATCTTGGAGTCATTTGTTGATTTCCTCCATTGTTCTTCCTCTCTAATCTCATCCTAGCATTTGTTGCTTTGGTGGGATTTGAGTGTGAAGGATTTGAACACCTCTAGTGTTCTTGCTTTGCATCATTGCATAGTGTTGAGCTCTCCACCACGATTAGTTCGAGTGAGAGACCGTGAGCTTGTTACTCTTGGAGGGTGACCTCCTAGTTGGCTTGGTTGGTGCTCCGGTGATCTCTTCAAGAAGATTGTGAAGAGGCCCGGGCTTCTCCTTCGTGGAGCTTGTGAAGTGGTTGTGGAGCTTGCCATCTCCGGAGTAGGAGGAAAGAGCCTGGGAATCCTTCGTGGGACCTCCACCCCTCCAAACGTGACGTACCTTTTGCAAAGGAAGGGAACACGGGAATACATCCTCGTCTCCGCGTGCCTCGGTTATTTCTATACCCGAGCTTACTTTCCTTGTGATAGCCATCGTGCTTGAAGTACATATATCTTGCTATCACTTGTGCTACATATATCTTGTGCCTATCTTGCTTAGCTCTAGTTGTTGTTGTTGCACTTAGTTGAGCCTAGCATATTTAGGATTTGTGCTTGTAAAATAAACGTTAGTTTAATTCCGCATTCTTACAAGCCAAATCCTTAAGAGTTTTTAAAACGCCTATTCACCCCCCTAGGCGACATCTCGTCCTTTAAAACATGGCGTCATCCATATCCTAATTGAGCATCCCATTTAGAGTTAGATTCTCTTCGCGGTGGCGTTCGCACTTAAGGAGTAGCTCGTGCCTCTTGGCAACCGCCCTCAAGCAAGCATTGCCTAGCTCCAAGCACACCAAGGTCTCCTTCTGGAGTTTTTGGCACTGCGTGATCTCCCCACACAACCTGTTGCATTCCCCTTCAAGATCTGTCACAATATCCTCTAGTAGTTCCATAAACACCAAAAATATTGAGCGACGGGCTACATAATTACACAAAAAGTTAAGAACATCCGGCGGCAATACTGGGTTAGTGACATCGTTCCTTCTAAGGCTGGGAGATCTCTTTGATTGCCTTAGATCACCCGCCGCCATCTCTCCCGCAAGTCCTGGTGTGGGGGATGCCTTGTCCGTGGCCGAACTCAAAACATATGGGGGAATCGGATCTGATCAAGAAAGGAGGATGAAAAAGAATGCAGCAAGGTATTTTCGCTAGACTTACCTGACATCCTGCTACCGCAGCGGGCACGATCCAACATGGACGAAGACCAGCCCTCGATGTGCGGAAGGCTATCACCCAACGTGGACGAAGTACGAGCTAGTAGGAGAACAGAGGAAGAAAACGAGCTCTTCTAGAGCTCTCTGTGGATGGGAGGTCAGGCGAGGAAGATGAGAGTGGGGATTGGTGTGGTTAAAGGTTCGTCTACCCTTTTCTACTCCCAAAAAGTAGATCTTGGCCATCCATTTCGGACTAACGGATGAAAGTGAATAACTTATATGTGAAGAGTTCGGCCCACTAACGCACGACGCAGAATACGAGGAAGGAGTATTAAATTATTAGGGGCGAACCTTCCGATGTACTACTCGATTTTTTTTAGCTTTTCTAAAAGTTGCATGTGCCACGTTAATATAGTGAACTGACAATAACAGATAGCTATACCCTTCTCACTCTTATCCCCTCGAGCGTAGAAGAGTCGTTCGATTTGGTAGCCGGGCGTGCACGCCAATAAAGTAATAAGAAAACATCTCTAGCAGATTGTAGACTTCCGTTCTATAAACACAAGTATGCGAATTTAGACAGTATGCATATTTTTCAAGATTTCTAGATGTAGGGGATGTTGATATGTATAAGTGGATTGCCTATCCATTTCCATGGCTCGGACTTTTGGTTGCGTTGGCTAGTGAAAGATGCTTGACATGGTATTAGAGCCCTGGCTTTCGAAATATTTGCCCACCCCTATGCCCGCCGCGTCCGTTCATGGTTGCCGCTTCAATCCTTCGAGGACTGAGACCTATTATGGAGGTGCCTACACAGTTGGAGAATACGGCCAAGGAGTTTATTTCTCAACATGGGTAGTTGCGCGCATAGCCGTAGGATAGAGGCTAGTGTAGCCGTGGACTAGTTGGCTTTTAGTTTGGAGGCTTTGTAGTTTGACTCTCCTTTTCTCTCTTTTACTCTGTGTTTGGTCGAATGCATTCTTAAAACTTGATTCTATCGCTAAGCGAGAGCTGTGTATAGCTGATTCTCATTCTTGCTATTATCTTATCCCAATATCCGATCACGATCATACGATCATTCATACTTAGTGGGATCGTCTATTTTTTCACAAACCTAGTGAGAGTCTCTTCTTTATGGTTTACGATTGCCTAGTCTCTTTCCATGACTTTGCTGCGAAAAAGTGGATATGAACATTGAATCCAAGGAAAAGCTATTGGTCACACTTGATCCAACAGAATTTAATCCCAAAGTCCATAAAAGATGAAAAAGACAATGAACCAAAAGCTCCAAATCAAAACTGTGAAACATCAACAAGTCCAACTTGGAAACCACTCAGCAGATCTGCATAGCAAGCACTAGTCAACGGAAAACTAATATCACATAAGCTAGTTAATCGTGAACATCGAACCCAAATTTCATAGGAACCCAAAATATGGTCACGGGAAAACCTTGTATGCATCCAGATCGAGAACGGAAGGTAGTTCGATTAACACCTACTAAAAGCGATAGTGGCAACTGATCGCTTGGTTAAACTGCTACGGGTATGAAATATTTCACCGTCCACCGACGGGAGAAAGAAATGCAGCTACCACCCCGGCAAGACCAACCTTATCCATCACAGATGCGCTAGCTCGCCAAGCTTTAGTTCTTCAATAACCGTAGCAAGGCGATCGTTGTTGACCGAGAGGACTCCTGTTTCAGGGAGAGACAATAGTTGGTCTTTTATCTTCTCCAACACGTGAAAGGCTTTGTGGCAACTCGCGCAGGTCTTCGGACAGGAGGAAGTGGTTTCCATGACTACCAGGATCTGTTCGCGTAAATTGGAGTTCTCGTTGGGATTGAGGCGGCGGGGGTGTGGCATTTGTCCAGATCCCGCAAGACCACCTGCCGTTGTTTCTCCATGAAGTGGGAGGTGGGGAGGCGACCGGGTGGGGCACGGTCGCGCTACCGCAGGCGCGGGCTCGACCGGCGGCCACGAGCTCTAGGGATGTTAGGTGGGAAGGCCATTAGACATATCGAGGGAGAGGAGTGTGGGCGGCTAGGGTTGGGACTTGGGAGTGCATGAGAGTGAGAGAGATGGGAGTGGGGGCATCTTATATATCGACAATGTGGGCTTTCTGGGCTACTAAACTAGGCAACGAACCTTTTACTAATAACCATTTGCGATGAGCCTGTATCGGCAACGGAATAATTTTCGCAACCATTGGCAATTATAAAGAGAACGAGCTTTCTAAAAAAATCCATCTCCAAAGTGGACGGCCCGTTCTGAGCACCCCCACTATGGCCATGTGTGAATTCATCTAACAGTAGCCGGTCTCCATGTCGTGTCCATAGAAAGGTGTTCGCATCGTCGATCTGTAGTAGTGATCAGTATTGCGAAGCCTCATGTCAACGTGTAAATTTGGAAAAACCATAAATATTTTTTAACAAAGGTTTTCCATAAGCCACGAGGTACGTTGTAAAGAGCATCCTTGAAGTTCCAAATGAACCATTGAACAAGAAATATCTTGGCATGCTCTGGACGGTCCCTTAATGGTGCACTCAAATATTTGAAGTACTAGGTAAGGGAGATAGTCCAAGGATTGCTGGAACAAATGCTTCCATCGGCACGGAAGGAAGTTCGATCTCATCAAGTCAATTTCCCAAGCCATCCCGGTATTTTCGATGTCTTGCTTCAAATTACCGAGAGATATCCTTCTCCACATTAATTTATTGATCCAAAACTTTTGGTGGCGCAGCAAGAATGGAAGCAATAAAACACATTGGGTCTCATAGGAAATCATGTGCTCACCGAAATTTGCCATGGGTCTTCGGTTTCAAGATTTTGAGCTCTTTAGTTTGGTGCGTCCTACAAAACCCGGGTTTAGTAAGTGCAAGGATTCTTAAGGCTATTTATTTCCCCACAAGATATCTTCTAGAAGCTAGTGTTGGTTCACAACCATCTCAGGTTTGGCGAGCACTGATTGAGAATTGTGACGCCATGAAACATGGCCTGATCAGAATTACTGGCACCGGTGAAAGAACTCAAAAGTGGAACCAAAATTGGATTCGTTGAGATCATACGCTTCGACCGATTGCATGGAAGGAGGCTGGCCCGTCGCTTTTTGTAGGTGGGTTTATCAAACACTGATTCTGCGCCGCGGAATAGGGCAGCCCTTGAGGACTTCTTTCTACCCATGGACGTTGAATACATTTGCAAGATTCCGTTGAGTACAAGGCACCAGGAGGATATGTGGGCTTGGCATTATGAGAGATCGGGAATATTGTCGGTTCGATCCATCTATCATATGCTTGTTAGTACAATGCAAAGAAGAGAAGCTTGACTTTAAAACTAATCGGATGGTTTGAATCAAGCGGCCAAGGAAAAACTATGGATGAAGTTGTGGAATATCAGCGTTCCTTCCAAGCTCAAGGTATTCCCATGGAGGTTGGCTCATCAATCCCTCACAACGGGAGATGTTCCGTATCACAGGCATATTGCGGACATGTGTACATGTTAAATATGTGGCATGGATGACTCATGGACACACGCACTACTTGAATGCACAATGTCTCGTTGCACATAGGCGCTCGTAGATGAACATATCACCCAACACAGTGCATGACTGAGGAACCTCCAGTAAAGCAATGGATCTTCTCTATGACCGAATCCCTCACCCATGAAGCTTTTATTGAGATGGTCTTAACCCTTTGGGCAATATGGTATGCTCCTAAAAGGCTGATCCACGACGAGGAGCATTAGAGCCCGCTATGTACCTTGTGTGAATTCTTGGGTGCCTCGTCCCTCACTCTAGATGGTGATCACAACCCCCTTAAAGCTTTGGCTTGTCGTGAAGCCTTGGTTGGTTTTAGCCTACATAGCATATTTGTGCAGATTGCCTGAAAGTAATTAACAACATGAAGCAGACGTACTTCGGTATTTATGGGATGATCATCCAAGAAATAAAGGCGACGAGGCCCTCTTCTCTTCAGCGTCGTTCAAGCATGAAAATCGAACCTCTGATGGTGAAGCTCACCGTCTAGCTGTATAGGTTGCCGGGTGTATTCTCACAATGGTTTTTGCATTCCCCAAAACAATGTCTTGAATCAATAAACAGCCGTGAGTCCTAAAAAAAACTAGGTTTTTAAACTCACCTACAAATACAAATAAGGTGTCTTTGAAAATTAGCTAGGTTTGTGCTTAAGCCCGTTCTCCGGGTAAACCTCCTATAAGCCACAAGGAAAACAAACTACTCAAATTTAGCAATTGCCTATGTTCCAAACGGTTTTGTACTAGCTTAGATTTTGTGATCACGAACACAAGGCAAATGAAGAAGAAAACTCCATGAGCATTCAGCACTAGATATAACATATTGAGTGTTCACAAACCATCACCACCACACAACCCGCGATTTTCCAGACTACATCTTAACAAGGATGGATCGAGAACCTGCCATGCACATCCAAAACAAGCGAACCTGCACGCAGGGATTGCAGATGCTGTTGCAGGCCACTACCACCTCCAGGTTCCATGGAACACACCTAAATTAAGCTTAACCACTGCAGCCACCTAGCTACTGCTAATCTGCCACTACCACATACTACATCCTCGAATACTACGTGCTACTCCTGCTGCTGCTGCTGCTACGCCAAGTGCGAGGCCCGTGCTAGCGACGACGCCGCTGGCCTAGCTGCCTTCCTCCTCGGTGCCCTTGAGGTACTCCCCGTCGCCACTGTGCGCCCCGGAGTTGGCGCCACCACGGGCATCGGCCGACAGCGAGGTCGACCCCTCCTTGGCGCCGCCGCGGCCGTAGTCCGAGAAGACGCCGGCGTTCATCATGCTGTTGCCGGCGCCTCCGCCGCCGCCACCCATACTGGCCTCCCCGTGGAGAATGTTGAACCCGCTGGTCGTGCCGGAGGACATCCCCAGCTGGGCGTGGGCAGCCGCCTGGTGCTGCTGCTGCTGCTGGAGCGGCGACATGGCCTGGTGCTGCTGCGCGTACATCATCGACGACCGCGCCGCCATCAGCGACTGCGGCGACATCATCTGCGCCGACTGCTGCGGCAAGTACCGCGGGCCGGACTGCATCATCAGGTTGGACGGGTACTGGCATGCCAAACGATGAAAAAGTTAGCCATGGTTCTACTATCACGATAAACTTAAACTACTCCGTAAAGAGTCTAAATCGCAACGTCTGAGAACCTGAGACAGCGACGCCGTCTGAGGAGGCTGGCTATCGGCGATGGCGGCAAGGTACATGAGGTTCTGCTGGAGCTTAGCTTGGTTCCTGCAGCAAGCGCAGCAGTAAGTTTCAGACAAAACAAGGCTCAGCGTGTAGGCGCTGTATAGCCTGTTACAGCAACGAACAATAAGCAAAAACGTGGGAGGAGGGTAACCAAAACAGCCCTTCCTGTCACCAAAGCATATTACATGAACATGAACCATGCATGCCGTTACGTGACACTTATGATTGAGAAATGAAGACGAAACTGTTGTGTGTCATTGACATTTCAGAGAAACAGTGCACTGAACAAGAAACAGTACTGCTTTATCAGAAGGACACTTTTGATAAATAAGTACTGTATGGATCAGCCTAGGCTAGACCTACAACGGATCAACTACATCTCAACCAACGCAGTACTAAAACTAGTAGCATCAACATTAATGGCTACATCCATGGATCATTTTATCTGTATAAACACATTTTTTTTGTTAGTTTGAGAGTAGCTTATCACGTGTACCACGCGATTGTATAAACACATTTGATTGTCCCAAAATGGGAAGGCCCTTGATTTCAGACCAACATACTAGCACATTCTAGTTCTTGTTAACACTAGTCCTAACTGATGTTACCATAAGATCCAGGATAGCAAAAGCTACCATAAGATCCATGCTCAACAGCACACTTGCTACTAGTAGTTCACAAGGAGATCAGATGAGATAGGAGATAAGGCTCACCGTGCACACTCATCCACCTTGCCGTTGTTCTGGTTGTCGAGGATGGCCAGGATCAGCTGCTTGTTCTCATCCAGGTACTGCACAGTTGCAAAGGCAGAAACTTTATATTAAGCTTTTTTTTTGCGGGTAATATTAAGCTTTATATTAGTACTAGACCAGATTTAAGCAGCTCAGTACAAACACATCCATGTCCTGCATGTCTACCCACATCTGTCAGTCCAGCTCAACATATATGTGCACATCAGTTTATCACCAATGAGGCACTCCATTGGAGATTCGTGTCTCCATTATACGCACAGATACTAGAAAAGATCTGGCTGGCAACGACCAATCCTACCAACCTTAAGGTCAATGATTGACTGACACGGCAGCATTTTAACAGGTTATCAGCAAGGCAAGGACAAGCACACATAGAGGGGGGCCTGGCTGTTGTATCAGCATTAAGCCAACTTTAGGGATCTATCAGTCAAAAGACCAATGGGGTGCGGTACAGCGCAAGCGAACCTACATTCCTACTACCCACATGAACATGGACCAGATCATGTCTGGCTGGGCTGGGCCAATAAGGCCATGTGACCAGCCAGCCTGAATGCTAATCGCTTTCTACAAACATGCCTTATTCTCAACAACAACAAAAATGTAGTCACCCCCCTGAAAGGTCGTACGTTTGATTAGCGAGATTTATGGAAATATCAGAGCCTTTACTACTCCTTTCCTCTGATAGAAGATTGCACACGATGCACCTGGTAGGAAAAGGGGGCAAGATTCAATGTCGGTTTTGGCTGCAGGTTCGGCATGTTCGCTGCTTGCCAAATGCTAGAGAGGGAGGCAGGTGTGATCACGGACACCCGAGCACCGACCAAAGCTAGCTAAAAATAGGATATATTTCTGTGTGAAAAGAAAGATCTTTTCAGGGGGAGGATAATGATGCGGAACTCAATATCATATCGTGTGGGAAACGAAGATGAAGAAAAACAGGGACCAAAAAGACAGCAACAGTTTGAACTGCAGTTGAAATCAGGTGTTAGGAGGGACCATGGAGAACAGATCAGCGGAAAAATAAGCCAGGGCGTGTAGGGGGTTGGGAGAAAAATAAGAGGAGTCAGAACTGAGCATGCCCTCTATGGCTATTCTCAAATCGGTAAACAAAGATCAAAGCGAAACTGGGTTTTTATTGAATGAAAAAGACGCGCGACAGGCTTAAAGAACATCAAAAAGGGCGAGGATAGAGTAGAGGTGGACGGAGAGAACACCATATTGGAGAAAGAGCGAGAACCGGAAAAGCTGCTCTTTCAGACGAGTTCCATCAAAGAAATGGAGACAGAGAGAGAGAGAGAGAAAGAAAACGAGTCAGGAACCACACGAAGAAGAAGGAGAATACGGAAGCAGTAAGAAAGAAAAAGATTAGGGCACGCACCAAGGAAAGAGATACTCCTAGATGAATACGTGCATATACTTATAAGAAAAAGGGGAAGAGAAAAAGAAGAGAGATTTGGGGGAGGAGGGGATGATGACCTGCTGAATGAGATCAGTGGTGACAGGGGTAGGGGAAGCGGCGTAGCCACCCATCATGCCCTGGTTCATCTGCATCAGGTGTTGCTGCTGCATTCCAAACCTATCTGAAAAAGCTTGCGCCTCCTCTCTCCCTCTGCCGCTGCTCCTCCTTTCGCCCTGCTTCTTCCTCTGCCTCTCCTTCCTCCTCTGATCTTTGCTTTAGAACAGAACAGGACGGTGTAAAGGGAAGAAGAGAAGGCAGAGAGGAGAGGGGCGGCCGGTCTGGTTTGGCTGGGGTTTTGGTGGTGAGGGTTTTGGCCTCTCCAGCTTTGCTCTCTGGCTTTTGGAGCGGCCTTCTTAAAAAGGGCAGTACTGGTACGCTGGACCGACTTTCCCCCCAAATTTTATTTTTTCCTCCCCGTCAAAGCTGATCTTTTTCGTTGTTTGAACGAGCACTAAAAGCCCAAGATTTTTTACCATGCGTTTTCTACCGAGGATCCCAAAAAGCGCGGTAACTTTCCATGTTAGGGCACCTGCGCATTGAAGAGGTAGATGGATTCGATTCTTTTAACAATGACCACCAGCCAGAGGAGAGGGCAAAATAAATGGCTCCCCACCGTACCGTATCTGCAGGCGTTACGTTAGGTTGCCGTAATTTATGTCTCCGGCTGCACGCCCGAAGAGAAAGAGTATTTATGTCTTGGGCACGTAGCACAGGGCGCTTCAGCTCTGGGGGCTATGTGATCCCAGCAGCTTGTGGCCAGCAGGGCTACCGAGATTTCTTTACGGTCTCCGATACGATGCGCAGACGGTATGTCCCGTCAATCGTCATCACTTCCCGTACAGCAATTTTTTATTAAAAAAAATCTACCATAGCAAAACTAATGCCTCGTCTCATCGGCTGAAAATATTTTGTAAATTCCTTTTGCAAACAATAACACATATATTCAAAATAGTATTAGTGCATGATAAAGATATACTATTTGAAATAGCACATCAAGTTCAAAACAAAATCGTCGAGGTCATCAACCTCTTGTCCTCCAACAGACAATCTTTTTTTTTAGGACACAAGCATAAACGTCACATAGATATCAAACCAAAACCTTTCAATATTAACAAGGGTTGTCTAGTAATTTTAATTTAAGCCGCAATTTTAAGACTATGTGCACATGCGTAGTCATTAAAATAGTCGATCGACATCGACAAGAGTACCAACATACGCATTTTAGGGAAAAACAACCGAATAGTCTAATCGACGTCGTTGAAAGCCAAAAATATGTCCACGACGTAACAGCTAGATGAATATTGCGAGAACAATCCTCCTCGTTGCAACGTGAGAAAAAAAAATCCAAAACCGATCCCAACAATTAAGATCTAAAGCACCATACTTACATAAATTTAACCTTTCAACCCTTCCAACACTACCATTGAGGTTGGGAATAAGATCGCATTATCAAACGAAGGGTGGAAGGTCACATATTGTGTACGATGACATCGTTCTTGATGTGGAGACACACAAAAAAAGACGGCTACTAAAAGCCTAAACTAATCTATAGAAAACTCGACTTTTATTAAAAAAAATCTCTTATATCGGGTTCTCCACCCCTTCGTATGTCGGCTAGGCTGAAAGAGGGAGAAACGACTTATGGCGGAGGTGGAGGCGGTGGCTTATTTTTCTATTGGAGGAGGCTAGGTCGATTTTTTTTAAAGAAAATGTTATATTTTGTAATCCGATACCTCCAAGGTTTTGGCGTCAATAAGGATACATCCGAAGTAGTGCATGTCGACGACAAGCACAAAATGGCTCAAAAGATTGGGCTCAAGGAGTATCGCCTTAAAGGGGTTCTGTGTATAAAACAAAAAGAAAATTAATAACACAATCACCCAAATATCTAAATTAAACCACAGGTAGGATCATTGTATTCTCACCACCTGGTTTGCAGAAGATCAGGTGACAAAGCTGATGATGAACCCGGTCATGACTTCAAAGTCTGGTTGATGTAGAGCTCGGCTAGGCAACCCCTTTGCAGTGTTGCACCTGCTTGTGCTTTTGTTTCAGCAGGACTCCGTCGTCTTGAACGGAATCATACGGAAGTACTTCTTAGATGCTAGCGAGGGAGAGAGAGATAACCCATAGGCAAGTGTGTTTGGAGGAGAGGAGGGGGTCCTCTATTCATAGGAGGGGAGGGGAGGCAGGTGCGTCGTTACCAACTACGATGAGATGTAGACCATCTTTGCATTCGGCTTCGCCACCGACCAGTACGCCATGGGCTCAAGTGAGCCTTTGGGCACGCCTTGTAGGGTTCGCAGCATAGAAAACAAAAATTCTACCGCAAAGACGAATAAAACCAAGATTCATTCCATGGAAAATCCAAGATCTAATCTATGAGATCTAAGCAACGAGAAAAAAAGAGACTAACCCTCGAATATCCAAAGCCTTAACGGGATCAGATCTCGTGGTTGATGTAGATGATCATTAGGTGTCGCAGTCCGCAACACTTCCGTGCTTAGTCACACGTACGGTGTCGATGACTTTAATACGTCTCCAACGTATCTATAATTTCTTATGTTCCATGCTAGTTTTATGACAATACCTACATGTTTTGTTCACACTTTATGATGTGTTGATGCATTTTCCAAGACTAACCTATTAACAAGATGCCGAAGCCACTTTCTGTTTTCTTGCTTTTTTTAAATCCTTACAAAGGAAATATTCTCGGAATTGGACGAAATCAACGCCAGTGGTCTATTTTCCACGGAGTCCAAGACCGAAGGGATACGAATGGGGCCACGAGGCAGAACCATAGGGCGGCGCGGCCGGCATGGTGCCCGCGCGCCTATGGTGCGGGCCCTGTGCCTCTCCAACGGCTCCTTCCGCTTACTTAAACTCTCCGTCGCGAAACCCTGTACTCGAGAGCCACGATAGGAAAAGTTCCAGAGACGCCGCGCCGCCAATCCCATCTCAGGGATTCAGAGATCGCCTCCGGCACCTGCCGGAGAGGGGAATCATCACCGGAGGGCTCTACATCACCATGCCCGCCTCCGTATTGATGCGTGAGTAGTTCATCCTTGGATTATGGGTCCATAGCCGTAGCTAGTTGGTTGTCTTCTCTCTTGTGCTATCATGTTTAGATCTTTGTGAGCTGCCTAACATGATCAAGATCATCTATTTGTAATGCTACATGTTGTGTTTGGATCCGATGAATATAGAATACTATGTCAAGTTGATTATTGATCTATCATATATGTGTTGTTTATGTTCTTGCATGCTCTCCGTTGCTAGTAGAGGCTCCGGCCAAGTTGATACTTGTAACTCCAAGAGGGAGTATTTATGCTCGTTAGTGGGTTCATGCCTCCATTGAATCTGGACAGTGACGGAAAGTTCTAAGGTTGTGGATGTGCTGTTGCCACTAGGGATAAACATCAATGCTTTGTCTAAGGATATTTGTGTTGATTACATTACGCACCATTAATGCAATTGTCTGTTTGCAACTTAATATTGGAAGGGGTGCGGATGCTAACTCGAAGGTGGACTTTTTAGGCATAGATGCATGTTGGATGGCGGTCTATATTTTTTGTCGTAATGCCCTGATTAAATCTCATAGTGATCATCATGATATGTATATGAATCTTTATTTGTCAATTGCCCACCGTAATTTGTTCAACAACATGCTATTTATCTTATTGGAGAGACACCACTAGTGAAATTTGGACCCCGGTCCATTCTTTTACATCTGAAATACAATCTACCAATCATTTCTCTGTTGTTCTTCGCAAACAAACATCATTTTCCACACCATACGTTAATCCTTTGTTTTCAGCAAGCCGGTGAGATTGACAACCTCACCGTTAAGTTGGGGCAAAGTACTGTGATTGTGTTGTGGGTCCACGTTGGCGCCGAATCATGTTGCGCCGACTACACTCCTCCACCAACAACCTTCACGTGCCTTCATCTCCTACCGGTTCGATAACCTTGGTTTTTACCGAGGGAACTTGCTTGCGCATCACACCTTCCTCTTTGGGGTTCCCAACGGACGTGTGCTACGCGTTATCGACTTCCTTCCTCTCCCCGTTCGGGCGCGGGGGAGTAGATCCTGAATCCCAGCAGCACGACGACGTGGTGGTGGTGGTGGAGGACACCTGCAGTGGCTTCGCCTAAGTTTAGCAGGAGAAACCGGGAGGAGGAGAGGTGGGAGACTTATGGTTTCAGTGGGGGCTTTGGCCGGCCACCCCTCCCTCTTTATATAGTGGGGGTTGATGTCTACTCACGCTTCTTTCCCTGGACAGTGTTGGGCCTCCAAGAGCAGAGGTTTGTAGAACAGCAGCAAGTTTCCCTTAAGTGGATCACTCAAGGTTTATCGAACTCAGGGAGGAAGAGGTCAAAGATATCCCTCTCAAGCAACCCTGCAATCACGATACAAGAAGTCTCTTGTGTCCCCAACACACCTAATACACTTGTCAGATGTATGCACTAGTTTGGCGAAGAGATAGTGAAATACATGTGGTATGAATGTATATGAGCAGTAGTAACGGCACCAGAAATAGCTTGATGCTACAACTGCGTATGGTTGATGGTGGTGATATTGCAGCAGACAGATACAGAAACCAGTAAACAAGCAGCGATTTCAGTATTTAGGAATAAGGCCTAGGGATTATACTTTCACTAGTGGACACTCTCAACATTGATCACATAACAGAATAAATAGATAAATGCTATACTCTACACTCTCTTGTTGGATGATGAACACCACTAATTGTGTAGGATTACACGAACCCTCAATGCCGGAGTTAACAAGCTCCACAATATTCGATATTCATGTTTAAATAACCTTAGAGTGCAAGATAGATCAACACAACTAAACCAAGTACTAACATAGCATGCACACTGTCACCATCACACTATGAAGGAGGCATAGATCACATCAATACTATCATAGCAATAGTTAACTTCATAATCTACAAGAGATTATGATCATAATCACGACAAGAACCACACGATGCACACACTGTCACCATTACACCATGCAGGAATAGAGTACTTTAATAACATCACTAGAGTAGCACATAGATGAATAGTGATACAAAACACATTGCAATCATAAAGGGATATAAATAAGCACTTCACTATGCTATTCATAACAGTGAATAAGTATTCTGTGAAATATAGCCTAAGAGACTCACACGGTGCACACACTGTCACCTTTACACACGTGGGACAAGGAGTCTCCGGAGATCACATAAGTAAAATCCACTTGACTAGCATAATGACATCTAGATTACAAGCATCATCATATGAATCTCAATCATGTAAGGCAGCTCATGAGATTATTGTATTGAAGTACATAGGAGAGAGATTAACCACATAGCTACCGGTACAACCCTTAGCCTCGATGGAGAACTACTCCTCCTCATGGGAGACAGCAGCGGTGATGAAGATGGCGGTGGTGTCGATGGATGAGCCTTCCAGCACTTCCCTGTCCCGCGGCTGCTCGGAACAGAGACTCCTGTCCCCCGATCTTGGCCGCGATGGCGGCTCTGGACCTTTCTCGTACCGTGTCTTATTCGTATCGAGGTTTTAGGTCAGGGACCTTTATATAGGCGAAGAGGCGGAGTCGAAAGGTCGACGAGGCGGTGACACAACAAGGGGGCGCGGCCCACACCCTGGCCACGCCAGCCTGGTGTGTGGGGCCCCAGGGCTCCTCCGCGGCTCTCGGGTGTTCGGAAGCTTCGTGGGAAATAGGATGCTGGGCGTTGATTTCGTCCGTTTCCGAGAATATTTCCTTACTAGGATTTCTGAAACCAAAAACAGCAGAAAACAGGAACTGCACTTCGGCATCTTGTCAATAGGTTAGTTCCGGAAAACACATCAAAACGATATAAAGTGTGAACAAAACATGTAGGTATTATCATAAAACAAGCATGGAACATCGAAATTATAGATACGTTGGAGACGTATCAGCATCCCCAAGCTTAGTTCCTACTCGCCCTCGAGTAGGTAAACGATAACACAAATAATTTCTGAGGTGACATGCTACCATCATAATCTTGATCAACATTATTGTAAAGCATATGAGATGAATGGTATGATTCAAAGCAATAGATTGCTAACAAAAGATGATGACTAAACAAATGAATCATATAGCAAAACTTTTCATGAATAGTACTTTCAAGACAAGTATCAACAAGACTTGCATAAGAGCTAACTCATAAGCAATAAATTCAAAGTAGAATGCATTGAAGCAACACAAAGGATGATTAAGTTTCAGCGGTTGCTTTCAACTTGTAACATGTATATCTCATGGATATTTGTCAACACAGAGTAATATGATGAATGCAAATAAGCAAGTATGTAAGAATCAATGCACAGACACACAGTGTTTGCTTCTAAGATGGAAGGAAGTAGGTAAACGACTCAACATAAAGTAAAAGATAGGCCCTTCGCAGAGGGAAGCAGGGATTAAATCATGTGCTAGAGCTTTTCAAGTTTTGAAATCATATAGAGAGCATAAAAGTAAAATTTTGAGAAGTGTTTGTTGTTGTCAACGAATGGTAGCGGGTACTCTAACTACCTTATCAACCAGACTTTCAAGAGCGGCTCCCATGAAGGACGTTATCTCTACCAGCAAGGTAGATCATCCCTCTTCTCTTTTGTTTACACATGTACTTTAGTTTTATTTATTAGATGAGACTCCCCCCAACCTTTTGCTTACACAAGCCATGGCTAACCGAATCCTCGGGTGCCTGCCAACATTCACATACCATGGAGGAGTGTCTATTTGCAAATTTAAGTTGCTTACTGATAGATCAGGGCAAAACATGTGAAGATAATTATTAATGCAAGTTAATTAATTGGGACTGGGAACCCCATTGCCAGCTCTTTTTGCAAAATTATTGGATAAGCGGATGAAGCCACTAGTCCATTGTGAAAGTCTGTCAAAAGTAAATGACAAGATTGAAAGATAAAACACCACATACTTCCTCATGAGCTATAAAACATTGACACAAATAAGAGATAATAGCTTTTGAATTGTTTAAAGGTAGCACATGAAGTATTTACTTGGAATGGCAGAAAAATACCACATAGTAGGTAGATATGGTGGACACAAATGGCATGGGTTTTGGCTCAAGGTGTTTGGATGCACGAGAAGCATTTCCTCTCAGTACAAGGCTTTGGCTAGCAAGGTTGTTTGAAGCAAACACAAGTATAAACCGGTACAGCAAAACTTACATAAGAACATATTGCAAGCATTATAAGACTCTACACTGTCTTCCTTGTTGCTCAAACACTCTTACCAGAAAATATCTAGACTTAGAGAGACCAATCATGCAAACCAAATTTCAACAAGCTCTACGGTAGTTCTCCACTACTAGATTTAACTACATGATGCAAGAGCTTAAACATGATTTATAAGAGCTCAAAACAATTGCCAAGTATCAAATTAGTCAAGACCATATGAAGCATTTTCTGATTCCAACCAAATAGAAACAAGTGAAGCGATCAACTTTCGCCCTTGAACATTAAAAGTAAAGCTAGAACACATGTGTTCATACGCAACAGGAGCGTGTCTCTCTCCCACACATGAGCATGAATTTATTCAGAGAATGAAAATAACAAAACAAAAATAAAAGCACACAAACGCTCCAAGTAAAGTACATAAGATATGACGGAATAAAAATATAGTTTCACTAGAAGTGACCTGATAAGTTGTCGATGAAGAAGGGGATGCCTTGGGCATCCCCAAGCTTAGATGCTTGAGTCTTCTTAAAATATGCAGGGATGAACCACCGGGGCATCCCCAAGCTTAGACCTTTCACTCTTCTTGATCACATATATCACCCTCTTCTATTGACCCTTGAAAACTTCCTCCACACCAAACTTCAAGCAAACTCATTAGAGGGTTAGTGCATAATAAAAATTCACATGTTCAGAGGTGACACAATCATTCTTAACACTTCTGGACATTGCACAAAACTTCTGAAAGTTAATGGAACAAAGAAACTCATTCAACATAACAAAAGCGGCAATGCGAAATAAAAGGCAGAATCTGTCAAAAACTGAACAGTCCGTAAAGGCGAATTTGGCAGGGGCACTTAACTTGCTCAAATGGAAAAACTCAAAACTAATGAAAGTTGCGTACATATCTGAGGATCACACACGTAAATTTGCACTGAGTTACCTACAGAGACTTCTGCAAATTCGTGACAGACAACAAATCTGTTTCTGCGCAGTAATCCAAATCTAGTATCAACTTTACCATAGAGACTTAAATTGGCACAAAAACATGATAAGGAGAGGTTGCTACAGTAGTAAACAACTTCCAAGACTCAAATATAAAACAAAAGTGCTGTAGTAAAATAAACACATGGGTTATCTCCCAAGAAGTTCTTTCTTTATAGCCATTAAGATGGGCTCAGCAATTTTAATGATGATGCTCTCATGAGATTTGAAGCAAAAGAGAACATCAAGAAGCAAATTCAAAGCACATTTAAGCCTAACCCACTTCCTATGAAAAGGAATCTTGTACACAAATAGATTCATGAAGAACAATGTGGCAAGCATAGGAAGGCAACACAAGCGCAATTTCAATATTCTCAACATAAAGAGGGGAAACTTAATATTATTAAGATGCATACAACCATGTTTCCCTCTCTCATAATAACTTTCAGTAGCATCATGAACAAACTCAACAATATAAGTATCACATGAAACATTCTTGTCATGAGCCACATGCATAAAATTATTACTCTCCACATAAGCATAATCAATTTTATTAGTTGTAGTGGGAGCAAATTCAACAAAGTAGCTATCATTATTATTCTCATCAAGTGTAGGAGGCATAGTATAATCATAATAAAATTTACTCTCCATAGTAGGCGGCACCAAAAGACCACTATCATTATAATCATCATAAATAGGAGGCAAAGTATCATCAAAGAAAATTTTCTCCTCAATGCTTGGGGGACTAAAAATGCCATGCTCATCAAAACCAGCTTCCCCAAGCTTAGAATTTTCCATATCATTAGCAACAATGGTGTTCAAAGCGTTCATACTAATATCATTGCTACTAGCATGCAAATAAGATTCCATAGGTTTTTAATTTTCGCAGCAAACAATCCATGTCTTAACTCATGAAATAGAATAAGAAGCTCATTGTTGCTTTCCATTATGCCTAACTAGTGTAAACAAGAAACCAAAAGATGCAATTGCAGGATCTAAAGGAAATAGCTTGAGCACTTACAACGGCAACAAAAATAACTTAGTTACCTGGGACCGGAGTATGAGTGCCTTTTACCTTTCCTCCCCGGCAACGGCGCCAGAAAATAGCTTGATGTCTACTCACGCTTCTTTTCCTGTAGACGGTGTTGGGCCTCCAAGAGCAGAGGTTTGTAGAACAGCAGCAAGTTTTCCCTTAAGTGGATCACCCAAGGTTTATCGAACTCAGGGAGGAAGAGGTCAAAGATATCCCTCTCAAGCAACCCTGCAATCACGATACAAGAAGTCTCTTGTGTCCCAACACACCTAATACACTTGTCGTATGTATAGGTGCACTAGTTCGCGAAGAGATAGTGAAATACAGGTGGTATGAAAGTATATGAGCAATAGTAACGGCACCCGAAAATAGCTTGATGCTACAACTGGCGTGTGGTTGATGGTGGTGATATTGCAGCAGTAGATGCAGAAAAAAATAAAAGCAGCGATTTCAGTATTTAGGAACAAGGCCTAGGGATTATACTTTCACTAGTGGACACTCTCAACATTGATCACATAACAATAAATAGATAAATGCTATACTCTACACTCTCTTGTTGGATGATGAACACCACTAATTGTGTAGGATTACACGAACCCTCAATGCCGGAGTTAACTAGCTCCACAATATTCGATATTCATGTTTAAATAACCTTAGAGTGCATGATAGATCAACACAACTAAACCAAGTACTAACATAGCATGCTCACTGTCACCATCACACTATGAAGGAGGCATAGATCACATCAATACTATCATAGCAATAGTTAACTTCATAACCTACAAGAGATTATGATCATAATCTACGACAAGAACTACACGATGCACACACTGTCACCATTACACCGTGCAGGAGGAATAGAGTACTTTAATAACATCACTAGAGTAGCACATAGATGAATAGTGATACAAAACACATTGCAATCATAAAGGGATATAAATAAGCACTTCACTATGCCATTCATAACAGTGAATAAGTATTCTGTGAAATATAGCCTAAGAGACCCACACGGTGCACACACTGTCACCTTTACACACGTGGGACAAGGAGTCTCCGGAGATCACATAAGTAAAATCCACTTGACTAGCATAATGACATCTAGATTACAAGCATCATCATATGAATCTCAATCATGTAAGGTAGCTCATGAGATTATTGTATTGAAGTACATGGGAGAGATTAACCACATAGCTACCGGTACAGCCCTTAGCCTCGATGGAGAACTACCCCCTCCTCATGGGAGACAGCAGCGGTGATGAAGATGGTGGTGGTGTCGATGGAGAGCCTTCCGGACTTCCCCGTGTCCCGGCGGCGTGCCGACAGAGAGACTCCTGTCCCCCATCTTGGCTTCGCGATGGCGGCGGCTCTGGACCTTTTCTCGTACCGTGGCTTATTTTTATCGAGGTTTTAGGTCAGGGACCTTTATATAGGCGAAGAGGCGGAGTCGGAAGGTCGACGAGGCGGTGACACAACAAGGGGCGCGGCCCACACCCTGGCCACGCCTGGTGTGGGGCTCCAGGGCTCCCCTCCGGTGCCTCGGTGTTCTGAAGCTTTGGGAAAATAGGATGCTGGGCGTTGATTTCGTCCGATTCCGATATTTCCTTACTAGGATTTCAAACCAAAACAGCAGACAGAACTGGCACTTCGGCATCTTGTCAATAGGTTAGTTCCGGAAACGCATCAAAACGATATAAAGTGTGAACAAAACATAGTAGGCATAAAACAAGCATGGAACATCGAAATTATGATACGTTGGAGACGTAGGGGTGGGTAGGGTTTCCCCAAGCCCAAACCCATCTAGGGCACGCAAGGGGGAACTTTCCTTCTCCCCCAAGCCTACCAAATTTAGGGTTCCCTAAACCCTAAGGGGTATGGCTAGATCACATGAGGGCTGGTGCCCCCGCCTTAAGGCTAGGATGCACCCCCTGGCTCGTGGCCCTCCCGGGGCCCATGGGTGGCCCCTCCGTAACCTTCTAGAAGCTTCCCGGTCTTCCACCGAAAATTCCGAACTTTTTCGAACCCGAAAGTAACTTGCCTTATATGAATCTTATTCTCCGACCATTTCTGACATCCTCGTGATGTCCTGGATCCCATTCGAGACTTCAAAAATGTTAGGTCTGCAACTCATACTCCATATCTACTATACGACATCGAACTTGTGTCTTGATGACCCACAAGTATAGGGGATCGCAAAGTCTGAGGGAAGTATTACCCAATTTATTGATTCGACACAAGGGGAGACAAAGAATACTTGTAAGCCTTAACAACGGAGTTGTCAATTCAGCTGCACCTGGAAACAGACTTGCTCGCAAGAGTTTATCAAGCAACAGTTTTATGGCGTAGGGAATAGTGAAATAACAACGATTGAAATAAAAGACAGCAGAGTGATTATAGTAAAAGCAGGATTAAAATATTGTAGGCACAGAGATGGATGAGGCGTTGCATGGATGAGAGAATTCATATAACAATCATGGCAGGCATTTGTGTACACAAAGCGGATTCAAGTACTAATCAATCAATAGGCATGTGTTCCATATATAGTCGTACGTGCTCGCAATGAGAAACTTGCACAACATCTTTTGTCCTACCGCCCGTGGCAGCCGGCCTCTAGGGAAACTACGGAAATTAAGGTACTCCTTTTAATAGAGTACGGAGCAGCACACATCCGTGAACACATGTGATCCTCATCACCGCCTTCCCCTCCGGTTGTCCCAATTTCTGTCACTTTGGGGCCTCGGGTTCGGACAGCAACGTGTGTATACAACTTGCGGGTAAGATCAATAAACAATGCATATCATGATGAAACAATAACATGTTCAGATCTGAGATCATGGCACTCGGGCCCTAGTGACAAGCATTAAGCATAACAAGTTGCAACAATATCATAAAAGTAACATCTACGGATACTAGGCACCATGCCCTAACAATCTTGTGACTATTACATGATCAATCTCATCCAATCCCTACCATCCCCTTCAGCCTATAGCGGGGAATTACTCACACATGGATGGGGGAAACATGGTTGGTCGATGGAGAGGCGTCGGTGGTGATGGCGGTGAAGATCCCTCCAATTCCCCGTCCCGGGGAGTGCCGAACGGAGTTTCGGTCCCGAGGCGGAGTTTCGCGATGGCGGCGGCTTGGCTGGTTGATGCGCATAAATGTACACGTCCGTTGGGAACCCCAAGAGGAAGGTATGATGCGCACAGTGGCAAGTTTTCCCTCAGAAAGAAACCAAGGTTTAATCGAACCAGAGGAGCCAAGAAGCACGTTGAAGGTTGATGGTGGCAAATGTGATGCGGCGCAAAACGTGTGATTCCGCGCCAACGTGGAATCTGCACAACAAAACCAAAGTACTTTGCCCCAACGAACAAGTGAGGTTGTCAATCTCACCGGCTTGCTGTAACAAAGGATTAAGCGTATCGAGTGGAAGATGATTGTTTGCAAGAAAACAAGTAAAACACAATTGCAGTAGATTGTATGCTATGTAAAGAATAGGACCGGGTCCACAGTTCACTAGAGGTGTCTCTCCCATAAGATAAAAGCATGTTGGGTGAACAAATTACAGTCGGGCAATTGACAAATAGAGAAAGGCATAACAATGCACACATGATATGATAAATATAGTGAGATTTAATGGGCATTACGACAAAGTACATAGACCGCCATCCAACTGCATCTATGCCTAAAAAGTCCACCTTCAGTTATCATCCGAACCCCATTCAGTATTAAGTTGCTAAGCAACAGACAATTGCATTAAGTATGGTGCGTAATGTAATCGATAACTACATCCTTAGACATAGAATCAATGTTTTATCCTAATGGCAACAGCACATCACAACCTTAGAACTTTCTGTCACTGTCCCAGGTGTCAATGAAGGCATGAACCCACTATCGAGCATAAATACTCCCTCTTGGAGTTAAAAGCAAAACTTGGCCAGAGCCTCTACTAATAACGAGAGCATGCAAGATCATAACAACACATAAACAATAGATTGATAATCACCATAACATAGTATTCTCTATCCATCGATCCCCAAACACAACATATAGTATTACAGATAGATGATCTTGATCATGTTAGGCAGCTCACAAGATCCAACAATGAAGCACAACAAGGAGAAGACGACCATCTAGCTACTCCTGCATGGACCCATAGTCCAGGGTGAACTACTCACTCATCACTCCGAGGCGATCATGGCGACGAAGAGTCCTCCGGGAGACCCTCTCCGGCAGGGTGCCGAGGCGATCTCCCGAATCCCGAGATGGGATTGCTGGGCGGGCGGCGTTCCTGGAAGGTTTTCCGTATCGTGGCTCACCGGGCTCGCGACTGAGGCTTTACAGAAGGGCAAGCCAGGTGGGGACACGAGGGCCCCACACCCTAGGGTCGCATGCAGCTAGAAACGGGCCAGCCGCTCATGGTGTCGGCGCCTGCACTCCCAGGAGCACTCTTCCCTCTTCTCGGCCTCTGGAAGCTTGCAAAATAGGACCTCGCTAAGATTTCCGTCCCACCTGAATATTTCTCACAGGATTTCGAAACCAAAACAAGCAGAACAAAGAATCGGTTTCTCATCTTGTTAATAGTTAGTTCAATGCATAAATATGATATATAATGTGCATGAACATGTAGGTATCATCAATAAAGTAGCATGAAATACAGAAATTACCGATACGTCGAGACGTACGATCCCTGCTTAGTTCCCTGCTGGCCCCAAGGTGTAAAACGATAACAAAGATAATTTCCAAGTGACATGCCATCATAATCTTGATCATACTATTTGTAAACATATGTAATGAATGCAGCGATCAAAAACAAAAGTAATGACATGAGTAAACAAGTGAATCATATGACAAAGACTCTTCATGAATAGTACTTAAAGACAAGCATCAATAAGTCTTGCATAAGAGTTAACTCATAAAGCAATAAATCAAAGTAAAGGTGTTGAAGCAACACATAGGAAGATTAAGTTTCAGCGGTTGCTTTCAACTTATACCATGTATATCTCATGGATATTGTCAACATAAAGTAGTATAACAAGTGCAATATGCAAGTATGTAGAATCAATGCACAAAGTGTTTGCTTTTTAAGGTGGAAGGAGATAGGTAAACTGATCAACAATAAAAGTAAAAGAATGGTCCTCCAAAGAGGAAAGCATCGATTTATTATTTTGTGCTAGAGCTTTTATTTTGAAAACATGGAAATAATTTTGTCAACGGATAATAAAGCATATGAGTTATAAATTATATCTACAAGTTGCAAGCCTCATGCATAGTATACTAATAGTGTCCGCACTTCGTCCTACTTGCTTGGACTACCTGATCTTTGCATGCCATGTTTCAACCAAGTGTCACAAAGGGGTACTCCATGCCGCCTGTACAAAGGTTCAAGGAGAATGTCGTACTTTGGATTTCTCGCTTTGATTATTCTCAAACTTGTACATCCATACCTGACAACATGGACAAATGTGATAATGACTCCCTCTTAAATGCATAAGCACAAAGCAACAATTATTATTCTCATATGAGATTGAGGATATATGTCCAAAACTGAAACTTCAACCATGATTCATGGCTTTAGTTAGCGGCCCAATGTTCTTCTCTAACAATTTTGCATGCTCCAACCACTAAAATGATAGATCCTTCCGACAAGACGGACATGCATAGCAACTCACATGATATTCAACAATAGTTGATGGCGTTCCCCTAAGCATGGTTATCGCACAACAAGCAACTTAATAAAAGATAAAGTGCATATTCAATACTACGATAGTTTTTAAGGCTATTTTGTCCCATGAGCTATATATTGCAAAGGTGAATGATGGAATTTTAAAGGTAGCCAAGCAATTTATTTTGGAATGGCGGAGAAATACCATGTAGTAGGTAGGTATGGTGGACACAAATGGCATAGTAGTTGGCTCAAGGATTTGGATGCATGAGAAGTATTCCTCTCGATACAAGGTTTAGGCTAGCAAGGTTATTTGAAGCAAACTCAAGGATGAACCGTGCAGCAAAACTCACATAAAAGACATATTGTAAAATTTATAAGACTCTACACCGTCTTCCTTGTTGTTCAAAACTCAATACTAGATATTATCTAGACCTTAGAGAGACCAAATATGCAAATCAAATTTTAGCAAGCTCTATGTATTTCTTCATTAATGCAAAGATATGATGCAAGAGCTTAAACATGAGCACAACAATTGCCAAGTATCTCATTATCCAAGACATTTTAGAATTACTACATGTAGCATTTTCCAATTCCAATCATATAACAATTTAACGAAGAAGAAACTTCGCCTTGAACATTATGAGTAAAGCCTAAGGACATATTTGTCCATATGCAACAGCGGAGCGTGTCTCTCTCCCACAAAGTGAATGCTAGGATCCATTTTATTCAAACAAAAACAAAAACAAAAACAAACCGACGCTCCAAGTAAAGAACACAAGATGTGATTGAATAAAAATATAGTTTCGGGGGAGGAACCTGGTGATGTTGTCGATGAAGAAGGGGATGCCTTGGGCATCCCCAAGCTTAGACGCTTGAGTCTTCTTAGAATATGCAGGGGTGAACCACGGGGGCATCCCAAGCTTAGAGCTTTCACTCCTCTTGATCATAGTATATCATTCTCCTCTCTTGACCTTTGAAAACTTCCTTCACACCAAACTTCAAGCAAACTCATTAGAGGGTTAGTGCACAATTAATAATTCACATGTTCAGAGGTGGCACAATCATTATTTACACTTCTGGACATTGCATAAAGCTACTGGACATTAATGGATCAAAGAAATGAATCCAAAATAGCAAAAGAGGCAATGCTAAAAGGCAGAATCTGTCAAAAACAGAACAGTCCGTAAAGATGAATTTAAAGCTGGCACCAGACTTGCTCAAATGGAAAAACTCAAAACTAATGAAAGTTGCGTACATATCCGAGGATCACGCTCGTAAATTGGCAGATTTTTTCGAATTTTCTACAGAGGCCTGTTCCCAGATTCGTGACAGACAGCAATGCTTTCTGCGCAGTGATCCCAAATATAACATCAACTTTGACATAGAAACTTTACTTGGCACAAAAACATGATAAGGAGAGGTTGCTACAGTAGTAAACAACTTCCAAGACTCAACAAAACAAAAAATTGCTGTAGTAAAACATGGGTTGTCTCCCATAAGCGCTTTTCTTTAACGCCTTTCAGGGCGCAGAAAGTGCAAATCAAGTATTATCGAGATGAAGCATCAACATCATAACTTGTTCTAATAATAGAATCAAAAGGCAACTTCATTCTCTTCTAGGAAGTGTTCCATACCTTTCTTGAGAGGAAATTGATATTTAATATTACCTTCCTCATATCAATAACAGCACCAACAGTTCCAAGAAAAGGTCTTCCCAACACAATAGGACAAGATGCATTGCATTCGATATCCAAGACAACAAATCAACGGGGACAAGGTTATTGTTAACCGTAATGCGCACATTATCAATCCTCCCAAAGGTTTCTTTTTAACATTATCGGCAAGATTAACATCCAAATAACAATTCTTCAATGGTGGCAAGTCAAGCATATCATAAATCTTTTAGGCATAACAGAAATACTTGCACCAAGATCACATAAAGCATTACATTCAAAGTCATTAAATTTCATTTTAATGATGGGCTCCCAACCATCTTCTAACTTTCTAGGAATAGAAGTTTCAAGTTTTAGTTTCTCTTCTCTAGCTTTTATGAGAGCATTTGTAATATGTTTTGTAAAGGCTAAATTTATAACACTAGCATTAGGACTTTTAGCAAGTTTTTGTAAGAACTTTATAACTTCAGAGATGTGGCAATCATCAAAATCTAAATCATTATGAGCTACAGCAATGGGATCATTGTTCCCAAGGTTGGAAAAAATTTCAGCAGTTTTATCACAAGCAGTTTCAGCAGTTTTAGCAATTTCAGGCAGTTTTGTTCGCTTTGCACTAGGAGTAGAAACATTGCCAACACCAATTATTTTACCATTGATAGTAGGAGGTGCAGCAACATGTGAAGAATTAGCATTACTAGTGGTGGTAATAGTCCAAACTTTAGCTACATTATTCTCTTTAGCTAGTTTTTCATTTTCTTCTCTATCCCACCTAGCACGCAATTCAGCCATTAATCTTATATTCTCATTAATTCTAACTTGAATGCATTTGCTGTAGTAGTAATCTTATTATCAAAATCATCATTAGGCATAACTTTCAATTTTAATAGATTAACATCGAGGCAAGTCTATCAACTCTAGAAGCAATAGTATCAATTTTATCAAGCTTTTCCTCAACAGATTTGTTAAAAGCAGTTTGTGTACTAATAAATTCTTTAAGCATGGCTTCAAGACCAGAGGGTACACTCCTATTATTGTTGTAAGAATTTTATAAGAATTACCATAACCATTACCATTAGCAGAAGGATATGGCCTATAGTTATTACCAGTGTTGTTCCTATAAGCATTGTTGTTGAAATTATTATTTTTAATGAAATTCACATCAACATTTTCTTCTTGAGCAACCAATGAAGCTAAAGGAACATTATTTGGATCAACATTAGATCTACCATTCACAAGCATAGACATAATTACATCAATCTTATCACTCAAGGAAGAGGTTTCTTCAGACTTTACCTTCTTACCTTGTGGTGCTCTTTCCGTGTGCCATTCAGATAATTTATCATCATATCATCAAGAAGTTTTGTCCGCCCCAAAGTGATGGACATAAAGGTACCTCCAGCAGCTGAATCCAATAAATTCGCGAAGAAAATTTAGTCCTGCATAGAAGGTTTGGATGATCATCCAAGTAGTCACCCATGGGTTGGGCAATTCTTTACCAAAGTTTTCATTCTCTCCCATGCTTGAGCAACATGTTCGTTATCTAATTGCTTAAAATTCATTATGCTACTTCTCAAAGATATAATTTTAGCAGGAGGATAATATCTACCAATAAAAGCATCCTTGCATTTAGTCCATGAATCAATACTATTCTTAGGCAAAGATAGCAACCAATCTTTAGCTCTTCCTCTTAATGAGAAAGGAAACACTTTCAATTTAATAATATCACTATCTACATCCTTATACTTTTGCATTTCACAAAGTTCAACAAAATTATTGAGATGGGCAGCAGCATCATCAGAACTAATACCAGAAAATTGATCTCTCATGACCAAGTTCAGTAAAGCAGGTTTAATTTCAAAGAATTCGCTGTAGTAGCAGGTGGAGCAATAGGTGTGCATAGGAAATCATTATTATTTGCATTTGTGAAGTCACACAACTTAGTATTTTCAGGGGTATTCATTTAGCAACAGTAAATAAAACAAACTAGATAAAGTAAATGCAAGTAACTAATTTTTTTGTTTTTGATATAGTGAGCAAGACAATAAATAAAGTAAAACTAGCAACTAATTTTTTTGTGTTTTGTCTAGGTGCAGCAAACAAAGTAGTAAATAAAATAAAGCAAGACAAACAAAGTAAAGAGATTGAGAAGTGGAGACTTCCCTGTGCTGTCTTGATCTCCCGGCACGGCGCCTTAAAAATGTGCTTGATGCGCGTGAATGTACACGTCCGTTGGGAACCCCAAGAGGAAGGTATGATGCGTATAGCAAGTTTTCCTCATAAAGAAACCAAGGTTTAATCGAACTAGGAGGAGCCAAGAAGCACGTTGAAGGTTGATGGTGGCGAAATGTGATGCGGCGCAACAGGGATTCCGGCGCCAACGTGGAATCTGCACAACAAAACCAAAGTACTTTGCCCAACCAACAAAGTGAGGTTGTCAATCTCACCTGCTTGCTGTAACAAAGGATTAAGCGTATCGAGTGGAAGATGATTGTTTGCAAGAAAACAGTAAAACACAATTGCAGTTGTATGCTATGTAAAGAATAGGACCGGGGTCCACAGCTCACTAGAGGTGTCTCTCCCATAAGATAAAAGCATGTTGGGTGAACAAATTACAGCCGGGCAATTGACAAATAGAGAAAGGCATAACAATGCATGTACATGATATGATAAATATAGTGAGATTTAATTGGGCATTACGCCAAAGACATAGACCGCCATCCAACCGCATCTATGCCTAAAAAGTCCACCTTCAAGGTTATCATCCAACCCCATTCAATATTAAGTTGCTAAGCAATAGACAATTGCATTAAGTATGGTGCATAATGTAATCGACAACTACATCCTTAGACATAGAATCAATGTTTTATCACTAGTGGCAACATCACATCACAACCTTAGAACTTTCTGTCACTGTCCCAGGTGTCAATGAAGGCATGAACCCACTATCGAGCATAAATACTCCCTCTTGGAGTTAAGAGCAAAAACTTGGCCAGAGCTCTACTAATAACGGAGAGCATGCAAGATCATAAACAACACATAAACAATAGATTGATAATCACCATAACATAGTATTCTCTATCCATCGGATCCCGACAAACACAACATATAGTATTGCAGATAGATGATCTTGATCATGTTAGGCAGCTCACAAGATCCAACAATGAAGCACAACAAGGAGAAGACGACCATCTAGCTACCGCTATGGACCCATAGTCCAGGGTGAACTACTCACTCTCATCACTCCGAGGCGATCATGGCGATGAAGAGTCCTCCGAGAGATGAATCCCCGGGCAGGTGCCGGAGGCGATCTCCCGAATCCCCCGAGATGGGATTCGCGGGCGTCTGAAGGTTTTCCGTATTGTGGCTCTCGGTACTGGGGGTTTCGCGACGGAGGCTTTAAGTGGCGGAAGGGCAACGCGGGGGCCACACGAGGGCCCCACACCCTAGGTCGGCGCCAGGGCCTCGGCCCGCCGCCCCCATGGTGTGGCGCCTTTGGCCCACTTCCTTCCCTCTTCGGTCTTCCGGAAGCTTCAAAAATAGGACCCCGGGCGAAGATTTCGTCCACCCGAGAATATTTCCTTACTAGGATTTCTGAAACCAAAACCAGCAGAAAACAACTGGCTCTTCGGCATCTTGTTAATAGGTTAGTTCCGTAAAATGCATAAATATGACATATAATGTGCATGAAACATGTAGGTATCATCAATAAAGTAGCATGGAACATAAGAAATTATCGATACGTCGGAGACGTATCAATGGTCTCTCGAAATATCGACGTACCCCCTGGCGTTTTTAGGTCGAAAGACGTATATAGTCCGAAGGAGAGCGTCGGGGGGGCGCCGAGGCGCCCACACAACAAGGCGGCGGCCTTATGGTGTGGGGCCTCGGGCCTCCCACCTCGGCTTGCCCTTCTGGCTCCGTCAGTATTCTGGTAAAATAGGGCCTTTGAATAAATTCCGAGGATTTTCCTGAAAGTTGGATTTCTGCACAAAAACGAGACACCAGAGCAATTCCGCTGAAAACAGCGTTAGTCCGTGTTAGTTGTATCCAAAATACACAAATTAGAGGCAAAACAATAGCAAAAGTGTTCGGGAAAGTAGATACGTTTTGACGTATCACACCCTACGGCTCGTGAACTATGCGGGCATGATCGAGACTCCTCTCCAATCAATAACCAATAGCGGGACTCGAGATCCATAATGGCTCCTACATATTCAACGATAACTTAGTGATCGAATGAACCATTAACATACGATACCGATTTCCTTTGTCGCGCGATACTTTACTTATCCGAGATTCGATCATTGGTATCTATATACCTAGTTCAACCTTGTTACCGATAAGTACTCTTTATTCATACCGTGGTATGTCATCTCTTGTGACCTTGTCACATGCTTGCAAGCTAATTAGATGACATTCCACCGAGAGGGCCCTAGTATATCTATCCGTCATCGTGGATGGACAAATCCCACTCTTGATCCTTCAACTTATACTTTCAGAATACTTAATCCCATCTTTATAACCACCCATTTACAAAGTGGCGTTTGATGTAATCAAAGCACCCATCCGGTGTAAGTGATTTACACGATCTCATGGTCGAAGGATTAGGTTACTATGTATCGAAAGCTTATAGTAAAACAAACTCAATGACTTCATCTTATGCTACGCTTATTATGGGTGTGTGTCTATTATATCATTCTCCTAATGACATAACCTTGTTATTAACAACATCCAATATTCATGATCAGGAAACCATGATCATCTATTAATCAACAAACTAGTTTAACAAGAGACTTACTAGGGACACTTTTATGTTTACATAACACACAAGTATTAATGTTTTCGGTTAACACAATTGTAGCATGGGATGCAAACATTTATCGTAAACACAAAGATATAATAATAAGCACTTTATTATTGCCTCTTGGGCATATCTCCAGCAGTCTCCCACTTGCACTAGTCAATAATCTAGATTACATGGTAATGTACCTAGCACCCATGGCGTTCTGGTGTAGGTCATGTTTTGCTCTAGGGAGAGCTTTAGTCAACAGATCTGCCACATTCAGATCTGTGTGTACTTTGCAAATCTTTATGTCACCATCTTCAACATACTCGCGAATCACATGAAAATGTAGCTTGATATGCTTCAGCTTCTTGTGTGACTTGGCCTGTGCATTGGCAATGGCACCCATGTTGTCACAATAGATGGTCATCGGGTCCAACGCACTAGCTCAACAATGAACCTCTTCATCCATATCGCTTCCATGAAGCTCCGGCACTATGTATTCATATTTAGTTAAAATTTCGCACCACGCTGCTTGGCACTCATCCAGCTCACTGCTGCACCATTGAAAATAAACACGTACCCAGATTGAGACTTAGAGTCATCTGGATCAGTGCTCCAACTAGCATCTATGTAACTAGTTACAACGAGCTCTTGGTCACCTCCATAACAAAGAACAATATCCTTAGTCCTTTTCGTACTTCAGATATTCTTGACCGCTGTTCAGTGTTCTCATTCGAGGATCACTTTGATATCTGCTGGTCAAACTAAAGAATGTGCGATATCCGGTCTCGTACACAACATGGCATACATGATAAAGCTCTCGCCGAGGCATAGGGGATCTTGTTCATCCTTTCTCTTTCTTCTCCGCCAGGACTTTGAGTTTTACTCAAAATCTTACCTGGCAACATGGGCAAGAACCCTTTCTTGCTTTCATCCATTCTAAACTTCTTTAGAACCTTATCCAGGTATGTACTTTGTGAAAACCCTATTAAGCGTCTAGATCTATCTCTATAAATTTTGATGCTTAAAATGTATACTGCTTTGCCAAGATCCTTCATTGAAAAACTATTATTCAAATAGCCTTTGACACTTTCAAGAAGTTCTATATCATTCCCAATCAACAATATGTCATCCACATCAGTACCAGGAATGCTACAGAGCTCCCACTCACTTTCTTGTAAATACAAGCTTCTCCAAAAGTTTGTATAAATCCAAAGTCTTTGATCACCTTATCAAAGCGTCGGTTCCAACTCCGGGATGCTTGCTTCAGTCCATAAATGGAGCTCAAGTTTGCATGCCTTGTCAGCATCTTTAGGATCGATAAACCCCTTGGGTTGTATCATATACAACTCTTCCTCAATGTCACCATTATGGAATGCCGTTTTGACATCCATCTACCAAATTTCATAATCGAAAAATGCAGCGATGGCTAACAATATTACATACTTTAGCTTCGCTACAGGTGAGAAAGTATCATCGTAGTCAACTCCTTGAATTTGTCGGAACCCTTTCGCGACAAGTCGAGCTTTATAGACAGTAATATTACCATCAGCGTCTGTTTTTCTTTTGAAAATCCATTTGTTCTCAACAGCCTTGCGGCCATCAGGTAGGTCCACCAATGTCCATACTTGGTTTTCATACATGGATCTCATTTCGGATTTCGTGGCTTCTTGCCATTTTTTTGGAATTTGGGCTCATCATTGCTTCCTCATACGTTGCAGGGTCGTCATTGTTGTCAACCAACATGACATTTAGACAAGGCTCATACCAATCAGGAGTGGTATGAACCCTCGTCGACCTGCAGGTTCGGGAGTAATCTCTGTTCGAAGTCGCATGATCATTATCATTAGCTTCCTCTTATCTGGCAGCGGAACAAGAACATCTTCCTGTTGCGCTACTCTCAAATCTCATAGAAGGTTCAATAACCCCGTCGAGTTCTACTTTCCTTCCAATCACTTCTTTCGAGAGAAACTCTTCTCAAGAAAGGATCCGTTCTTGGAAACGAAAACTTTGCCTTCGAATATGTGATAGAAGGTATACCCAATTGTTTCTTTAGGGTATCCTATGAAGTCGCATTTCTCCGCTTTGGGTTCAGCTTGTGGTTGCAAGTTCTTTACATAAGCTTCGCAGCCCCAAAACTTTAAGGAACAACATATTAGATTTCTACCAAACCACAATTCATACGGTGATTTCAACGGATTTGATTTGCCCTTTATCAAGTGAATGCGGCTGTCTAAGCATAACCCCAAAACGATAACGGAAAATCGGTAAGAGACATCATAGACCGAACCATATCTAAGAGAGTTCGATTACGACGTTTGGACACACCATTACGTTGTGGTGTTCCCGGCGGTGTCAACTGTGAAATTATTCCGCATTTCTTTAAATGCATGCCAAACTCGTAACTTAGATATTCACCTCTGCGTTCAGAACGCAGAAACTTAATCTTCTTGTTACGCTGATTTTCTACTTCACTTTGGAATTCCTTAAACTTCTCAAAAGTTCGGACTTAGAGCATCTCCAACAAAAGGCTTAATGTACACGCGCTAAATAAACCGCCAATATACACCTTCGCGGAGACGGAATCGCCTCCAGCAGCGCTATCCGCGCCGGCGCTGCAAAAAATTTGGGCGCGTGATACGTCCAAAACGTATCTACTTTCCCGAACACTTTTTCTATTGTTTTGCCTCTAATTTGTGTATTTTGGATACAACTAACACGGACTAACGTTGTTTTCAGCAGAATTGCCCTGGTGTCTTATTTTTGTGCAGAAAATCAGGAAAATCCCGGAAATAATTGCAAAAGGCCTATTTTTATAGAAGACATACGGAGCCAGAAGGGCAGGCCAGGGCCCCCCACACCATAGGCCGGCGCGGCCAAGGAGGCGGGCGCGCCGCCCTATGGTGCTTGGCCAGCCCCCAGACGCTCCCCTCTCGACTACTTAAGGCCTCTGACCTAAAAACGCGAGGGGGTTCGACCACTTTTCCAAGACATCCGTAACCCGCCGCCTTCGCGAAACTCAATCTCGGGATCGAAACTCGACCGGCACCTGCCGGGACAGGGAATTGGAGGAGATCATCACCATCATCGCCACCGACGCCTCTCCATCGACCATCCATGCTTCCCCCATCCATGTGTGAGTAATTCCCTGCTGTAGGCTGAAGGGGATGGTAGGGATTGGATGAGATTGTTCATGTAATAGCCATAAGATTGTTAGGGCATAGTGCCTAGTATCCGTTGTTGGTACTTTTATGATATTGTTGCAACTTGTTATGCTTAATGCTTGTCACTAGGGCCCGAGTGCCATGATTTCAGATCTGAACATGTTATTGATTCATGATGATATTCATTGTTTTATGATCTTACCCGCAAGTTGTATACACATATTGTCTGTCCGGAACCCGAGGCCCCAAAGTGACAGAAATTGGGACAACCGGAGGGAAGGCTGTGATGTGAGGATCACATGTGTTCACGGAGTGTTAATGCTTTGCTCCATTCTATTGAAAGAGCACCTTAATTACCAGTAGTTTGGCTAGAGGCTCGGCTGCCACCGGCGGTAGGACAAAAGATGTTGTGCAAGTTTCTCATTGCGAGCACGTACGACTATATACGGAACACATGCCTATGGTTGTTTAGTACTTGGATACTGCTTTATTATTATCTGCAAATGCCTAGTCTTGATTATTACATGAGTTATCTTATCCATGCAGCGCCCGTTCATCCATCCCTATGCCTATAGTATTTTAATCGTGTTGTTTACTATAATCACTACTGCTGTCTTTATTACACTGCTGCTTATATTTCACTACTGCTACTGCCATAAAATTATTGCTACTGATAAACTACTACGAGCAAGTTTGTTTCCAGGTGCAGCTGAATTGACAACTCCGCTGTTAAAGGCTTACAAATATTCTTTGGCCCCCCTGTCGAATCAATAAATTGGGTTTTACTTCCCTCGAAGACTGTTGCGATCCCCTATACTTGTGGGTCATCAAGACTATTTTCTGGCGCCGTTGCCGGGGAGCAGCTTTATTTGCAAGTTCACCTGAATTGATATTGTTCGCTGCAAATCCTCCATCATGGGTAAACTCGCGATGCTAAAGTCGCCATATTACCATCCACTACAAGAAAAAGGTACAACTCTGAGTACTGCTCTCTTGATTCACCATTTGTGATAAGTCAACTTGTTTCACCACCACAAGCTTCACGTGTTGGTACTGAATCTGAAAATTCCTCTGATAGTTTTGATGATGCTTCTACTGTGTTTGATGAAAATGGTTCATTAGGTCCTTTTCTAGATGCTACAATTGCTAGGTCTAGACAAATTGAAAATACTGAAATTCCTAATAAAATACTGTTAATTCACCTGTTGAACACTCTAGTGATGATCCCGATGAAGATTATGTGAACTTGATGATGATTTTATTGATAAATGTAATGCTACTATTGGTACAAGTAACCTTAAAAAGCTTTTGCACAACATGCTGTTAGATATAAACGTCTCCTGATCCTAAATTTGCCACATCTCCTATAAACATTAAGGATAAGGATTATGATTTTTCTCTTGATTTATCTCATATATCTATTGTTGAGAAAACACCTTTTTGTGGTACTGAAAAAGAAAGTGTTGTAGAGCACATGAATGAGCTTTCTACTTTGAGTAGCTTGTTTTCTGATGATATTAAGATGCTTATTTTGTTGCTAAAATTTTTCCTTTCTCATTAAAAGATGATGCTAAAACTTGGTATAATAGTTTGCCTCCTGATTTTATTGATAGTCCAAGCTGTTTGCTTGATGTTTTCTTTCGAAAATATTTTCCTGCTAGTGCTCAACATATTGCCTTGCAGAAAATTTATAGTTTTGACCAAGAAGATGGGGAGAAATTGCCTGAAGCTTGGGCAAGGTTTTGCTCTCTTATTAGAGCTTCGGCCTGGACATGATTTGGAAAAGCATGACTTACTTGATATATTTAATAGTGGACTAACCATTGAGTCTAGGGCATACCTGGATAGTTGTGTTGATTGTGTTTTCAGGAAAAGAACTCCAGACGAAGCTGAAGAATTATTGGCTAAAATGAGCCAAAATCATGATGATTGGACTACACCTGAACCAACCCCAACACCAATATTTAAGAAGAGGGGTATGATTGAATTAAATGATGAAGATATGAGGGAAGCCAAGAAATCTCTTATGGAGAAAGGTATTAAATCTGAAGATGTGAAGAATTTACCTCCTAGAAGATTTATGTAAGATAACTCCCCCTTCCACAATTGAGGTACATTCTCTTCAACGCTTTGATAAAGGAGACATTCCTTACTCAAAACCTCCTGATCAATGTTTAGATGAATTTGATAATTATGTTGTTAAGCAAGATAACTTTAATATGAGAGTAGAGAATCATCTAATGGAAAATTCTCAAGCTATTAGTAAATTGCATGATATTGTGGAGAGAACCTCCAATGATGTTAAGATGCTTGTTAAACATTTTCATATGGTTGAAACTCAAATTGATCAACTTACTAAAGTGCAAAATGACTTGTTAAAAATACTCATAAAGAAAAACATGCTTATGAAGTAACAACTAGAGGTGGTGTTTCTAGATCCTCTATATCCTGAGGGGCATCCCAAAAGAGTTGAACAAAATTCTCAATGAACTAAAGAAACTAGTGGTCCTTCTAAGAAAAAGAAGAAGAAACATAAAACTGTTGTAGAATCCTCTGAACCTGTTAATGATCCTAATAGTATTTCTATTTCTGATGCTGAAACTGAAAGTGGTAATGAACATGATAAAGATAATGATAAGAATGATGTTTCTGATAAAGAAGAGATTGAAAATGAACCTGAAAAGCATGCTAAAAATAAAAAGTACACTAAAGATTTTATTGCTAAGAAACATGGTAATGAAAGAGAACCTTGGGTTCAAAAGCAAATGCCTTTTCCTGTTAACAAACTAAAATCAAAGGAGGAAGAACACTATAATAAATTTTGTGATTGGATGAAACCTTTGTTTTTGCAAATCCCTTTGACTGATGTTATTAAATTGCCTCCTTATTCAAAATATATGAAAGATATTGTCTCTAACAAAAGGAAAATTCCTAATGAGAGATTTCCACTATGCTTGCTAATTATTCTTTCAATGGCAAGGTTCCAAAGAAGCTGGGAGACCCAGGTATACCAACTATCCCTTGTTCCATCAAGAATAATTATGTTAGAACTGCTCTATGTGATTTGGGAGCAGGAGTTAGTGTGATGCATTTTTCCCTTTACAGAGACTTGATTTAGATAAGTTGATACCAACCGATATATCTTTGCAAATGGCTGATAAATCTACTGCTGTTCCTGTTGGTATATGTGAAGATGTTCCTGTTCAAGTTACCCAAAATTGCTTAATATTAACTGATTTTGTTGTGTTGGAAATGCCTGAAGATGATAATATGTCTATTATTCTTGGAAGACCTTTTCTTAACACTGCAGGGGTTGTATTTATTGCAATAAAGGAAAAGTTACTTTCAATGTTGATGACAAGGAACATACTGTTTATTTTCCCAAGAGGATTGATAAAGTATATGGAGTTAATACGATTTCTAATTTGAGAACTATTAGAGTGGGAGTTATTGATTGTCCTATATATGAGCCTAAAGAAGAATATCAAACTATTGTGATTGGATCCATATCAATTCAATATAAGGTAACATGATTGATTTGAGGTTTATTTCTTCTTATGTCATGTAAAATTTATTTGGTAACAAGACTTGATCAACCTTGTTAACAAGTATATTTTAAATGCATGGAAGAGCAACAACATTTCTTTCTTTCTCCACTTGCTTTACTTGCTGTAGTACTACTTGTTTTGCGAGATGCTTTAGTTGTTTAGAACTTTGGAATTCTTTTTCTGCCCTGAAACAGTTACTTTAACACCCAGAAATGTGCATTTTTCGAAATTTTCAAAAAATTATAATAATTATACCACTGGTCCTATTTTTAAATTTGCAACCTGGGAGTGCCTGGGGCTGACCAGTGGGGCACCCCAGCACTCACGCTGGCCCACAAGGGGGCGCGGTGTGGTGTGGGCCCCACCTGGCCCCCCACTCACTCATCCACCTACCACTCCACTCTCTTCCACGGAAAACTCGACACCATTGTTCAAACCCGAGTTTCTTGTTGTTCTTGCTCGAAATTTTCGATCTCCTTGCTCAGCCCATCTTTGCTGCTGAGATTTGGAGCATTTGCTCTCCGGTATGTGACTCCTCCGATTATCCAAATATAATTTTGAATAGTTGAGTATATCTTGAGTAATTTGCTGCTGTAGGTGACATGTTAAGTGAGTTTGCATGCTTGATTCAAGTTGTAGAAATGAGTTTTGATGCATGTTTAGTACTCTAGCAAGCTCCTATAGTAGTTTCCCTCATGTATATGTCTCAAAATCAATTTTTATAATGATTGTTAAAAATTTCAGAAAATGGAGTGGAATAGACATCAACTCAATCAACATGAATTGGAGGTGCATGAAGTTATGAGAGTCCACCGTGAAGAGGGGGTATTCCCCTCCTACTACCCATGCACCGATTTCATGAAGAGTGCAGGAATTTTTCAGGATGTTCAAAATCTAATTTCTAATGCAGGGTTAGAAGATTTTGTTGTTGGTGAACCTTACCAATATGCAAAACTAACCATGTCAGTGGTGCAGGATTTTGAATATCATTGGTCCCAACCTAACCCCATGGTTCAATATGAAATCTACAATAAAACTATCAACTTGCCCTTTGATGATTTTTGTGCAGCTATTAAAGTTCCACATTGGGGATCATGTGAGAAGATTAGGGGGCTTCCACCACAACTCTTGAAACTATACGAGATGATCTGTCAAGGGAGAATCTTCTCGGATGAGAGTGGTAAAATTCGTAGTATTCAACTCCCATCTATTCGCTATTTTGCTTACTTTATCACCAAGTGCGTCCTTGCTAGAAAGAATGCAAATAAGTTATCCATCCATGATTTGGTTTTCTTAGCTGCTGCATTGCAACGTGATAGAACTTATAATTTGGATGCTTTGATAGCTTTTAGGCTTGCTACTAACCGTGATAAAGGAGGAATTTGTGGGGGTCTCATTGCCTCTCGTTTGCTAGCTATGCATGGTGTAGAACCTCACCCTCTTGATGTTCAGCTCTCTGTAGAAACTTGATATTATTTCCATGATAAAACATGACTTTGTTTCTAATTGGTCTAACTCGAATAACTTGTCCTATGAGATAACCTTTTTCAAGAAGAAGTGGAGAGTAATTAAAACTGAAAGACTAGTTGGACTGCCTGCACCTTCTTTGTTTAACCTTGATTCCAGGGAAAGTTGGTCGGTCACAGAAGATGAACTTGATGCATACATAGAGAGGTGCAGCCATCAAGCAGGGGATGGCGTGGAGGAGGCCGAGGACCCCCTCGACTTGCCATCCGACGCAGCAAGTTCTTCACATCAGTATTCTGGGCATGTGGAACCTTCATCCTTCTCTTCTGCACAGGGATCTTATTATGACCACGCCATGTATGATCCACCGGCGTGGAACCCTGACCCTCGCTGGGGTTGACCTCCACTTAGGACAAAAGCCTAAGCTTGGGGGGAGGTACGCCGGCATCACTCATTCATTGCATATTACAATTGCCGGTCATTTGTATATACTTGTTTCACTTCTTTCGGTTGTTTCTCTTTCGTTTATTTTTATTTTAGTAAGATTTCATTTTAGTTTTTGAAGGTTGTTACTACTGTAGTAATATTTACTTTTACTTCTTTATTTCATTTGTGTGCCGATGGGTGCCTCTAATATGAGGAAGATGATATTTGGGGAAGTGCTGTCTAAAAAACAGATTCTGGGCTGATACTGAAAAAATTCCTGTGCGTAGCCAGAACGTTATTTTGAGCTGCCAATTTTTGTACATGTTCCCCAGGTTATTATCTAACTTTCATTAGTTGAGCACTTTTCGAGTTGAGCACCAGAAGATTTTCCGAAAAATTGATTACTGTACTGCTGTCAAGTTTTGGCAGATTTCTGCCACTTTGCTTTTCTGTGATTCTTTTAGTTTTCGTTCTCTTGTTTTTGCTTTGTTTCTTTCCTAAAACACAAAAAAGACCAAAAATATTTATGTTGTTTCTCTTTATCATTTGTTTATTTGGTTTCTTGTTCCTATTTTGCTCTATTTACTATCGTTGGTTTGCTATGAGAAAATCCAAAAAGATTTTACTTTTATTCAGTGACTCTAATATCAAAAACGCCAAAAATATTTGTTGTTCTTCTTTGGTTTTGTAAAGTTTATTAGGGAGTTCAGCGGTCTCCGGTGGTTGGAGCTTGGTTTTATTCCATATTATTATTCAAGCCACACAAGTGAAAGGCAATAATGACGATATACGGCAACTGACTGTGGTGAGGCTGGTATGAACTCTATTTGTTTTCATTTTTGTACATATACTCATCCATGTGAGCATACTTAGCTGGTTCATGTGAGGTATATGTCATTTAATGAAAGTCTAGTAGTTCATGATCTCTGATACGTCTCCAACGTATCTATAATTTCTGATGTTCCATGCTAGTTTTATAACAATAACTACATGTTTTGTTCACACTTTATATCCTTTTTATGCATTTTTCGGAACTAACCTATTAACAAGATGTCGCGCTAGTCTGTTTTCTGCTGTTTTTGGTTTGGGAAATCCTACACAGGAAATATTCTCGGAATTGACGAAACAAAAGCCCAAGATCTTATTTTTCCACGGAGCTTCCAGAGAGCCAGAGAGGGACCAGAGGGGATCCCGGGGGCCCCACCCCACATGGCGGCGCGACCAAGGGGGGGCCAGCCTATGGGGGCCACCCCGTGGCTCCTCCGAGGCTGCCCTTCCGCCTATATATTCTCTCCGCTTTGAAAACCCTAAGAACATAAGCCACGGGACGAGAAAAGCTACGTGCCGCCATCGCGGTCAAGTTCGGGGGACGGAAGTCTGCTCCCGACGTCACGGACGGGGAATTGCCCCCGGAATCCATCTCCACCAAACACCACCGCCATCTTCATCGTCGTTGTTGTCTCCCATGATGAGGAGGGAGTAGTCCCCGAGGGGGCTCTACCGGTAGCTATGTGGTTAATCTCTCTCTCCTACTCAATACAATGATCTCATGACTGCCTTACATGATTGAGATCCATATGATGAGCTTTGTATCACTATTAATCTATGTGCTACTCTAGTGATGTTATTAAAGTAGTTTATTCCTCCTCCATGATGTAATGTTGACAGTGTGTGCATCATGTAGTACTTGGCGTAGGTTATGATTGTAATCTCTTGTAGATTATGAAGTTAACTATTACTATGATAGTATTGATGCGATCTATTCCCCCTTTCATAGCTATTGTTGACAGTGTGACTCGGTCTAAATTGCAAAGGTCTATTATGCACTCTAGAGGTTACTTAAATATGAATTCCGATTGTTGTGGAGCTTGTTTACTCCGGCTTGAGGGAGCTCTTGTAGCCCTACACAATGAATGGTGTTTCTTATTCAACAAGAGAGTGTGAATGTAGCACAAGTGAGGAGAAGTTATTTATTTATTATGTGATCAATGTTGAGAGTGTCCACTAGTGAAAGTATGATCCCTAGGCCTTGTTTCCAAATACTGCAAACATCGCTTGTTTACTGTTTTACTGCATCTTTACTTCCCGCAATATTACCACCATCTATACCACCTGTGTTTTACTATCTCTTCGCCGAACTAGTGCACCTACACATCTGACAAGTGTATTAGGTGTGTTGGGGACACAAGAGACATCTTGTATCTTAATTGCAGGGTTGCTTGAGAGGATTATCTTTGACCTCTACCTCCCTGAGTTCGATAAACCTTGGGTGATCCACTTAAGGGAAACTTGCTGTTGTTCTACAAACCTCTGCTCTTGAAGGCCCAACACTGTCTACAAGAATAGAAGCACACGTAGACATCAAGCTATTTTCTAGCGCCGTTGCCGGGGAGGTAAGGTAAAAGGTATTCACATCCTCCGACTACTAAGCTATTTCCTAGCACTGTTGCCGGTGTGTGAGTGCTCGAAGCTATCTCCTTTAGATTCTACAATTTTATCTTTTTGTCTCTTGTTTTTATTTTCACTAGTTAGGCATAATGGAAAACAACAAAAAATTTAGTGAGCTTTTAATCTTTTTCCTGAGTTAGAATTGTTTGATGCGAAAATTAAAAAACCTATGGAACCTTATTTGCATGCTAGTAGCAATGTTATTAGTATGAACGCTTTTGCTAATGCTATGGAAAAGTCTAAGCTTGGGGAAGCTAGTTTTTATGATCCTTTTAGCTTCCCAGTTTTAGGGGAGAAAATTTGCTCTGATAATACTTTATCTCCCGTATGCGATAACTCTAATGATGCTTGTGATATTTTAAATCCACCTACTCAAAATATTCCTTTCAAGATACCTACGAAAATTATTGAACTTGTTGTGGATAACCGCTATGAAGGGGATGGAACTGTCCGTCCTGGAGATCATTTATTTTTACATGAATTATGCGGATTATTCAAGTGTGCAGGTATTTCTATGTATGAAGTTAGGAAGAAATTATTCTCTATGTCGCTGTCTGGTAAAGCGGCGCATTGGTATAAACTGCTGAAGGATGGGCATTCTCTTGATTGGAAGGATATTGTGCCCCTCTTTTATTCTAAATTTTATCCTCCTCATGAAGTGCATATTGATAGGAATTACATTTATAACTTTTATCCTCGTGATGGAGAGAGTATTTCCCAAGCGTGGGGGAGATTGAAGTCACTAATGCTCAAATGTCCCATTCATGAGCTCCCTCGTAATGTTATTACTAATAATTTTTATGCAAGGCTTTCAGCACATCACAAGGACTATCTAGATGTCTGTTTGGAGGGATCTTTCACAAGCAAGAAGGATGAAGCTAGATGGGATCTTCGTGAAAGAATTCAAAGCAATACCGAAGATTGGGGGAATGACAAAGGTAAGGAATCAGGTATAAACTACGAGTATGATTGCATTAAGTCTTTCGCTCAAACTGCTCATTTTCAAGAGCTTAGTGCTAAATATGGTCTTGATCCTCAAATTATGGTCGATTGCTATAGAGCCTTTGCTTCCCATATTAATGTTTCTAAAGAAAATTGGTACATGTATCATGAACCTTTTAAAGACACTTGCATGGAAAATGAAATTGTTGTTAATGATTGCAATAAACATGCTCAAACTTCTGAAAATGTTGTTTCCTATAAGCATGTTAATTTTTGTGGAGTTCATAGACCTTGTGAAAAGAATAAAATTGAAGAAGAATATTGTATCCATCATAGGAATGAAAAAAATAGAAAGTGGTCTAGGGCTCTAGATGATCTTGGTAAAAAAGTTTGTGCCCTCTATCCTTTTATTTGTGAACTTTGCCATAGAGTGGGTCATTTTAATTTTCAATGCTCCTCCAATGATAATTCGAACCTTATGAGTGCTGCAAATTTGTATTGTGATGATGAAATCACTCCTAATCAGCATGATGAACTTACTTTATTTTTGGGGTGTGAAGAGTTATTGAGAAAAACTTCTTTGGTGGATATGAGTGCTCTTGATATTAATAGTGTCCTGCATGGATGTCTTTCTTATTGCATTGATAATTGCCACAAATACTTACATACAAAATATTTTAGAATATGACACTTTGCCAAAATATGATTGGATCGCTGTGTGTTTCGAACTTATTAATGAAAAGGAGGAATCCTCCCAAGTTTCTTCTATTGTTGCTGGAAATAAATCAGGTTATGTGGAGAAGCCTCCCTTCAAGCCTCTTCCTCCTAAAGAGGGGAACGAGGAGAAAAAGAAGAAGAAGGGAACGAAGAAGAGGAAGAAGAGGGGGAATAAAAAGAAAGAGGTAACGGCATATCCCCGCGTGTATGAGATAACAATAGGTAACCGTAAGTATGTTGCTCCTAATGATTATTATGATAATGAATCTGAGTACAATGATCTTCCTATGCCCTTTACCCATATTAGTGATCATGATTTGGAAGAGCACACTACCTTTGATTTTGGAAATCTCTTTGGTATCGATTATGAAAGTAATGATGTTAGCACTATTCATGTTCCCTCAAACGATGATATTGAAAGCTCTAAGCCTTGGGATGTTGTGCTTGAAGATCCTATATTTGAGACCTTTACTTTTAATGAAAATGATGATATTATATATACTGGTTTAGATAATCGTTATAGAGATGGATATGACACAGTTATAATTATCCTTATGAAACTTGTCATAGTTATGATGGGATTGCCAAAAACCATTCCCTTAGTATGCAACTTGTTTGCCATGTTCAAATTCTTGATAATGATCCTGCTCCAATTACTATTAATGAGAAGAGTTTTTCTTATGTCAAAAATAATGATACTTTTATGCATATGAACCATGATAAGAATGTTTTAAATGATGGTTATATTGTGGATTTCATTAATGATGCTACTGAAAGTTATTATGAGAGAGGGAAACATGGTTATATGCATCTTAATAATATTAAGTTTCCCCTCTTTATGTTGAGAATCTTGAATTTGAACTTGTGCTGCCTTTTTATGCTTGTTGCTATGTGCTTTCAGTACTTGCTCCCTTACAAGATTCCTTTTCATAGGAAGTGGGTTAGGCTTAAATGTGTTCTGAATTTTCTTCTTGATGCTCTCTTTTGCTTCAACTCTTATTTCTTGCGAGAGTATCATTGAAATTACTGAGCCCATCTTAATATGATATTGTTGCAACTTATTATGCTTAATGCTTGTCACTAGGGCCCGAGTGCCATGATTTCGGATCTGAACATGTTATTGATTCATGATGATATTCATTGTTTTATGATCTTACCTGCAAGTTGTATACACATATTCGTCCGGAACCCGAGGCCCCAAAGTGACAGAAATTGGGACAACCGGAGGGGAAGGTTGTGATGTGAGGATCACATGTGTTCACGGAGTGTTAATGCTTTGCTCCGGTACTTTATTAAAAGGATTACCTTAATTACCAGTAGTTTCCCTAGAGGCCCGGCTGGCACCGGCTGGTAGGACAAAACATGTTGTGCAAGTTTCTCATTGCGAGCACGTATGACTATATACGGAACACATGCCTATGGTTGTTTAGTACTTGGATACTGTTTATTATTATCTGCAAATGCCTAGTCTTGATTATTACATGAGTTATCTTATCCATGCGCGCCGTTCATCCATCCCTATGCCTACGGTATTTTAATCCCGTTGTTTACTATAATCACTACTGCTGTCTTTATTACATTGATGCTTATATTTCACTACTGCTAAACGATAAAACTGCTGGATAAACTATTGCGAGCAAGTTTGTTTCCAGTGCAGCTGAATTGACAACTCCGCTGCTAAGGCTTACAAATATTCTTTGGCTCCCTTGTGTCGAATCAATAAATTGGGTTTTACTTCCCTCGAAGACTGTTGCGATCCCCTATACTTGTGGGTCATCAACGCGCGTCTTTTTGCACTATCCCGAGCGCCAAATGTGACGCGTCGGCTACAGCGCGCGGCATCGTTGCGGACACGCGCGAATACCCTAACGGCTGAAAATCCCCCCCCCCCCGCGCCCTCCATTTTCCCACCGCGCCACCGCCGGTCGATTCCGCCGCCGGCCCTGCTGTTGCTCGCCGCCGCGCCGTTGATCCCCCTCGCCCGCACCTCCTTCTGGCAGTACCGGCTGCACCGCCGCGCTGTACCGACGAGCACAAGGCCAACGCTTCTCCCCGCCTCGCCCGCGTCTTCTCCTCTACATACCCCGCTCCGCCGTCGCCATGTCGTCGCCATCGATCCTACTGTCAACATGGCGCAACCAAGATGCTCGCCGATTTGCTCGCAAGGTATGCGCCTCCGCCGGCCAACATCATTTTGTCGATTTTTTTGCTACTAGCTATGTAATATCCCAGAACATAGGACCAACGAAGGGTAGATTTAGAAATGGGATGTGTATTTCATCGCAAAACGTGGGAAATTTTCGCGCCTTATTGCATAAAACCTAAGAGGGATCAAGGTTTCTCTCTCGTTGCTATTAGGGTTACAACAATGTGAGTGTTATGAACTTCGACATGACCTCTTTTGAAACTTAGAGTTTTGGGAGAATATTTGATTAGGCATTTCAAATTGATTTCAAAACAAAAGAAGTATTAAGTAAACAACATATAAATGAATTATGAATTCATAATTCAAAACCACATCACACATATATATACAAATAATTCAAAAGTGAATATTAAACTTACACAAAAGCTCATAAGTAAAACCTTGAGCTTTATTGATCATACACACAAATTACATTGTCTTTACAATATTCAATATACAAGAATGAGCAATGAAATAAATAAAATAAAATAAGATCACAAGTATTGATTCATATACAAAAATCCTAAACTACTAGTCTTGAATTCTTTGTCTCTGGATCAAATTGAGCTTCAAACCAGCAAAGAAATAGAAACTAGCAAGAGGATGAAATACAAGTGTCAATGCCACTTGCCCATGTCCAAAACCATGCCAGAAGCAAGATAGGCACCATCAGACCAGAAGTTTGAGCAATGATGGGCTCAAGTTTCCATCCCAAGCACACACACACAGCTCACAAGCTGTTGTGCATGCTCAACAGCCAGACACCAAGGCATATTCACCCAAAGTGCACATGCCTGTGTGTCAAGGAAAGGGAGAACCACTAGGAAGTATAAATAGGCATAACCAGCTGGAGTGAGCAATCCAGTCGACCAGATAGACATCAACCAGCAGCTAGCAGTGAACAATAGCAAGTTCATCTCTGTTCTTGCTCAAGAACACCAAACGAAACCCTAGAAATCATCCAATTATCCAAACCAACCAACCAAAACCAGCCAGAGACATGTGAACATAAGCAAGATCATCCAGGAGCTAGGAGGAGAAGGACAAGTGATCAAAACCATCAAGCAAAAGCTCAACAGCAACCAAATATGACCATCTAGGAGCTGGAGCAAGGTATAACTGATACCTGGAGTGGATCCAATCCATCTCTTAGCATGACACAAAGCATAAGCATGAGCAGATGCTCATGAGGGTATAACATCACTTGGTTTGACCAAGGATTACTGGCAAAAAGTGAGCAGCTAGATCCAAATACCATCCAGAGGCTATTTTTGTGCAAATAGATAAGTATAGATGCACAGATAGCAAACCAGTAGAGTAGTACATAGATACCAGAGTCTACAGAGACCACCTAGCAAATCCTAGCCAGTTAAACCATCAGATTTCTTATACTTGTTTGGAAATATTATTTGCAAGGCAAGACACGGTTAACTAAATGAACTAGAGTAGAAATTTCACAATTAACTAAGCATATACAAATAAATATCTACTCCAATTGTCTCAAATCACTCCCACTGATACAATATCATAACAAGTCTACTAACTAGCATAAAGAATTCAAACTTCAAAAGTGAGATACATAAGACATACCTCTTGTAGGTGGCTTCATATTTCTCTTCCTTATGATGTGTTCCTTCAAAACTCTTGGTACATCTATCTCATAAATAATATCAAGCGAAGATGCATTAGAAAATTTAGCTCTTTCAAGAACAAGGATAAAAGGAAAAATCTTTTTTTGTATTCTCGTGAATTGGGATAGAGAGGGAAAAATAAACGAGAATGGAAATAAAGTAAGGAACTAAAACAAAACAAATGAAAAAGGAAAACAAACTAAAACAAAAAGCAAATAAAAAGCAAAGTGTTGGAACAAACCAACACGAATGTTTCAAATCTCTCTCAAAGAGCTGGAGTACAAATTTATTCAACACAAATAAAAATGCTAGAGGAACACATCCCCAAGCTTAGGCTTTTGCAAGCCCTCTTGATGAGCTCATTGTGGTGAGGATAATTCCCATCGTTCCATTGGCTGCTCCAATGAGTGAACTGGAATTGAGTTCGGTGGTGTGGTCTCGAAGTTTGATGGCGAGGTTGCTCAGGTTCTCAATGCTTCCTTCGAGCGCGTACATGTCCTGGTATGTGGTGAAGTCATGGACTGACTGCTGCTCCTGTTCTGGTCCTTGTTCAACTTCCTCTTGTTCTTCCGGTTCATCTTGTTGTGGGGGTAGATTTGCCTCAACCTACGCATCATAATGCAAACGCCTTTTCTCGAGAGAGAATAGATCATTAGGCAGAGGGGCAGTGATCAAGTGATCAGCTCCCGGTATATTGGAGTAATATCTACCTTCTATTTTTCTAACTATACCACATGCATTCAAAGTAGTAAAACCAAAGCGGCGAGGGTCTTCCAATGCTCGTAAATTACTTACATTGATATTGAGCCTTCTTGCCAAGACGGTGATGACTCCACCTCCGCATACGTGGCCACGAGCTTCAAGTACTTGGTGGTTCAAGTAGACAACGAGAATGGCACCCTAAGTTCGGTCGGAGGTTGCTTTCTGGAAACACAACCTTTGCGAGGATCATCATGTCCTCTTCATCAAGTCTTGTGAAATCACCTCGTGCCTGCAAGGTGTTAGCGATAGCATAGTACAAATAGCGAATAACATGGCACTTAATAGAATTTCTTCGAGGGAGTGTGCTAGCTACTCTCATCCTAGAAAAATACATGCTAGGTGAGGGTTTCAAAGTAAAGGATGCATAGCGGTAGGCGGTGGCACTGTTCTCAAAGCCAAAGTGGTTGCACCACTCATCTAAAGTCAAATCATACTTATGATTCATCAAACGGAAGGATATTCGGTCGACTCTGGGTTGATTCTCCTCGGTGTTGTAGTAGTGGTTCACCGTGTGCTTCAGGGTGCTTAGGAACTCGAGTGTCAAGCGGCGATAGGTGGTGGCCTCCTCAAGACAAAAGTCAAGCAAACCAACATTGTTGCAAAGAGTACTGAAATCATTGCGTAGGCCTAGTTTGTTCAGAATATGGGGGCATGCCCATTTTCTCGACTTGATCTCGCGGTCCTTGAGAAGGTTGAAACGGTTGAGATGATGGCGGTCTTCAAACTCGATACCGAGCGAAGCGGGTGTGTCTTCAACCGGTAGTGCAGCCTGTGCAGCACAGTGCGCGAGCGGCTCCTTGTGTTCATCTAAAAATTAATTAGCGGTTTAGTACCTTAAGCACATATTAACAAAAATTTAACGAAAAATAAAAATCTGATCCGATAGAAATAGACATATGATCGTCCTCTACACATCTTATAAAAGAATCTCCTCTAGAATTGCGATCTAGCATGCTTATTAAGGTGATGAAATTCATAATACGACCTAAGCTTAGATTGATAATGACACATGCTAGAGCATGCATTCGCGAATAAAAAGTTGGGGATCAGAGGAGAAATGTGCCATATTTCGATGGAGTGCGAGGAATCGAATCGAAAACAAACGAAATTGGAAATCTAATGGAGCAGGTTTTGAGTTTGGAGGAGGAAGAGAGAGAATACGGAAATTTGGGTTGCTTACCTCTTTCATGCGTGTTTAAGTCGTTCGACACGCGGTACGCCGCCGTCATGCCCGCGAGGAGAGCATGCTCTCGCGGGGTCATGAGCCTTCGCCAGCCGACCACGAGGAGGGGGCCTTGCCGCCGCCGTCAACCACACGGGCTAGGCCCTACGGAGACCACCGGCCACGACGAGGGGGGGTGGAGGGAGGGAGGGAGGGTCAGGTTAGGGTTAGGGAGGAGCGGGGTGATCGCAATGCATCTTTCGTTCCACTTTGTAATTTATCTTGAAAAACCCACACATACACTTATTTGTAAACGGAGGGACTACTGTGGATGCTCGGATCATGAAGCCTGCCTCCGATAGTCTAGCTACCAAACGCTCTCTAATTACACGTCGCGCCGGCCCCGAGACCAGTGGTAAACTGCTTCCGACCTGGTGTTCTGTGATCTCGTGGCTCGATCAGGCAGCGAATCCCAGCCAGAAGAACCCCGTTCCACCGCCACGTCTCAGCGGCGAGCTGAGGTGGGAGCGGTGGCGCCGCGCGCACCAGCTTGGCCCAACGCAACGTACGTACGCGGCGGCAACGTTTGGAGATATCAGCTTGTCGTATGCGGCTTGTCCCCCACGAGCACGAGCACGATCGAGCACGAGCACGCTACGTGCGAGCTGGGCATGCATGGGGGTTGGCGCTGGAAGAACCAAAAAGTTACAGCGAGGATACAGCCCAGAGACGCGCGGTACATCCTACACAGTCGCTGCGGGCACATGCCACCGCCGTCTCCTTCTTTTCTCCCATCGATGCATGCATGCATGCCACTGCCGCCTGGCCTGCCACACGACGTTGCGTCATCTGACTCGGATCCTCCACCGCCTCGGTGAAAAGTGGTAGTAAATAAACTGGTTTATTTCACAGTTTCACCGTTTGCCTTGTCAGGTCAGGGAGGAGCAGTTACCGCTTTACGGCGCTGGGTGTTACCACGTCTCGTAAAAAGGTGAAACAGCACCACAGCAGGAAAGACTTGGGATGAGTCAAAGGGTATCCTCGAAATGGTTCTGCGGACCGTGATCGCTCATAAAATACGTCTCTCTCCGGCTGCATTTCAAGCAAGGTTTTCTTTTCGCCCCTGGCAATGGCAGCTGGTCTTTGCAGGTCATTATTTTGGGCACTCTGCCGCACATGGAGTAATTTGACGAACTGGTCTAGACGTGTACTCCATCGTCAAACGATAAAATTAGACCGCCTTTAGACGTGATGCATATCGAGGAAATCCACCAAGTTGGCCGGCCGTCTAGGCTCGGTATCAACCGATTCACGCTAAATTCCCAGTGTTGATCATACACGTTTTGATCGTACCCACCTAAACCATCGTGTTATACATGATCATACAAGCATTTATAACTTTTTATTCCTTGCTTCATGTTTTAGCAGGTTGCCAGACAATCTCCCAATGATATTGTAGCACACCAAATATCTGTTTCACATCCTTCCTACAATCCTCTTACTCTTCTAGCAAACCTACTCTCTTTCTCATGGTTAGGTTTGCGTAGTCTTCACAAATGTGGCCATTGAGGATAGATACCATCAGCAATATAGTATTGTTTGCCGTAGTGGTGGCCAGTGATCTCATAGTTAAGACTTGGAGCATTATCTTGGGCAAGCCGAGCAAACACTAGCGATTGTTGGAGCGCACTAATATCATTATTAGAGCCTGCCATGTCAAAGAAAGAGTGTCATATTCAAAGATCTTGAGATGCAAATGCTTAAAAATTCATGTACCCCACATCAATGTAAGTGTTTATATTTTCAGTGCAACTTTTGTGATGGAAAATCTAACAACTCAAGAACTATGTGATGCAATGGATACAAAACACAACCTTATCGAAGTCTCAGCTGTAATCTACACCATAGTCTTACAGCAAAAGTTGTTCCCCGAGATCATTGGTGGGCGTCTACGTTCATGGTGGTGTGTCTCGGCATTGCGTTATGTGTATACATGGTTCCAATAGCGTGACGATGTCCATTTCAATCCCAGATACATGGTCATTCAAATAATTAAACATTTCACAAGTAGTGAACTAAATTTGTTGTTATTACAATTAACAATTTTCACAGGTGCATGTGTGCACATCCTAGTGATTGTTTTCTATTTATGTTGCGATTCTCTTTCACTAAGTAGGGGCTACAACATAAGGTGGCTTTGATTTGGTGGTGCTCTTTGAGAAATGTATTTCAATCTCCGAGGTGAATCCCTAGTTTCGAGCTTAATGGATGTACCTCGCAATGGCACCTTTTTAGTATTCCTTTATTGAAATTAATGTAGAGATTTTTTGGAAAATCTCTCCGGGACCAAAACCTATGATATGGAATCGATAGTTAGATTAAGCAATAAGATATTGTTTCATTCATGTAGACATTGCTGACAGTTTAGTTATTGTGGTTGATATGATAATGTTTTGCTCTTGTGAATGTTAGTTGCTTAATGAAGTCAGTTCCTTAACGAAGTCACATACTTTTGACGTCTCGATCTGCTCCTCACATTGTGATGTCATAGGTTGTACATGCTTGGTATCATTTTTTATATTAACATGTTATCTTCAGGGCCGGTCCATAGATTTCGGGGGCCCTAGAGCGAAACAACACCAAGGACCCCTTTTCATAGTGACTAAGCTTTTCTAGGGCAGGGGGCGATGGCCCCCCTACTCTGAAAAATTCTTTAAAGATATTCATTTATGTTAAATTTATATACCTTACTTAAAGTTTAAGCATGATTAGTTTTCTAGGCCCCTTAACAATCTCAGTCAACCTTCACCACTTGGTCACACACAAAAAAACTAAAAAAAGTTGGTGAAGTTGTTTGAAACTATTTATTTCTATTGATCGCACGAACTATACCATGATTATTATTTCTACTAGCTACTTGTGTACATGTGTATTGTTTGCGAGAAATAGAAATAATCAGAGAGAAAAATATGAGGGTCGGTGTTGTTCTGCACATTTGAGAAGGAGTCAGAGTCGGAGTATAGGCACGTTAAGCTACAACTTCAATCTTCTATATTTTCTAGAATTATTCCAAACTCTACTGCCTAAACAGTATTAATATAAGTGTAGTGAGTGTACAAACAGATCTTGGACTAGGGTCCTAACTGTTGAGGGCCCGGGGCGAGCGCCCCTCTGCCCCGCCCTATGGGCCAGCCCTGGTTATCTTGTACTATAAAAGAACACAACAATAAACGATGTAGTGGAAATCAAATATTATATTATTGTAATGCATGGCCGCATGGGTATTTTGGTTAAATCTTGGGTGAAAACATGAGTCTTCTAAGAAGCTTGAATAAAGGGAAACTTTCCTATGCAACATGACACCTACTGAAGTTTACATAATAGAATCTGACAAATTAGAGAACTCATAGTAAAATAAAATTCGCCGATGCATTTAAATTCTCTAGAAATTACAAACTTGCATGGCTCGGCTGAAAATTCGACCAATCATGGAGAATCTGGAAATTTTGATTAGCATCACTTTCTTGGACGTGTTACTACCAGAGAAGTACTACCAGTGAGAGACAAGGATTAGTTGGCGCTGACAAGTCCAAAAGGGCAACACACTCCATCGATCAGGAGCAGTAGCGCAGCTGCAGCCTGCAGCAGGGCAACAGAGAATGCTTGAGCTTTCATTCGCAGGTTTCTTTCTTCGCATTTCCGGCAACATCGTCAGATGGCTTTCTTCGTTTTCAATTGTACAATCACCAAAACATATGCACGCTAGCTAATGATATCTTTACTGGGTACTACCCACGATTGATAGACACATATGGTGGACCGAGCCGGAACAGTTGACAACCAGTTGTGCTCCACCAACCAACCAGCGTCGATCAGGTCAGGTGGTGGGATCATCGACGAGTTCAGTGCGCAAACTGAAAACACGTGACCCTACCGAACTGAGGGCGATGTACAAGACGGGCCAATCAGTCAAGCAATCGGCAAGTGGAGGTGGTTAGCGAGTCCAGTCAAACGCACAAACACTACAGTCGGCTGACTAATCGCCAGCCGAGCTTTCAAATTCATGAGACGATGAGAGATTGATATTTCAGAGGCAGCACTGCACATGTGATAACCAGCCATTGTTTGGCTTGCTAGCCCAAGTTTTCTCATCAACAAAGCTGGTAAGACATACGCATCTATCAAAAACGCCCCCACGTCCCTTCACGAGGTGACATAAGGAAACCCTAGTTTTCCTAGCGGGCACTCTCCTCCAGCAACCTCCTCTCTCCCGCCACCGCCAGGAGGCTCCGTCGGGCAAAGCCTCTTCGGGGCTCTCTTCGAGGTGGCGGCTCCCCTGCACGCGGCTGCACGCAGTTCCCCATTTCCACCTTGGGGGCATCGTCGTGGTACTACTTGTGTTGCCTCACCTTGAGCATCGGGGGAAACCCTTGATTCTGCATGCCAAATCCTACAACGGCGGCACCACAACATCGTTTCCCTCCATGGAGGTGTTGTCTAGGTCGTTATTAGAGTCCCTCGGAGAGGCACGACCGGCACCCCGCGCGAGGGCTTTTGGGACGCAATGTACACCATCCGCGGCGCTTCTTAGTCGGCGTCTACCGGTCGGTCTCACTGATCAACTCTTGGGCTCTTAGGGGAGGGTGTTACGTTGGTTGTGCTATCCTTGGAAGGGTCGGTCTGCCGGAGTTTCCTCCTCCATACTTGGTGCCGGTCAGGGAGCTCGATGTATCTCCTCCCCACCATTCGTGGCGGGAGAAGGTGCAAGGAGAGACCTCGTTGTTCGGTTGGTCTTGGTGGCGTTGTAAGCCGTGTGTTGTCGTGTTTGTACCGTGCAGCCTTCCCCGCCATTGTATCGGCTATTTTGGCCTTTCTTTTATAAAATTTAGAGTGAATTCCACTTTTTATCCCCTAAGATCAATTTTGTGCCACTTTTTACCCAATTTAACAAAAGTTCCTCAAAACTACCCCATTTAACATACTTCCTTCCATTTTTTACCTTTTTCTATATTTTATCCTGTTCGGTCCCACTCTGAGGCCAAATCGTGGCGTGTCCTAGTCAGATTTTTGAGCCGAGCCGGGATGGTTTAGTCAGGTGTGATGAACCGGAGCTGATCCCAGATGTTAGCCGAAGCCTGGAACCAACTCGCGGTCCCAACGGGTCGAGCCAGGCCACTTTGTTGCCCTTTCCCCTCTCCCTAAGCTAGGGATTCGGTCGCAGCGGCCGATGCTGAGTCGGATGCCCGTTCCTTCGTTTGAGAGATAAGCATACGAAGCCGAAGGAGCTGAGCTGCTGGAGAGGTAGTAGGACGAGAATTTGGACAGGGTGGGCGAGGACTTCGAGCCGCAGCGGAGCACCGGTGGTGGCGACCCGTTGGTGGCAATGGCTGCAGCCTACGACAGCTGTGTCACAGGTGCTAAGGCAACATGCTCCAGCGTGGTTTCATGGGGAAGTAGAGCACCAACGGTGCTCCCATTGTGCCGGTTGTTGTTCTTCTTGCAATGCTGAATCTGAACGTTGCTATGCCTCTTTGGTCATAGCTCTAGAGTTACTAAGGATCAAGAGAGTGAGTTGTTATTTGGGCTTTCTACTACTAGCTATGGCCTTGTGCTCTGCTGGTTGCAATCGTGTTTTTTCTAGTGAAGCCATGAAAATATGCCTAGCTTAGCTTAACTTTTGAATGTAAAATATAAAATAGGGTACAAAGTGGAAAGAAGTATGCTAAATGGGATGATTTTGAGGATTTTTTTTGTTAAATTGGATAAAAAGTAGCACAAAGTCAATCTTAGGAGGTAAAAAGTGGAATTCACTCTAAAAATTTAATACAACTTTGGAGGTGTATTGTAGAATAAAAAAAAGAGGGTGGCATGAAATACAATGCCAAGTTGCTGAGTTGTGAGATGATTACAAGCAGTCAGACATGCAAGATGGTAGACAGTACGTACAAGGTAGAGGTACAGTGCAGTGTGTGTGATACATAGATAATGAGATGGTGGCATGGGGTCGAGGAGCAGCAATGGCATTTAAACCGGCCGGCGTGAATGAAGCAGCGGCGGGTGGCGCCAAGAGGCGCGGGGTGCCAAGACGAGGGCGGCCTGAAAAGTTGCCGTGGCAGTCGCAGGGTTGGCAGGCGAGGTAGTACTGGTGAGACAGGGAGAGAGAGGGAAAGAGACATGGACGGATAGAGAGAGAGTGTGGCTGATGATCGCTGGTGATGAGACATGCAGAGGAGGGGGGAGTGGAGAGGACGGACGGAGCAGGAGGTGATGGGGGCATGCAGCTGCAGCTTGCAGGGGCGAGGGGCGCAGGTGCGGAGTGGGGCCCGCACGTAGTCAGCGAACCCAGCCCCCGATAAAACGAGACCGAATCTTTGACCCGCGCGCCCTCGCGCTCGACGTCCAGCTACGGAGGAGTACGTAGTAGTAGCGGTGCATGGTAGCGGCATGTCTCTCTGTGCCGGGCGGGCTAGGGCTGGAGGCAGGCGCAACGGAAACGGGACCCCGTCGGCCGTGGCCATACCACGCCTGTACGAGTCTGTCTCCCCGTCATGCGTCAAATCGAAATCCAGAGAGCGTAGGTGCCTATCACTGCACCTAGCTATCCAAAGCCTAGCGGCGCCCCAAGGAAAGTACTACGGCCATGGTGGAGATGGGGTTTGGATGGGGGCGGGCGGCCACGTACTGCTGCGGGGGTCCTGCACCCTGTTCCTCTTTTCTCTCGGTTAAATGACTGTCACTAGGGGTTAATGTTATTGGGTTGTATTTTCCTCCAGCGGCTTGTTGCGACCTGAGCGTCCATTTGCGTCCGCCCTGACCGGAAATGCGTCTGGTTCCTGCTTCCGCGGGCGACACAAAGTGATCGGGCCATCTGTGGAGACGCAAACCTGGTTCAAATATGCGTCAGGTTTGCGTCTCCGTGGACGCTCCGCGGTTGCGAAAAGTGCCCGCGTTGGATGCAACAGGGCCCGGTTGGTAGTGACTAGGTAAGCAAAAGATTTTTTTCATTATTATTGATTGGCCAAAAGGACCATCTTTACGGAGATGGTTAGTCGAGTTAGCCTAAAACTACAACGGCCGTACCTACTCGCTGTCGCGCGGCTACACCGGCCTCGGTTACTCACATACTGCCTACGCGGCCGGAGGGCCGGCGCCGTCGTCAAAGCGCGAGCGCTTCGCGCACTCCGGCGATCGGACATCTCGTCCCGCCTGCGCCATTCGAGGGCCTCGGCCAGAGAGGAGTCCCACATGAGTGTCCTGGCCATAGAGTTGGCCTCCTCCGCCGTCGCCAGGGCCGCCGCCTCCTCCTCCACCGCCGTTGCCGCCTCCTCCTTCGTCGCCGCGTGCAACCCCGCCAGCTGGGCGTCGAAGCGGGCCCTATCCCTAGCCGCCTCCGCCACCGCTTTGTCCCTGGCGGCGATGGCGACCGCCAGCTCCCGGTTCTCCTGCTCGACCCTGATACGTCTCAAACGTATCTATAATTTCTTATGTTCCATGCTACTTTTATGACAATACTTGCATGTTTTATACACACTTTACATTATTATACATTTGCCGGCACTAACCTATTAACAAGATGCCGAAGCGCCTTGTTGTTTTCTGTTTTTGGTTTCAGAAATCCTACAAAGGAAATATTCTCGTAATTGACGAAATCAATGCCTAGGCCCCGGCCGCGGCCTAGCGTGTGGGGCCCCAGACCCCTCCGACTGCCCTTCCGCCTACTTAAAGCCTTCGTCAAACCCTCTGTACCGAGAGCCACGATACGGAAAACCTTCCGAGACGCCGCCGCCCAATCCCATCTCGAAGGATTCAGGAGATCGCCTCCGGCACCCGGAGAGGGGAATCATCACCGGAGGGCTCTACATCATGCCCGCCTCGGATTGATGCGTGAGTAGTTCATCCTTGGACTATGGGTCCATATCAGTAGCTAGATGGTTGTCTTCTCCGCCTGTGCTATCATTGTTTAGAACTTGTGAGCTGCCTAACATGATCAAGATCATCTATTTGTAATGCTACATGTTGTGTTTGGTGGGATCCGATGAATCTAGAATATTATGTCAAGTTGATTATCAATCTATCATATATGTGTTATTTATGTTCTTGCATGCTCTCCGTTGCTAGTAGAGGCTCTGACCAAGTTGATACTTGTGACTCCAAGAGGGAGTATGTATGCTCGATAGTGGGTTCATAACCCATTTAATCTGGGACAGTGAGAAAGTTCTAAGGTTGTGGATGTCTGTTTACTAGGGATAAAACATCGGTGCTTTGTCTAAAGATATTTGTGTTGATTACATTACGCACCATACTTAATGCAATTATCTGTTGTTTGTTAATACTGGAGGGGTGCGGATGCTAACCCGAAGGTGGATTATTTAGGCATAGATGCATGCTGGATAGCGGTCTATGTACTTTGTCGTAATGCCCTGATTAAATCTCATAGTAATCATCATTGATATGTATTGAATCTTTATTTGTCAATTGCCCACCTGTAATTTGTTCACCCAGCATGCTAGTTATTTTATCGGAGAGACACCACTAGTGAACTGTGGACCCCGGTCCATTCTTTTACATCCGAATACAATCACTCCAATCATTGTTCTTACGTTCTTTGCGAACAAACACCATCTTCCACTCGATACGCTTAATCCTTTGTATTCAGCAAGCCGTGAGATTGACAACCTCAGCACGTTGGGGCAAAGTATCTTGATTGTGTTGTGCAGGTTTCACGTTGGCGCCGGTTTCACTGGTGTTGCGCCGCACTACACTCCTCGACCAACAACCTTCACGTGCTTCTTGGCTCCTATTGGTTCGATAACCTCGGTTTCTTTCTGAGGGAAAATTTGTTGTTGTACGCATCACACCTTCCTCTTGGGGTTCCCAACGGACGTGTGCTTCACGCGTTATCAAGCTCTTTTTCTGGCGCCGTTGCCTCAAGACACGCTGCAAGGGGAGTCTCCACATCCAATCTCTTTACTTTGTTTTTGTCTTGCTTTACTTTATTTACTGTCTTGTTTGCTTCATATTAAAAACACAAAAAATTTGTTGCTTTACTTTCTGTCTTATTTACTAGCTCTATATCAAAAACACAAAAAAATTAGTTACTTGTCTTTACTTTATTTTATTCTACTAGCTTAGTTTACTTTTACTACTGTTAAGATGAATACTTCTGAAAATACTAAGTTGTGTGATTTCACTAGCACAAATAATAATGATTTTATAAGTACTCCTATTGCTCCACCTGCTACTACAAAGAATTCTATGAAATTAAACCTGCTTTACTGAATCTTGTTATGAGAGAGCAATTTTCTGGTGTTAGTACTGATGATGCTGCTGCCCACCTTAATAATTTTGTTGAACTTTGTGAAATGCAAAAGTATAAGGATATAGATGGTGATATTATAAAACTGAAATTGTTTCCTTTCTCATTAAGAGGAAGAGCTAAAGATTGGTTGCTTTCTTTGCCTAAAAATAGTATTGATTCATGGACTAAATGTAAAGATGCTTTTATTGGTAAATATTATCCTCCTGCTAAGATTATATCTTTGAGAAGTAGCATTATGAATTTTAAACAATTTGATAATGAACATGTTGCTCAAGCATGGGAGAGAATGAAATCTTTGGTAAAGAATTGCCCTACCCATGGACTGACTACTTGGATGATCATCCAAACCTTTTATGCAGGATTGAATTTTTCCTCGAGGAACCTATTGGATTCAGCTGCTGGAGGTACTTTTATGTCCATCACTTTAGGCGCCGCGACGAAGCTTCTTGATGATATGATGATCAATTATTCTGAATGGCACACTGAAAGAACTTCTCAAGGTAAGAAGGTAAATTCTGTTGAAGAAACCTTTTCTTTGGGTGATAAGATTGATGCTATTATGTCTATGCTTGCAAATGGTAGATCTCATATTGATCCTAATAATGTTCCTTTAGCTTCATTGGTTGCTCAAGAAGAAAATGTTGATGTGAATTTCATTAAGAATAATAATTTCAACAACAATGCTTATAGGAATAATTATGGTAACAACAACTATAGGCCATATCCTTCTAATAATGGTAGTGGTTATGGTAATTCTTATGGTAATTCTTACAACAATAATAAGAGTGTACCCTCTGGTCTTGAAGTCATGCTTAAAGAATTTATTAGTACACAAACTGCTTTTAATAAAACTGTTGAAGAAAAGCTTGGTAAAATTGATGTTCTTGCTTCTAAGGTTGATAGTCTTGCTCTTGATGTTGATCTTTTAAAACTGAAAGTTATGCCTGAGGAAGTTAAAGATGCTAGGTTTGCTAAAACAAATTCCATCCAAGTTCAAATTAATGATAATATTAGAATGTTGGCCGAATTGCATGCTAGGTGGGATAGAGAAGAAAAAGAAAAACTTGCTAAACAAAATAATGTAGCTAAAGTTTGGACTATTACCACCACTAGTAATGTTGATTCTACACATGTTGCTACACCTCCTACTATCAATGGTAAAATAATTGGTGTTGGCAATGTTTCTACTCCTAGTGCAAAGCGTGCTGAAACTGCTTGTGATAAAACTGCTGAAATTTTTCAAAATATTGGTGACAATGATTCCATTGTTGTAGAACATAATGGTTTAGATTTTGATGATTTTCATATTACTGAAGTTATAAAGTTCTTACAAAAACTTGCTAGAAGTCCTAATGCTAGTACTATAAATTTAGCCTTTACAAAACATATTACAAATGCTCTCATTAAAGCTAGGGAAAAGAAAATTAAAACTTGAAGCTTCTATACCTAGGAAATTAGAAGATGGTTGGGAGCCCATTATTAAGATGAAATTCAATGATTTTGAATGTAATGCTTTATGTGATCTTGGTGCAAGTATTTCTGTTATGCCTAAGAAAATTTATGATATGCTTGACTTGCCACCATTGAAAAATTGTTATTTAGATGTTAATCTTGCTGATAATGTTAAAAGAAACCTTTGGGGAGGATTGATAATGTTCGCATTACGGTTAACAATAACCTTGTCCCCGTTGATTTTTTTGTCTTGGATATTGAATGCAATGCATCTTGTCCTATTGTGTTGGGAAGACCTTTTCTTCGAACTGTTGGTGCTGTTATTGATATGAAAGAAGGAAATATTAAGTATAAATTTCCTCTCAAGAAAGGTATGGAACACTTCCCTAGAAAGAGAATGAAGTTGCCTTTTGATTCTATTATTAGAACAAATTATGATGTTGATGCTTCTTTTCTTGATAATACTTGATTTGCACTTTCTGCGCCTAGCTGAAAGGCGTTAAAGAAAAGCACTTCTTGGGAGATAACCATTTTTTATTTTACTACTGTATTGTTGAGTGTTGGAAGTTGTTACTACTGTAGCAACCTCTCCTTATCATGTTTTTGTGCCAAGTAAAGTCTCTATGGTAAAGTTGATGCTAGATTTGGATTGCTGCGAAGAAACATAATTGCTGTTTGTCACGAATTCGCGCAGAACTCTCTGTAAAAAAATCAAAAAAATCTGCCAATTTACGTGCGTGATCCTCAGATATGTACGCAACTTTCATTAGTTTTGAGTTTTTCCGTTTGAGCAAGTTAAGTGCCTCTGTAAAATTCGTCTTTACGGACTGTTCTGTTTTGACAGATTCTGCCTTTTATTTCGCATTGCCGCTTTTGCTATGTTGAATGAGTTTCTTTCTTCCATTAACTTTCAGAAGCTTTGTGCAATGTCCAGAGGTGTTAAGAATGATTATGTCACCTCTGAATATGTGAATTTTGATTATGCACTAACCCTCTAATGAGTTTGCTTGAAGTTTGGTGTGGAGGAAGTTTTCAAGGGTCAAGAGAAGAGGATGATACATTATGATCAAGAAGAGTGAAAGGTCTAAGCTTGGGGATGCCCCGGTGGTTCATCCCTGCATATTTTAAGAAGACTCAAGCATCTAAGCTTGGGGATGCCCAAGGCATCCCCTTTTCATCGACAACTTATCAGGTCACTTTTAGTGAAACTATATTTTTATTCCGTCACATCTTATGTTCTTTACTTGGAGCGTCTGTTTGCTTTTATTTTTGTTTTGGTTTGAGTAAAGTTGGATCCCACCATCCTTATATTGGAGGTATTACGCTCCGCTTTTTCATATGGAACACTTGTGTTCTTAGTTGTGCTTTAATGTTCATGGCGAAGGCTGAAATTTTCGTTGATTGCTATTTGGTTGGAATCAGAAAATGCTTCATATGGTTTGGAATAACTGGGCAATTGTTTTGAGCTCTCACTAGATCATGTTTAAGCTCTTGCATCATGTAGTTTAATCTATTAATGGAGAACTAACGTAGAGCTTGTTAAAATTTGGTTTGCATGATTGGTCTCTCTAAGTCTAGATATTTTCTGGTAAAGTGTTTGAACAACAAGGAAGACAGTGTAGAGTCTTATAATGCTTGCAATATGTTCTTGTGTAAGTTTCGCTGTACCTTCATACTTGTGTTTGCTTCAAACAACCTTGCTAGCCCAAACCTTGTACCGAGAGGAAATGCTTCTCGTGCATCCAAACACCTTGAGCCAAAACCCATGTCATTTGTGTCCACCATATCTACCTACTATGTGGTATTTTTCTGCCATTCCAAAGTAAATTACTTGAGTGCTACCTTTAAAATTTCATTCCTTTATCTTTGCAATATATAGCTCATGGGACAAATAGCTTAAAAACTATTGTGGTGATGAATATGTAGTTATGTGTCTTATTTCTTATTAGTTGCTTGTTGAGCGGTAACCATGTTTCTGGGGACGCCATCAAGTTTTTACCTTTGTTGGATATTATGTGAGATGCTATGCATGTTCGTCTTGTCTGAAGTAAGGGTGATTTTCATGATCAAATGGTTTGAGTATGCATATTTTTAGAGAAGAACATTGGGCCGCTAACTAAAGCCATGTATCATGGTGGAAGTTTTCAGTTTGGACATACAACTTCAATCTCTTATGAGAATATTATCTGTTGTTGAATTCTTATGCATTAAAAGAGGAGTCCATTATTTGTTGTCTTTGTTGTCCCGGTATGGATGTCTAAGTTGAGAATAATCAAAAGCGAGAAATCCAATGTGTGCTTTCTCCTTAGACCTTTGTACAGGCGGCATAGAGGTACCCCTTTGTGACACTTGGTTGAAACATATGTCATGCAATGATAATCCGTGTTAATCCAAGCTAATTAGGACAAGGTGCGAGCACTATTAGTACTCTATGCATGAGGCTTGCAACTTGTAGGAAGTATTATGCATAGCACATATGAATTGTTACTACCGTTGACAAAATTGTTTCTATGTTTTCAAAATAAAAGCTCTAGCACAAAAATAGTAATCCATGCTTCCCTCAAGGGCCATTCTTTTACTTTATGTTGAGTCAGTCTACCTACTTCTTTCTATCTTAGAAGCAAACACTTGTGTTAACTGTGTGCATTGATTCTTACATGTTTACTTATTGCACTGTTATATTACTCTATGTTGACAAATATCCATGAGATATACATGTTACAAGTTGAAAGCAATTGCTGAAACTTAATCATCCGTTGTGTTGCTTCAATGCATTCTACTTTGAATTTATTGCTTATGAGTTAGCTCTTATGCAAGTCTTGTTGATGCTTGTCTTGAAAGTACTATTCATGAAAAGTTTTGCTATATGATTCATTTGTTTAGTCATTATCTTTGTTAGCAATCTTTTGCTTCAGATCACTCCATCCATCTCATATGCTTTACAATAATGTTGATCAAGGTTATGTTGGTAGCATGTCACTTCAGAAATTATTTGTGTTATCGTTTACCTACTCGAGGGCGAGTAGGAACTAAGCTTGGGGATGCTTGATACGTCTCAAAGGTATCTATAATTTCTTATGTTCCATGCTACTTTCATGACAATACTTGCATGTTTTATACACGCTTTACATCATTATTATACATTTTCCGGCACTAACCTATTAACAAGATGCCGAAGCGCCAGTTGTTGTTTTCTGCTGTTTTTGGTTTGAGAAATCCTACAAAGGAAATATTCTCGAAATTGGACGAAATCAACGCCCAGGGTCCTATTTTTCCACGAAGCTTCCAGAAGACAGAGGGAGAAACGAAGTGGGGCTGTAGGACAACGTAGCATAGAAAACAAAAATTTTCCTACGGCGAACACGCAATCCAAGCCAAGATGCAATCTAGAAGACGGTAGCAACGAGGGGATTATCGAGACTCACCCTTGAAGAGATTCCAAAGCCTACAAGAGGAGGCTCTTGTTGCTGCGGTAGACGTTCACTTGCCGCTTGCAAAAGCGCGTAGAAGATCTTGATCACGATCGGTTCCGGCGCCACGAACGGGCAGCACCTCCGTACTCGGTCACACGTTCGGTTGTTGATGAAGACGACGTCCACCTCCCGTTCCAGCGGGCAGCGGAAGTAGTAGCTCCTCTTGAATCCGACAGCACGACGGCGTGGTGTCGGTGGCGGTGGAGAAATCCGGCGGAGCTTCGCTAAGCGTGCGGGATATGGTGGAGGAGCGGGGCGCTAGGGTTTGGGGAGAGGGGGTGGCCGGCCACTATAGGGGCGGCCAAGCTTGAGGCTTTGGTGTGGCCGGCCCCCTCCCCTTGGCCCCTCATTATATAGGTGGAACCCCAAGAGGTGGTGTCCAAGTCTTCGAATAAGACCCGAACCAAAAACCTTCCATAGGAGGGGAAACCTAGCCCAACTAGGACTCCCACCCAAAGGTGGGATTTCCACCTCCCATGTGGGGGGTGGCCGGCCCCCTATGGTGGAGTCCACTTGGGACTCCACCCCATCTAGGGCTGGCCGGCCATGGAGGTGGAGTCCCTTGTGGACTCCACCTTCCTGGTGGTTTCTTCCGGACTTTTCTAGAACCTTCTAGAACCTTCCATAGAACCTTCCGCGACATTTTATTCACATAAAATGACATCCTATATATGAATCTTATTCTCCGGACCATTCCGGAACTCCTCGTGATGTCCGGATCTCACCCGGACTCCGAACAAATATTCGAACTCCATTCCAAATTCAAGTTCTACCATTTCAACATCCAACTTTAAGTGTGTCACCCTACGGTTCGTGAACTATGCGGACATGGTTGAGTACTCACTCCGACCAATAACCAATAGCGGGATCTGGAGATCCATAATGGCTCCCACATATTCAACGATGACTTTAGTGATCGAATGAACCATTCACATACGATACCAATTCCCTTTGTCACGCGATATTTTACTTGTCCGAGGTTTGATCATCGGTATCACACTATACCTTGTTCAACCTCTCGACAAGTACTCTTTACTCGTACCGTGGTATGTGGTCTCTTATGAACTTATTCATATGTTTGCAAGACATTAGACGACATTCCACCGAGAGGGCCCGAGTATATCTATCCGTCATCGGGATGGACAAATCCCACTATTGATCCATATGCCTCAACTCATACTTTCCGGATACTTAATCCCACCTTTATAACCACCCATTTACGCGGTGGCGTTTGATGTAATCAAAGTACCTTTCCGGTATAAGTGATTTACATGATCTCATGGTCATAAGGACTAGGTAACTATGTATCGAAAGCTTATAGCAAATAACTTAATGACGTGATCTAATGCTACGCTTAATTGGGTGTGTCCATTATATCATTCATACAATGATATAACCTTGTTATTAATAACATCCGATGTTCATGATTATGAAACTAATCATCTATTAATCAACAAGCTAGTTAAGAGGCTTACTAGGGACTTTTTGTTTGTTTACATATCACACATGTATCAATGTTTCGGTTAATACAATTATAGCATGGTATATAAACATTTATCATAAACATAAAGATATATAATAACCACTTTTATTATTGCCTCTTGGGCATATCTCCAACAGTCTCCCACTTGCACTAGAGTCAATAATCTAGATTACATTGTAAGGTACCTAACACCCATGGCATTCTGGTGTTGGTCATGCTTTGCCCTAGGGAGAGCTTTAGTCAACGGATCTGCTACATTCAGATCAGTGTGTACTTTGCAAATCTTTACTTCTCCATCTTCGATGTACTCGCGAATCGAATGATAACGCAGCTTGATATGTTTCAGCCTCTTGTGTGACCTTGGTTCTTGTGCATTGGCGATGGCACCCATGTTGTCACGGTAGATGACTAGTGGGTCCAATGCACTAGGAACCACACCGAGCTCTACAATGAACCTCTTCATCCATACCGCTTCGATGAAGCCTCTGAAGCTATGTACTCCGATTCTGTTGAGGATTTCGCCACCGTGCACTGCTTCGAGCTTGCCCGGCTTAGCACCATTCAATATAAACACGTACCCAGATTGTGACTTAGAGTCATCGGGATCGGTGTTCCAACTTGCATCGGTGTAACTTGTTACAACGAGCTCTTGGTCACCTCCATAACAAAGAAACATATCCTTAGTTCTTTTCAAGTACTTCAGGATATTCTTGACCGCTGTCCAGTGTTCCATTCCTGGATCACTTTGATATCTGCTAGTCAAACTAACAGCATGTGCTATATCCGGTCTTGTACATAGCATGTCATACATGATAGAGCCTACTGCCGAGGCATAGGGGATCCGACTCATCCTTTCTCTTTCTTCTGCCGTAGCCGGTCCTTGAGTCTTACTCAAGACCTTGCCTGGTAACATAGGTAAGAATCCTTTCTTACTTTCGTCCATTCTAAATTTCTTCAGAATCTTGTATGTACTCTGTGATAGCCCTATTAGACGTCTTGATCTATCTCTATAAATCTTGATGCCTAATATGTATGATGCTTCACCAAGGTCTTTCATTGAAAAACTATTATTCAAATAACCCTTTACTTAATAGTTCTATATCATTCCCAATCAATAATATGTCATCTACATATAATATCAGGAATGCTACAGAGCTCCCACTCACTTTCTTGTAAATACAGGCCTCTCCATGACACTGTATAAAACCGAAGTCTTTGATCACCTTATCAAAACGTCGGTTCCAACTTCTCGATGCTTGCTTCAGTCCATAGATTGAACGCTTTGCATACTTTGTCAGCATTTTTAGGATCGACAAAACCTTTGGGTTGTACCATATACAACTCTTCCTCAATGTCTCCATTAAGGAACGCCGTTTTGACATCCATCTGCCAAATCTCATAATCGAAAAATGCAGCTATTGCTAATAAAATCCTCACAGATTTTAGCTTCGCTACTGGTGAGAAAGTCTCATCATAGTCAACACCTTGAATTTGTCGGAAACCCTTTGCGACAAGTCGAGCTTTATAGACAGTAATATTACCATCAGCATCTGTTTTTCTTTTGAAGATCCATTTATTCTCGACAGCCTTGCGGCTATTAAGTCTACCAAAGTCCATACTTTGTTATCATACATGGATCCCATTTCGGATTTCATGGCTTCTTGCCATTTGTTGGAATCTGGGCTCATCATCGCTTCTTCATACGTCGCAGGGTCTTCATCATTGTTATCCACAATCATGACATTTAGACAAGGATCATACCAATCGGGTGGCACGATCCCTTGTCGATCTGCGAGGTTCAGTAGCTGTCTCATTTGAAGTTTCATGATCATTATCATTAGCTTCCTCTTTGCCGGTGTAGGTGGTACAGGAACATTTTCCGGGACTGCGCTACTCTGATCAACGAGTAGAGATTCTTCAATCTCATCGAGTTCTACTTTTCTTCCAGTCACTTCTTTAGTGAGAAATTCTTTCTCAAGAAAGGTTCCGTTCTTAGCAACAAAGATCTTGCCTTCGGATCTGTGATAGAAAGTGTACCCTATAGTTTCCTTAGGGTATCCTATGAAGACGCATTTCTCCGCTTTGGGTTCTAGCTTGTCCGGTTGTAACTTTTTTACATAGGCTTCGCAACCCCAAACTTTTAGAACGGCAGCTTAGGTTTCTTATTAAACCATAATTCATACGGCGTCGTTTCAACGGATTTTGATGGTGCTCTATTTAAAGTGAATGCGGCTGTCTCTAATGCATAACTCCAAAATGATAACGGCAAATCAGTAAGAGACATCATAGAACGAACCATATCTAAGAGAGTTCGATTACGACGTTCGGACACACCGTTTCGTTGTGGTGTTCCCGGCGGTGTCAATTGTGAAAGTATTCCGCATTTCTTTAAATGCATGCCAAACTCATAACTCAGATATTCACCTCCACGATCGATCGTAGAAATTTAATCTTCTTGTTACGTTGATTTTCTACTTCACTTTGAAATTCCTTAAACTTCTCGAAAGTTTCGGATTTATGTTTCATTAAATAGATATACCCATATCTACTCAAATCATCTGTGAAGGTTAGAACATAACGATAACCACCGCGCGAGCTACACTCATTGGTCCGCATACATCGGTATGTATGATTTCCAATAAGTCTGTAGCTCGCTCCATAATACCAGAAAATGGAGTCTTAGTCATCTTTCCCATTAGACATGCTTCACATCTATCAAGTGACTCAAAGTCAAGTGATTCAAGTAATCCATCGGTATGGAGTTTCTTCATGCGTTTCACTCCAATATGACCAAGACGACAGTGCCACATATAAGTAGAATTATCATTCAATTTAATTCGCTTAGCATCAATGTTATGTATATGCGTATCACTACTATCGAGATCTAATAGAAATAAGCCATTCTTTTGTGGTGCTTGACCATAAAAGATATTATTCATAAAAATAGAACAACCATTATTCTCGGACTTGAATGAATAACCGTCTTGCATTAAACAAGATCCAGATATAATGTTCATGCTCAACGCGGTACATAATAACAATTATTTAGGCTTAAAACTAATCCCGAAGGTAGATGTAGAAGAAGTGTCCCGACTGCGATCACATTGACCTTGGATCCGTTTCCAACGCGCATCATCACTTCATCTTTCAGCAGTTGTCGTTTATTCTTTAGTTCCTGTTTCGAGTTACAAATATGAGCAACCGAACCAGTATCAAATACCCAGGTACTAGAACGAGAACTAGTGAGATAAACATCTATAACATGTATATCGGATATACCTTCTTTCTTCTTCTTGACAAGGCCGCTCTTCAGATCCGCCAAATACTTGGAGCAATTACGCTTCCGTGTCCCTTCTCCTTGCAGTAATAGCACTCAGCATCAGGCTTAGGGCCGTTCTTAGGTTTCATAGGAGGCGTGGCAGCTTTCTTGCCACCCTTCTTGAATTTTTCCTTAGACTTGCCCTGTTTCTTGAAAACTAGTGGTCTTGTTGACCATCAACACTTGGTGCTCTTTCTTGATCTCAATCTCAGCAGCTTTTAGCATGCCAAAGAGTTCAGGAAACTCCTTGTTCATGTTCTGCATATTGTAGTTCATCACAAAGTTCTTGTAACTTGGTGGCGGTGATTGAAGGACACGATTAATCCCCAGTCTGTTAGGAATCACTATTCCCAAGTCATGAGTTTCTTCGCATGCCCGGTCATGACGAGCATGTGCTCACTAATGGAGCTGCCTTCTTCCATCATACAGCTGAAAAATGTTTCGATGCTTCATAGCATTCCACGGCCGCATGAGTCTCAAAAATAGTCTTCAACTCTTTCATCAACTCATGAGGATCGTGGTGCTCAAAACGTTTTTGAAGATCGGATTCCAGACTGCATAAGATGGCACACTGAACTTGAGAGTACCGAGTTTTCCGAGTCGCGTAAACATTCTTTACTTCATCGGTTTCAGTTTCTGCAGGAGGGTCACCTAGCGGTGCATCAAGCACATATTGCAGATTTCCGCCATTGAGGAAGATCCTCACATGACGGAACCAGTCGGTGAAGTTGCTACCGTTGTTCTTAAGCTTTTCTTTCTCTAGGAACTGGTTAAAATTGATTGGGGACGCCATATCTACAACATATTTGCAATAGTTTAGACTAAGTTTATGACAAATTGAGTTCAAATTTTAATTCAACATAATTAAAAATCTAGGTGAACTCCCACTCAAAACAATATCCCTCGCATTGTCTTAGTGATCACACGAACCAAATCCATCACACCTATGCCCGATCATCACGAGACAAGATGTAATTTCAATGGCGAACACTCAAAGTGTTCATCATATCAATCATATGATTCATGCTCTACCTTTCGGTATCACGTGTTCCGAGACCATGTCTGTACATGCTAGGCTCGTCAAGGCCACCTTAGTATCCGCATGTGCAAAACTGTCTTGCACCCGTTGTATGTACTTATCGAATCTATCACACCCGATCATCACGAGATGCTTCGAAACGATAAGACTTGATAACGGTGCTACTAAGGATGAACACTTTATTATCTTGAGATTTTAGTGAGAGGGATCATCTTATAATGCTACCGTCGCGATCTAAGCAAAATAAGATGCATAAAAGGATTAACATCACATGCAATTCATATGTGATATGATATGGCCCTTTTGTCTTTGCGCCTTTGATCTTCATCTCCAAAGCACGGACATGATCTCCATCATCAACGGGCATGATCTCCATCATCGTCGGCGAAGCACCAAGGTCAATGGCGCCGTCTTCATGATCGTCCTCCATGTAGCAACTATTACAACTACTTTGAAATACTACTCAACATGAAATTTAAAGACAACCATAAGGCTCTGCCGGTTACAATACAATAATGATCATCTCATACATAGTCATCATCACATTATGGCCATATCACATCACCAAACCCTGCAAAAACAAGTTAGACGTTCTCTAATTTGGTTTGCATATTTTACGTGGTTTAGGGTTTTCGAGTAAGATCCAATCTACCTACGAACATGAACCACAACGGTGATACTAGTGTTGTCAATAGAAGAGTAAATTGAATCTTCACTATAGTAGGAGAGACAGACACCCGCAAAGCCACTTATGCAATACAAGTTGCATGTCAAGCGTGGAGCAAATCTCATGAACGCGGTCATGTAAAGTTAGCCCGAGCCGCTTCATCCCACTATGCCACAAAGATGCAAAGTACTCAACTAAAGATAACAAGAGCATCAACGCCCACAAACCATTGTGTTCTACTCGTGCAACCATCTATGCATAGACACGGCTCTGATACCACTGTAGGACAACGTAGCATAGAAAACAAAAATTTTCCTACGGCGAACACGCAATCCAAGCCAAGATGCAATCTAGAAGACGGTAGCAACGAGGGGATTATCGAGACTCACCCTTGAAGAGATTCCAAAGCCTACAAGAGGAGCTCTTGTTGCTGCGGTAGACGTTCACTTGCCGCTTGCAAGCGCGTAGAAGATCTTGATCACGATCGGTTCCGGCGCCACGAACGGGCGGCACCTCCGTACTCGGTCACACGTTCGGTTGTTGATGAAGACGACGTCCACCTCCCGTTCCAGCGGGCAGCGGAAGTAGTAGCTCCTCTTGAATCCGGCAGCACGACGGCGTGGTGTCGGTGGCGGTGGAGAAATCCGGCGGAGCTTCGCTAAGCGTGCGGGATATGGTGGAGGAGCGGGGCGCTAGGGTTTGGGGAGAGGGGTGGCCGGCCACTATGGGGGCGGCCAAGCTTGAGGCTTTGGTGTGGCCGGCCCCCTCCCCTTGGCCCCTCATTATATAGGTGGAACCCCAAGAGGTGGTGTCCAAGTCTTCGAATAAGACCCGAACCAAAAACCTTCCATAGGAGAAACCTAGCCCAACTAGGACTCCCACCCAAAGGTGGGATTTCCACCTCCCATGTGGGGGGTGGCCGGCCCCCTATGGTGGAGTCCACTTGGGACTCCACCCCATCTAGGGCTGGCCGGCCATGGAGGTGGAGTCCCTTGTGGACTCCACCTTCCTTGGTGGTTTCTTCCGGACTTTTCTAGAACCTTCTAGAACCTTCCATAGAACCTTCCGCGACATTTTATTCACATAAAATGACATCCTATATATGAATCTTATTCTCCGGACCATTCCGGAACTCCTCGTGATGTCCGGGATCTCATCCGGGACTCCGAACAAATATTCGAACTCCATTCCAAATTCAAGTTCTACCATTTCAACATCCAACTTTAAGTGTGTCACCCTACGGTTCGTGAACTATGCGGACATGGTTGAGTACTCACTCCGACCAATAACCAATAGCGGGATCTGGAGATCCATAATGGCTCCCACATATTCAACGATGACTTTAGTGATCGAATGAACCATTCACATACGATACCAATTCCCTTTGTCACGCGATATTTTACTTGTCCGAGGTTTGATCATCGGTATCACACTATACCTTGTTCAACCTCGTCTCCTGACAAGTACTCTTTACTCGTACCGTGGTATGTGGTCTCTTATGAACTTATTCATATGCTTGCAAGACATTAGACGACATTCCACCGAGAGGGCCCAGAGTATATCTATCCGTCATCGGGATGGACAAATCCCACTATTGATCCATATGCCTCAACTCATACTTTCCGGATACTTAATCCCACCTTTATAACCACCCATTTACGCAGTGGCGTTTGATGTAATCAAAGTACCTTTCCGGTATAAGTGATTTACATGATCTCATGGTCATAAGGACTAGGTAACTATGTATCGAAAGCTTATAGCAAATAACTTAATGACGTGATCTAATGCTACGCTTAATTGGGTGTGTCCATTATATCATTCATACAATGATATAACCTTGTTATTAATAACATCCAATGTTCATGATTATGAAACTAATCATCTATTAATCAACAAGCTAGTTAAGAGGCTTACTAGGGACTCTTTGTTTGTTTACATATCACACATGTATCAATGTTTCGGTTAATACAATTATAGCATGGTATATAAACATTTATCATAAACATAAAGATATATAATAACCACTTTTATTATTGCCTCTTGGGCATATCTCCAACAGGGCGCCGACACACTAGGGCGGCGTGGCCCAGGCCCTGGCCGCGCGGCCCTAGCGTGTGGGGCCCCGTGACCCCTCCGACTCCGCCCTTCCGCCTATTTAAAGCCTTCGTCGCGAAACCCTCTGTACCGAGAGCCACGAGACGGAAAACCTTCCGAGACGCCGTCGCCAATCCCATCTCGGGGATTCAGGAGATCGCCTCCGGCACCGGAGAGGGAATCATCACCGGAGGGCTCTACATCATCATGCCCGCCTCCGGATTGATGCGTGAGTAGTTCATCCTTGGACTATGGGTCCATAGAAGTAGCTAGATGGTTGTCTTCTCCGCTTGTGCTATCATTGTTTAGATCTTGTGAGCTGCCTAACATGATCAAGATCATCTATTTGTAATGCTACATGTTGTGTTTGGTGGGATCCGATGAATCTAGAATATTATGTCAAGTTGATTATCAATCTATCATATGTGTGTTGTTTATGTTCTTGCATGCTCTCCGTTGCTAGTAGAGGTTCTGGCCAAGTTGATACTTGTGACTCCAAGAGGGAGTATTTATGCTCGATAGTGGGTTCATGCCTCCATTTAATCTGGGACAGTGACAGTTCTAAGGTTGTGGATGTGCTGTTTCTACTAGGGATAAAACATCGATGCTTTGTCTAAGGATATTTGTGTTGATTACATTACGCACCATACTTAATGCAATTATCTATTGTTTACAACTTAATACTGGAGGGTGCGGATGCTAACCCGAAGGTGGATTATTTAGGCATAGATGCATGTTGGATAGCGGTCTATGTACTTTGTCGTAATGCCCTGATTAAATCTCATAGTAATCATCATTGATATGTATTGAATCTTTATTTGTCAATTGCCCACCTATAATTTGTTCACCCAGCATGCTAGTTATTTTATTGGAGAGACACCACTAGTGAACTGTGGACCCCGATCCATTCTTTTACATCTGAATACAATTTACTGCAATCATTGTTCTTACTGTTCTTTGCAAACAAACACCATCTTCCACTCGATACGCTTAATCCTTTGTTTTCAGCAAGCCGGTGAGATTGACAACCTCACATTACGTTGGGGCAAAGTATCTTGATTGTGTTGTGCAGGTTTCACGTTGGCGCTTTCACCGGTGTTGCGCCGCACTACACTCCTCCACCAACAACCTTCACGTGCTTCTTGGCTCCTACTGGTTCGATAATCTCGGTTTCTTTCTGAGGAAAAACTTGCTGCTGTACGCATCACACCTTCCTCTTGGGGTTCCCAACGGACGTGTGCTTCACGCGTTATCAGACCCACGCGGGAGAAGGGCCCCTCCGCTGGAGCGAGTCCAGGTCGGAGCACAGTAACCCCCCAGGCATGGCGATCGCATAGTTGTTGGCTTCCTCCTCCGCCAACCGCGCCTGGCGGCGCTGGGCGTCCCCAGCGAGGGTCTCGAAGGACGAGACCAGAACGAACTGGTCGCCGGCGCAATCGAAGCGGCCGAGGACGGGGGCGTCGTCGTCCGCGATGTCGTGGATAACGGCGTCCGCTGGTGGGGCCGTCGGAGGGGCCGCCATCGCCGTCCGCGCCTCCGCGAGCTCCGCCCTGGCGTCGGCGAGCTCGGCAATGGCGTTGGCATTGGCGATCTCCGCCCTGGTCGCCGCGAGGCGCCCTTCAGCGCGCTCTGCCGCCTCCGCCGCCTCCAGGTCCAGCTGCTGGGCCTCAACGCCGGACGGTGACTATCTCCTCCTCCTCCTCCGGGTGGAGGTGGCGGCACATCTGAACAACGTGCTCCCAACTAAGGTTCTGGTCGGCCATGGATGGAAGGTAGGGTTTTGCTTGAGGTGTGCCCGTCACCCCCGCCAGTGTCCACCATATATAGCCACGGCGGGGCGGGAAACGACGTTGGCGCGCAGGTCGTTTCCCGCGCGCGTGAAACGCCGGCGAAACTTGCCAATGTATTGTGCACGTGCGGGAACGACCGTCGTCGCGTGGGAACAGTTAATCCCCGGTGGCAGTCCTCGACGAGACATAAAACGCCATTAGCGAGCTTGACGCTGTCCCCGCTAAAAAAATGCGTCTGCACCGCTAGAGGTACCCCGACGCAAACGGTCGCCCTGGGCCAGCATCGGCCCGCTAGAGATGCCCTCAGACGTACACCACTTGTGTCGTGCCGGAGTACTCCCACCGTCTCAAATAAATAGACGTGCGGGATTTTTAAGATAGATTAGCAAAAGGAGAGAAAATTGCATTGCTAAGATGTAAACTAATATTTTCCTCCTTTTTAATCTTTCACCACCAATAAGCTAAGTGCATGTAAAAAAATTAAGATAACATGTGCTAAGTATTATTAAACAATTTTGCTACTTTACAGTGCATTGAAAAGATAGGCATTCACTTTTTTATATACAAAGTTTCAGGCTAAATGTTCACTTACCTGAGCATGGATTACTTGAGCATGGAGGGAGTATTTGCCAAACTTTATCGATCTGAGTGATCTCGTACATACTCATAGTTTTATTTTGAAAACGGTAACCTCGAGTTACCAAGTTTTAATCCTTTCACTCTGCTATACTAATTATATCCCATAAAACTATACTTCGGTATCCGCGTGATTTAACACTTGGATCATTTTAGCGGCTACCCTTGTTGCGGTTTTATTCACGTTACACGTTTCGATGTTCCCGTGATCATGGCCACGATTGGGTGATATCGATCGTATGTGCTACCCAAACGACTCCCATCGCTGGGAGGAGCAGACTCTATGTCTTAGACTGCTCATAGTGGGAGTAACATAGCTAGTAACATCACACATCTTAAGACATTTTGGTGACATGACATGCTAATAAAAGAAGAAAGAGAGTGAGATGGTAACTAGCTATGTTATCATAACATCACACACCTCAATGCAAGATGAGTGTACAACATCATAAATGATACAATGCATGACACCACATATAAGTTACTACCCACTATGAAGGTAATAACCTAGACTAGTAACATGACATATGTTACTAGTCTAAGTTATTCGCCACTATGACCAGCCTTAGAACTATCCAAGTTTTCTGACACACTTTTCGATGCACTCAAATATCACCCTTATAAGCACCCTATTACATGTAACAGTTGCTGACAACCGAAGTACATCTTCCAATACGAGGGCACTCGATATGCTCATCTGCATATGGTAATCTCATGTCATGATGATAATACTAACAACATGTGATTAAATGATCCCTTAGCATATACTATCATATAATTGGATCTGTTTAGCACGTACGCTTATTCTTGTAATTGTGTTCTCTCATTGTCGTATGCATCTTTGTTACCATAACTATGCCATGATCAGGTAAAGGCACTCATCATACGACATAGGGAGATATTCCTAGAGGCGGGACTAAGAACAAGCTTGGTGTTTATCTTTCTACACGTGTTTATGAATTTTCCTTTAAATCTCATATTCAAGAGACATGGTGAAATTTCCTTTAAATCTCATATTCAAGAGACATGGTTGTTATAGTATAAACAAATAAACATTAATAACAAACATGGTAATAAAATAATATATTCATTGCCTCTAGAATATAATTACTTCACAAATTTTATTTTATAATTGATGCTCTTGGTTGAACATATCAAATAATCAAATATTACATTACATTTTGCTCAATTGTCACTCGTATAATACTCATAGTCTAGAATCTACTTGAATAAATAAGTCGCATTGGGTAGTGAAAATATCAGTAAAGGAGCATGCCAATCCATAGATGTCAAGTCCCTCATAAACACATTGTATACTGTATAAAACTATAATTGCGCGTTTACACAATCATACAACGGAAACCATTATCAAAATTTATTAAACTTTATGCTTCAGGATATCCGTCAAGATATTTAGGCATATGCAAATATATGTGAACAAAAACACAATTCTCTGTTTCTCACACGCAGAGCCAAACCTTGTTTTTTGATAAATCAATTCATGGAGGCATATAATTTATCCTCAATATTGGGATCGTGTTTAGACAGTGTTCCAAGGGGAAATGTCTCACAAAGGAAAACAATAACATAATGATGTAGTTTGAAACTAGCATAAGTTAATAGTATTTCGAATGATAGACATATTAGAACAGTACAACGATTAACTATATCATCAGTATTTAGCAAGATTACTATGTGCTTACATTTGCTAACTAAGTGATCCAAAACTTTTATATTTAAGGTTGCTTGTTGAATTTTTTTAAGAAAAAGTACAAAAGTTTAGTATAAGATAAACTCCTACCTTTTCTAAAATCTCAAATGAGGAAATCCTAATTCTAAAGCTTGACTTTGAAAAGGCATTTGACAAAATTGAGCATTCAACAATCCTGGAAATCCTTAAAGCTAAAAGTTTTTTCAATCTATCATGAATAAAGCAATGCATTAGGGCCTTATTGAACCTCCAATTATTTGTCTTGCTTGCCCAGATTTTTCAGTTATTCAGTATGCAGATGACACCTTGTTAGTCATGAAAGCAAATGCAGTCCAGCTTTCTTGCTTAAAACCTCTGTTACATACCTATGCTGAATCCACTGGTCGAAAGGTGAATTTCAATAAATCCAAAATGATCCATGTCAACATGATTGATAAAATACAAAGTCATTTCACAAACACAATGAACTGTAAAAAAGGAAATTTCCCTTTTACATACCTCGGATTGCCTCTTGGCATAACAAAGCACTCCCTAGAATACTTCCTACCTATGGTTCAGAGGGTAGAAAGAACACTGTGTGAAATTACCAATTTCCTTAATTATGGTGGAAAGCTTGAAATGGTCAAATCAGTGTTGGCTTCTTTACCAATATTCTTCATGTGTACTTTGGATGTCCTCAATCAATTAAGGACCAGGTTGTCAAATATATGAGACATTGTCTTTGGAGAAATAAAGATCAAGATGTTCAAGCAAAAGGGTCCGTGGCCATGCCATGCCTGTTCGAGTCTGCCTCCCCCGTAATGAAACAAATCGAAATCCACAGAGCGTAGGTGCTTAGCACTGAACCTATCAAAAGCCTAGCAGTGCCCCAAGGAAAGTACGGTGACGGTGGAGATGGGGTTTGGATCGATGGGGGCGGCCACGTACTGCTCCCTGGCGGACATGCACCCCCATTCATCTTTTATCTAGGTTCTAGGTTAAATGACTATCAATAGGCTTTAATGTTCTTGGGTTGTATTTTCCTCCAGCGGCTAGTTGCGAGTCAGACAGGGTACTATTGGTACACCACTTGTGTCGTGCCGGAGTATCTGGCAAACTTTGTCCATCTGAGTGATCTTGTATCTGTGGTCATTTGGCTAGATGCAAGTGCTAGCTTTATAGCTGGATCTAGTCGGTTGGGCTGCTAAAACTGATGGCGCCAGAATTTTGTTCAGCCAAAATCAAAATTTTGGAAGCTTATTACTAGTGCTACCTGTAGCTGGCGGGAACTGTAAGTAAAAAATGGCGCTAAGCTAAAATAGTACTAGTTGGAGCTGGCGGGGAGTGATTTTGAGTACTCCCTCTCTCACAGTTTATAAGGCACGCGCGTACCCCTAGGTCGCAAATTTGATCAAGTTAGCATTAGTTATATGTTATAAAAATTATATCATTAGAAAGTTTAGATGTTCTATTTTCTAATGATATAATTTTTATATTATATAATTTAAATTATATAGGTTAAATTGGTGACCTAGGGGTACGCGCACGCCTAATAAACTGTGAAGGAGTAGTTCAAATATTGCTTTACTATTTATTGTATCATGCAGTGTATTAACTGGCGTGTGAATCAAAGCATCACCTAGGCTTGTGGGGCACCTTAATTGAGGGAAGGAGGGTTTTTTTGCAAAGTGCTTAAGGTGTCTTGAAACTCCCGCACGTCCACTCTTTTGTGGACGGAGGGAGTACCCCTTTAGCTAATCAATGTCCCATACGGCCATACCCTCGACCCATCAGCTTAGCATTTCCCCCGAAGGTTTTTTAAGGTAGGGACGAACAAATACCAACCGTCCAAATCAGCCGATCAAACAGTCCAGATTCACCAATAATTGTTGAGTAAGGCAGTAGTATTTTTATCACCAAACGGTAAAAAAAAAAAATATTAACCTTCCATTCACTAGAGTCTATAATATATTGACCTTTTTTTATATTAGTTTCTATAGAAACTAGCTTGAATTTTCTCATAATAACTTTCCCATTTTAACTTACCTTATACGTTACACGGGTACAATCCATAGCCAACAAATCTGATCAATTGAGAATTGAGATAGGCGTGCATGCTTGGCTAGCCAATCGTTCGCGCATCCATTATCCCGTTGTCACGGATGAGAAAAGGATAACTTCGAACTTCGGTGGCATTTCATTGTATCTTACAAATATAAATAAAGCTTAATTAAATTTAAACTAAAAAACAAATCTAATAGTCGTCATGGCCATCATCGCGGCGGGCGTGGTAGAACCAATCGTAGGAGGCGGTTTTTGGCTCGTCGTCTTTCACGACGTCTCTACGGCCAGTGACGTTGGTACTCGCACCGCCAGGTTTCACGGTCGGACCATGTTGGCGGGCGAGCTCCAGCTCCCGCTGCTGGCCGAAGAAGGCGAGTTATTGTTGGAGGTTGCCGGTGTCCTAGATAGGTGCAACGTGTTGCGTTTGTCGTCATCTCGCGGTGGACGTATGATGACGGCTACTAGCAATGCCAAAAAGATCTTGATACGTTGGGATTCCAAGTGCAGAGTCTTGTATCAAGGAAGTATCTTCCCCACAAGGGTGACTCGAGGTTTTATATCGAACTCTCGGGGAACTGGATGGAAAAGTATTTCTCTTCTCTCTTCTTCAAGCAATCCTGCAAGTAAGTAAAATGTCTTGTGTCCCTAACTCAACCGTGTGGTTGTCAAGCAGAATGTTTCGCATAAGTAAATAACACAAGTAGTAATAAAACAAGTAGCAAACTAAACTAAATGAAATAACTAAGTAAGAACTATAAAGAAATTGATTGTTTTAGGTGTTTTGGATGCAAATAAGAAAAGTAAATATTTTTATATTTTCGAAATAAAATAGTGCAGCAAATAGAAAACAATGTAAATCGCTTTCTTTATAGCCATATAGCTAGGCTTACTTACTTGATTCAAGTGACATGTAATTTATGGGGTAGCATAAATTCTACCTCCTTCTTCCTTGGAAAGTGTTCCATACACTTCTTATGAGGGAACTGAAACTTCACATTTTCTTTCTTTGAATCAATGATAGCTCCTGTTATTTTCAGAAAAGGTCTTCCAATGATAATAGGACTAGTGGAATTTATTCCCATGTCCATAACAATGAAATCAACAGGTACATATGTCATATGTAATTCAACCATTACATCTTTTACTTGCCTAATGCCTTTTTGGTTGAATCATCAGCAAGTAATAAATCAATAGATCATTTTTCCATATTTTTAAGGTTGAGTAAATCATATAGCTCTTTAGAGATAACAGAAACACTGGATCCTAGATCAAGAATAGCATGGTGTGTTTCTTTGTCGATAGATATTAAAATCTTGGGAATCCACACATCCCCAAGCTTAGGTGGTATCATGGCCTCATTAGTATACCTCTGAATATTTTCTTTAATGACATAGTTGGCAATATAAGAACCAAAACCAGCTTAATTAACATTAATAGTGGGATCTGTAGCAAAATTTTCTAGTATAGCAATCAATTCATTCAAGCTACATTTATCAAGATCCAAGAGTGGTTCCACAACTTCACTAAGAATTTTAACTTCTTCAATTTTTTTATCATTGGCAAGCATAAGAGTTTCTTTTTCATCCATAGCATTCAAAGTTTTCCAAGGTTTATCTATAACATCTTGCACATATTTAATTGTTTCTTCATGGCTCTTTTGTTGCGAGATATTTTTGAAGGAGATGACTCCTTGTGTTAAACAATTCAACGTTATCAATCAAACCATCTTGACTTTCAAATTTTGCTATGAATTGTTTAGTCAACTCTTTTTTGTGAGGCAATAAAAGATCTAATAGTGTTTTCTAATTCATTAGAGTTATTACCACTAGCCTATTTGTTGGGTGCATAAGGGGTCCGGCCACAACTATTTTTGTAATTATTATTATCATACCCATGATTACCAAATTTCCTTATAAAATTAACATCCACATTTTCATTGTTGTTTCGAAATAAATCTTGTAATGGGACATTATCATTATTTTGTTTAGCTATGTAAGCAATGATGGCATCAATTTTATTAGATAAACGATTTTCTTATTAAATTGAATGCACTTTATTTGTGGGATTAGGTACTCTTTTAGTATGCCATTGACTATGATTATGCAACGTGCTTTCTAATATGGCTTTAGCATCAGGTACAGTTTTTTCCATAAAAGCACCCCCGCAGCAGAATCCATTATGCTTCTAGACATTATGTTTAACCCATTATAGAAAGGGTGTTGGATAGTCCATTCATTAACTCCATGTGATGGACAAGTTCTAAGCATGTTTTAATTTCTCTCCCACGCTGTTGCTACATGTTCATTATCATTTTTCCTAAAAGATAATATGATATTTCTGTTCTATAGGATTATAACAGGTGGATAGTACTTTTTAATGAAAGCCTCTTTAAGATCATCCCAAGAATTAATACTATCAGTAGTTAAAGATAATAACCATTCGTTGGCACATTCTTAATTTTTTTCAAATCACGAATTTCGCAGAAATCATGTAAATGCATAGAGGCGTCTTCACTAGAACTACCACCAAATTGTTCCCTAGTTATAAGATTTAATAACCCATGACTTACTTCAAAGCTTTCAGCACTTATGTCAGGTGTAGTAATAGGCTTAGTAATTAAATGATCATTAGAAGTGTTTGTGTAATCACACAATTTAGTATTTCTTTCCCTTATGATTTTCAGAAGATAGTTATTACTACTTTTTATGTGTTTTTTTCACTTTTTAAGAAAGAGAACTAACAAGAAAAAACTAAAAATAAGCAAACAAAGACTAAAAACAAGACAAATAAAATACGATGCAAAATCTAAAAGAGATAGGAGAACTCACAGTGATGTTACCTCCCCAAGCTTGGGTGAGAGATGATGGCGTGTAACTCACACGTTCGTTGGGAACCCCAAGAGGAAGGTATGATGCGCCCACAGTCCCAAAGAAACCAAGGTTTAATCGAACCATAGGAGCCAAGAAGCACGTTGAAGGTTGATGGTCGCGAAATGTGATGGCGCAACACAGGGATTCCGGCGCCAACGCGGAACTGCACAACACAACCCAAGTACTTTGTCCCAACGAAACAGTGAGGTTGTCAATCTCACCGGCTTGCTGTAACAAAGGATTAAACGTATCGAGTGGAAGATGTTTGCAAAGAAAACAGTAAAACAAGTAGATTGTATGCTATGTAAAGAATAGGACCGGGGTCCACAGTTCACTAGAGGTGTCTCTCCCATAAGATAAAGCATGTTGGGTGAACAAATTACGGTCGGGCAATTGACAAATAGAGAAAGGCATAACAATGCATATACATGACATGGTAAATATAGTGAGATTTAATTGGGCATTACGACAAAGAACATAGACCGCCATCCAACTGCATCTATGCCTAAAAAGTCCACCTTCAGGTTATCGTCCGAACCCCCTCCATTAAGTTGCAAAGCAACAGAGCATTAAGTATGGTGCGTAATGTAATCAACAACTACATCCTTAGACATAGCATCAATGTTTTATCCCTAGTGGCAACACACATCCACAACCTTAGAACTTTCTCACTGTCCCAGATTCAATGGAGGCATGAACCCACTATCGAGCATAAATACTCCCTCTTGGAGTTAAGAGTAAAAACTTGGCCAGAGCCTCTACTAATAACGGAGAGCATGCAAGATCATAAACAACACATGAACAATAGATTGATAATCACCATAATCATAGTACTCTCTATCCATCGGATCCCGACAAACACAACATATAGTATTACAGATAGATGATCTTGATCATGTTAGGCAGCTCACAAGATCCAACAATGAAGCACAACAAGGAGAAGACGACCATCTAGCTACTGCTATGGACCCATGGTCCAGGGTGAACTACTCACTCATCACTCCGGAGGCGACCATGGCGGTGTAGAGTCCTCCGGGAGATGAATCCCCTCTCCGGCAGGGGTGCCGGAGCGATCTCCAATCCCCCGAGATGGGATTCGCGGCGGCTCTGTAAGGTTTTCCGTATCGTGGCTCTCGGCGGGGGTTTCGCGACGGAAGCTTTAAGTAGGCGGAGGGTCAACGCGGGGGCCACACGAGGGGCCCAGGGGATAGGGCCGCGCGGCCAAGGGCCTGGCCGCGCCCACCCCTGGCCTCCTCGTGGCCCCACTTCGTTAGGTCTTCGGTCTTCCGGAAGCTTCGTGCAAAAATAGGACCCTGGGCGAAAGTTTCGTCCAATTCCGAGAATATTTCTTTACTAGGATTTCGAAACCAAAAACAGAAAACAGCAACTGGCTCTTCGCATCTTGTTAATAGGTTAGTTCAGAAAATGCATAAATATGACATATAATGTGCATAAAACATGTAGGTATCATCAATAAAGTAGCATGGAACATAAGAAATTATCGATACGTTGGAGACGTATCAGCATCCCCAAGCTTAGTTCGCTCGTCCCGAGCAGGTAAACGATAACAAAGATAATTTCTGAAGTGACATGCCATCATAATCTTGATCATACTATTTGTAAACATATGTAATGAATGCAGCGATCAAAGCAAAGGTAATGACATGAGTAAACAACTGAATCATAACGCGAAGACTTTTCATGAATAGTACTTCAAGACAAGCATCAATAAGTCTTGCATAAGAGTTAACTCATAAAGCAATAAATCAAAGTAAAGGTGTTGAAACAACACATAGGAAGATTAAGTTTCAGCGGTTGCTTTCAACTTATAACATGTATATCTCATGGATATTGTCAACATGAAGTAATATAATAAGTGCAATATGCAAGTATGAAGGAATCAATGCACAGTTCACACAAGTGTTTGCTTCTTAGGTGGAAGGAGATAGGTAAACTGACTCAACAATAAAAGTAAAAGAAAGGTCCTTCAATGAGGAAAGCATCGATTGCTGTATTTGTGCTAGAGCTTTTATTTTGAAAACATGAAACAATTTTGTCAACGGTAGTAATAAAGCATATGAGTTATGAAAATTATATCTTACAAGTTGCAAGCCTCACGCATAGTATACTAATAGTGCCCGCACCTCGTCCTACTTAACTTGGACTACCGGGTCTTCGCATGCCATGTTTCAACCAAGTGTCACAAAGGGGTACCTCCATGCCGCACAAAGGTCTAAGGAGAATGCTCGCATTTCGGATTTCTCGCTTTTGATTATTCTCAACTTAGACATCCATACCGGGACAACATGGACAACAGATAATGGACTCCTCTTAAATGCATAAGCATGTAGCAATGATTATTATTCTCATATGAGATTGAGGATATATGTCCAAAACTGAAACTTCCACCATGATTCATGGCTTTAGTTAGCGGCCCAATGTTCTTCTCTAACAATTTTGCATGCTCCAACCACTAAAATGATAGACCTTCAGACAAGACGGACATGCATAGAAACTCACATGATATTCAACAATAGTTGATGGCGTTCCCCGAAGCATGGTTATCGCACAACAGGCAACTTAATAAAATATAAAGTGCATAAGTACATATTCAATACTACGATAGTTTTTAAGGCTATTTTGTCCCATGAGCTATATATTGCAAAGGTGAATGATGGAATTTTAAAGGTAGCACTCAAGCAATTTACTTTGGAATGGCGGAGAAATACCATGTAGTGGGTAGGTATGGTGGACACAAATGGCATAGTAGTTGGCTCAAGGATTTTGGATGCATGAGAAGTATTCCCTCTCGATACAAGGTTTAGGCTAGCAAGGTTATTTGAAGCAAACTCAAGGATGAACAAGTGCAGCAAAACTCACATAAAAGACATATTGTAAACATTATAAGACTCTACACTGTCTTCCTTGTTGTTCAAAACTCGATACTAGATATTATCTAGACCTTAGAGAAACCAAATATGCAAATCAAATTTTAGCAAGCTCTATGTATTTCTTCATTAATGGGTGCAAAGCATATGATGCAAGAGCTTAAACATGAGCACAGCCAGGTATCACATTATCCAAGACATTTTAGAATTACTACATGTAGCATTTTCCAATTCCAACCATATAACAATTTAACGAAGAAGAAACTTCGCCTTGAACATTATGAGTAAAGCCTAAGGACACATGTGTCCATATGCAACAGCGGAGCGTGTCTCTCTCCCACAAAGTGAATGCTAGGATCCATCTTATTCAAACAAAAACAAAAACGAAAACAAACCGACGCTCCAAGCAAAGAATACAAGATGTGATTGAATAAAAATATAGTTTCAGGGGAGGAACCTGATGATGTTGTCGATGAAGAAGGGGATGCCTTGGGCATCCCCAAGCTTAGACGCTTGAGTCTTCTTAAAATATGCAGGGGTGAACCACGGGGCATCCCCAAGCTTAGAGCTTTCACTCCTCTTGATCATAGTATATCATTCTCCTCTCTTGACCCTTGAAAACTTCCTTCACACCAAACTTCAAGCAAACTCATTAGAGGGTTAGTGCACAATTAATAATTCACTCATTCAGAGGTGACACAATCATTATTTTCACTTCTGGACATTGCATAATGCTACTGGACATTAATGGATCAAAGAAATAAATCCAACATAGCAAAAGAGGCAATGCGAAATAAAAGGCAGAATCTGTCAAAAACAGAACAGTCCGTAAAGACGAATTTAGAAATGGCACCAGACTTGCTCAAATGGAAAAACTCAAAACTAATGAAAGTTGCGTACATATCTGAGGATCACGCTCGTAAATTGGCAGATTTTTTCGAATTTTCTACAGAGAATTGTGCCCAGATTCGTGACAGACAGCAATGCTGTTTCTGCGCAGCGATCCCAAATATAACATCAACTTTGACATAGAAACTTTACTTGGCACAAAAACATGATAAGGAGAGGTTGCTACAGTAGTAAACAACTTCCAAGACTCAACAAAACAAAAAATTGCTGTAGGTAAAAACATGGGTTGTCTCCCATAAGCGCTTTTCTTTAACGCCTTTCAGCTAGGCGCAGAAAGTGCAAATCAAGTATTATCGAAAGAAGAAGCATCAACATCATTACCAGGGGTGTTGGGAGTTTTCTCAACCAAGCATAGTATATTTGATATATAAGTTTTAGCGTCTCCTTTTTCATTAGTCTTAGGCTTGCTACTCTCATCGAACAAATTTTCAGGAACAAGCCAAGCATAGTTATTTTCTAATGCATCATTCATAGCTAGGAGTTTACATGGTATTGGTGCTTTGATTTCCCCACCATCATTAATGTTATTAGTGTACCTTATTCTATCCATGTCCATTTTTTCAAGTAGACCAATAAAATTGGTATGAGAACCTAGCATATTAAATTTAGCAAAAACCTTTCTAGCCTCTCTTGCTAATCCCCCAAATTCTCTAAGAAGAGTTTCTAGAACAAAATCTTTCTTTTCCCCTTCTTCCATATCACCAAGTGTAAGAAACATGTGTTGGATTATAGGATTGAGATTAACAAATTTAGTTTCCAACATGCGAACTAAAGCAGCAGCAATTTCATAGGTAGGTGCAAGTTCTACCAAGTGTCTATCTTCAAAATCTTCAGTAATACTAACATGATTGAAAAATTCTTCTATATTATTTCTCCCAACTATAGACCCACGTCCTACCGGTATGTCTTTTGTGGTAAAATTAAAAGGAAACATGATGCAATAAGCAAAAAGTAAACTAGGCAAATAAAGTAAAGACAAGTAACTAATTTTTTTGTGTTTTTGATATAGAGAGCAAGACGGTAAATAAAGTAAAACTAGCAACTAATTTTTTTATATTTTAATTTAGTGCAGCAAACAAAGTAGTAAATAAAATAAAGCAAGACAAAAACAAAGTAAAGAGATTGAGAAGTGGAGACTCCCTTGCGTGTCTTGATCTCCCCGCAACGCAGAAAAAGAGCTTGCGTGTAGTTGACGTGGGAGTTAGAAATCTGTGGTGTAGCTTTTCTTCAGGCAACGGCGCCAAAAAGAGCTTGATGGCGTGTAACTCACACGTTCGTTGGGAACCCCAAGAGGAAGGTATGATGCGCAGTAGCAAGTTTTCCCTCGAAAGAAACCAAGGTTTAATCGAACCAGTAGGAGCCAAGAAGCACGTTGAAGGTTGATGGTCGCGAAATGTGATGCGGCGCAACACCGGGATTCCGGCGCCAACGCGGAACTGCAAACACAACCCAAGTACTTTGTCCCAACGAAACAGTGAGGTTGTCAATCTCACCGGCTTGCTGTAACAAAGGATTAAACGTATCGAGTGGAAGATGTTTGCAAAGAAAACAGTAAAACAAGTAGATTGTATGCTATGTAAAGAATAGGACCGGGGTCCACAGTTCACTAGAGGTGTCTCTCCCATAAGATAAAGCATGTTGGGTGAACAAATTACAGTCGGGCAATTGACAAATAGAGAAAGGCATAACAATGCATATACATGACATGGTAAATATAGTGAGATTTAATTGGGCATTACGACAAAGAACATAGACCGCCATCCAACCGCATCTATGCCTAAAAAGTCCACCTTCAGTTATCGTCCGAACCCCCCTTATTAAGTTGCAAAGCAACAGACAATTGCATTAAGTATGGTGCGTAATGTAATCAACAACTACATCCTTAGACATAGCATCAATGTTTTATCCCTAGTGGCAACACATCCACAACCTTAGAACTTTCTGTCACTGTCCCAGATTCAATGGAGGCATGAACCCACTATCGAGCATAAATACTCCCTCTTGGAGTTAAGAGTAAAAACTTGGCCGAGCCTCTACTAATAACGGAGAGCATGCAAGATCATAAACAACACATGAACAATAGATTGATAATCACCATAATCATAGTACTCTCTATCCATCGGATCCCGACAAACACAACATATAGTATTACAGATAGATGATCTTGATCATGTTAGGCAGCTCACAAGATCCAACAATGAAGCACAACAAGGAGAAGACGACCATCTAGCTACGCTATGGACCCATGGTCCAGGGTGAACTACTCACTCATCACTCCGGAGGCGACCATGGCGGTGTAGAGTCCTCCGGAGATGAATCCCTCTCCGGGGTGCCGGAGGCGATCTCCAATCCCCGAGATGGGATTCGCGGCGGCGCGTCTCTGTAAGGTTTTCCGTATCGTGGCTCTCGCACTGGGGGTTTCGCGACGGAAGCTTTAAGTAGGCGGAGGGTCAACACGGGGGCCCAGGGGATAGGGCCGCGCGGCCAAGGGCCCGGCCGCGCCGGCCACCCCGCCTCCTCGTGGCCCCACTTCGTTAGGTCTTCGGTCTTCGGAAGCTTCGTGCAAAAATAGGACCCCGGGCGAAAGTTTCGTCCAATTCCGAATATTTTCTTTACTAGGATTTCTGAAACCAAAAACAGCAGAAACATGGCTCTTCGGCATCTTGTTAATAGGTTAGTTCCGAAAATGCATAAATATGACATATAATGTGCATAAAACATGTAGGTATCATCAATAAAGTAGCATGGAACATAAGAAATTATCGATACGTTGGAGACGTATCAAGAGACAGCGCCAGAAAATCTCTTGCAGTGCTTAGAGCTTCTTGCGCAACAACCAGTTGTGATGTAACTCTTCTCAATTCCCCAACAACGGCGTTAGAAAATACTCTTGATGACAGCTACTAGCAACGCCAAAAAGATCTTGATACGTTGGGACTCCAAGTGCAGAGTGTTGTATCAAGGAAGTATCTTCCTCACAAGGGTGACTCGAGGGTTTATATCGAACTCTCGGGGAACTGGATGGAAACGTATTTCTCTTATATCTTCTTCAAGCAATCCTGCAAGTAAGTAAATTTCTGATGACCCACAAGTATAGAGGATCGCAACAGTCTTCGAATGAAGTAAAATCTAAATTTATTGATTCGACACAAGGGGAGGCAAAGAATATTTATAAAACTTAACAGATGAGTTGTCAGTTCAGCTGCACCTGGAAATAAACTTGTTCGCAACAGTTTATCAGTAGTAACTGTTTTATAGTAGTAGCAGTAGTTAAGTAACAACAATAATGAAATAAAAACAACAGCATCAGTCATTGCAGTAGACAGCAGGATTAAAATACTGTAGGTATAGGGATGGATGAACAGGCGCTGCATGGATAAGATACTTAGTAATAAGCAAGACATGGGTATATGCAGGTAACAATGATAAAAGCATCCAAGTACTAAGTAACCATAGGCGTGTGTTCCTATTTAGTCGTACGTGCTCGCAAGGAAAAACTTGCACGACATCTTTTGTCCTACCAGCCCGTTTGCAGCCGAGCCTCAGGGGAATCTACTGGGTACTCCTTTTAATAGAGCACCGGAGCAAAGCATTAACACTCCGTGAACACACGTGATCCTCACATAACAGCCACCCCCTCCGGTTATCCCAACTGTTGTCACTTTGGGACCTCGGGTTCTAGACAACGATATGTGTACACAACTTGCAAGTAAGATCAAAAACAATAATTATCCTAACAATCTTATAGCTATTACATGAATGATCTCATCCAATCCCTACCATCCCCTTCAGCCTACAGTGGGGGAATTACTCACACATGGATGGGGGGATCGTGGATGGTTGATGGAGAGGCGTCGGTGATGATGATGGCGATGATCTCCTCCAATTCCCCATCTCGGCAGGGTTCCAGAACAGAGTTTCTGGTTCCCGAATTGGGGTTTTCGGTGGCGGCGGAGCAGCGGAACTCTTTCTGGAAAAATGTCGAACCTCTCTCCGTTTTTTAGGTTGGAGGCTTATATGGCCAGGAGGAGGGGTCGAGGAGGTGCCCGAGGCGGCCACACCACCCCTAGGCGCGGCCAGGGGGTGGCCCGCGCCTAGGCATGGTGTGGGCGCCTCGTGGCTCTTCTCCGTCTCGTCTTCTGGCTCCGCGAGTCTTCGGGTAACTTAGGGACTTTGCGATAATTTCCGGAGATTTTCCTGAAAGTTGGATTTCTGCACAAAAACGAGACACCAGAGCAATTCTGCTAAAAACAATGTTAGTTTGTGTTAGTTGTATTCAAAACACAGAAATTAGAGGGAAAACAACACTAAAAGTGTTCGGGATAGATACGTTTTGGACGTATCAACTCCCCCAAGCTTAGCTTATTGCTTGTCCTCAAGAAATTTAGTGACAACTGAGTGCGATAAAAGACGAACCCATTTGCTTCATATGATGTATATCATGACAATATCATATTCTTTCTTTGGCATTGGCATAGGCAAATGGAATTTCCAAATCTGTATGGTCTCAATGTTATTAATTGAATTTAGACCATATTTCCTATCAATCTTCTTGGGAAAATAAACTATGTGCTCCTTGTCATTTACATTAAAAGTTACTTTCCCTTGGTTGCAATCAATAACAGCCCCTGCAGTGTTAAGAAAAGGTCTTCCAAAAATAATAGACATATTATCATCTTCAGGCATTTCTAGCACAACAAAATCAGTTAATATCATGCAATTATTAGCCAGTTGACCAGGAACATCCTCACATATACCAACATGAATAGTTATCAGCCATTTGCAAGGATATATCAGTTGGTATTAAGTTTTCTAGATCAAGTCTCCTATAGAGAGAAAAAGGCATAACACTAACTCTTGCTCCCAAGTTACACAAAGCATTTCTAACATAATTTTTTTTGATGGAGCATGGAATAGTGGGTTACCCAGATCTCCAAGCTTCGTTGGAACCTTGCCATTAAAAGAATAATTAGCGAGCACAGTGGAGAATTCCTCATTAGGAATCCTCCTTTTATAGAGACAATATCTTTCATATATTGTGAATAAGGGGGCAATTTAATAGCAACAGTCAAAGAAATTTGCAAAAACAAAGGTTTCATCCATTCATATAACTTGTTATAGTGTTCTTCTCCCTTTGATTTGTGTTTCTTATCAGGAAAAGGATTAGTTCTTGCACCCAAGGTTCTCTCTCTCTCTACCATGTTTATGAGCAATGAAATCTTCCTTAGTGTACTTTGTATTCTTAGTATGCTTTTTAGGATCCTATTCAATTTCTTCTTTATCAGAAGCATCATTTTTTATCATTACCACTTTCAATTTCAACATCACAGATAGATATACTATTAGGATCTCTAGCAGGTTCAGCAGATTCTACAACCGTTTTATGTTTCCTCTTCTTTTTCTTAGAATGAGTCCTAATATCATTAGCTCATTGTGAATCTTGTTCAATTCTTTTTGGATATCCCTCGGGATATAAAGGATCCTGAGTAGAAACACCACTTCTAGTGCTTATTTCATAAGCATGTTTTTTCCTAGAAGCATTAACTAGCAAATATTTTTTGCACTTTAGTGAGCTGATCAATTTGAGTTTGAACCATATGGAAATGTTTAATAAACATTCCAACATCATTAGAGGTTCTTTCCACAATATCATGCAAATTATTAATAGCTCTAGAATTTTCCATTAGATGATTTCGCACTCTCATATTAAACTTATATTTGTTAACAATATAATTATCGAATTCATCTAAGCATTGATCAGGAGGTTTTGAGTAGGGAATATATTTATTATCAAAACGTTGGAGAGAGTGTACCTCAATAGTGGATGGATGAGGAATTGGCTTACATAATTCTTCTATAGGTGGTAGATTCTTTACATCTTCAGATTTAATACCCTTCTTCTTAAGAGATTTCTTGGCTTCCCTCATCACAATTATCATTTAATTATATCATTCCCCTTTTCTTTGGTGTTGGTGTTGACTCAGGTATAATCCAATCATCATAATTTCGGCTTATTTTGGCCAATAATTTCTCAGTTTCAACATGAGTTCTTTTCCTGAAAACACAACCATCACAACTTCAGGTATATCCAAGATTCAACAGTTAGTCCATTATAAAATATATCAACGAGTTCATTTTTAGCTAATGGATGTCTAGGTAGTGCTCTAATTAAAGAACAAAACCTTTTCCCAAGATTCAGGAAATTTCTCTCCTTCTACCTGCACAAAGTCAAAGATTTTCTGCAAAACAGCATGTTGAGCACTAGGAGGAAAATATTTCTGAAAGAAAGCATTAACCAAACGAATAGGACTATCAATAGATTCAGGAGACAGATTTTCATACCAAGTTTTAGCTGCACCTTTCAAAGAGAAAGGGAAAATTTTAGTGACAAAATAAGTGCGTTTCTTAATATCATCAGAGAATAAGTTGCTCAAAGCTGAGAGCTCATTCATATGTCCCATAGCACTTACATTTTTAGTACCACAAAAAGGTTTCTTCTAAACAATAGATATATAAGATAAAGCGAGAGAGAAATCATAATCCTTATCTCTAATGTTTATGGGAGATGTGGCAAATTTAGCATCAGGAGACAGTTTATATCTAACAGCTCGTCTTGCAAGAAGACTTTTAATAGTACTTGCACCTCTAGTAGCATGACATTTTTAAATAAAATCATCATCAAGTTCAATATAAGTTTCATCAAGATCATCACTAGGACACTCTGTAGACTCAGGTGAACTAACAGGTGTAACAATATTTTCATTAGCAATTTCATTGTTTTCAATTTATTTAGCTCTAACAATTGTAGTATGTAGGAAAGAACCTAATGAACCACTCTCACCAAACACAGTAGAAGCATCATCAAAATTATCAGAAGCATTTTCAGATTCAGCAGAAGTAGCAGTATGTGTATCATGCCATGTGGTGGAGTAAGAAGCTTACTGATCACAGATGGTAAATCAAGAGCAATAGAGATGTTCAGAGTTATACCTTTTCTTATAGTGAATGGCAATATAGAAAATTTCCCTTCACGAGGTTTTCCCTCGTTTTAAAAAAACTACTGATTCGGACTCCGGATGTTTGTAACCTCTCATAGCCAGGTGCGCCGGGCCTGCCGGTTAATTGCAAGCAGACAGGCGATTTTTTTTGCGGGTTAATTGCAAGCAGACAGGCGATTTGTTTGTCGCTAATACGTACACGGCCGGCAGAGCCTCGTGTGGCTTCCTGCCGTGCCTGTCCCGAGCAAACCTGTTGGTGGACTCCGACCGTGCGTACGTGCACGCTGTTCGTGTCAATCTGACAGGGAGTAACTGAGGGCTGGCTCGCCAGAGCGTGCATGTGCTCTACCCGTGGCCGCCCCGGTCGGGTCGGACCACATTGTTTGCCGAGACCACCGGCCGGGTAGAACTGCCCAAACCAAGCGCATACTACGCACTTCTCAAAACTCCATGATCGTTCGTGTGCGGCCTAGGCGCGACATGCGATTCGCCGCGTACGCCGGCCGATCGATCGAGAGAGCCTTTTCAACTCTGACCGCCGATACGGTTTAGTCTGCTTCACCGCCTAGCTTCTGAGACTTCTCGGGGTCTTCTGCCACGCTGCGTTCTGTTCTGCGGCGCGAGAAGGTCAGGCCGTCTCAAGGTTGAACAACGTGTGAAAATCGTTCATCTCCTCCCTTCTGACGCTTACAATATCGGAGAGACTCTGGAAGGACCGGCAAGCGAGCAGTTGTTCTGGTTTCAGTTACGAGCTCTGCAGTCGGGCAGGGCATTCTGTGTGCAACTACAGTTCGCACCTGAACTAGATGTGGTTAACTAGGCTCCATTTGGAAGAAGAAAAAAAAGAGATTTCTTTTTACAATCATTACCATGAGTACATGGCACATTTATAGTAACGGCATAGAAACGTAAGCGATTACAAAATGAAGTCTGAAAAAACAAGCAGGTCTTCATTTTTTTCAAACTATTTCTTCTTTCTCAACACAAACTTGCATTTTCTCAAGGCAGCCAAAGAAAATTGACATGGACAACAAACCGATAAAATATTAATTAAAGTTTTCTAACAATTTTAGTTTGAGCCGCAATGCCAAGACCACATGCACGTGCGTAGCCATTTAAATAATCAACCAACACCAATATTTTAGAGAAAAACAACCGAGCATCCTAGTCTACGTTGCTGAGAGCCGAGAGTACAAATCACCATTATCGACGCGTAGCAGCCAAGACAAAAAATTACAAGAACAGTCCTCCTCGCGGCAACCATGAAATAAAAATTCAGAATTGATCTTCTGAAGCAAGATCTAAAGAAACACACCTAGAAAATTTTAATCTTGCAACACTACCATTGACACTGAAAAGAAGATCTCGCTGTTGAATGAATGACCAAAGAATACTTATTATAAATGATGCCATCTTCATTGAGGCGGATGCCCGAATACGACGGCTACCAATACACTAACCTAATGTATGAAAAACACTAATTTTATTAAAAGCTTCACATATCGGTTCCTCATCCCTTCCGATACCACATCGACCGGGCGAGGAGGCACGTTGCGACTAGACTATAGCTCGTCCAATTTCCTTGTGCCTCGTTTTGGAAAAACATGAGTTAATTTGCAAACGTCACAACATCACTACTAGAAAAAAAACACTATCTGTGGCCCACCATGGTGCGCCATGGCTAGCGCGCCACTGGTAATAAATACGCGGGGCACACACATGTAGTGAAAACCGGAGCGCCAAGGATATATTTTATATTTTTATGTTTTTGGCGACTAATTTTTTTGCTACGTTCTTTGCGCCAACGTGCTCCACATCATGGTGGTGGCTCCACGTCATGGACCTAGGGTGTGTGCATGCAGCTTGGAGTTCGACGCGTCGGGGAGGGGACGCGTGGTGGCGGGGGTCACCGCGTCGGGGCAGGGGCGTGTAGAGGCGAAGGTCAAGCCAGGCGGCGACATCACATGGAGGTGGAGGTTAGGCCAGACGGCTGCCGCGCGAGTTCGGCAGGATTCCGATGAACTCCATGAGAGATGTTGCGGAGGAAGATGGAGGTAGATCTGACTATGGGGGGCACGGAGGAGGATGAGGCCTGTGGTGGCGTGACTTGGGAGAAATTCTGCGGAGGAAGAAGAGAGGGAAGAAAACATATATTGGTGGAGAAGGAGGAAGAGAGGAAAAGAGAGAGGCGGCGTGACTTGAGGAAGAGAGGAAGGGATGAGCACTAGGGTTTCTAGCCAAGCTTATAGGGATGAGTGTAAGCTCGCGGTGCGCTCCAATGTACCCATGGTGCACCACTACTAACAGTGCTCCATGGGTAAGTTTTGCCATTTTCTAAAAAAAATAGAAATCTAAAACTTCTAGAAAAACTCCATTTTCCTTTTTGAATTTAAGGATTCTTAAAAATTGGTAAACGGTTGAATTTGGATGTAAATTTTTCTCTAGATACTTTATATATAAAAATCTTTTTTATTCGAGGTTGGATGCAAAATCCAAAGCCATTTTACCCAAACATAGCGTCTTTTTGCAAAATTTGTTAAAATTCAAGTTTATTACTTTTTGTAACAACTAAATTATGTAACATAGCTACATCTCAAACGATTTAAAATTTTGAAGTTTCTACAATTTTCCTTTATTTTCCATGCGCCACAGGTATGGTTACCCCGAATTTCAATTTTCAATTTTTTTTCTTAGCCGCAGTGCATCACATGCGGGTGCCCATGGCTTACATGTATGTGGTGTGCCACGGCTATGTGGAGCCAGACCGACCAGCCCAACCCAGAAATACCCGTGGCCCACTACTTCTAACGGTGCGCCACGGGTAAGTTAGCATATGTGCTCGGGTATGGCATACCACAATTTCAATGCACCACGTTGTAGCTATATTTTTAGTAGTGTATATCGTCTTTTCGAATGAAACGACTCGGTTCATCGAAGCCTATAGAAGATACTCCCTCTCTGTCCCATGAAACAATTTTAAATCTATCAAAATTTAGATGTAACTACTCAAACAATAGTGAGTAGATAGGATGGAGGGAGTTGAGAAGAAATAACTCACACCTTCCATGATACTAGTAGTTCATATGTTTGCAGTAAGTTGTAGACGGTCATTTTTACCAGAGAATATATGTATGTGGTGCACTACAGCACCCAAACTATATATTCCCTTGAAAACAGTATCGTTCACGTGGCACATATGCTGTACCCCTCGATCTTTGCACAATATGTCCGGCTGGAATGTTGATAAGCAGTGCCACAACCACGTGGATGCACACAACGCTAGAGCATCAAACCGCACACTGTTCACGTGCGCCCATACATTAGTTCCAAGAAATCCCTCACGGTATGCGCGCCATGAGAAGTCCATCTCACATCTTCGAGCCCAGGACAAAACGACCCTCAGAATAACAGCCCCTTGATGCTCTACAGGGCGACACCGGGCAAAAGTATCTTCTTATAGCAACTTGCCGTTACACACGTCAGCCCTATGGCTTCGTCGTCCCAGCTTCAGATTACTGTCTGTCACAGAGAGGATTCAAAACTAGCACCATCATCATCATAGCAGAAAAAACAATACAATAACCCAATGATCCTTCACTGTCAAACACAAAACTGACTGACGATAGCCAGTGGGCCTCGCAGATTCTGCTTTGAACTCCGGTTCCAAGAGTATCAGGACACGAGCCGGCATTGGCTTGGCCTACCAGTACCAGATGACGCGATTAATACTAAACGATATCTCAACGGAAGAAGCAAACAAGCTTTGTTCCCCCTGCCCTGCTTCGTTATTCGTAACGAAATGTTTTGTGGCGCATGAACCATCGCTTTCAGGGCATTGTCACTGTCAATGTCACGCAGGGCCATCCAAACATAGTCCAGTGGCCAGTCCATCAGATCACCATGCCGTTGCCAGGATTCTGCCCGGCTGGGTTCCACTGGGATTAGTTTAGCTCCAGGGGAAAGATCCAAGAACATGTAGTACCTGCTCTGGTCTGCAAAAAAGAACGGCTTAGATTGACACGGCTCATGTAGCGCGCTGTAGCCGTTCTACTCAATGAATCTAATTCCCTGTGGACAACCAGTGCCGATATTTCATCTTTATTACTCCTTCCGATCTATAATTAGTGTTGGGTTTTAGTTTAAAATATGGTTCATGTAGTACCGTGCTTTAGCTATGCAATGTAGCTACATCCGTGCACACAACCAATGTTGACATGTCGTCTTTATTAGTCCCTCCGGTCATAACAATCGCTGGAGGGAGTAATAGATTGTTGAAATGTATATGCCTTGGCCGTTTGAGCAGGAACAGAGCTGTGTTGGGAAGATGCTTAACGGAAGATGTCCACATTCTTACCGTTGTGCTCGGGAGATGCTCGGCGAAAATCCCGCTTCGAAGTTTACAAAGAAAATCACACGCATACGTAGATATAAAGTAAACTTTCGTTTTTGTAAATGCTTGTGAAATAATAGAACCACTTGCAATACCTGTGAAAATTATTAATAGAAACTTTCCGTTTGGGTACTATGAAAGGTCACAATGGTCATGATGGTTCTTCATAACCTTACTGCCTTACTTAATCATTTAAAAAAACAATAAGATGCATAGATATAGTCAAATGTCAAAAACTTACGAATTACTCCAACAACATCGAACATATAGAAAATATCTACATCAACAATATTGAATAAATACAGTGTGAAAAATATACTTTATGGTGAATTCATTAGTGATTTTGTATTCTGTATTGGTTATATTTTTAAGAGAGGAAGTGTTTCCTTTTGACTTAATTTATACTCCTTTATTTATTTCTAAGACATGGAGTGCATTCTAATCAATATGTATATGTGCGTCATTTTTTCATAACATTCAAACATTTGAAAAGAAAATCGTAAACAATGAGAAGACCTTGAGAATCAACCTGTGCTTTCGATGATTGGGAGGGTCAGTGTATCCCAACAATGATCAAACCATAGATTAAACGCAGTGTTATTAACCCAGTTATCCATTGGTCCAAATTTCGAAGCAAAACACTTGGATCTCCTTTTTACAAGGGGGAGCGCTGAGCGCCGTGGGGATCGAATTTCCCTAGGGTTCAGGACGTGACACGTGTCCCAATCCTCTCTAATGCCGTGTTTGTCTATGATCTGTTTTATGATGCCAAGATGTCATGATGTGTTTTAGGTCAATGATATGATGTGTGAATGAAATGTGACCACAATTTATGGTATCCAACCATGTGCAAAGTAGAAACATAATTCAATGTGCCTTGTACTTGGTTGAATAGCATCAATCGTGGTGCCATTGGATTTGAGGCCTTACATGTGCTTGTTCTGTTGTTTGTTCTATGGCCAATGATTGTTCAGTGGCATAATGCAAGGCAAGGGGTTGGCCATAAACCTAGTCCTATGTGAACAAGATTTCTTGTACACTAGACTTGGTTTGTGGCCACTCCCTGTGCCTTGAGTGTTTATTTATATGAGGCATTTTATGTCTTGTTTTGCCAATGATTTAAATGTTACCACACACTAGTGGTTGGATGTTTCTTTCTAACCTAGAAGGGTATACAATTACTCAAGCGTGTGCACATTTTCTAGGTCAGAAAGAATCATCCATGCCACAAAGTGGTAGCTATGAGGCATCATTATTGGCATGTTGTTGCTCCAATGGCCAATGATTAAATTGTGGCATAATCACAGGCAAGGGGCTAGCCCTAATCTAGTCCAATATGCAAGAACATTGCGTGTACGTTGACTTAGTTTGGGGGACAGTCCCTTTGTTTGTGGTGTTCATGGGTATGAGGCCTTATTGTTTTGCTTGCATCATTCTTGGCATGTTGTTGCTCCTTATGATTTAAGATGTGGCACAAAACATAGGCAAGGGGCTGACCGTAAACCTAGTCATGTGTGCAAGAACATTACTTGTGCACTAGACTTAGTTTGCGGACAGTTCCTTTTGCTTACATGGTGTTCACAGGTATCAAGCCTCATGTGTTTTGTTCTCATTAGGTCTCTCAACCATAGGATCATATGAGGGTTGGCCTGCATCATATTGTGCTCATTGAAATTGTTTCTTCATCTTGCAGTGCTCCATGCTGCTGATGGGTGTAGCTGACATCCCTTTTAGCAAGGGCACCTCCAACAAACCAGCTGGAGAATCCAGCTCTGCCAAGAGGCCTAGGGGGAGGCATGTCAATGTTGGCCATTTCCATGATGACCTTAGACCAACCCACTTTGCCAAGGTGGTGTTTTCTCCGGGGTTAGAACTGTTGTCAATCCCTATAGGCTTCCGTCCCTACCTTGTCACTGTTCCCAGGACGATCATCCTCAAGACGAACACCGGTTGCTCCTGGATAGTGAAGCTGAGGGAAGTGAAGGGCACTGTCTGCCTGGATCAGTGATGGCCTGGATTTGCCATTGCCCACCAGATCAAGATCAGCTACTTCATGACGTTCAAGGTGATGAGGGGCGAAATCTTCAAGGTCACCGTCTTCGACTACACCATGACTGGGGTGGTCCAGAGGTGCCCTCACCATCATCCAGCCCTTGCCATGATCGAAGATTGAACTCTCTGCCTGCATTTGTGTCGTACTCTGTTTAATTCCGTCTTGAACTATGTCTGCTATGTGTCGAACTAAATCTGCTATGCCGTGCTGAATATTGTCGTGCTTGCTAGATGTGTGTGGTATGCCGTGCTCAATATTTGAGTGGTATGTTGTGCTGAATATTTGAGTGGTATGTGGTAGAATGTGTGCTTGATGCTGAAAAGGGGTGGTATCCTCACCATTTGGGAAAGAGTTGATCTCGTGCTGAACATAGTGCTTCTCGTTTCTCCACTCGAGCCCAACTAAAATTGTTGGCATTCAAACATAGTGCCAATTCTAGTCCAAATCATGTTTCCACTCTAGCTGTTGGGCCAAGTTGTATGAGATGAGCAAAACACACAAAAAATTGTTGGCAACCAATCACACCCCTAGTCTCCAATGCTGCCGAAACTGCACCACTTTTTTCTCAACGACATGCAGCGTTGCGCTGCTACAATGGTAAGGCTGCGCAACCTGCAAGCCGATGGGAGCTGCCGGCCGGCGCTGTCCCGGCGAGGTGGAAGTCGCTGGGTCAGGCTGCTCAGTGCTCGATCACGAGCGTGCCGGAAAGCTATCAGAGCCGTCAGGCAGCGCCCACAGCGTACACCGGCGGGCCGTGCCTTTGACCGACTGTTGGGTGGGAGCTGGGGTCTCCGACGGCGGCGGCGTCTGGTCTCCGGCTGAGTGAACGCCGGCGAGGGTTCTGTCCTCTGCCACAAGCCCAAGAAGAACCTGTACCTGGAGCATTTTATATTTTTCTGCTACTTCCGTGACTGTAACTGCCTGTGCCAGACCATGGCTTCATGAGCATGGATGTGATCAAGCTTTTCTCTAGAGAGATTGTTGGCTACAGTTTTAGTATTTAGCTACATCAGTGATTGGAGGCTGGAGCATTTTATATTTCCCTGTCGCTGCTGCTTCTGGTTACTGTAACTGCCTGAACATGGCTCCATGAGCATGGATGTGATCAAGCTTTTCTTTACGGTCATTGTTGGCTACAGTTTTAGTATTTTGGCTACATCAGTGACCTGTCTTCAGCAGGCTTGACCATATGGATGTGCAAAAGTAGCCTCATACAAGGAAGCCTTCTGCTCCATAACCGATCACTGTATATCGCCACTAGCTCCTGCTCCGCGACACAACCAACATGTGCCAAACTCCAGGGCCATCCTCACAAGTCTCGACATATAACAGTCATGATGTAAAACATAGGTAGGGTCGCGAGCACACAAGGTTTGAAGTTTAGTGAACATCTATCTACTGTTTTGCTGGTGGTGGGACATGTCATGTCACTTCGGCGCGTTCCTGTGGCACATATTGAAACTGAACAATGTACAGTAAAGACTTTCACCTAGTGCAAAATCTAGTGCATAAAACTTTTCAGTTAACTTAATGGTCATCTTCTGTAACTCCTCTCCGATGTGATTTAGTTGCTACAAACTGGCGAGATCACTTATCATTCCGCGATTTCAGCAGCAAACAATATACCCTCCGTCTCATGAAACTTGTATCAAATTTGTTAAAATTTGATGTACATCGAAATTTTAACAAATTTAAGACAACTTACGTGGAGGGAGTATAACATATAATGAAGTTGAAAGGTCATGTCAACCGTTTGGATTAATTACTGGCTTTAGCTCGTCAACAGTCATATGATCAGTCAAACACAGTAAAAAAGCAAATGCATGTTAGCTTCTCTAGTTGCTAAAGGGTAATTCCATCTGAAAGAGGTGAAATGATCAGTCAAACACAGTAAAGAGCAAATGCATGTTAGCTTCTCTAGTTGCCAAGGGTAATTCCATTTGAAAGAGGTGAAATCCGGGACAACAGAGGATTGCCAAATACACTATACAAAATTCGAAAAGGATGCCCCACTGAACTTGTCATTGTTTAGCTTCCGAAGCTTTCTGTATATCTTCTGTCTAGGATCTGCAAAATGTTCTAGGAAGCTGCTCCCTTCATGTACACTACTTTCCCAGTATGGAGAAGAGGAGGTGTAAATACAACTAGCCCTCTTACTTTTTTGCAGAATACCTGCAGAAATAGAAAGATTGAAGAATGCGGGTTATGAGACCACAAAGTTAGTAAAAATCCATACTACTGAAGAGTAAGGGAGAGCACTTACAGTTTTAGATTTAGTTTGGAAGCACCCTTCTGCCAAGTTGAAGAGCTATGCTGTTTCATGATTTCCTCTGTAGATGATCCTTTTTCATGTACAAATTTCACAGATTCTGACAGTCTATTCAGAAGATTTACCAGTGCAATGACCTCATTTCGCTGCAGTTGGAACTGAATAGTGGCCAAGAAAATATATTGTTAGATACATTGCCACTGCGAACATCTTCAAATTAAATTAAAAGCTAGATTCGGCGTGAAAACAGGGAAGTATTTTTGCTCATGTGAGAGTAAACTTCCATAAATCTGCTTGATTTGCATAGAACAGAGGAGTTATTGAGTTGACAAGATTTGTTATGAAAAAACTGTTATCTATATCTTCTTATAAAGCAAACCATCACATATTCACAGCCATGCGACTCTATTGATCTGTCCATCCATATTTTAGGGTCTCTCTATTAGTTTTCTCCATCGTCACGTCCAAAGGCCCACCCAAACACTTTAATCGTATGAAGTCTTGCCCACTCAACTAACCTGGCCCATGTCCAACCCAAACCGGAGATCAGAGATGCTCCATAAAGATGTGCATCCCGTTCCCATACTGAAAGAAGAACAAAAATCCTTCGTCCCCGTCCCGAGCGGAACCGGCCTACTCGCCTGCTCCGAAGTCCCACTTCACATGCAGTGCCACACCATTTCAATTTTTTGGAACAAATTAAATTAAATATTCATCAGTTCGTACACTCTCCCCTGCGTCCTGCCAGCTGGTTGGCCTCCAGCTTGCAGCTTTGCTAATTCATCTCCTCAGCACCAAGGCAAAAAAATCGACCAGCGTCACCAGCGACCATGCGACTGCCTATTTATTCTCATATTCTTCCACCATCTCCTGATACGCATGAGAGCGGCGGGTTCCAGAGAAGCACATCTTCCTTGTAGTTCCTATTTCATGGTCGCTCCACACCTTCTCATCTCATTCTTTGTTGACTGAACATTGAACAGAAAAAAATCCAATCCCACGAATCGTCTTGCTTCAAGGCTGCAACAAACTGGCAAGGACTTCAATCTGGTTCGTGCTACCACGGGATTTTCCTATTAAACTTATTTCTTGGATTTCTTTGCCTTCAAGGATTCACTTTTATTATGTTGGCTAGGTTTTGCTTTTTGCCAGCTGCATCGTGTTTTTCATTTTGCAGCAATAATTAACGCACGCGGCTGCAGTTTCACAGGCGAGAGATTGCAACCTTTGTGTATCTATCTCCAGTTCCCGGGCATTTGTCCCGTATTTTTTTCCTCTCCTATTTTGTTCCACTACTTCCTTCTGCCCCATGAATCAATGATGTGCTTTCACCCTGTTACTTGCATGTTGCAACTAGAGGATGCACTACAGATTGCTTGTATTCAAATAATAAAGGGAACTGGGCATCGACCAGTTGGCTAGCACAGTGCGCGCAGCCCGACCTGCGTTCGAGCTTCCAGCTCTGCGGTTTGTGCCCCTAGTTTCTCCTTGATTCAAATACCGCACTCGTGTATTCAGATAATAAAAGATGCTAGTTTTTGACCAGTCTTGAACAGCAAAACTTCAGGTTAGTTCTTCACTTTATCGCTCGCAGTTTTCATCTCCCATATACTTCCTTGAAACAAACGTTTGCAGCGCTTTTGTGATTTCCTTTTCTACAAATCAGGGGTATCTCAGTTCAATGAATTTTAATGTGTGTTTCAGGTTTGTTACATAGAATGATTTCTTCGGTTGCATTTATGCAGAAACTATCCGACTGAACTTTACTTTTGTGTTGTCTAACAGTATAGAGTACCATGGCTCAGTACCTGCATCTTTCAATTACTGACTGTGCCTATGGCCACAAGATATGAGATTATTTCTTTAGCAAGCAGTTCACTGGCAATTACGTTCTGGCAAGTTTCTGCACTATTTCTCTATTCTTACTATTCCAGTACTGTTTTATAAAGTGCAATTTTGTTTGACAAACTGCACTTACGTTGTTACAGATGGATTTAGTACAATGGCTTGGCATGGAGCAGAGCAATTAGCAGGTGCCATGCCCACTCTTTCACTATTTAGAGTAACTTATTTTATTTCTCAAAGAATTGTCGATTGAGTATTTCAACATTTCTAAAGATAGTTCTCCATTGTTCCTAGCAAGTAGATGGGGATATTTTCCCAAGTTATAGAAAAAAAGGAAAATCCTGCTTTTGTGCTGTGCATATATATATTTACAAGAAGGCTATGTTTCCACATAAAAAGAGTGCTAACCAGCAACTTAGGATAACATGTGTTATCTTTGTCTGAAATGAATGCCTCATGTTTACATAATTTTCTCTATATCTAGCATTGAATCTAATGGTACCACAATTCTTGAATCTACTTACTGAAAATTGGTACGGTTTCATTTCATTTGTACTTCAAACTCTAAAAATCATATGTGACATTCATTACAGCAAAAAGCACAAGGTGATTAAATATTGCATATAACTTCATGTTTCACACCCTTTGATTTACCAAACAGAGTTTTTAAAGAAATTTCCACTGCAACACGTGGGGCATTCTTCTAGTTCCATAAATAATGTAGGCAGCTGACACAGCAAAGCATCATGTGCTGGGAACTTGGGTCATATAAAGGCTGTCGAGCAATGCTCTCACTGGACCATGGACTAACCAAACGTACAGAATCTACCTTATTAACGTGTTATGTTGCAAAGTGGTAGGAGGTAAAAGCGTAATGAAGCATACCTGTTGATTCAAATGGTTCTCTCCATCCACAGAGAACAAAATCTTCAGTGCAGTTCCAAGACCAAGAACTTGGAGCTTTCCCCATAATCGGCACTTCTCACATCCAACACAGTCCATGATTGCACTAGGAAACAGAACGTTGTGGGGGGGGTAAGATTTCAAGTTACTGAAATGCATAATATGAACTGAAGAAGAAGGATTAAGGCACACACCTAATATTTCTAAATTGCTTCTGAATCTCCTGCTTTAGCTCGGGACCATTTTCACCTTGCCAGAGTTTCGCTTCATCAAAAGGTAATGGGCATGCAGATCTTAACTTCTGATTATAAAGCAGTTGCTTCACTAAAGATTGTGTTTTCAAGTCCTCTACAGGATTGCCAGTGTTGTACTCAGCCTGCTCAAGATAATCTGCTGCCTAAAGGTAGCAAATAAAATCATTACTCGCTAGAAGCTTTAGGCCAACACAATTCTACAGCTTAATATTTTTGATCATAAGGTTAGAATTAACAAAGGAAAAAACGTGAACCTTTGTCACTGCCCGAAGTACAAACAGGTATGTGAAGTACAGGTTCTGGACACGCTCAGGATACTTCAGAACACGGTCATGCAACAAAGTAAGATTATGTCCCCACTGCAGTCATTTAGAGCAAACTCGTCAAAACAACTATAAATATAGTCTACAAACACCAAAATAAGTGTAGGGTCATGTATATATACTTCGTTAGCAGATTCATCGAGAAGATAACCAGATGCAATGTGTACAGAAATTGAGGAGTGCAATCCCGAAATTAGCTTGTACAGTGCCTTCTTCTCCTGGCACATATCTTCTGAAGGATCTGAGAAAATACAAGGCAATTTGAAAAACACATGTCAGGATAATTATAGCAGACAACTAACTTGGCTGGGGCATGCAACTATACCATGCCATAGATGAGAAATAAATGAAACAGTATACACCGCACATAGACAAGCATTCATGCAATGGTGATTGTAAAGAACACAAGCGGTTGTTTAAAGCAGTGATGGCTTCTCTGCCTTTATCCATTCTCTTACATCTTGGGCAATTTTCTTTGTAGATAGAGTCCCATATTCTTCTAGCTGAATCACCAGTATAACCAGTGTAACGTTCAGGATTTAGTTGAAGATTCACATAAGTCATCTCAGCTGGAACAGGATAAAAGTTTGTTAACCGCAAGACATTTAAGGATGATAAGAAAGAAGAATCAAATGAAGCATGATGTACAAGAATGAGGCTAAAATAATATTACCATTATCCGTCTCATCATCAGCTGTCCATGGATTATCTGTTTCGACCCATCCCTTGAAAACTTTGGTGTCAAGGGTTCTATCAACAGTGGCCTCTGGTTTTCCTTCTTGACATTTCATATTTTCTGGAGAAAGGCCACTGTAAGGCTTCTTGAATGGTTCGGGGAATTCATTATCTGGGCACTCGCAGACACTGCAGTCCCTAAGCCGACACATTCCATCATCAGGCCAAAACGGGCAGTCACACCACAATTTAGCCTAACAAGAAAAAAACAGCCCGAAAACTTAGAAAGTGAATCATGATTATAAATGATTGTTTTAAGAACAACAACAGGGTACAATAAGAGCTAATAATTATAGTAGACAATTTTGTTTATAGCCCATTATGTTGAGTAAGAATTTATAGACAGTTTAGGGCGGTGACATTCCGAAAGGTTTTCGTCCCAAAACCTCACAAAGTAGTATATGCGGAGATACTATGGTTCTCTCTGTGAGGTGTTAATTCGTTAGGTAATCTAGTTAAAGAGTAGCGACACCTAACAGCAGTAACATGAAACATATATTTATGGCATCTCCTCTACAACACTATCAGCTGCTCTATCACTTGGCTGAAAGGCCATCAAACCTTAAATTTATCTACAAATCGCTATGATAATGGAATGTAAGCAGAAAGGGCTTGGAACTACGAGCAACCCTATGAGAGCCAACAAGAATCGCCATATGATTGTCTGTCGTCCAGAACATGACATGTTTCATATAGTGCTGACTTCCACATGCCCAATAGCTTTGATCCTTAAGCTCGATGTTCCAAGTTTTCAATCAGCAACCAACAACCTTTTTTCCATATCAGGCCTAATTTATCAAGGCGTGAAATAACGGCACCGCACAAATGGATCCAGAACTGTCTAGTAAATGAAGTACAGTAGCTGAATAGACAAACAATGCCGATGTCACTTGTCTCGCGCATGTCTAGTTTCACATATAAACCGCCGAGCATGCATCCGCAAGGATGGCTCCCTAGTTACGGAGCTAATGCTACATCACAGTTTCACACAATAATTCTAGCATGTCGATCTGGCCATCACAATTCTCGACATCCTAACATACATTTCGGGCCCATAAGCTAGAGTGACGCATACAAGGCAGTTAAAAAACAGGACAGCGAAAATTTTCCTTACCTTGAAATATCTGAAGAAGGGGAGAGCGACGAGGTCCTGCAGGATGGGGTTGAGCACCTCCTCGTTGATGGCGTCCACCGTCTCGTAGTCGCAGCAGCAGTCCTCCACCATCCCCGTGTACTTCTTCGCACCCTGACGAAACACACGCAGACGCAGGCATCACCGCCCGAAAACCCACGCCGTCAAATCAAATCAAAACCCCACAACTCAGTCAAATCACGAGGACGAACGGCGGGGGGAGACTTACGGGGCAGCCGCAGCCTCCGCCGCGCGAGTAGGAGGAAATGGCCGGGAAGCTGCGGGAGCTGACGGCCACGGCGAGGAGCGCCACGAGGAGGGCCCCCGCGACAGCCGCCCGCCGCCTCGGACGCCGGCGCACGGCGTCAGCGCCGGCGGCGACGGGAGCGGGCTCCTCGGCCATCCCGCGCTGGCGCGGAAGCTTCTAGAAGCGAGATCTGAACGGAACTGAACGGCACGGCAGCGGAAGAATTTTCCCCGTGTTTCCAGTTGGGGCGATGGCGGTTGGGGGCCGTTTGCTGCAAAATTTGTAGGGGCCGGATTAGAAGAATCCGCGTGCGTGTGTATTCTTTGGGCGCTGTCGGAACACGCACGAATGGCAGATCGAACGGCGAGGGTAAGCCTGTCGACGAGATGGACGGCCGGATGTGGCCCAATGACGTGTCTGGGATTATTGAACCCGTGGGCCGCCTCGGTTTGACCTGCTACACAACTCGTTGACAACCTACCACACGGCACGTTAGCCGTTAACGTACGTACAGGTGCACCTGCACGTCGCATGGCCGCGTTGCTTCGCCTGGTTAGGTCAGCAACGTGTAATCGTGATCAGATGGTTAGGATGACCTACCGGATTAGTTTTCTCAAAACTCAGTTTTCCCGTGGTGCTAGCACTGGCAGGATGTACTGCGTTCATAGAAGTGAGCGTACACATATATTAATGAACGTGTGTTTGTACTATGTTTCGAAAAAAATGAACGTGCTTGAAAAAAATCAACGGTAGTAATTTTTCTTAACCTAAGTTTAGGAGGTCAAAAGTGAATCGATTCGGTCCAATCACAACAGCATTGCCAAAAGAGGGTCGATTCGATCCGGTCACAACAGTCCATGGATCGTAGCATTCGTTGTCCGGTGATAGAGCTCCCACCGGCCTTGTGCCCGTGCTTGTAGTAGTGCAATGACCCTGGCCGACCCCTAGTTGTCGGCGGCGGCACGTTATTCCGCCTCTTCGCTCCATCAATTCCCCATATTACATCCTCCTTTTTTCTCCAAGTTACTGAGAACATCTCTATTGGCTCAACCTATTTTGGATATCAAATATGTAGATTTTGATCCACATTTAGGTTTCCTGTGGATAGGACATAGGCCTCGGTCCTTACTTGGTTCGTCTGGGGCGGGGTCAAACCTCGCGGCCAAACCACAATTGGTTGGCGCTGGCCATTTCCCCCTTTTTTCATTTTAGCCAATCCGCACAATTTAAATAGACAGCAACAATATAGTTTATAACCAAATATATTTAAATAGCTTGCAAGCAAATAAACAACATAATTAACAAGAAAAATATGAAAGGAGATGACTATTGATTTCCTATGTGAGCCCACAATGCACATGCAGGAACTGCTCAAACGATGTTGCCCGACACTTTGGCTCAATCAATTCACTCTGAAATTGCCATCCGTCATCATAGATGCTATCAACACGATCATCCTCAGCAATCATGTTGTGCATGATCACACAAGCAGTCACCACCTCTCACATGGTTTCAACGCTCCAAGTTCTAGTAGGGTAGCAAACTAGTCCATCGAGCTAGATTGGAGCACATCAAATGCCGGTTCCTCCACATCCTTTACGATTTCCTGGCCCATGACTCAATATGATTGATATGATACTCATTCTAACAAGTTGTAATTTCTTTTTGGAAGCTCATCTCCAAAAGAACTCTGAGGTTAAACATGGTTAGTATGGAGCGATTTGAGGATGGGTGACGGGTGGGGAAGTTGATTCCAAGTGTGCATGAGTGATGACAAAAAGCGCATAAAAGACTAGTGTTGATCTATGGTGCTAGTATAGAGATCCTAGAGAGCTACCAGGGGTAACATGCCCGAGAGGGAGTGTCGGTTGTTACATCCTTCCTACAAGTTTATTGTTCTTTGGCAAACCTACACTTTTTCTCTTCTTCAGGAGTACAAAATATTTTCATAATTGTAGCCTAGTCCGGAATAATTGTATCCTAATAGGGATAGATGCCATCAGACAGATAATACCCTTTGTTGTATGCATGGTAGTTTATCTCATAGTGAACCTCTAGAGAATTGCCTTCTGCACGCTTACAGAATATTGACATTGTACCGATAAAATTGTTGTAGAAAACTCAATCGAGTTTCTATACATCTACGTACAACATGAGATAATGGTGACTGTCAATGTCTATGCCGGAGAATGTCGATAGGTGCATAATATAAACCGAGTTCGTACTTCAAATTTGACCGCGCAAATGGCCGAGCAGGTCCTAGATGATGCAGTTGGCAGGCTGGTCCGAATCAAAGGTCGACGAAGTGGACCTAGGCAAAGACACAAGACGGTAGCAGGGTTGGTTGCTGGGCGCGAGATTGTCCGGTGGTGGCAAGTGCCTATAACAACACCGACAAAAGGACTGGCCTTCGACAAGAGCTGGCCAAAGCGGACGACACTATCAAAGGGGGCGAACAATGCTAGCGATGGTGTTGAGACCGAGCAGGAGATGCTTGATTGCGGGTGGAGTGGCTTGTCTGCCACTGACGGGCGAACCCAGGAAGGACAAAAGAGGACGCGCGAACACGAACGATGTCTATGTGACTGTATTTCTAGCCTAAACTTAAGCTCGAAATGAATCGTTGCGGATAGACCCACGGTGCTTCGTTCATTAAAATCGTGCCGCTTGGGCCATGCCCACTGTCCATGATTAGACATCCTAGATTTGGTTGGGTAAGGCTGCTGCGAGATGCCCTATATACTAGGCCATGGTTATTTGGAGACTCAAGAGAAAGGCTGGAAGAGGGAGCGAGGATGGGTCCTATTTGACGCGTTTAGCGCCAGCCACGAGACCAACGCCCGTAGGATAGCAACATGGGCCGGCCCAGCAACATCGTCTTGTTTTTCACCTCCTCAATCGTCTTCTTCCTCGCTCCCACCACCCGATTCTAGTTGACTTCCTTAACCCCTGCCACAAGCGCCGACCAAACCGCTTGCTGCCGCCACCCGCGTCTGAACCCGCTCCCGTGGAGCCTCGCAGCACCGCCCTCTACCCGCTGCCCACCGCCGATCTGCCACCACCCCGGACCTCCCTCTAAACCTACCGATCTCCCCCAACTTCGGCGAATACCTGCACCCGAAACCCTAAAAACCAGCGCCGACGACTCCCGGCACCCGAAACCCTAAGTTTCCTTCCTCTCCTCACCGGCGACACTGCTAGCCGCGTTGTCCCCGTCATCAGCGAGAACTCTCGTGCGGTTACCTTCCTTATCTCCGGTCCCCAATTTTCTTCTTCCTTGTGGATGTTCTTCCTCCCGACGGCTTCCTAACAGGCCTGGCCCACTTATCCGTGTTGTACATCAGAAGGTGCGCGTCGGGCCGCTAATGTGCGCAGCGGGCGTCAAATAGGAAACACCGGCAGCATACAGGGAGGGACATTGTATTCTGGTGGGTTGGACCTTCAATGCATAGGGGTTAATAATTTTGGCAAAAAAACTGGGCAGGCCCTGGCCCATTCGGCCCAACGGAGCTCCGCCAGTGCCAGTTTCCTCTCTCCCTTGCCCAAATCGCCACAGCCAAGCACTCCGCCGGCTCGCCGCTGAGCCGCTGAGGGAGATTAATGTTGGCTCGACGCCGAGATCGCCAAATCCTGACGCAAGCATCCATTTCTCCTTACAGATTGGTATCCTGATGTTCGTAAATTTTGAACCCTTGATCTGGTTTTGCAGGTTCTGTAGCATACTGCCATGGCGGTCATGCTTGGGCTCCTCTTCCTCGGCGCGACAAGGCTCGGGGTGCCTTCGCGCATTACGACGCACGCGTGCGTGCCGGTGCTCGAATGTGCCGCCGCTCGCCGCGCTGCCGCCATGAGCAGCACTGTCGCATCTCATGCGTGTGATGTGGCCTGTGGCTATGGCTCCTCTTCAGATTGGTGTTAGTGCCATTCCTCTCCTCTGTTTACTGGTTCATGTTCCTTTCGTTGTTCATATTTGGCTGGTTGCTAGGACTAAGACCTAGCTAGATAATCAAGCTCAGAATGAGTATTTGGTATCCTAGGGTAGTTCCCCACCAATCTAACTGTGCGCCTAATTCTGAACCTATCAGCTTAGCATGGTGAGTGATCATGATAATTGTAGCTAGATAATCAACGTCCATTCCTGGCTGCCCGCCAATGGGCATTCCGGTGGGATGCTCCTCGGCTTCAGGGATGAAGCATTCGAGGTTGGCACCTGGAGGAAAGGGGAATTCTTCATAAGTGCGGACATTCTCCAGCGGAATGTTAACCGCAAGTGGTGCTTCATTCTGGTGTATGGTCCGGCGGATCATTCCAGGACGGAGGAGTTCCTGGGGGAACTCGAGAGGGAGGTTATCTCCAGCCGCTTACCAGTGGTGGTGGGGGGTGACTTCAACCTTGTTAGACGTCAGCAGGACAAGAGTAATGAGGTGGTGAATTGGCCCAGGATTCGGAGATTCAATGATGCGATTGCGGCGATGACTTTGAGGGAACTGAATCGTGCAGGGGCGCGGTTCACGTGGACGAACAACCAGTTGGACCCGATCCGTTCGGTGCTAGATCGGGTGTTCGTCTCACCGTCCTGGGAGGCGATGTTCCCCATGTGCACGCTCGAAGCGATCACAAGGATTGGGTCCGACCATAACCCCCTACTACTGGACGATGGGTCGATGGGCATTAAGAGGCAAGCACGCTTCTTCTTCCAGACTTGGTGGTTCGGGGTGGTGGGCTTTGAGGCCATGCTGAAACAAAAGATGCTGGGCCTTATGTGTGGGGGTGGGCCACGACGTTGCAGTATTGACACTTGGTTCTGCTTGGCGAGGGGCCTTCGCAAATTTCTCAAAGGCTGGGGGGCCAATCTTGGGAAGGAGAGGCGGGAGGTCCGACAAGGGCTGTTGCAACAAGTGGCGGCCTTGGATGCCACTGCTGATGCTACGGGCCTGGATGAGGAGGGATGGGCCCTCCGCTACCACCTCGAGGACCAAATCATTCATTTGGATGAGCTGCAGGAGGAGTATTGGCGGCAGCGTAGCCGAGTTCAATGGACGCTCAAAGGGGACTCCTGTACTGCTTACTTCCATGCCATTGCCAACGGGAGGCGTAGGAAATGTTTGATCCCTCGTCTTTGTGGAGATGAAGGGGAGATTACGGATCAGAAAGAGATGATGGGGCATATCTACCAGTTCTACTCGGCCTTGATGGGTGCTGAAGGGGAGGAGAGGGTCTTCTCCCTAGCCCCTGACTTATGGGAGGAGTCAGCCAGGATTTCAGCTGAAGAGAACACAGGTCTGGAGATCACCTTTACCCCAGAGGAGCTCGACGAGGTGTTGGAGTCTATGAAGCCCGACTCGGCACCAGGCCCGGATGGCCTGCCTGTTGTTTTCTTCAAGAAGTTCTGGGATATTTTGAGAGGGCCAATTCTGCAGATTCTGAACGACTTCGCCCTTGGGAGGGTTGACATCGCTAGGCTCAACTTCGGGATTATATCTCTCATTCCGAAAGTTAAGGGGGCCGACAGCATCAAGCAGTTCAGACCAATTGCGCTGATCAATGTTATTTTCAAGTTCGTCGCTAAGGCATACGCTATTAGACTAGCTCCGATAGCTAATAGGACGATAGACCGTAGCCAGACGGCCTTTATTAAAGGCAGAAGCCTGCACGAGGGCGTGCTGGCGCTGCATGAGATTGCGCATGAGCTGAGGACTAAAGACTTACAAGGTCTCCTTCTTAAACTGGATTTTGAGAAGGCCTATGATCGCGTGAGCTGGGATTTTCTGAAGGAGGTCTTGTTGAGAAAGGGATTCTCAGCGCTGGTGGTTCACCGCCTTATGCAGTTGGTATCAGGGGGACACACTGCGGTGAACGTGAATGGGGAGGTTGGACCCTTCTTTCGGAACGCTAGGGGAGTACGACAAGGGGACCCTCTCTCCCCTATCCTCTTTGATTTTATGGTCGACTCGCTGGCGGCGATTCTGTCGCGGGCGAACACGGCGGGCCATATCCAAGGGGTGGTTCCTCATCTCATTCCAGGGGGAGTGACACATCTTCAGTACGCCGACGACACGATGATTCTTATCGAACCCACTAGGGTGGGGGTTGCAAATCTTAAACTTCTTCTACTCTGCTTTGAGAACATGTCTGGCTTAAAGATCAACTTCTCTAAGAGCGAGGCGCTAGTGACAGGGGTCACGCCGGAGGAGCAACAGGGGATTGCGGACGCTTTGAATTGTAAGCTGGGAGCTTACCCTTTTCGCTACCTGGGGATGCCTGTTAGCGACAAACGCCTTTCGGTGGCGGATTGGATCTTCCTTACGGAGAAGGTTAGCCACAGGGTAGACCCATGGCAGGGGCTGCTCTTGGCATCTGCGGGGCGCCTTGAACTGACTAATTCGTGTCTGTCTAGCCTGCCGATGTTCGCTATGGGACTATACCTACTCTATGATACCACTCATGGGGAGATGGATAAGTCTAGATCCCGGTTCTTTTGGGAAGGGACTGGGAACAAGAGGAAGTACCACATGGTGGATTGGGCCACAGTGTGCAGACCTAAGGAGGTCGGGGGTCTGGGGATCCTCAATACAAAGACGATGAATATTGCCCTGATGCTCCGGTGGATATGGAGGCTGTACCAAAATGAGGAGGGTCTCTGGGTTGATCTCCTCAAAGCTAAATACCTGGGAGATCATGATCTCTTTTCCCCGTTGGTTAAAACTAAGGGATCTCAGTTCTGGAACTCCATTCAGAAGCTGAAGTGGCACTTTAAGCTGGGAGCTCGCCACAAGGTTCGGAATGGTAGGCGAACATACTTTTGGCTGGACTGGTGGACGGGTAGGGGCCCTCTACACCAGCAGTTTCCTAAGCTGTTTGCCTGCTGCGACAACCACTTTGCCACGGTGGCTGCCGTGAGGTCGGCCGAGGGATGGCACATCCGTTTCCGTAGGACGTTCGGTCTAGAGGAGAGGGTGGAATGGGAGAATCTCTGCAGGATCTTTGATCTCCACCCGATCCAAAACGACGAGGACCTGATCTCGTGGGCACTTGAGCCCTCTGGGTGTATTCGACTCACTCGATGTACCTTCGGATGTCTCAAGGGGCCTCGGTCACATACTTTAGGGAAGTATGGAGGACAAGAGTCCCCCCGAAGATCAGGGTCTTTTTGTGGCAATTGGTTCGGGGGAGGCTCCCTTCGGCGGACCAGGTGGCCCGAAGGAATGGCCCATCTGACGGCAGTTGCGCACTCTGTGGTGAGCTGGAGGATGGAGACCACATCTTCTTCAGATGCCATCTAGCTCGTTTTCTGTGGGCTGGAGTTAGGGAACTTCTACCATGCTCTTGGAACCCGACAGGGGTCGGTGACTTCATTACCATCGCCCAGGGGCTCTCGCCTTCCTTGCGTAGGATAGCTTGGTTCACGTTTGCGGCGCTATGCTGGTCGCTTTGGAACATTCGCAACAAGCTAGCTATGGAAGGAAAGACGATTTCCAGCCCTGCTGATGCGCTTTATAAAATGTCTATCTATATGCAGAGCTGGAGGGTTCTGGCCAGACAGAGGGACAGAGCGGTGCTGGACGAGGTGCTGGATGGGGTTAGGCGACTCCATGCAAGAACAAGAAGGGAAGGACAGGAGGCGGCGGTCACCTAGGGGCTTCTACTGCTACTACTGTGTCTTGTTCTTTGTATCGTCTAGAGTCTATGGGCTATGGTTGGTGAACTGTGTGTGTTGAGTGTGGGTATCAGACTGGACTTCTGTATTATTGACTTGCCATGAGGGCTTTATATATAAAGCCGGGCCATGAGGCCTTCTGTTTAAAAATCAACGTCCATTCTTACTTTTCCTAGTGCACATGCTATCCGGATTAATGGTTCTATGGTTGATACCCCTAACCATATTTTGCGTAAGGAATCATGTAACACTTACTCCTGCTAGGATCTGAAAGCGACCATAGTTTCTAAATTTACCCGATTGCCTAATTGATTCAGGTTTTATTTTGGGTATTAGTGCTCTTTAGTACCAAGAGTGTGTATGGAATTTCTTGTTTTGATAGTATCCCGCCACTGAGTCGTGAAGATTTCCTGTTTTGGAATAATTCAGTCAGCTGCCAATGCTGGACACATACATCGAAGTTTATCACAACTCATACTTCACATCGTAATGTTTCTTAGAATAGTTATTCAGTCTCAGCTCATCCAAAAGAAGGCTACATTCCAAAGATCTGTGCATTGAAAAGTTTTCTTTCATGAAAGTTTTTACTATGAATACAATTGTCTACAAAATACCTATTGTCAATACCAAGGCAAAGAAGGTAAATTGAATATACTGGCACTGCATTACATATGGATATATAACCCTTTCTTTTACAAAAACATAAATAAGGTGTGAATTAGTTCAATCATGTTTTGCTACATCTAGAACTACAGTGCAGAAAAAAAAGACATAGGCATGCCAATATCTGTAGAAATTAAAGCACGACCAACGAATTCACAGCCGAAAGCTGGAACTCCAACCCAAAACCTCTCGCCTATGAACCTTTCCTTATTTAAGACTAAGGCAACATCCAGTAGCGTTTCTCTTGGCCTTTCCCCTTACTGGTGCTGCCGTCCCCCCTGTGACTTCTGTGGCCGTCATTTGTGGCCTCAGCTCCATCTTCCCTGTCAATGGAGAGCTGTGGTAGTTGCTCTTCCAGTTCATGAATTGGGGTCTGCAGACAGCTGTGGGTGGATGTGAGGGTGACGGCCATTCCGACGCTTCTTGTTCCTCAGTCCTCACTGCTCGTGGAAAGAATCCTATATCTCGACGAGGTGGCAAACCCACCTAGAGTGGCTCAAGAGTAGTTGTCTTGGATGAGGGGCTGGGAGGTTTCCGAAGTTACCTCCTAGGCTCCTACTCACACAATTTCTCAGAACACAGCCTTCAATCCGCTCGACCTAAATGTTAAAGTCATTTCGTTGTTCACAAAGAATGTATAGGAGATACCTACAGTGATCTAGGAGAATCCTATGGTCCAAAGAACGGCCACGACGATGGCCAGAGAGGTCTTCGATATATATTGCGGGCTCTGGTGCACCAGATGCACACTGAAGCCAAAATTAAGATGCGCTGCTACCTCCTGCGAGCGATGGAACAGTATATGCAGCAGGTCAAGATCCAAGGTAATTTACATAGATGAGAGCTCCTCCCTCTTAAAAATGTATTAATGCCTCTCCAACCAGTTTGATCGGACTCCTCTTCCAGCTCCATACCTACCAGGCTCTAAGGCTCTACAGGCAAGCGAAAGTCGAGGGAAGGCATCACCGAGCAATAGAATTGTGAGCTCGATGCGGTCTACCTGTGATCAAGCTGAGGGAAGGCATTGCCTAATAAGCTTACCCATGCAGTATCAGTTTGTGCACATATGAGTAATACCCGTACACAACCATACAGAAGGAACAAAAAAGCAACATGTAAGCCGAAGCTATACTTCCAAATTTTTACTATGAGAGGTGGGCCTTAGTATCAGGCTAAATGCGGGATTTTAATGCCTCAGTGGACCTTATGAGCCATTAAGCCTGAATGGGCATGCTCCGTAAGGACAAGCTAGGTTCTAGGTTGGTACTGTACCCAGATTCTTGATAGCACAGCCGGACCAATACCGGCAGACGTACTATGATGCCATAACACACCAGTACTATAAAATTATAATGGTACTATTTTCGACAAAACGCAAAAGACCATTGCGTTTCATTTCATTGGAATGATACTATTGCAATATTGCAGACCCACCACCAACCATTGCAACAATCAGCTTAAGATGGACAAGCATTAACGTTAATCTTCAATCCCTGTTCCTCCAAGAAAATAGAGCTACACAGCTTACCAGCCATGCACTCCACAAGAACGAGTAGAGATGAAGTTCCAATGCATTTCTTTTCCATTGCTCTGATCGTGCTGCAGCTGATTCTGTTGCAGATCTTCTCAGCCTCTTCTGCCCACTCATGCACCGTGCAGGAGAAGCACTACCTTCTCCAGTTTCTTGATGGGCTATCTCAAGACGGTGGCCTCGCCACGTCATGGCGAAACGGCACGGACTGCTGCAAATGGGAAGGCGTCACCTGCAACAGAGGCGGGGTCATCATTGAAGTCTCCCTGGCCTCAAGAGGACTAGAAGGGTGCATCTCGCCTTACCTCGCCGGTCTCACCAGCCTGTTACGTGTCAACCTCTCACACAACTCGTTCTCCGGTGGCCTTCCGCTGGAGCTCGTGTACTCCAGCAGCATCATCGTCCTCGATGTCAGCTTCAGCAGGCTTAATGGGGTGCTGCACGAGCTGCCATCTTCGGTCACCTCGGCCCGACCTCTGCAGGTACTCAACATCTCAAGCAATCAACTGACTGCAGAATTTCCATCATCCACATGGAATGTGATGCGGAATTTGGTCGTGCTCAATGCCAGCAACAACAGCTTCACTGGGTGCATACCACCTTCTCTCTGCCTCTCGCCATCTTTGGCCATACTTGATCTTTGTTACAACCAATTGAGTGGCTCTGTTCCTGCTGCACTTGGTAATTGCTCCAACCTCAAAGTGCTCAAGGTTGGGAACAACAAGCTAAGTGGGACCCTCCTTGCTGAACTATTCCATGCCACTTCCCTGGAGCACCTCTCTTTTCCAAACGATGGCTTACAAGGAGAACTTGATGGAGAGAATATAGTAAAACTTAGTAATCTGGTTACTCTCGACCTAGGAGGAAACAAATTCAGTGGCAAGATCCCAGGCACCATAGGTCAGCTGAAGAGGCTAGAGGAGCTCTATTTGGGTAGCAATAACATGTCCGGGGAGCTGCCATCAACTCTGAGTAACTGCACGAATCTTATAATCATTGATCTGATGATTAACAACATCAGTGGAGATCTAGGGAGGGTAAACTTCTCTACCCTGCACAGTCTGAAACATTTAGATCTTATGAGAAATAACTTCAGTGGCATGGTTCCAGAAAGCATTTACTCATGCAGAAATTTGATTGCACTGCGGCTGTCGTTGAACCATGTCCATGGTGAGATCTCACCAAGAATAGGGAACCTGCATCTTTCCTACCTATCACTTGCTAGAAACCCTTTTACAAATATTATGAAAGCTTTTCATGTCTTTAAGAGCTTCAGGAACATCACCACCCTGATTCTTGCCCAGAACTTCATGAATGAGGCCATGCCACAAGATGAAACCATATATAGTTTTCAGAATCTTCAATATATCAACATGGCTGACAGCTCATTAACTGGAAATTTACCAGTTTGGTTATCGAAGCTCAGAAATTTGAAGATACTAAGGTTATCCAACAATCGACTCAGTGGACCAATGCCAGCCTGGATCAACTGCCTAAATAGCCTCTTCTATCTGGATTTATCGAACAACAGCTTTACTGGGAAAATCCCCATCACCTTAATGGAGATCTCAGTGCTAACATCAGATAAGACATCAACTTATTTGGATCCAGGCCACCTTGAACTACCTGTTTTTCGGGGGAACCTATCGCGTCAATACCATGTCCTTACGGCTTTCCCTAAGTTCTTGAATCTAAGTACCAACAACTTCACAGGTGTGATTCCACCGGAGGTTGGTCAACTGAAGGTGTTGTCTCAGGTCGATTTCAGCTGCAACAGATTATATGGAGACATTCCACCGTCTATCTGCAACCTCACGAAGCTGGAGGTGCTAGACTTGTCTGATAACTATCTGACAGGTGAAATCCCAGCAACATTGGGGAATCTTTACTTCCTTTCCGCATTCAACATTTCTAACAATGACCTAGAAGGGCCTGTTCCAACAGGAGGCCAGCTGAGTACATTTCCACAATCTAGTTTTGATGGGAATCCAAAACTGTGTGGCGCTATGCTTATTCACCATTGTAGTTCAGTCGGTACAGATCCTGTCTGCGTTATCTCCACAAAACAACACAGCAACAGGATCATCTTTTTTATTGCCTATGGTTTGTTCTTTGGAGTAGGGGTGTTATATGACCGGTTGGTGTTTTATAGGTATTTCGGCTAAGCGCATTTCAATTGTAATTTCTTCAAGTATTCAATGTATGGTAGTAAAAAAAGCAATAAAAAGTCATAATATTTGCAGCTGTGGTCAACATAAGTGACAACAGTCCATACACTGGCACGTGGGCATGAATTATGAGCGATCCAGCCTGTTGTCGCAGAATTACATCAGATTTGCAGATGATGCACATAGTTGATAATAATGCACCTGAATATGGGGATGCTTCCATGCTTAAGCTCCTGTCATATGAGGCATGGAGGCTGGGGTGCTTCAGCACGGTATGGTGTGACGGGGAATCTTGAAAGAGCTCCCTGGCTTTGAGCGCCTCTGGTTGATCGGGATGCCGTTCGCGTTGGGCTTATCTGGAGATGAGGTAGAGCTTGGCTGCCGGCCACTTGATTTAATTTTGAGAAAAATTACCACATGACACCGTTATTTTCTGACTTATGCTGAAACATACCGTTCGATTGGTAAGAACATAATCGGACAGTGTGTTTTGGCAAACGTCGGAAAATAACAATGTCTTGTACCAAATTTTCTCTTTAATTTCGAGGCGGTGTCGGGCCACAATGTCGGTGCGTTGCATGAAAATCACTGCTGCGGCTCAAGATTGTGGCAGCCTCGATTGTAGTTGTAGGTGTCGTTGATCACTGGATCAGCTCCTCCTTGCTCACATACTAGTAAAAAAGAAGTGATCGTTTACACTTTGCTGGGATGATACCACCCTTGCCATTAATAGTACTTGGCGTGCCCGTTAGTGGTGATTCACACTTCTGACCGGCTCCTTATTGCGGCCCCTCCATTGGGCACTCTTTTGTAGTAGTGTTTATACAATTATTATAAATTACAGTGGATATATACAGATGTCAACAACCGGGTTTTTTTTTTTAACAAGGTGAGGCACCTGAGACGCCAAATTTGTATTCAACTCATAGGCAGTGTACATCATGTATTACAAGACCTGCAAAGTTGATCTGCTGAACTTCTAAAAGAATCTATGAGCTGAACAAGAGCAACTATGTATAGGCCAATACAAATCTTGTCTAAGAGCCTGATGTTCACAGTTATGAGCCACGCCATTGAGGTCCCTGTTGATATGGTAAATCGCTGTGGGAGAATGTTTCACTAGTAGATTGTAATCAGCCATCTGTCTTCTAATTTCCCATTGGACCTGCTGAAGATTAGTTGAGTCCTAAGCAGCTGCCATTGCAAGAGTAATGTTGTGTCAGAAAAGTATATTGGTGTAATTTCAGAGCTGATGCAATTTGAGCAGCAAAGAGCAACGCCTCCGCTTCAGCTTGTAGCACAGCAGGAGTAGTTGGCATAGAAGCTTGTATCATGATCTTCACAGAGGTAGCATTTTCCTGAAGTTGACAGTATACTCCTATTCCAGTAGTTGTTCCTGAGGCCATTCCTGGAGCCTTTGTTTTCCAAGCTGCATCAGAGAAAATTTTGCTCCTGCAATCAGCAAGTCGGACCTAATAGTTTGACCCTGCTTTGGAATCTGACCTCGTGATTCTGCTTGTCCTCCTATATTGCAAATTCTTGGACGTTGTTCGATTTGTACCTGCATACTGTTAGTCTTTCCTTGCAAAACATCCACCATTTCTAAATTGCATTGCATTGCATTAGCCATCATGTGAATTTGAGCTGGGTGCCCCTGTTTCCTGTTAAAAAGATGATCATTTCTAGACTTCCATAAACACCACAAGTAAGTTAGGACATTTGCAAGAGTGGCCTTAGGATCATTCATATTAAGCAATTTCGAAAAATATCGGTGATAGAATTCATACCTAAAATGAGCGCATATGTTCTGAATTTCTGATATACCAAGGGTAAATGAACCACGCAGCTCTTGCAAAGTCGCAAGTGAAGAAAGGGTGGACATCATTCGCTTCCAAACCACACCTAGAACAAAGCTTGCTAATGTGCTTAGTATACTTACCTGCTATAGCGCCTGTTGGCATGGCTTTTCTTAACAATCACTGCAGGTTGCTTACACCGTTGCACGCCCTATTCTATTTACCAGACGCAGCTACATTAGACAAAGAAAACACAAGGTAGTGACATCAGAAAACTAGAAAAGAAATGACGACCTCTTCGATCTTCCTTCTCCTTTTGTGCGCCACCACAACTCTCGCCACCTGCTGCAGCTGCTTCAGGATCGAGCTCAACCACTTGGACGCCAAGGCAAATCTTACGGCCGCCGAGCACTTTCGCCGCGCCGGCGCGCGCGCCCAGCTCCGCCTCGAGTCCCTCGTGGTGAAGGCGCCTCTCATCTTGGGGGATGGGGACTACATCGCGCAGTTCACCATAGGCTCGCTGAAGGTGCATGCCATGGTCGACACCATGACCAACCTGGTCTGGACTCAATGCAAGACATGCCGTCCCCACTGCTTCCAGCAAGAGCTGGAGTTCTACGACTTGTCGATGTCAACCACCGGGGCGGCCGTGTACCGCAACGACTCCCTGTGCGCCGCCGAGTACGAGACCCAGCCGTGCACGGGCCACCATGGCCGCGCCGGTGCTTGTGCTGTTCAGACGACCTCCGACTTCGCCGTGGACATCGCTGACGTGCTCCTCACAGAGGAGTTCACCTTTGGATCGACCGAGGCAAAGATAGCATTCGGGTGCATCACCGAGACGAACAACATCATGGGACTGCTCCTGCACGGTGCCTCCGGCGTCCTCGTCCTTGGCAAGGGTGCGCTGTCGCTGGTCTCTCAGATTGGCGGCAACCGGTTCTCCTACTGCCTCACACGCGACCACGTCCAGTCAAGCTCACTGTTCGTCGGCCCCTCGGCCGGCCTGCATGGCGACGCGCCGTTTGAGTCAGCGCCCTTGAGCTTGAACCCCCCGATTAATGAACCTTTCCACTCCTTCTACTACTTGCCCCTGACCACGGTGAGTGTTGGAGATTTTGACCTGGGCGACATCCCCTTTGAGGCGTTGAACCTGCAGGGGGGCCTCATCATCGACATCAGCTACCCCTTCATGCTCCTGGTTGACGTCGCCCTACCAGGAGGTGAGGCAGGTGATGTCACGGAAGCTGGGCAGTAGTCTCGTCCCGTCGCCGGTCGACTGGCTGGAACTTTGTGTGGCTCACTCGGACGTCCGCAGACTGGTCCCACCACTGGAGCTCTCCTTTGGAAACGGCACGCGCGGTGGGGATTGGACGATTCCGCCGGAGAACTACTGGGTGCCGGTGGACATCAGCACGTCGTGCATGGTGGTCCTCAACTCGGCGCTCATGGCGTCGTCCTTGAACAAGACGTCGATCATAGGGAACTATATGCAGCAGGACATGCATGTTCTCTATGATCTTGACAACCAGGAGGTCTCATTCCAGCCCGCGGACTGCAGCTCCATCTGATGATCCATCCACTTTCGACTATAGCTGTACTTGAATAAGGCTACTGCGCGCATATATAACTATTCTGCTCACATGTAACTTGAGAATATTTTACTACATTCCCACTTCTATAAAATCATTATTACTTCTAATAAATACAGAAGGATTAGAAGGAACTTGCGCACTTTGCTGCGCAGTTCTTTGTTGTTCTAATTTGATTTTTCTACGCTGTTTATGTTATTTCATAATTTTGTTTTTCATATCAATAGCTATCTTAACTATTCCTCTTAAAAAAATTATTGATGCCTTTCACTGCTCATTCATGTTTAATGGTATGGAACATGATCTATAAAGCTAGGAATAGTTAGGTAAGAACCCGTAAAAACAAACTTATTGATGAAGTACTAAAAACGAAAGCAAACAAATATCAAGAGTACTCGAAGGATGGCACGCACACAATTCTGATAATGCTCGACCTCCCAACCGAAACACTGAAGCTCCTGAACTCCCAAGAAAAACACAAAGCGTGGCTTTACCATGTTTATAGGAATAGTTCAGATAAAAAGGTTGAACCGTAGAAGAAAGGGTGTTAATGTCTCCAGCGGATTGTGCTCTTCTCGCCTCACCACATCATTGTTGCTTCACTCAAAGCAAATTACCTACCGAAATATAAGAAAATACCTGAAGACACCCAACCATCGAGCATTTCAGTACTTGCACAATTTCCCTGGGCAAACCACACCGATGACAGAACAATGAGCCAAAAATTGGTAACACGCAAACAAGAAGAACTGCTAGAATTTTTGCAAATGCATACTACGTATATTATAGCAGCGCCATCCAGTTTTTACTACACCCATAGCCTTCTAAAACCATATGTCTAGTAGTGATTCATATCGGAAACTGGTAAACTTGTTGAACCCCCAATCTGGATTATATATAAATTTATTTTCCCCTACACTTCTTGTATATTTAAAAATCATTAGGTGTGATTCCACCGGAGATTGGCCAATTGAAGGTACTTTCTGAACTCGATTTGAGCTACAACAACTTATATGGAGTGATTCCGCTGTCAGTCTGCAACCTCAAGAAGTTGGAGGTGCTAGACTTGTCTAATAACCATCTGACAGGTGTAATCCCAGCAACGCAGCAACAAAGGTCATCTTTTTTTATTGCATTTGGTTTGTTCTTTGGAGTAGGCGTGTTATACGACCAGTTAGTGTTATATAGGTATCGTTTTTGCTTCCGTACGCACCCACCACAAACTGGCCAAACCGCGAAAACACGTGGACGGTTAGGATTCGTTCATACCGATTCGGGTCTGGGGGCATGATCGTCATTTCCTGTGTACTTCGGGTTTGGCTGGGTTCGTATCAGCCCACGTACAAGCCCGTATGACCCATACCTCTATGTATTATACGCCTACGTGTCCACGCGCGGCCACGACGGAACCGCCGAGATATAAATATCTTTCTCCCCTGTCGTCTTCAGCACATCTATCCAAAGCAAAAGCAATCCCCAAATCGGGCAAAAAACCCTAGGTCAAGAACAGCAGAGCTCGCTCTCGTGCTCGCTCGCGCGTCCATGGAGAGGGGAAAGGTGAAGGAGGGGAAGGGCAAGGCGGCGGTTGAGGAAACCCAGTTGGCCGCTTCATCGGCGGGCGGAGCTGCCCCGGATCCGAGCTCCGCTTGGGGCCAGAGGACGGTGGCTGCACCGGCGAGCAAGAAGCGTGCGCACGAGAGCGCGAAGCGGCGGCGCAAGAAGAAGAATCTGAAGAACCGCGAGAGGCGGGAGAGGAAGGCGGCGGGGCTCAAGATCAACAGCCCGACGACGTGCCCACCTTCGACGAATCGACTCCGCCGACCCGTCCGAGGTAAATTTCTCCGCCGACCCCGACGACATGCAGGAATGCCTTGCTCGCTCGCAAGCTTGTACGAAATCCGTGGATTTGGCTAATCTATATGCTGTGAATTTGTTGTAGTACCAAGCCATTTTGATATTTCTAGTAGTTCCAGAGATGAATTTGAGCTTTCTCAAGTGTTCATCTGAGGTTCTTGCTTGGTTGGGTTCCCTGTAATCCCTATCTGCTGATAAATAAGGCTATCTAGTTTGATTAGCTTGCTATTATGACTGGTTCCTAGCAATTATGTGGATCTAGGCACTGGATGATTCACTTATCACTTGTGCCTGCTTGCAATTAATGTCTAGACAGGTTTTAGATTAACTGCTACTACATTGTATGGACACAGAAGTTGAATGTGGCTCCAATACTTGCAGATGTTGCCTGTTAATTAATCACTGCCTTGATTTCTTGATTTCTTGACTGGAGCTTTGCCTTCACTAGAGCGTCATGTGCAAGTCATGCTACTGTAAACTTGATCATTTGGTGTTCTTATTGTTACTAATTGAACTATGGTTGCTTGCTGTGTAAGGATATTCACTGGAATTCTTTATTGATGAACTGTGTATTGGTAATGATTCAATTTGTTTGAGAAGAATGGATGGATGCCAACTATTGTTGGATTAATATTCATCACAATCTGAATCTGTCCATATTATGATGATTGATGCTATGGCTGTGGCTTACTAGGTTTGATGTGACCTCAGTAGCTCTTGGTACTGCTATTGGTTGCTCACCTATAAACTATTGGTTTTTATTAATAGAGATCCTCACAGTAGGGTATCATACATATGAATGCCACTATGATTGTTTTATGAAGAAAATAAGGGTTTCCGATGGTTTAATAGCTAGGTGGTGCTAGGTGGTGTATGTGGCTGTCAAAGCTTTGTGTGTATCTGGTTTGTACTTGATATGCTTGTATTTCATACTATTTTGCATATCTTCATCAACTGGGCACTCCCAAGTTTTTGTTTGCCTCAAATATTCATCACTTGGTCTATACGAAGTGATGACTAATACCTTTTGAGCATCTGCTCATTGGTGTGATTTGAGCATGCATATTGATGGATTGGATCCTCTGGATCCTTTCCAGGTATCAAGTATACCTTTCTCCAGCATCTAGACATAGTGTTTTTCTTCTGTGATGGTATTGCCGCTTGTTCCATTCCAAACACTAGTTTTTGTTTAAATTAGATATGGTATGTATAGTTACTAACTAATGTGCATTTATACAAATAATTACTTTGCATTGTTTTCATTCCTTTTCTATTTATAGTCATTACATTGTTTGTATGCAATAGCAGCTAATTAACCTAATTTACTTCATCTAACAGGAGGATCCTTCGGATGAAGTCGGTTCTGACCGGGAGGATAGGGACCAGAAGAGCAGGCATGTTCTCCGCAGGCTTAGGTCTGGGGAGATTCGCTACCTTCTTGGCCCAGGGAGGTTCAAGTGCCCCTGGTGCAGCCGCAAGGAAATGCCGACGGACTTCCTCGGCATGTACCAGCATGCCACCTACACTGGTGTTGGCAGCGGGCAGACACCCGCACACCTCAGGGCCAAGCATGCCGCCTACGGCCTGTTCCTCAAGAAGTACGCCCCCGGCAGTAGGAGCATGCGGAGGATGGTGCCGACCTGCCTGCCTACCTGCCGACCTGCCTGCCTACCTGATGCCTCTTTCTTTAGTTGTGTGTTTATGTTAAACTCTGTCGTGCTTGTGGTGTTAAAACTTGGTTAATGCTGTTGTGAACTATGTTTCTATTTAAGTATGTGTGAACTATGTTTCTAATTAAGTATGCTTAGTGTTTAAGCATGTGTATGATGTGCTTACTACATATGCTGATGTGTTGTGCATGCTTGGCCCTGTTGTGTTCTTGGATGCTAGGTAAGCATGTTCTATTTGCTCCTGTTGATCTAGCCTGTTCATTGAAAAATAAGTCAAGTGTATTACAGGATTAAAACTAGACACCAACAAAATAAAAGGAAAACAGGGTTTACTGGGGAGATTGGCTGCCATCCCAACCAACTCCGAAATACCAGAAAAGCCTGGAACAGGTTTAGAGCAGTGATCACACACTGAAAACAACCGCCATCTAAATCCATTACACAAACCAAACAGATAGGTAGGACACAGTAGCACAACTCTCATGCTTCAATTCACCAAGTGACAAAGATTTTGCCAAAGTAAGTGTTTGATTATAGGAAATGTATTGTCAGTTTTGCTCAGTTGTGTTGCAGACGATTTGTACATAATTGATAAGGTATTTTCCAGTGGAAATGGGGGAAAACCTCTGGTAATCTAAAATAAAGACGGCGTGTTGGCAGTAGGGTGGAGTTGTTATCTTATGTGATACTTGACTGCAACAAATCTCCGAGTCAACAACAACAAATAGCTCATTTCACAGCTACAACACTCACAGCAGACAGCAGCCCAATCTAGACTTGACTAATGGGCCAACTCCATCCAATTAGGCCCATTAGGCTACATATAAAACAGGAACAACTATCTCATTTAACAGCAACAATAATCACAGCGGATAGCCCAATCTAGATTTGACTAATGGGCCATCTCCAACCAAATTAGGCCCATTAGGCTAGTTGAGGTGGTACATATTAAATATCAAAAAAAATGAAGCAAAAAATGGGAGTTGCCGCGACTCGAACCGCACACCTCGTGGGAAGTCGTCTCGCTGGGGTAGTCTGGTAACCAGTGGGACGGATAGATACATATTGACACTCACAAGTAATAATGATATCTATAGTCATTTTATCACTTCCGTTAGGTTATTAAATGCATGTTTGTACATTTTTCAACACACAGATCTTTTGTGTAGTTATATACAATTCACTAGTTCTCTAATTGAATATGAAATAGATAATTCAATATGAATCTTAACACTAAATTTGTAATATATATGAATAAAAACTTAAAAAATTGAAAATAGCTAAGGATGCAGTCTTAGTGGATTAGAATTTTTTTGTTTTTTTGTTGGATTTTGTAAACAATTTGGTACAAGAAATAGTAGTCATTTGAGGACGAACAGGTTTGAACACACATAGAGACTCACTTAGATTACATAAATATGTCACTTACATAAATAAGGATGTAAACAAGTACCACCGTCGTTACATAGATAAGTCCAGGGACACGACACGGTACAATATATAAAAACACGGCATTTTAAATAAACACGATAAAACTAAAGAAGATGCACTAGCAGGGGAGGGGAGGCAGTGCATCTGGTTTCTTCCACCCTGGCCGCGCTACTCGACCACCGTACGTCATCAACACCTCACTCCTGGTAGGGGAGGCAGTGCATCTGGTTTTCGGTGGGGAAGATGCACTCGCAGTTGGTGTAGATGTTGTACGTCGTGAAGAAGATTGACTCGCAGCCGCACCAGAACACTTGGCCGAGGAGCTCGTACGCGTCCCACGGGTTGGTGAGGGTGACCGTGAGCAACTTGAGGGCGACGCCGTCACGAACCTCCTCGAGGTGGAACATCGGCGGCGAGCCTGGTGGGAGGTGGGCGAAGCCGGCGGTGAAGAATGCGTCGGCGAGCTCGACGGGGCTCCTCCACCTGGATTGCGCCCACACACGGAGCGTGCGCTCGACGAGGACGCCCGGCGGGTACCGCAGCTCTGGCACGGTAGGCGGCCGAACGAAGGTCGGTCCGACGTACTGCATCTTCTGCTGGTGCTTTGGCGTTCTAGGAAAGGATGAAGGGCGTCGTGTCTGGAGTGGAGCTGGGTGGTGTGTGGGAGAGGAATGAAGACGTATAAATAGGCTAGGAAAATGTGGTGTGGGAGACGAAGATTGTTGTTTGGCGATGAAACGACGCGAGTGACGCGTAGCCGTTGCCGTTTCGCACATTAATCGAGGGTGTCCCGTGTCGTTGTCGTTTTACACTGAAACGGGGCGGCGTGTCTGCTATCAGCTGAATCGACCGCACTTAAACGGGGCTTGCTGGCTCATTCATGGCGACGGCGTGCCGATGCATGCATAACTGAGTTCTGCTGCGGGGCGCATGCATGCGTCGTCGTCGCTTCCCGCGCATGCAGGCCTAGGCCGGCGCATTGCACAACGGGCACAAGGCCAGACCGCAACACGGCCCAACAGTCCATCTAGCGTGCCCGCTCGGAACCCCCACCCGTGTTCAGGAAAAAAAGGAGTCCAGCCAATCAGATTGCTTTATATTCAAATATTCCTAAAAATTTCAGAGAAAATCTAAAAAAAATAAAATCTTCAAAAACAGTCTATACATATCAAGTAGATGTCTAGGAAATTTATTTGGGTCGTTTAGACAAGGTCGAAAAAAAACATGCTTAGAAATGAGGCCGTTTACCCTACCTTTGGAGCCTGTTTCTGGCACTTTTTTGACCAACCCTGGGATGACCCCATATTGTCGGCAGTGGTGCACCATGTCATTTAACACACTTCAAGCCATGAGTTTTGCAATTTGCATGTGTGAATGCACTTGTTCATGTGGTGTACACCCCTCAAATGAGGTGGCAAAACAGTAGATCGTCTGACGGCGCGTGTGCATGGTGGTCCCATCTTTTGGGATCTGCTTGACCATGGCATCCAAACACCACTTACATCACCATCCATGGAAGAAATCATGTGCTCCTTGCCTACCTACCTCACGGGAGCCCGCAGACATGGTTTACGTGCAAAACGGCTATAGCTGTTAAAGGCTCTAGCTGTAGCTGGAGACCTCGCGAAAGACTATAGCCGGGCTATTTTAACTAGAGCTGATGAAAACACTAGGAGTTATCCTGTGCTTGAGCTTTTTAGTTTAATTTTTTTGATAACGTGATTATATTAATATCGTGAAGATACCAATTACACCTGCAAAACGCGACATCCTAATGGCATTACGTCAAAAAAGAAGAAGAAACTAAAAAAACTCCCACTATAGTGTTACAGTCCTTGTAGCAGCACAAACACCACCAATATAACACATGAAGTCCAAGTTCTGTAAAAGCGACACCTCCAAGAAAGAAATCATGCACAAGCGTCGTCGTCGCCCAATCATTGATCATATGTTTCACTATGAAGAAAAAGCTCACTCTTAAAACAATGCCTTCAACAAGAACATTGTCAGGCACAACCAATTAAGATCACACCTTGGATTTTGACCTTGAAAAGTAAGACTTTGAACTTCTCCTATGTTATCGCCCACACTAGCAATGCCACTTCTACGAATTCCGAAACACCAAGCAAGTTCCTTATCGACGCAAAGAATTGAACCAAAATTACTAGACCTATGATCTCGGCTTTCATGACATCTCCGCATATGATTTCACCACGGAACGAAGACATGTTCCATGATGGCAAAGCTTCGGGCCACTTCCTTCTAAAACCAAACTGCCAGAAAAAACATAGGTGCGCACGACCAAATCCCATTCGATCCAGCAACCTACATGCATGGTGCATCCAAAGGAGTTCGCCGGCGGAGTCTTCCAAAACTCAACACTTCGACCAGATGAAGGAGGGAAAATAACAAGTAGAACACCACATTGGTGTAGGACTGCCTCCAAAAAGCAAGCAAAACCGGCCAGCCCCCACACTGTTGGTAAGAGTCATGATATTCAGGATGGTGGCGGACTCCAGGCATGGGCAAGGCTCGCACACATGCCGTTACACGCAAATGCATGCTACAACAGCACGACGCATGCCCTTGCCTAGGCTCGACGATGGAGTTCCACGATCTGATGATTGAGACCATTAGTCGATCCATGCCTTCGGCACCGATACCGCCACACGTATTGCAAGCACACCGTCGAACGGAGCAGGCAAGCCGTCGCGCCCAACGTAGCCTTTGCAACCATCGAAGTCGCCAAGCCCTCTCCTCGCCCTAGGTCCAATCGCCGCCGAGAATGGCCAGAGTCCCCCCGCCCCTTTGGCTGCGGGGGTGGGGGTGGGGGCACTGCGGCCAGAGGCCGCCAACAGCGGCGGAGTGGAAGGCACACAGAGGAGCCCCGACGCTTTGGTTTGCATTCCTGTAATAACTATTGGTTTCATGCTATACAATGGAACCGGGAAGAGCTCCCTTTTGATGTAGAAAAAACTTTCCAGAGTGCACCCATGCGTACCATTTTTTTTATAGAAGGCAGAAATTTAAGTAAAAAATTACTACAAATTGTTACGAACAACGAGCATAGTACCGACTCCACACCCCACCATTCTAATATGAAGGCGGTTACGATTGACATTAGAAGTTTACAACTACAAAGCAAGAAGAGCTTGTCCTAAACTGAGGTAACATTGCCGCATGTCGACCACAAACACACCCAACGCTGCTTTCCAAAATCTCTCAAAAAACAAAAAACGCTGCTTTCCAATCATGAATTAATCTAGAAGCGCACCCTTCATGGATAACTGTTGGCCAGTTTGGATAACTGGCACTTCCAGAAAAGAATTGAATGGATACATGTGTCCACTAACTCTAGAACCAAGGCTGCTACCATTTTGTGGTAGTGGTTGCTCCGAACCTAACTGAAAGTCGTTGGTTACTTGTTTTAGTAAACAAAATTTTGAGCACATGAGGCAGGAATTAACACCCCTGACTAGCAAGATCAACGAGCACGATCCTTGTATCTATCACGGCACTGGATATAATTTAGTCGAATTTCTTGTGCATCCATGCAATGAATCTGCAATGCCTGGTGGATGCGGATCTCGATAATCCGGATGATTGTTTGAGTGGACCATCTTGGATCCATAGCACATCGGTTGAACGGGGCAGATCACTCTTCGCAGGTCAAAATTAGACCGGTCAGCATAATCCTGGACGGGGAAAAGAGGGTTTGCCAACTTGAGACAGCATAATCAGAGTGTGTGAACTCCGTTACTCCATGCCATTACTTTTGAGTTTTGAGTGGTCAACCCGATCCTTATCCAAGCAATGGTAGACAGTCTACTACTGTATAATTAAGCCTCCGCCTGCCCAAGTCAGCAACCTCCTCTGACTTTTTTTGGTCAACGGTTCGGGACAAATCGCGCCGAGATCGACGCGAGGCCTGGAAAAATTCTGAACTCCATGGAGCGGCACGAATGGCAGCAACGCAAGCATCTACGTCTTGCTCCAGCATCTGCACATGCGTGCCGCGTGATCTCGGGTCCAACCTAGCTGACCACCGAGGCACCCAGTCAGAGAGAGCGGCGGATCCTATCTATAGCGCACCGGCGCTGAGTCTGCAGCTACAGATCGCCTGCTACCATGAAGCTGTCGCTCACCTTTGTCCTCCTCCTCTCCGGTACGTCCTCCATCCTCCTCCATACCATTACGCACCATTCCCGGCTCCTCCATGGGAGCTTGAGGTACCCTGCACACTCTCTCTGATGCCTGCTCCTTTGTGTGTGTGGTCTGGTCTCTGGATCAAGCAGTGCTCGTCGTGCTCGCCGACGTGGGAGACGCCGCGGCGACCTGCGACACGATCAGGTGCATCCAGGGAGGGTACATCACCTGCAGGAACTACATGAACCACAAGAAGAAGCTCGACGGCTGCGCCTGCGTGTGCGCGCCCAAGAACGGCAGGCGCTGCGTGCTCCACCTCAACGACGGCACCAACCAGGATTGCCCCAGGACGACCCGGTGAATCAGATTAGATACACGCCGGCCGTGTTCGTTCATCATCGGTGCCCTTGGGTTTGAGTTTAATAAAGCTGCAGCAAGTTTGTCTTTGAACGATTAACGAATCGAATGCAAGTTTGTGTGTAGCATTTGCATGGTTTGGCACTGGCAGCCAGCCAGTGTAATTAACAACTCGATGTGATCTCATACGGCGCCAAGCCCAGGAAATCGAAAGAATAAGCAACTGAGAAAACACTTACCGTTGCCGAGAATATTAATTTTGACTTACAAAGACTAGGATCCATAATGTTCATTCTCTTTTTGGATAAAGAGTATATATTAATATCGCGGAGATACCAATTACACCCAGCCTTTGCAACAGGGTACTGTCCAAACGCATTACGGACACGTAAAAAAAGAATTATAAAAAATAAAAGTCCCGCTATAAAGATCCATTTCTTGAAACAACCGCCCTAACACCACCAAAACAGCACAAGAAGTTCAGCTTCTCCAAGAATGACGCGTTCGAGAAGGGAACAAAGCACAAACACCGTCGTCAAAGATCTTAGGTTTTCACCCTGGAGAAAAGTCATCGCTCTGAAAACAATGTCTTCAACAAGGATATTGCCAGACACAACCAATTAAGAACAGATCTTGAATTTTTACCCTGAAAGATAAGACTATGGACTTTTCCTGTGCAGCCGCCCCAAACAACATGCCGTTGCTCGAAGTCACAAATCAACAAACCAATTCCTCATCGCTGCTTAGACTCAAACCTCGGCTTCCATGGCATTCTCAGCCAGCATCATGAAACGAGGGCATGCCCCATGATATTAACAGCCAACAGAGCTTCAAAGTGTTTCCTCTGAAACCAAACGGCCAGAATAAAACATGGGTGCGCACGACTGAATCCCTTCCGAACCAGCAAACTCCAGGCATGAAGCGCCCAGTGCAGCTCTCCGGTGGAGCCTTCCGAAACACGACTCTTCAGCCAAATTGATGACGACATACAACTGGTAGATCCTCATCTTGGCGCCGAGAAGAAACCCTAGGACCACCACTTTTATTCGAGCGAAGCTGATCTAGGAGATGGAAATCCGGAGTGTTGTTTCGACGGCGTGGTCAAGCCATCACCAGAACCTCCAGCTCCCTGGATGGACTACTCAGGCCTAGATCTTGGCCCCAAAAGCCCATCACGAAGACCGGCAGCCTAGATCCTCGCGGATCGAAACAAACCAAAACAGTGATCACCGCCGCCTCCTCGACCCGCTCCGCCCGTGAGCACCGCACGCTGCTCGCCCACCCACGCCGCCGGAGGCGACGGATCTAGGCTGGCACCCAGACCCACAAGTCCACAGCAGGCCTCCTCCACCCGCAGATCCGGTGAAGTGCGCCGCCGCCTGCCGAGGGCACCGCCCCGACCACCGCACGCCGGATACTCAGTCGAGGCCGCCCAGCGAAGACGCCGCAGCTCCTTCTCTCCCCAGCGCCTTGGGTACCGAGGACCGTCGCCACCGCGGCCCACGCCGACAGCAGCGGCGACAGAGAGGACCACCGGGAGGAGGTTTTTGGCGGCGGAGGGCGTGTCACCCCGGTGCCTCCCTGGGGAGCGACACGGGAGCAGAAAGAGACTTGAGGAGGCTTTTTTTTAGAGAGAAGCGGCCTAATGTTCATTTTCTACATTCCGTATCCCATTCTATTTCATACATTCCGTACGCCCACAGTTGTCGTTGTTGCCAGCGTCACGTGGGGATTTTGCACGTCGACCACCCCATGATCGAGACGATGCGCCCAAAAAGGGGCAGCCTTTAGGCCAAAAAAAAAGGCTACCGTCGACGAGAGGCGAGCCAAATCTTGCCAGGAATGAACACTGCTTGATTCTCTTAGTTCAGTCAGTTGTACCAGTAACGTCACTGCACATGTAGTATGATTTAGAAGTCCAAGACTTGTCATGCAATATTGCCCTGTGGCACTTTTGCCGGCTTCGTGGAAGATAATCAATTCTTCCAACTTCAACGAAGGAGGAGATCATGATGGCTTTCCGAGTAGACCATCTTGTATCCAGCCGTGAAGGGTCAATAGAGACAGATCACGTCACACACAGTGTGTGAACGAACGGTAAACCATCTATCTGTTAGAGTATTAGGAAATTTTCGTGTGAGATTAATTACCGAAAACAACATGACATATGCACAGGCATACTTAACCACACACATCAGACTAAGCACATGCATCAGATCTGAATATAAAACAAGTAGCAGTGCAAGGTAGGAGAGGAAAAGCACGTACATCGCGACCGGGAAGGTCGCACCAGCAGCAGCACCACCACCATGGAAATCGTTGATGTCGCCCATGGTGTCGTCAGAGTCGTCGAGGAAGCAGTCGAACCGACGAAGAAGAGCACGAACAGTCGCGCCGAGACGCTCCCCAAAAGCCTTATCGCCAGTCTCGCGGTGCAGGATCTCAACGGACGGGGTTTCGGAGGCCTGCAAATTTAGGTTTCCTTGAGTGTGTCTCGAACTCGAACTCGAGTCACAAGTAGCAGTGCAAGGTAGGAGAGGAAAAGCATGTACATCGCGACCGGGAAGGTCGCACCAGCAGCACCACCACCACCATGGAAATCGTTGATGTCGCCCATGGTGTCGTCGGAGTCGTCGAGGAAGCAGTCGAACCGGTGAAGAAGAGCACGAACAGTAGCGAGCAGTCGCGCCGAGACGTTCTCAACGGACGGGGTTTCGGAGGCCTGCAAATTTATGTGTCTCGAACTCGAACACGAAAAGCGACGTGCGTGACGAGGCACGGCGGGCGGAGGAGGAGGAGTGCGCGAGAGCTCCTTCTATTATCACTCACTTGGAAGGACTAGAACAACAGCCTTTATATATCACTCCAACTCACTCCCAACTAGCAATGTGGGACTAAACTTTATCCCCCAAAACTATCCCAGGCTGTCAACATGATGGGGCTTGAGATTTCAGAAATTATAGACTACATGGCTGCCTTACTGAATTGCAGCCCATCTACATTCAACACTATCGGCAACGAAGCAGTTGTCAGTGTAAGCCACCGCCCGCCGAATCACCAGCTCCCAAAATAAGAACGGCGCCTCTGACTTTCGGGATCAGGACAGGATAGCATGGATGCTGAGATCGACGCGTAGCCTGGGCAAATCCTGAACTCCACGATGCGACACCACGATTACAGCATCTGCACATGCGTGCTGCGTGATCTCTCGTCCAAGCTAGTGAACTACGGACTGAGAAATTCGGAGAGAGCAGCGCCGGATCTGAGCAGTTTGGCTGAAAGCCCCGTACGCGTACGTACGCGGACTTGATACGCCATAGCAAATTCAGTGTTTCCTTATATAAACGCACCGGCGCCGCAACCACAGATCACAACGAAGCAAACCCAACACGCACATACATGGCTGCCACCATGAAGCTGTCACTCACCTTCATCCTCCTCCTCTCCTCCGGTAAGTCCTTTTATCCATGCCTGGCTCCTTGGTAACTTGAGATCGATACACCAAGTGATGTCTTATGCTTTCTTGTCGCGTGCGTGCTCTGACCTCGACCAAGCAGGGCTCGTGGCGGTGTTTGGGGACGCGGGAGACGGCGGCGCGACCTGCGAGACCATCCGGTGCATCCAGGGAGGGAACATCACCTGCGCCAACCGCCCCGGCGAGGTGATCCAAGCGTGCCACTGCCTCTGCGCGCCCAAGAACGGCAAGGGCTGCGTGCTCCACCTCCAGAGCGGCTCCAAGGAGAACTGCAACACAACGCATTGCTGAATTGCATTGCGTACACGCGCTCGTCTTGCTCATCTGTGCTCTGGAGTTTGAGTTCAATAAAGATACGAGCGTGTTGTCGAATAATTAAGAGCATCTCCAGTCGCGTCCCCCAAACCGCGCCGGATCGAGCGTTTGGGGGACGTGTTTTGTTCGTGCCGCGTTTGGAGGACGTCGCTCCCCAGCCGTGTCCCCCAAACGCCGTCCCCAATCAGAAATTCAAATAGATGCATTCAAAGAGATCGTTCCAGCCGATTCGTCGATCAGGTAGCGGCGATCGATCTACTGGGCGCGATCATATTACAGACCGGTGGTGCATGCAAATTAGAAGAAGGGGTTGGGCGACATCGTCGTATCCTGAGTCGACGCAGGCCCGTCGAGCACGATGACCTCGTCGCGATCTGCCTGTTGCTCATGGTGCGTCTGCTCCGTCGCGGACGCAGAGGCCGACGCAGGTGTAGCAGTAGAAGACGCGTCAGCCTGTTGTTGCTCCGCTGCCGCTGCCGCCGATGCCGCTGCCAGGGCCGCTCGCGTCCGGGGAGACATTCCCTCTGTCGACGTTCTCAGCAGGGACATGTCGTCCCTGCGTTTCTTGAGCTCCAGCTTCTCCTCTTGCCTCTTGAGCAGCTCGGCCCACCTTTGGTCGGCCTTCTTGTCGCGGGAGATAAAGGTCGAGACGACGTCGGCGAGGCATTTCGTGATAGACGCCTGCGTCTTCTCAAACGACGTAGCGTCGGCCAAGGCAGCCTTGGCAGCCTTGTTGCCAGTAGGACGCCCTGTCGAAGTTGCCAGCGGCGCGTCCAGATCAATGACGTACTCCATGGGCTCGCGTTGGTGGCGGCGATACACCCGGCCATTATGTGCTGGTGCTGGCGCGCCGCCTGAGCCTTCTTCTCCAGCTCCGCTGCCCTCCGTCCTTTCCGCTCCGCCGTCGATAGCTTCCGGCGCAGGCAATCTTGCTGCCATTGATCGTCGGTCCATCCTTCAGGCTTCTTCTTCAAAGCCGGCGCCTTCCGCGGCTTCGCGAACGGCGCTGTCGCCCCTTTCGTCCCATTGCCCGGCGGCTTCTTGGCCGCTTTCTTCGCCATCTTTTTGGGGCTGTCGGCGGCGCCATGTAGAGAGGGTAGCGGCGGCGGGTGGACGGCGGGTGGGAAAAAAATCGGCGGGATAGGACAAATGAATCGGCGGCGGGATATGTTTTGGGAGGCCTGTGCGCGGTATAGGCGCGATTTGGCGGGAGCGGCGGGATTTGGCGGGAATTTTCCCTGTGCCGCGGCGCGTCGGTTCGCCTCGCTTTCGTTGTGTCCGGCGTCCGGAGCGTCCCCTGTGGGACGGGGACGGGCTCGGGCGCCGGACACCGTATCGGGCGCGCCGGACAAAAATGGGCTTTGGGGGACGCGGCTGGAACGCATTTTTGATCCGGCGCGCCCCAAATCCCTTTGGGGGACGCGACTGGAGATGCTCTAAGGAATGGAATGCAGGTTTATGTGTACCACTATCGTGGTTTGTCAGTTTAATTAACAACTCAATGTGGTCTCATTCGTTCGCCAAGTCCAGAATATCAAAAAGCAAGCAACATAGATAGATATAGAAACTGGAAAAAAAAAAACTAGCTAGGAGTTATAATTTTTAGTTACAAGGACCAAACCAGAGAGCTCGGAAGCGGTGTTCATTTCGGTACTGTGCGGATAATGGCCGAAACCAAGATAACAATGTTCAGGTGAAATGTCAGATTCTAAGAGTAGTAAAATACTAAAATCCGCAATGTTAATTAGCTACAACTCCCATACCATTCTATTTCACGCAACAAATATCGCCAAGGAGAACCACGACGGCGCCAAGGAGAACTGCACCACCAAGAAAAACTGTGATGGGTACTCTCTTTGAGTTTGAGTCGAATAAAGCTGTGGTGTCCGACTTCAAATAAGTAACAAATCAACTACGAACTAGTTAGTGTGGCATTTCCATGGCTTCACGGTGTAATTAACAGCTAAATGTGATCTCATATTGCGCAATAGAACCACTCAATTCATCAAGCATATCATCTAAGCGAGGTATAGGATGACGATAACGAATGGTAATATTATTAATAGATCTACAATCAGTACACAGGCGTGAAGAACCATCCTTCTTAGGTACCAAGATAATAGGAACAACACATGGGCTAAGAGACTCACGAATGTAACCTTTATCTTGGAGAACCTGAATTTGTCGCTGAATCTCTTTGGTCTCTTCAGGATTGGTACGATATGGCGCACGGTTGGGCAGCGAAGCACCTGTAATCAAGTCAATCTGGTGTTCTATCCCACGGATAGGTGGTAGTCCAGGTGGTACATCTTGTGGGAACACATCAATGAACTCCTGCAAAAGGTTAGCAACCGCAGGTGGCAAAGAAGGAGAGGAGGACGGACGAGGAGATCGTTCAGGATTTCTGGAACGAAATTGGATTCCCAACACCGGCTTCAAGGTTTTGGGAGGTCCAGTCGTCGGCAAGCTCAGGTAAGGTAGATAATGGTTCAGTTGTTGTTGCTTGCAGGAGTTCGTCTGCAGAAATGGGATCGAAGCAGGACACGATTGACATCTCGGCGTCTATCTCTCCGTCAAGGGAGGTGGCGGTCGAGGCGGATCGATCGTGTGGTGGCTTCCCGATGCGCCGGCGGCCTAGAGCCGGCTCTTGGCGCGGACCTTGCCCTCCTAGGCGGCGAACGCCATTGCCGGTGCTCGGGCAGTTCTTGGAGAAGGCCGGCTGGTCGTCGTCGATCGACCGTGGTGCTGCAACGGATACATCGTTGCAAGCGGTGGAAGAGGCGGAATCCGGGGGCAGTTTCCGTTGACCCTACATGGGAGTGGGGCTCAACTGCATGAAGATTTTTCGTGGGCTGGGCTGAGAAGCGCCCTGAGATTCCTCTGGGTTGACCCAAGACTTCGCGTTCCGTCGGCCGCTTCGTCATCGTCTGCAGCCGCCACCGTCACGTCATCGCCCGCCGCCTCTCCTTCGAGTGCCGCCGGCGTCTCCTCGTCGCTCGCCTCTGCTTCGTCCTCGCCTTCGTCTTCCGCACTGTCGTCCTCGTCAACGTCTACGTCTTCTTCCTCATCGTGTCGGCTGCCTCTTCCATCGATAAGGCCTCCTCCTGTGTCGCCTCCCGCCGGTGGCTGGGGTGGGGGTACCCGGCTGCTGCGGCCCTCCTTCGCAGACATCGTCGCCAAGGGGCCTGCACCCATGTCGGGCGCCCGCCCTCCTCTGCGTGGACAGGCACCTGGTGCAGGTGCTGCTCATGGCCCGCCGCCACCCGGGGGCATCAGGCCGATGATGACGCCGCCTCCTGCTCGTCCCGGCTTCCCGGTGGGCGCAGCCAGACCGCAAGCCGCACAGTACCGGCCTCAACCTCCGCCGCCCGGGTACGGGTTGCCACAAGGCCAAGTTCTTGGCTTCCAGGGGCATCCTCATCCACTCCCTGCCCCCATGCCATATGGTGGTGTGCGGGCTCAGATCATGGGTGCGGGGATGCCGCAGCAGCAGCCGGTGCATCCGCAGGCTTCGATGGTCAATGTGCAACAGAGCACGGAGTTTTTGCGCCGGGCACCGCACCTAAGCAGAAAAGAAAGAAGAAGAAGGCTGCTGTTCCGCCGGAGACGCAAGGATCTGGTTTGCCTCAAGGGGGATTTCAGCATCAGCCTCCTAGTTATGGTACGGGGTCTTCGGTTTTGCAGGGACAGTCCACGCTTGTTCAGGGTCAGCCGCAGTCCTTTCAGTTCGCTAGTGCCCAATATGGATACGCTCCTCAAGGTCAGTTCCATCCGCAACATCAACAGCAGCCTCAGTTTGTTCCACCACAGCCACAGTTGGCGGCCGCTCCTATTCATCAACAATAGCAGCAAACACAGTTTATTCCACCACAGCCTACCGCTCCTGTTGTACAGGCACAGGCTCAGGGTGCGGTTGTGAGCGGGACGCTGGACCAGGGGACTTCTGTGGTTACTGTGGGTGTTCAGCAGGCACCGGTGGCCAAGGCTAAGAAGGTGTGGTGTTGGAAGTGTGCGGATAACACTCATGCTTCGAAGGACTGCAAATTTAAGCATTACTGTTACATATGTGATAAGATTGCTCACCCTACTGTGAGATGCCCGATTCTCAAGGCGCCAAGACCCACAACGTATGTCACGGGTTCGGGGTTGTTAGAGACTTTCTTCACTGCTCTGCCCGATTCAGTGGTTCGAGAAGATCTTACACCAACGAACTCTCCTGTTGCGCGTATACTTGTGACTGGGATGTGGTGCCGGCAGATGTCATAGCCAGACAGGTTGCCAGGAGATGCTCAGAGTCTCCAGGTTGGAAGTGGGAAGCTGTTCCCTATGGGGAGAAGGAATTCCTTATCAGCGTTCCCTCTTTCGATGATCTCAATCGTATGGACGGTATTCAGGTGGGAGTGCCGGGCTCTAACTCGTCTATTGGTATAACCGCATGGCAGTCGGCAGAAGTTCAACATAAGGTGGAATTGGAACAAGTTTGGCTCCATGTCGAAGGGGTACCTCACACTCTCAGACACTTCTTGGGGTTATGGGCTGTCGGGTCTCTTTTGGGCAAAACTTTGGACGTCGACCTCCTTAGCCTTCGTCGTCGAGGAGTCGTCTGTGTTCTTGTGGCGATGCTTAACTCCTCGGTGTTGGACAGGACGGTTTCGGAGCCTGGGTCATACGCCATTTCGGATGCTGTGGTGAAGTTGAAATCATTTGAGTTTAGCTTCCGGAGAGAGCCTGCGGATTTTGTCCCTGAGCCTGACTTTGTTCCCTTTCTTTGGGATAAGAAGAATGATGGAAATGATGAGGGGGGTGCAGCAGGTCCCGACGATGACGATGCTATGGACACTTTGGACGGGAGGATTGGTGCGATGGTTTCACCCGCACCGCCGACGCAGCCTAGTGGTTCTGGTGGAGTGTCATCCGGTGGAGCGCAGGTAGCTTCTCTTGTCTTTGCGGTAACTCCATTCAATAATAATCCGCAGACTCCCGCAGCCGTGCAAGTTGTTGAGAAGCTTCGGTCTGTGAGTCCCTCTCTGGAGCGGCGTCCCTCGTTGAGTCCGAAAGTCACGTCCGAGGAATTATCGACGGCTTTGGAGGCCACACGTTCACCACCATCCACGCAATGGTTGGAGAGGAACGTCTTACCGGCGAGGGGGAGGGTTCACACGCTCGCAAGAACCACACCTCGTCTCTCTTCCATTGACTCGGCGACGGCTGCTCATCCGGCCGCGTCTCAGGAGCATGCGGTGGCCGGTGGGAAAACAGTACTTGGTGGGACGTCGGCCGGAAAGACGGCCAAGGGAGTCCATGCAGATGGGAGCTTTCATGTGGCGTCTTGCAGTTCCTCTCGGGCGGGCGTCTGCTTCGAGGCTGGGCCGACGCGGTCTGCAGTACAGGGGCAAGATCATGGAGCTGGCCACTCGCGCGAGGACACTGTCCTGCAGGCTGCAGATGCTACACATGGGCAGCTTGGCACGCTGCTGCCCATGGACAAGCTGCACAGTGGCACGCTAGCCTTGCAACGTGAGGTGCTGCTGCTGGAGCAGCCCATGCAGCCGGCCAGCATGCAGCCAACTGAGCTGCTGCAAGGGCTTCTTCTGCAGATGGACAGCGACGCTGCAACGACGACGAACGGCAGCCCCCATGCTGCTGCCGATGGACTCGGCCTGGTGCCTGGGCACTGCTGCGTCCGCATCGGTGGTGGAGCCTCGGGCTTCTGCCGCTCTCGGGCGTGACTTGAGGTCCCCAGGCGCGGCAACTTCATCGAGGGAGGAGTCTTCGGGGACGGCTGCTGCTGCCACGGAGGGGGGACCCACTAGTAGGAAAACCATTATAGGTGGAAACCACCTCTGTGGCGCACCAAATGGCTCATGCGGCACAAAAATATTTCTGTGGCGCAGCACCAAAATGCGCCATAAAAAATTTAATGTTTCTGTGGCGCACGTGCAAGCATATGCGCCAGAGATGGAGATTCTGTGGCGCACGGTGGGTAGTGCGCCACGGAAGTTCGTGGGACCCACGCTGGGTCCACCACTGCACATGGCCGAAGGAAATTCGTGGCGCATGGTCCAGCGTGCGCCACGAAAGTTAAGTTTATGTGGCGCACGTTGGTCCATGCGCCACAGAATTTCCTGCGGGGACCACCCCGGCTCACGCCACCATGATTACGTGGCGCATGAGCTCATATGCGCCACGGAAGTTCATGTTTCTGTGGCGCATATCAGCATATGCGCCACAGTGAATAGTAGATCTCACTTTTGGAGACAGCTTTCCCCCTCTTTTCTTCCACCCACCACCCTTTCCATTCTTGTCTTCTCCAACCAGCTCGTGTTCCTCCTCTCTCCCACTCCATTTTGGTCATACTTTTCTCCATTGTTGATAGCTCTAAGCCTATTTTGTGGGCATATTTGTGAGGGGAAGCCACTCCAACTTGTAGAGGGGTACTAAAAACCACAATTCTCTTTCCCTCCTCCTTCACTTTCCCTCTTGCATGGTCCATTGTTTTGTCTCCACCACCCCATCCTCTTGCTCCACCATGATCTTGGTAGATTTGTGAGAGGTTGAGTACTATTGGATGCATGTTTTGTGTGTATGGATGTTTTGTAGGTGAAGATTATTATCGCGCTCCCGGACGGTTTGCGGTGGCGAGACGATGATGTTTATATGTGTTGAGCTTTGTGTTGTGGTTGAATGTTTGCTTGCGAAGAAGCTTATTTGTGTTGTTGGTTTGTGCCGGCGTGTGGTGCATGGATGTTTGCCGAAATGTTGATTCATTTCCATTTCGGCAAATTCTTGCACTAGCCATATGTCCCACTTTTAGGATAGGTCATGTCAAAATTTTCCGGCGATCATGCATGCATGTGTGTTTGTGCATGGTGTATGTGGTTCTAATTAACTCTCTTTTTCTCTATATATGTATGATGCAGTCAACCATGGTCGTCCATATGAGGGAAGGACAAGTGGTTAGATACAAGGTGAACGCGAAGGCCGACATGGTTAGGAACAACATGACCCCGATAAGATGTCCGTGTCGAAAATGCGGACTCCGGCAGTGGATCGACCCTGATTCTGGACAACTGGAGGAACACCTGCTCAGGCGCGGTTTCATGCTCGGCTTCAACGAGGAGCCGGCGGCAAATGTTGGTCATGAAGAAGAGGCCGACATCGGGCGAGAAGACGAAGAGTCTCCCGAACATGGTGTTCATCATGAGGAAGGAGAGGGCGATGAAGGAGATGATGATGCCGGAGGAGATGGTGGTGGAGATGCCGAGAGCAAGCAGACGCCGCTAACGTCGGCCCTGCGGGACCCTCATGTTCAAGAGCTTCTCCTGAAGGACACGGGCAACGCCAAACCTGAAGCCAAGCTGGCGCAAATGGAGGTAGACGGGATGACTCCATTGTATCCAGGGTGCCCCGAGGATACACGCTTGAGTGTAACGCTCGAGTGTAGATGAAGGCGGAACACAAATGGACCGACAGCAGCTTCAGCGATAACATGAAATCTGGCATGCTCGTCTTCCCAAGGACAACACATTGCCGACAAGTATCGACGAGGCCAAGAAAGTAGTTTGCCCACTCGACCTACCGCACGTAAAGTACCACGCATGCATCAATGATTGTGCACTTTTTCGGAATGAGTACAAGGATAGAACCACATGTCCGGTGTGCGGCCAAGGACGGTACAAGAGAGGGAACAAGAAAGTTCCTCTGAAAGTTGTCTGGTACTTTCCTATCACTCCCCGTCTGCAGCGGTATTTCGTAGATCCTAAGGAAGCAAAGCTCATGCAATGGCACGCGGAAAGGGAGAAGCCCGCAGATGATCCGGAGAAGGGCAAGATCTGACACACCCTGCAGACGCTAGCCAGTGGAATGCGTTGGACATTGAGTTCCCAGATGAGTTCGGGAGCGAACCGAGGAACATTCGTCTGGGCATGAGCACCGACGGACTCAATCTCTTTGGAAACCAGAGTAGCACGCATAGCACCTGGCCCGTGTTTGTATGGCCATACAACCTCCCCCCTGGCTGTGCACAAAGCAGCGGTACGTACACATGAGTATTCTTATTCAGGGGCCAAAACAACCGGGCGTGGACATGCATCGTATCTCGGTCTGTTGAAAGAGGAGTTAGTCACGCTGTGGCAGACGCCGGCCCGTACTTGGGACGCATACAAAAGAGATTATTTCCCTCTCAGAGCCGCATTGCTAACGACGGTGCAGGACTATCCTGGTTACGCATATGTATCGTGCCAGGTGAACCACGGATTCAAGGCATGTGTCAAGTGCATGGATAAGACCCCGCATCTGCAGCTGCCGAAGCCTCCCGGGTCTTGTAAAACTGTGTTCCAAGGGACTCGAATGTGGCTTCGATCACCCGTGGAGAAAACGCAAGGATCTGTTCAACGGCGAAGAGGAGCTCGGAAGAGCCCCACGACCGAGGAGCGGCGAAGAAATATCCGAGCTTTTGGAAAATTGGGAAGAGTGCCCCGCGCCGGGTGACGAGGGATCACCTCGCCAATGCCTACGTATTGTAGACTTGGGTTTCGAGAATAGCGACGATGGAGATTCCGGGAACGAGATTAGGCACACGACGTACCCAGCTTCGGGTCCCCTCGGTGGAGGATCCCTACGTGCTGCTAGCAATCCACTATATGAACACAAGTATCTTTACAGGGTGCCGCCATCGGCGTAGCTATGTTGTCTATCTCTATGTCTATATCTTGGCCTCTCTATTTTGGGTGCCCTGGCTAGCTTTATATATGCAACCAGCCTAGGGTTTTACAAGAGTCCTAGTCGACTACTTCTTCGGGTTGCCTTGTTGGGCCTTCTTCATATTGGGTCTTCTCCATATTGGGCCGAGTCATGTATACTAATAATGGGTACCCGAAGGGTATGCCCATGTCGGTAGCCCCGAGTTTATAGGGAAGTCGAAGACTTGCGTAGAAACTCCAAGCATAACCATCTCCGAAGTCGAAGAAATACAAGGCGAGGTCCATGTCGTAGATCGTGTGTAGCGTAGATGATGTCGAAGATTCCTGAAATTATCGGGTGCGCGGCAGCGCTCCCGATGGGAGTAGCCCCGAGTCTATGGGCAAGTGCTTGCACTTAGGCATAGACTCAAGTTGTACTACTCGATGAAGAAATTAACTATATTTCTGGAAGACTTGATGAAATCCATGTGCTCCCGATGGGAGTAGGCTCCACTCGAGTCGTAGAATCGAGTTGAGTCTACAAACCTGAATTGCCGTAGATGCTGTCGAAGTTATCTTTCTATCGGGTGCGCGACCAGCGCTCCCGATGGGAGTAGCCCCGAGGCTACAGCCAAGTGTTTGCACTTGGGTGTAGGCTCAACTTGCTTTTAAACGACACCCCAATTTTTCCTCTTTCTTGTATCTTATCGGGAGGGTGAACAATACTCTCGATAAGAGTAGCCCCCAAACCTATGGGCAAGTGCTCGCACCTAGGCATAGGCTCAAGTTGTACTACTCGATAAAGAACTTGACTATATTTCTGGGCGCAGCCCCTCTTTTTATCGACTCCAGGTCGTTGTTATTTTTATTTGACATCCATATCTATATTGTACAGGGATAATGGTAATTGGGGCTAGTTCATCTGACGGATCAGGTACTAGTTAACTGCTCTAGTGGCAATCCGCAAAAACCTACTTCAAGATCACGTCCCTGGACATGATCCCGGGATACTGGTGTTAACTCGACGGGTGCCGCTTAAGGTCTTACCATCTGTCGAGCCCAGTCATGTTTTATCGGGTCCACAGCGCGTCCGCCGGGATATTTCTTCACATCGTTGATGTGGAAAAAAGGACGCGATCTTTGGCGATGCCACGCCGCACAGACGGATCCCGGGTCTTACCTTCGCGAGTTTTGCGGCATTCGGAGATTATTCGCGACTTTTAGCGCTCTGAGAATATATTGTCGAGTGCCTTGTTCGGCTGATGCAATGACCCATTTTGCGGGTTCTTCTATTTTTCTCTTGGCTTGATGAGACAGCCGAATATATTGCGTTCTTCTATATTGTCGTCGGGCATATCACCGATGTTCTTGATCGGAACAAATGACGAGTCAATGGACCCGAAGATTTGTCCACTGTTTTTTTTTGGTTCCTCCTTGATGAAAATTTCGTCGAGTTCCTACTTCAGGAAAATTTCTTCGGGTCCTCTTTGAGGACAATTCTTCGGGTCCTCCCTGAGGACAATTCTTCGGGACCTCCTTGAAGATAATTCTTCGACACCTCCTTGAAGATAATTCTTCGGCACCTCCTTGAAGATAATTCTTCGGCACCTCCTTGAAGATAATTCTTCGGCACCTCCTTGAAGATAATTCTTCGGGTCCTACTTGAGGCAAAATTCGTTGGGTCCTTCTTGAAGCAAATTCTTCGGGTCCTTCTTGAATAAGATTTCGTCGGGTTCTCTCTTGAAGATAATTTTGTCGGGTTCTCTCTTGATTTCGTCGGGTTCCTCCCTGAAGAAGATTTCGTTGGGTTCTCTCTTGATTTCGTCGAGTTCTAGACAGTTTCGTCAGGTTTCTTTTTTTGTAGACACGGTTCTTCTTTGGTCAACCTGAGATGTATAGTGAAGAAGTATGGTGCAGCCCCCGAGTGTCGGGTGCGGCGAAAGTAAATGATAATCAACTTTATTCAAATCAAAGGAACACTTAGCTTATTGGGCACGACGGAGTCGGCGCGATGAAGTCTTCGAGTGCGGAGAAGAAGTCGAAGTAGAAACCACCGAATTGCGAAAGTGGATGCCACAAAATTGTTGATGAAGAGATAGCTGAAACCCCGAGCACTGCTGGGGTGATGTCATGATTGTTGCTTAGGCGCCGTGTCACCATTGTGACCCGGGGCGAAGTTGTTGTTGAGCCCCCGAGTGTTGGCTTCAAACATTGTGCCGAAGTAATGGTCGCCTGTAATATTATGTTGTATCTATGCTCAGGGGCGAAGTTGTTGTCGAGCCCCCGAGTATTATCCGTGTCGCCGAAAGAAGGCCATTTAAGGATGAAATACTGAAGATGAAATCCGAGATGAAGTACTTGAGATGAATCCATATTAAAGATTACACCATCAAATATGAAATTATGAATCATATATTGAAGATGAATCCGCCGATATCATAGAGGGAGAATCCATTGACCCGAAGAATCCAGTAATAACTATAGAAGATGAATCCGTTGATATCATAGAGGATGAATCCACTGAGCCGGAGAATCCAGTAATAACCATAAAAGATGAATCCGTTGATATCATAGAGGATGAATCCATTGACCTGAAGAAAATAAATCCAGTAATGGCCATAGAAGATGAATCCATTGACCCGAAGAAAATAAATCCAGTAATGGCCATAGAAGATGAATCCATTGACCCGAAGAAAATAAATCCAGTAATGGCCATAGAAGATGAATCCATTGACCCGAAGAAAATAAATCCAGTAATGGCCATAGAAGATGAATCCATTGACCCGGAAGCTCATCGGGTAGTATTGTATAAGAGTAAACTTAGTAGTATCCATATAGATGAATCCGGAAAAAATAAATTCATTAACCCGAAGAAATTAAATCCAGTAATAATCATAGATGATAAATCCATTGACCCGGAAGTGCATCGGGTAGTATTATATAAGAAATCAATGATCACCATATAAGTAAAATCCACTGAACCGGAGATATAAATCCACTAAGCCGAAGAAAATATTTGTTTGTCGGCTGATCCACGACGGGTGAGCCCCCGAGCATGGTGAGGTGCGCGATGCCGAGTTCACGAACTTGTCGAGTGCACGATGGCAAATAGGGTCGTTGAAGCAAAGTAATCGAAGTTTGTTCTCTATCTGCAGTTATATTACGGCGCAAAAATTCTACGCGCAAGTAATAGCACGAGCCGAAGAAGAAAAATTTGACTGAAACAAATTCTGACAATGGTAATTAATTAGAAACATATCACCTGATGTCTTTTTTTGTCGGATGATGAGCTCGCGACGACGAGTCCGCGGGTACGTTAGAAGGAATCTATGGTGACTCAACCATCCATAAATCAGCGGATAAAACGCCGCCAAGCAACTGACTTGATAAATGTGGTCAGTATTTTCTTGTTGTAATAGGCCAACTTGAGGTAGATGGCGATGTCGATCCGACGGCGTCCTGAATTGCCACACGCGTTTGTGTCCAACCAGCGCCATGGGGGACTGCGATATCGACCAAACGCGGCTGGCCTATTCCCGTTTCTCCAAAGATGCATGCATACGTGAGCCGCAATTTGCCAGGTACTGGCTCTGCGCAGTGCCGCCTGAACGTGCCTCCATATCTTGTCTCTCCAAAAAATTATACGTGGACAACACAAAGAATCAGATCTGAGTTAAATAATCAATTGGCATTAATTAATGGAAAGGAGAGAGATGAAGCCAGATGAGAAGTTTCCATCCATGTAGAAGACCGATAGAACCATGTAGAAAACCGATCTGCAAGTGTACGCGTGTACAGGGACGTGGAGCTTGAGATTCATCTGCCGACAATTCCACCATCTGCTTTTGCATGCATGTCGAACGGCCGTGTAGCTCCAAATTCGACTCGATTTTTTCTATCTCGACGAAAATTGATGACGACTCGCCGTGTTCGGATCGGGGCCGAGTAACTAAGATGCAATCTGGTCGTTGGTGACGATGGCGAAGGATCCCGCCCGGATAACAAAATCCAGCGTCGCGATCCCCACGGTCGGCGCCAATTGACGAGGGATCACCTCGCCAATGCCTACGTATTGTAGACTTGGGTTTCGAGAATAGCGACGATGGAGATTCCGGGAACGAGATTAGGCACACGACGTACCCAGCTTCGGGTCCCCTCGGTGGAGGATCCCTACGTGCTGCTAGCAATCCACTATATGAACACAAGTATCTTTACAGGGTGCCGCCATCGGCGTAGCTATGTTGTCTATCTCTATGTCTATATCTTGGCCTCTCTATTTTGGGTGCCCGGCTAGCTTTATATATGCAACCAGCCTAGGGTTTTACAAGAGTCCTAGTCGACTACTTCTTCGGGTTGCCTTGTTGGGCCTTCTTCATATTGGGTCTTCTCCATATTGGGCCGAGTCATGTATACTAATAATGGGTACGCGAAGGGTATGCCCATGTCACCGGGAAAGAAGCGACCGCGGGAATCGCCGCTGCTGGGAGTATGAAAAGCGAGGTCTGTTTTCTGGGACCTGCCGTACTGGAAGGTCCTCCACACGCCCCATAGCCTCGATGTCATGCACATCACGAAAACGTTACCGAGAGCCTACTTGGCACTCTGATGAACATGCCGGAGAGGACCAAGGATGGCCCGAAAGCAAGAATCGACCTGAAATTGCTTGGCCTCAAGAAAGAACTTCAGTACCCCACCGATAGTGATGATGATGATGACAGACGGAAACGACTCAGGGTCACCACAAAAGGGCTAAGAAGATTGAGGTGGTGGTGCTTAAACCTGCCTGCTTCACTCTGAGCGAGGAGGAGCTCGAGAGGTTTTTCGAGTGCCTCCTAGGAGTAAAAGTTCCTCACGGTTACTCGGGGAAGATAAGCAGATATCTGGACGTAGCGAAGAAGAGGTTTAGCGGGATGAAGTCTCACGACTGTCACGTGCTGATGACACAAATACTTCCCGTTGCGATGCGAGGGATAATGGACGACCACGTCCGCGAGACGCTGTTTGGCCTCTGCAACTTCTTCGACGTCATCTCTAGGAAGTCCATCGGCGTTAAGCAGCTCAACAGGCTACAAGAAGAGATCGTCGAGATACTATGCGAGCTCGAGATTTACTTCCCGCCAGCGTTCTTCGACATCATGGTGCATCTGCTTGTCCATGGTGCGATTTCCTGCCCCCTCAGGTCATCGAGGGGATAGCTGCGTGCAATGCGGCCGGTCAGGTGGGGTCGATAAAAGTGCCTAGCGCCGGGGCCAGCAACTCGATCTTCAACGCGTCGCCATCTCCGGATCTGGTTACCCCGCCGCCCACCATCGCCGCGGGGCAGCCGATGGAGTTGGATGAACCGGTGCCCCCCGCTGATCCTGCCGAGGCTACCAAGGCGCAGCCGGCGGCGGTGGTGCTTCATAATGCACCCGAGCCGCAGAAGATTGATAGGCCGGCCGCCACTGTCTCCACATTAGCACAGCTCAACGCCATCACCAAGGTACTTAACTAATTAGTTATTCCATGCCATCTCCTTCATGCGTTTTGATACCCGGCTATCTAATTAATGATGCCCAACATTACTCGGGACACTCCTTGCGTGCTCCTTCAGCGCGCCCGGCGGCGAGTTGAAGGATGTTGCCACGGGAATGATCATACAACCGAAGAGCACCACGTTGCACACCGTGGCTATGGACGCCAACGTCCTGAAGGTCACTTTGGGTCGGGTGTTGCCGGGGTGCGAAGACATGGACCCCCCAATACAGCCCGAGGGAGCCGACGAGCACCTGACGCTTGAGAACTGCCATGGCTATACCATGGTATGGCCAAAGACCCAGATCCGTCTTGGGGGTCGCTCCACCGGCGCCTCCTCGATCACCGGCAGCCGATCGTCCGGCCGCCTGCTCGGAGGGCAGCTCCTCCCGTCGTCACCGCCACAACAAGCCGCCACAAGAAACTGCTGGGAGAGTCTCTGCCTCAACCGCCACCGGTGGAGCCTAAAGGCAAGGCCGCTGCACCGCTATCGCCCATCCCATCACCCAACGAAGATGACATCGATGATGATGGGCCGGTAGACGTCGATGCCTACCTCAACACCGGCGCCGACATAGATGATTTGTACATGGCGGGCGCGGATGAAGAAGCATACCGCGCTCGCGACGAACCAGCTGGCCCACCCAAGGCAACCAAACAGCGCCTGGTGTTCCGCGGCTTCTCTCAAGAGACGCCTCCGGCAGCCGATACACAAGAGCCAACCGCCGCAAACATCTTCAGCCCCAATACGCTGATCAACAAGGTCAACGAGAAGTTTGAAGCGTCAGGGGCCGTTGCTCCGAAGAAGCCCCGTAAAAGACCTAGTAAGAACAAGGAGAAGTCTGCGAGCCAGCCACCTCCGACGATCCGTCATCGGGACTCCATGGTACCTCCCAGCAAGGATGGCTTGACCAGAATGCATGAAGCTGGCAAACCAATACTGGGTCCGGAGCTGCAACACACTTCCGGAGATATGCTGCCTCTGCGGGACAGTATCCTGGTCCTAGAGTATCCTTCTTAAGGACAAAGATCCAAATTACCCGGTCTTCACGGTCAAGGTGCCAAGAGATGTGGGCTTCGTCACTGATGCCCCCGCGGATATATTCTTTATAGCGTACGAGGACATCTTCAAGCTATTCCACGCGAGAAGGCTGGACTATAACTTGGTCCGTTTATTCGCGCTCAATCTGGCGATGAAGATCAAGAGAGAGAGTACCCGGACGTCGCGATAGCGGATCCCTACTACATGCGTGAAAGCCAGTTGAACTTATCAGCGGTGCGGGTACGGGCTTCGTTGTACCTACAGAAGTGCTTCTTGGACAACAAGAGGAAGGACAACATCCTCTTGGCTTACTTTCCCGAGTAAGTACACATCCGCTAGCCCTGTAATAAATTTCTTTTCCATTGCTCATTTCCAACCTCGATCTTGTTCCAAATTTGTGTTGCGCAGAGACACGCACTGCGTACTCATCTCCATTGCCCCGAAGTTTTCTCTTGCCACCTATTTCGACTCGGGGAGTGCGAAAAAGAAGAACTACGCCAGAATAAGGGGTGTGCTAGATGATGCTCTCGAGGGCTACTTCAAAAAGGGAGGCGCCTTCAAAGAAAAGGCGGAATGTTTCAGGGATGATGGTAAACACAAGTTCAAGCACGTGTTCGAGTTCCCCTGTGTCAAGCAGCCGGAAAACAGCACTCTGGACGCCTTCTATGTCATGCATCACCTAAAAGGGTTTGTCCGGGATAGCCAGAACTTGCGTTTACCATCTGCTCTCCGAGGATGGGCCGAAAAGTTGGCGCGGATCAACGATGATGACCTCAGAAAGACTTCCAGGATACCAGGGTCAAGTTATCACATATCATCATTCAAGACGTCACCACAGGGGGAGGGCCCTTGCACAGGGTAGAGCGTTATGCAAGAGGGACATCGAACACCGCCTCAAAGCACAGGGTGACACGAGGACGTGGATTACAAAAGATCTGTACAAGCCGTTCCCGGAGCCCTGCGAGCCTTGACTTAGTGTGTGATAAACTAGCTATCTTCATCGGTTAGTTTGTATATATATCGATGGACGTGGTCTTTTGTGTGGGTCGTAATTAAACTCTAAGTACTATGTTCATCGGTTTATGTGTATCGGTGGACGTCGTCTTGTGTGTGCGTGTCGCAAACTTATTGTTGCCGTGCTCAACTTTACTATATACTTTGGTCTAATATTTATCAACATATATATATATATGCATGATGTACTAATATGATATACTAATATGCCCTTGTCAATAGAGATGCCGACGTACGTTGTGTACAAGGGTCGGGTTCCAGGTGTCTACGAGGAGTGGCAGGACTGTCTCGAACAGGTGCACAAGTTCAGCGGGAACAGCTACAAGGGATACGCGACTAGAGAGGAGGCGGTAGCACAGTGGAGGGCACACGTGGGCAAGAAGAAGAACCGGCTGAAGTTCTTGGTCCCCCTCTTACTCACCGCCACCGCGGTTGTACTCTACTTTACTTTAGTCTAGGTGGCCGGTGACGATGCATGTGCATATGAGACGAGATGAACACATGTATGTGTATGCGACGATCAAACACATTTCTACTTGTGTAATTTGGATCTAAATGATGTAATGATGAAGACTTGTGTGTATCATGTCATTTGTGTGTCATTTCTGACTATTTCTGTTATTTCTGGAATGTGCTATGTATTTGCTGTATATATACCTGTATATTTCCTGTCAAATACCTGTATGTACTGCAGAAATGAAAACAAATTCGAAAATCAAAAAATTAACATTCTGTGGCGCATGCGTTGGCAGTGCGCCATAAAACATTGTAAGTATTCTGTGGCGCACGTATCGACCGGTGCGCCATAAAAACATTATGTGGCGCATGCGGGCTAATGCGCCACAGAATTCCAAACTTCTGTGGCGCACTGGTGCGCATGCGCCACAGAATTCCAAACTTCTGTGGCGCACCCACTGCTGCGCCACAGAATTTAAATACTAGTCGCGTGGCATCTGTGGCGACGGCCATATGCGCCACAGAATCCTAATTTGCTGCGCCACAGTTAGCCCTTTTTCCACTAGTGACCTGCTTCGCCAACTCCTCCCCCCAAGGCAGCATATTCACGTCGAGCTATGCCGACCACCCCTTCGCGTAGGAGCACGCGTCATGGGGTGGGGGCGGACGGCTGCGAGGCTACGGGTGAAGACTCGCTGGCTAAGGCGATGAGACGCAAGGCGGCGTCTAATCTCGACACCTCAGGTAATAAGGTTTCCAATGGTAAATCCTTTTTAGCTTTCTCCACGCCACAAATTTCGGCTAAGCTGAATAATGTTGGAGTGTCTTTGGGTAATACTTTTGATTTAGTTTCTGTTTCGGATAAAGCTCTTAAACACATGGAGTTCGATAGAATAAAATGCACTCCTGTGTCAAAGAGCAAGTCGGATACCTCTCATACAAGTGATGATGATGATGATGCGTACGCCATTTCGGATGGCCAGCTTCTCTCACATATTGTAGGAGAGGTATCGGAGGTTGGACTGGATGATGCGATGCTTGGGTCATGCTATGAACTCAAAGCAACCGAACGCAAATCTAGAGCCTCGTCCTTTAAAAAAAGTGCTTGGCCTAATAAAAAGGCTAAGCTCTCTAAATCTAATAATGTTTCCAAATGAATGACATGTTTAAGAATAGCAGAGGTCTTAGTGACTTGGCTAAACACTTACACATTTCTGACTCCATTCGGGATCATTCTTTAGATTTTATTGCTATCTCCGAGACGGGTAAGCGTCATTACTCAACAAGTTTTCTAAATCGCCTTTCTGGTGGAGAAGACTTTGTTTGGGTATCACGACCACCTAGAGGTCGATCCGGAGGCCTCCTTGTAGGCGTTCGAACTGCGACTATGGAAATATTAGATAATTCTGGAGGTGACTTTCATATAAAACTTCACATTCGGAATAAGTCTGATAATTTCATTTGGAGTTTAGTATCGGTTTATGGGTCGGCTCAGGATGCCCTCAAACCTGCCTTCCTTCGTGAAATGGTTAATCTAGCAAAGGATAATCCATATCGTATCATTATAGGAGGGGATTTTAACTTGCTCAGATACCCACATGAGAAGAGTAAAGGCAGGTTTGATAATCATTGGTCTTTCTTATTCAATGCTGTCATCGACAGTTTGGATCTAAAAGAAATTTCAATGATTGGGAGGCAATTCACTTGGGCTAATAGTCTTCCGGACCCGACATTCGAAAAACTGGATAGAGTACTCATGGACTCAGATTGGGAACAAAAATTCCCACAAGTCTCGGTACGGGCTCTACCTCGGATTGAATCTTTGTTGGATCATGCACCCATACTCTTAACAACTGGGATCCCTTCTCCGCCACGTAAGCGTTCGTTCAAATTTGAACTTGGATGGTTACAAAGGGAGGGCTTCTCAGATATGGTTAAGAATGTATGGGATCAGCAGTTTGTCGCTGGTACCCCTATCCAAAGGTGGAACCGCAAGCTACGGGCTGTGCGGAGATACCTGGGTGGGTGGGCGCGACATACGACTGGACAGCTCAAACAGGAGAAACTCAGCCTATCAACGTCAATTGACGATTTAGAGGCAATCGCGGAAATAAGACAATTCACGACGCTAGAAATTGATTTAAAAAATCAATATAATGCGAAGTTAGTTGGTTTATTATGCGAGGAGGAACTCAAATGGTACCAACGATCAAAAGCTCAGTTCTTGTTAGAAGGAGATTCGAATACGAGATACTTTCATAGTGTTGCTAATGGCAGACACAGAAAGAAACGTATTCACTCTCTCATTCACGATAGTGCTACGATTGAAGGGCATGAGCAGTTAAAGTCTTACATTACCTCTTATTATAAAGGTTTATTTGGGGAACCTGAGGAGTCAGATATACCACTGGACGAGTCTAGAATTGATGATATTCCTCAAGTGTCCCCTCAGGAGAATGCTGTCCTTACCGCCCCATATACAGAGGAGGAGATAAGGAAAGCAGTATTCCAAATGGAACTTAACAAAGCACCGGGACCGGATGGTTTTCCGGCCGAGTTCTTTCAAACATTCTGGGATACCATTAAAAAGGATCTACTAGAGTTGTTTGAAGAGCTTCACGCCGGACAGCTAGATTTGTTCCGTATCAACTTCGGGGAGATCATTTTACTACCAAAGATTAACGATGCTGAGCGTATTCAGCAATTTAGACCAATCTGCCTTCTTAATATTTGCTTTAAAATCTTTACAAAAGTTGCTACTATTAGACTAAATTCGGTGGCTGATCATGTGGTGCGCCCAACTCAAACTGCTTTCATGCAAGGTCGATACATCCTTGATGGTGTTGTCACATTGCATGAGACAGTACATGAGATGCATCGCAAGAAGTTGAATGGGGTTATCCTCAAGATCGACTTTGAAAAAGCCTATGATAAAGTCAAATGGTCCTTTTTTCAACAAACACTTCGGATGAAAGGCTTCTCTCACGAATGGCGTTCTTTAATTCACAACTTTATCTTTGGAGGAAGTGTTGCCATCAAAGTCAATGATGATATCGGCAAATACTTTCAAACGAAGAAAGGGTTGAGGCAAGGCGATCCTCTATCTCCAATGTTATTTAACATTGTGGCGGATATGTTGGCCATTTTAATTGAACGCGCTAAGAGAGATGGCCAGATAGAAGGAGTGGTTCCCCATCTAGTTGACGGGGGACTGTCCATTCTGCAGTATGCCGATGACACAATTCTTTTTATGGAACATGACCTGCAAAAAGCAAGAAATCTGAAATTAATTTTGTCAGCTTTCGAGCTAATGTCTGGTTTAAAGATTAATTTCCATAAGAGTGAATTGTTTTGTTTCGGTGACGCCCAAGAAGAGGCAAACCAATACGCCGACCTGTTCGGATGTGGTTTAGGCTCATTTCCAATAAGCTACCTAGGTATTCCGATTCACCATCGGAGGCTAACTTTAGCTGAATGGAAAATTGTTGAGGAAAGATTGCAGAAAAGACTTAGTAGTTGGAAAGGGAAATTACTATCTCTAGGTGGAAGACTAGTACTCATAAATGCAGTACTCACAAACATGGTACTGTACATGATATCTTTCTTCCAGTTGCCCAAAGGAATTCTTCATAGATTGGATTATCTCCGATCAAGATTCTTTTGGCAAGGAGATAGTGAGAAGAAAAAATATCGGTTGACAAAATGGAATGTCGTATGCCGTCCGAAAGATCAAGGTGGACTTGGTATCCATGATCTAGAGTTAAAGAATAAGGCCTTACTAGGTAAATGGTTAGCCAGGTTCTTAACTGAGGATGGTGTATGGCAAAACTTGTTGAGAAGGAAGTATGTAGGCTCAAAAGCGATTTCGCAGGTTTCTTGGAAACCCGGAGATTCACACTTTTGGGCTGGCATCATGGCAACTAAGAAGCACTTCTTTCCATACGGGTCCTTTTCCATTAGGGATGGGTCGGAGATACGTTTCTGGGAGGATAAATGGTTAGGTACAACCACTCTCCGAGAACAATATCCAGCCTTGTACAGGATTGTTCGCCATAAGGATGTTACCCTTCAGGATGTGATGGAAACTTCCCCACCATCCATGACGTTCAGACGTAATGTAGTCGGTCCCCGATTAACCTCTTGGAATGAATTGCTTCACAAATTAGCTTCTGTCCAATTGGTTCAAGGGAAAGATATATTTCGTTGGGAACTCAACAAGAATGGTATATTCTCGGTAAAATCCATGTATGAGGCGTTAATAGAACCCATACAACCGGTCTACAATAATAAAAACATTTGGAAGTTGAGGATGCCGCTGAAGACGAAGGTATTCTCGTGGTACCTACGTCGTGGTGTTATTCTCACCAAAGATAACCTTGCAAAACGCAATTGGTATGGATGTAAGAAATGTGTTTTCTGTCAAGAGGACGAGACAATAAAACACCTCTTCTTCCATTGCCGATTCGCTAAAGCTATATGGTCAATCATTCAGATAGGATCTAGCTTACATCCACCTCGTAGCATTGCAAATATTTTTGGCAATTGGCTAAATGGGGTAGAGGTTAGGTTTAAAAATCTTATCAGGGTGGGAGCGATCGCCATTATTTGGTCGCTATGGCTATGTAGAAATGACAAGGTTTTTAATGACAGAAACTCTTCTCTTATGCAGGTAATTCACCGGTCTACGGCTACGCTCCGTTTATGGTCGTCGCTTCAGCGAGTGGAGGACCGCGACCTATTTATGGAGGTGTCTACACGATTAGACAATACGGCCAAGGACTTTATTATCCAACATGGGTGGCTGCATAGTCTGAGGATTGCGGCTCCTACACCATGATAGTCCTCCGTTTCTTGATACTCTTATATGACCTTGAGTTGTAAGTTTGAACGGCTGTGTGCATCCTAGCTATGCAGAGGCCGGATGTATTACGTCAAACCTCTGAGTAATAAAGCGCCCTTTTTCGAAAAATATTGCGCCAAGCCAAGAGAATCAAAAAGCAAGCAACATATACAACAAAGAAACTGAAAACAAAACAGAACTGGCAAGCGTATCAATTTTAAGTTACAACGAGCAAACTGAATAGCTCGAAAGCAGATAGGCGTTAATCTTTTTTTTTTCGAAAAGGGGCATTGCCCAGCCTCTACATCAATGTGATGCACACGGCTTTTTCATTTATTAATCAGTTCAACATAGTTCAACAAAGTATAAGGTTTACATCACGGATCAGAAAGGGTTGAAACATGTATCAACCATCGAAAAAAAGAAAAAAACTTCAAACTAACCATCTTTCAATCTACTATTGTGCCGCCACCCAGTAGCCTGGAAATAGAAGTCCTGAGTAACCGTTAGCAGACGGTTGCATCCAGTAGCTAAACTGTCCCGCTGATTCTTCGGGAGTAGAAAGACCCACTGCTGAATCCAGTATGCTGCTCGTCGGATAACCTGCAAACAAATTAGTTCCCTCTTGTCTGTTAAAAGTAATATCATTACGACTAGTCCAAATTGAACAACACACAGCGGATATTCCAATTCTTATTTTGGCTTTATCAGTTTTGCCTATCCCATTTAGCCATTTGCCAAACATATTGGTAATGTTAGCCGGCGGTGGAAAATTATAAGTTAAATAAATCATGCGTCAAATAATCTTTGCAAAGGGACAAATTAAAAATAGGTGTTGAATTACAGAAACAACATTTTTGACACCCTTTCCAATTTCGTTTAGCTAGATTATCTTTGGTGAGTAAAACTTTGTTGTTAAGAAACCACATGAAGATCTTAATTTTGAGAGGGATTTTCAGTTTTCACAAGTATTTACGTAAGAAAATAGTATGTCCCTGCATTAAATCATTATACATTGACTTCACACTGTAGATACCCGATTCAGTTAATTTCCATATGAATTTATCCGGATCATTTGACAACTCAACTTCCATAAGTCACATAACTGTAGCCATTGATTCCATCTATAATCATTTAGAGTTCTCCGAAAAGTAATATTTAGAGGAGTTTGTGCTAACACATTAGCGACCATGATATTTTTCCTCTGTACTATATTATACAATGACGGGTACTGTTGTACTAAAGAAGTGTTGCCTAACCAAGTGTCCTCCCAAAATCTAACTGAATCCCCGGTTCCCACTTTGAAAAAACTCCTGCGAAAAACTCTTTTTTAACCCGCATAAGGCCTTTCCAAAACGGAGAGTCAGCAGGTTTGACTTCAACTTATGCCAAAGTTTGATGTTTCAGATATTTATTAGATAAAATTTGTTGCCACATTCCTTCTTCAGTAAGGATTTTGAACTACCATTTACTCAACAAAAATTTATTTTTCAATTTTAGCACCTCAATACCTAGCCCTCCTTGGTCTTTAGGTCGACAGACCATATTCCATTTGGTGAGCCTATATTTTTTCTTTGTATCGTCCGTTTGCCAAAAGAAACTCGAGCGGTAAAAATCTAGCCGTTTTCTCACGCCAACAGGTATCTCGAGGAAGGAAAGCATAAACATAGGAGACTCGTCAAAACTAAGTTGATTAACACTAATCGATCACCATAAAAAAGTAGTTTGCTACGACAGCAACCTAGCTTAGCCCCAAAACGACTTTCTACCGGATTACACTCAGAATTTCTAAGTTTTCTACGATGCATTGGTATACCAAGATATCTGATTGGTAATGCACCAACCTCACAACCAAAAATCTGCCTATATTCAATTTTCTTATCTTTCGCTTTCCCAAAATAAAAAATCTCGCTTTTATGAAAGTCAATCTATCTGTACGTCCAAGACCAGGATAACAATTAAGGTAATTCCAGGTGAAATGTTAGATTCTAAAAGAAGTTTTTTTTGAGAATCTAAAGAAGTAAAACACTAACATCCATAATGTTCATTTTCTACGCCCTGTGTCCCATTCTATTGCACGCAACAAATATCACAGGACTCCAGCCATGCGCTCCTCCTTGCTACTCGTTTGAAATTATACAAGAGCATGCGTTGCAGCTACAAACAAAACCAGACAAGTACCTCGACGGGATGTCTTGAGCAATCTTTGCAAGGCGGATTGCTAGGGCTTTTGACTCTGTCTCCTGGGGGTTTCTGGTTGAGGTCCTACGCAAGATGGACTTTGGGCCGAAGTTTTGTGAGCTCGTGCCATTCTTCTGTCCACGGCAAGTACCAGGGTGATGCTCAATGGCGAGCCAGGTCCCCCCAACTGGCATAGGAGGGGCCTGAGACAGGGCGACCCCCGTCACCCGGGTGTTGGTCAAGGCGATTGAGTTGGGAATTCTCATGCGCTTGGCGCGGCGGGAGTTGGCCACATTGGTGTCGCTATATGCGGACGACGTGGTCATTTTCTGCCATCCGGATGAGTCGGAACTGTGCGCCATATGCGCCATTCTTGAGCTCTTTGGACATGCGATGGGCCTGCATACCAACTTCTCCAAGTGTTCGGTCTCTGCGATTGCCTGCACGGAGGAGGTGGCGAATGCCGCGGCGGTGGTGATGGAGTGCCAGCTGGCACCCTTCCCCGTCAAATACCTTGGCATCCCTCTTTCCATCCGCCGGCTGCCGGGTGAGGCATTCCAGCCTGTGGTGGACCGATTGGCTGACAAGCTACCCACCTGGAAGGCGTCCATGATGCCCCGGGCTGGGCGCTGGTCAAGTCGGTGCTAGCGGCGATTCCGCTGCACCAACTCATGGTGCTTAGCTTCAACAGAAAAGGCGTTGAAGCAGGTGAATAAGATCCCGCGGAGCTTTCTGTGGGCTGGGAGGGCGGAGGCCAATGGAGGCCACTGCCATGTCAACTGGTCCAGGGTGTGCCGCCCGCTGCGGTTTGGAGGCTTGGGGATCCCAGATCTCGCACGCACTGCCATCAGCCTCAGGGTTCGTTGGCTTTGGAGGATGCGGACTGACCCCCAACGACCTTGGCGCGGGCTCGACATGCAGTTCTCGAAGATCGAGCTGGATGCCTTTGCTGCCTCCACTTCCATGATGGTCGGCAACGGAGAATCCGCTCTCTTCTGGGAGGACAGATGGCTGGATGGCAAGTCCATCAGGGAGATAGCGCCAGAAGTCTACGCGCTCATTTCCAAGCGCTGCAGGAAGCAGCGCACGGTACAGCAGGCGCTGGTGGAGCGCAGCTGGATATCGGACATTGGAGGTGCGCCGAGTGCCCTAGCCCTTTGGCAGTATGTTCAGCTGTGGACTAGGCTGAGGGATGTGTTGTTATCTCTAGACCAAGACAGGCTGGTTTGGCGTTGGACGACGGATGGCCAGTATTCTTCCAGTTCCTGCTACGATGCCCTCTTCCAGGGGGCGATACTATCAGGTTCCTGGAGGCTTAACTGGAAATCCTGGGTGTCACCCAGGGTGAAGTTCTTCATCTGGCTTGCTTGCTTGGATAGATGTTGGACGAGTGAGCGTCTGGCGCGGCGGGATTTGCCCCACGCGACAAGATGCCCGCTGTGCGACCAGTCTGTTGAGACTATGGCGCACATTCTGACTGGGTGCTCCTTCTCGAGGACTATCTGGTTTGAGGTTCTATCGTGGATTCGATCCACTGCTAGGCCTCCCACGGGTGAGGGTGACTTCGCGGAGTGGTGGTCGCTGGTGGTGCGGACCTCACCTCGCCAGTTGCGTAAAGGTACTTCGTCGCTCATCATGCTCACGGCATGGTGGATCTGGAAGCACAGGAACGTTGCGGTCTTCGACAACGCGTGTCCCTCGGTGACCTCCTTACTTAGCGACATCAAGGCCGAAGCGCGACAGTGGGCGGACGCGGGTGCCCGGGGGCTTCGCCAACTTCTCCCCTAGATTAGGTCTTTTGGGTTGAGTTGTACGGTGACGTGGGCATTACCCTCCGGGTAACCAATATTGCACTACCCTATACGGTCCAGATGGAGGCCCATGAAGGAACCCGATGGCAAGATGGGCCACTAGGACGGTGCAGCGGAGGATTACTTGAAGTACAAGACACAGAAGAAGCCCAACAAGGAAAGATTAGAAATAGATCTATTGTAAAACTACTCGTACTCGATTAGGTCTCTCGAGACCTGGCCTCTTATATAAAGGACAGGAGGGGTCTGTCGAGAGGACACAATCAATCTTAGCAAACTTAGCCAACAGAAGCTTAGACCTAGGTTACCCTAGCACTTAGCCATCTCGACGAGATCGCAGCCGAACTATTCGGCACCCCATTGTAACCCATTATCTTCATAATCAAGAACAGACAGGCAGGACGTAAGGGTTTTACCTCATCGAGGGCCCCGAACCTGGGTAAATCGCTCTCTCCGTTTGTCTGTGTACCGATGTCTCGTATCAGCTTGCAGGATTCCATCAACCCTAAGTCCCTATCGGAGGACATTGCCGAGGAACACCCTCGACAATTGGCGCCGTCTGTGGGAACCTAGGCGCAAGATCAGTCATCGGCAGATCCGATCATGTCATCGACATCTTCATCAGCACCGCCATCACCAACTCTGGGAGGTCCGGTCCGATTCGGCTCCTACGAGTTCACTCCGCATAGCGATTCTTCTCGCTCAAACTTCTCGGATCTACAAGGAAACATGGAGATGACCATCGGCAGCGTCCACTACAACGTCAACGCGGAGGGAATTCTCCAGCTGCTGGAATCGCCTACCTCTGGATCAACGAGTCCTAGCGCGTCATCATCACTCGATTTGTTGGCTGGCCTGACAGAATCGATGAGTTCGCCCGCGCCTTCGACTCCCCGTTCAGCGTCCTCCATGTCAGTAGGATCCGACGAACCCACATCCTCGGAATTAACCTCCTACTATTGCTCGAACTGTGACGCCAGGCACGACTTGGGGTCAAGCGACACACCGTTCATCTGCAATGCCCGATACTCGTCGGGAGAAGACAGTGTCGGCAACATCGCCCGAAGAGCCACCCGAAGAACAGCACATCACCAGGTCTACGTCGCCAACAACACAGGAAATACAAGGCACGGAGGAGACGGAGACCGCACGCCTCGTTCTAGCAGGAGAGCAAGCTTCGAAAATAGCGCCAGCAATCGCGATAGCGACTACACCATCACGGACGAGGAATGGGCGGCGGCCAGGGCAGCCGTACTTAACAACACCCCGCTCCCTGCAGGAACCTTGGTTGGAACCCTAAACGCATACCGCTCTATACTAGAGAAAAACCGGGAGCACCTGTCGAGAGAGCAAGTTACCCTCGAGAGACGTCTATCTGCGGCAGAACGATCCAGCGAGCGACGAGAGCTTCACAAGGAAGCGCTTCTCGAAGTGCTCTTGGGGCAGGAAAACATCGGTCAAGACTGTCCAGGCTCTCAGAAGACGACGCCAGAGAAATAACGTCGAATCTAACCAAGTCCTTCATGACCACGGACACCGCGGGCATGCCACGGCCGAAGAACGTTGCGGGAGCAACAGCTAACCTCGCTGCATACCTCATCAACCAGCGCCCCGAAGGATCCATGGCACAAGCTCACCGTGGTGCCCTAGAAAGTCTCGCGATATTGGGAAACAATCTAGTTCCGCAGAAGGAGAAAACCACGGCGCAAGCCAGCGGTTCAAAACATCGGGCGAGGGATGCTCGGGATGAAATCACCCAGAGCCGGATTGATAAAGCAGCACGCGCGACGCCGAAAGGACGACGACAGTGACTCCTGAGATGAGGATCAGGAGTACGATGGTGAACTAAGGGGAGCCGATTGTTTGAGTTACAAAATCCGCGAGACGATGCCACCCAAAAGTTCAAGCCTACTCCCACCGACGCTGCCAAGTATGATGGGCAGCAGGAACCAAGATCTTGGATAGACGATTACCTGCAGACTGTGATTCTGCATAAAGGGAACCAGATGGCAGCAATGCAGTGCTTGCAGCTCTATTTAAAGGACTCAGCGCGAGCCTGGTTAAGGGGGCTGCCGAAGGGTTCCATCAAATCATGGGACGACCTAGTGGACGCCTTTGTTGCTAATTTCCAGGCAACATACAAAAGACCCGTCGATTGACGAGTTACGCAACTGCCAAAGCATAAGGAAGGAGTCGATGCGCTCATACATAGGGAGATTCACCAAACTCCTAAACGCTGCCGAAGATGTATCCGTAGACAGAGCAATCGGGCTTTCAGCGATGGCGTCCGACGTGAAAGTTACATAAAAGAACTCGGACGCAAAAAGGCGAAAACCATTACCAAGCTAATGGAAATTACCAACAGCTGGGCTGATGGCGAGGACAACGTGCGAAGACCGCGCCAGCGCAGCGATGACGAAGATGACGACCAGCCAAAACACGACTCGGGCAGCCGAAGGGATCGACACAAAAGGAGGAAAAATCGCAACTATGACGACAACAATCTGGTAGCTGCAGGATACTCCGATCGACATGACGATCGGTATGATGAAAGAAGAGACGATCGACAGCATGGCAATCGGAACAACTCTGGAAACCGTGGCAATTATAAACCACGGCAGCAGAGGACTCCCGAGCTACCCTACGCTGAGCAGATCAACGCCCCCTGTTACTTGCACTCGTATGTCGACTCCAAGAACGGCAAAACGAAGTCAAGTCACCTTCTCATGGATTGTCGACAGTTCCTTGACATGCACAAACTCATCCAGCAGTCAGGACAGCAATCGTTACCACCTCCACCACAGCACCAATTCCAGCAGGCCCAACCTCATCAACCCAACGAAGCGTTCCCATCACCACGTGGGCAGATGAGTATGATCCACAAGACAGGTGTCTCGAGAAGAGAGATGAAGAAGCTCACCCGAAAAATTAATCTGGCCGAAAGCATCATGGCAAACATCCCTGAGTATGTCGAGTGGTCCTCTCAGAACATTACGTTCAGCCGAGCAGATCACCCGATGACCATACCAAAACCAGAACATTACGGTGTGGTGTGGTCCTCTCTTGGACTTGTACATATAAACCTTCTTTTTCTATCAATGCATCGAAACGCAAGGCTTTTGCGTTTTCGCGAAATAATCTTTGCAAGGCTACAGAGGAATTACAACAACACTCTACGGATACTTCATCTTTGCAAGGTGACTAGCCCTTATTACGGTCGGAAAGTGAATCCTGGCAGAGGAGTTGATCCTCTCGGTGATTCTCTCCTTTGCTGAAGACTGCTGCTCCTCAGTAAACGGCGAATGGAATGTCTCCGGAGCATACACGTCACAGTTACTGCATGTCAGCTTATCATACAGGAACGTGTCTTGTAGCTTCACCGCTGCTTTCACGACATGCCTGACGTAGCTCACCATGTAGTCTTCAAACTCAAAACCAAATATGGTGACTGGTGAGTGTGGCCAGATTGTGGTGCTGGAAATCGGACGCAGATGATTCCCAGTCTACACCCTGAACCTCGCTACGGGAGAGTTCCCTCCTCTCATCTGCATCTGTGTACATTTCACAGAGACAATTCGGTTTCCATACCTGTACGAAAACACATGCAAACTGAAACAGGCCTTTTGCAACCATTTGAACTCAATGCAGAAATATTGCAAAATTAGCATCGAGCCCAGGTGCATGCATTGCAAAAAGAGAGAGAGGGATTCACATGTAACAACATACTGTCATGTATAGCTCCTTCAGGTTAGGCGCAGCTTCAAGAATGAATAGTATCCATGTAAGATCATACCCTTCAGGAATTTCAACTAGATTCAGTAACCTTAGTTGGCGGAATACATATGCTAGCCTTTTTGCCAGATATTCTGGTTGAACCCAAATCTGCTATAAATAAACATATGATCAAATGAGAAGGAGTAAAAAAGCTACAGCAACAAAGCGATCTTATTCTAGTTGAACCCAAATCTGACAAGAAGGAATAACTTACCTTTTCCCAATAAAATTGCAACTTCAGGTCTCGCGCAGAGATATCCCCAAGAAACTTACTTAACTCAACCATCTTGTGCCAACTAAGACCAACGTTAGTGAGGACAACAGCCTCAAGCAGTGGGACATAACCACAATTTATCGGATCTTCGAAACCGAACCATCCCTCAAAGGCTACTCGTCTGAGTTTTGGGAGCGAGTTGAGCAGAAGTCTTTCAAAAGAACACTGAGCAATATCAAGCTCACTGAGTTGCGAATGTTCAACTTGCAGCTTTGTATAATTTCCAAGAGTCACAATTGAATAGGCGTAGATGCTTCAATCGCTTGCAAGTGTCGAGGACATTAGAGATGTCAGATTCACCAAACCTCAAGTTTTCTATGTGGAGGCGAGTCAGACCAACAAATGCACCTGGACAAGCATCAAAGAACAACATGAATTGTCTCCCATAGTTGACCATATCATTGTCGTTGCAACGCGTGACATGCCTGTAATATCCCAGTATTTGGGGTTACAAAAATAGAGGAAACAGTTGTGTGCATTGCATTCATACATAGAAAATCCGGGGAATTTTCGCGCTTTAAAGTAAAACAGTCACAGTAACTGAAGTTTCACTTGACCCTGGTGGAATTGAAGTAGTTCATCAAGTCAAGCGCTATAAACCTCAATGTGACTTTGTTAAAACCTTGTTTTGGGAAGAGATGATTTGATCTAAGGGGTTAGATCAAATGGAACTAATAGTCAACACAACAACACTTTACTCAATGATCAACTACTTGATCTTATAACAGATCATAATATGGTAATCATTGCCATAACACAAGAACATCTGTTCAATACAAACCAAGTAACAATAAAATGGAGAAACCAATTCCTGACTTATCTTTTCCATGTCTTAAACTAATCCATGCACTTATCATAAACCCTATGATATCCATTCTACTTTAATCTTGGAAACATAACAAGGAGATCAACTCTAGAAATATATATATTCTTTCCTATTTCAATCTAGTATGCATCAAACCTAGAGAGGTGAGAGTTCTATAATAACTATTAGAGAAGTAATGACAAACTTCGAGTTAAACCTTGGGTAGACATCCAAGTATTCAAATCATCATCTTTAAGAGGAACCCTAGGTTATGTTTCAAGACATTTCCTAGAGAGAGAACCCATTTATGTTAACCATAGATATTGGTGACCACATCATTATCTTTGGAGAATAACCTTAGGTTAGCATTGAAGTCCTTCCCAAATGAGAGAGCCCATACATACCAATCTTAGCCTTACCTATTTAAGAATAAAGTACAATCATTGAACCAAAGTATTAGGTTGTAAACCATTTCCTTTGGAGTAGTGAGATAACCTAATATCACATGGAATAAGACCATATCCATGAATTGATAAAGGAGGAGATTAACTCAATCAAGATAGCCAAGTGGAGTTCTAGACTTATTGCCTAAGGAAATATTGTAAGTACACCATAAACCCTAGAATAAACCATTCCTATATAAGGGAGCTCAAGCTATGGTGTTACACTCAACTTAGTTGAGGCAATACTTGGATTTGAGGGAGAGAACTATCTATATACCAGATGATTATATCATCATTGATTAAGTAGAACCCTAACATAATATCTCAGGCATTCTCCTGGGATATAAACTTAAGAGGCAACCATAGTAGTCCCATTCAAGAAGATAAATTAGAAGTGCTATACTTAGTTGATCAAGACAATACTTAATCTTGGGAGTGAGAAACCTAATTCTTGAGAGATAACTTAGGAACCCAAACCTTGATCATTATAAATTGAGTGATGATCATAAACCCTGAGAACTTGAGGTAAAGATATCAAGAACAAGTGGATCATGCCTAATCCATGACCATGCTTTGGAGAAATAGGAGAATAATCCAAATACTAACACTTATATGATTAGAGATATCATCACCACATGAAATCATAGAGAGGTAACTAGTAAGCAACCCTAGGCTTATATCCCAACCTTAACTTGTGGTTCACTTGGTGATCATAAGTACAATTCTACCACATCTACATTCCACTTATTCTTCACTTATGAACCACAAGAAAATCTTTAGAGTAAAACTCCATACTTAATATGGTGAGAAACCATCCATTCATATGACCAAAGTTAACTATAAAAAGAACTAAAACAACTTTAGTTACTTTAACAATAGATTAAGTTATAATAGAAATCTACTAGTATAAGATAAAACCAATTCTTAAGTTCTTAGTAATTAAAGGAGCACATGAACAAATAAGCAAGTAATCATATTACCTTGATTAGGGGAGATTAAACCCTAGCAAATGCAATATGATGGCATCCTAAATCTACAAATTAGGGGTATATCTCAACCTTAGTTTTTGTATCACTATGGTGATCATAATATAAAGATAGGCACTAATTGAGATTCAAACCAATTGCCATTAGGAGAATGTGATGAGAACTCTAGAATTGCTCACTAGTTAACGCTTATGCTTAAATTTAGAACTTAAGAATACCAGTGCTAACCTTAAAATAGTATTATAGTAAGTCTTACAAGACCTTAATAAAGGAGTGTTCCCATAAAATCATATGCAAGGATCAAATTATCAAATATGAGGACAAGTCCTCATGAGTCTTTCTAATACATTGGAAATAGAAATTTTCAACTCCTATAATTCAAAATAGAATTATTTACACAAGAAAAAGGAAAACTTAAAATGAATACATAAATTCATGTCTATTTGATATTTTGAATAAACCACAAGTATGCAATCTAACCAAATATAAAATAATTGTTTCAAATAGAAAAATAGTGGAATCATCATTGCACTACATATTAACCTCATAAGGAACCTTCAATGTATAAACAGGATTTAAATTTGAATTTAAAAGCAGAATTCAAAACAGAAAATAAGAAAGAAAACAGAAAACAAAATAAAGGAGAGAAGCTTACCTGGACCTTGCCAGCCGAAGGAGCCCAGCAGCAGCCTGCCTATCAGCCCAACAGCAGCCCAAGCACCAGCCCAGGATCAGCCCGAATACCCCTTCGATAAAAAAAGAAATAAAATAAAACAAAAGGGAGGAGCTCGTCCTCATCCCTTTCCTCTCGCATGCCGGCCAGCACGAAGCCGTGCTTCGATTCTCCTGGTCGCTGGCGCCCTCTCCTTCACCGGCGTCGTGACGAGGCGCGTCCTGGCGCCGTATAAAAGCCGCGATGAACCCTAGCTCCCGATGTCTTCCCCTCTCTGTTCAATTTCCTCTCCATGCCGAAACCCTAGCTCGCTAACCTCCGTTCACCGCCGGCGATAGAGGAAGCCTCAGGCCTCGTCGTGGATGCCATCGCTGATACGGGGTGGCCTATGGACACCGCCGCCTCAAGACCGACAAGCCCTCCTCGTGGTCCAATGACACGAGCTCGAGTCAAAGCGCTACATGATAAGGTGAACTCACTCCTCACTACCCTTGATCTCGATACCCTTTGGATGGGCTGCTACCTCGGCCGATATGCTTTGTGTTATCAGGTATGAACCTCGAGAGAAGGACAGCACAGCAGACCCGAAGATGGACAAGGAAGAAGGAGAAGAAGAGCTGAAGGACGCCCCTGCTCACCCCGGCACGCCGGCCTCAAGACCCGGCACTGCGGCTCTGCCACCTCGGCACCTCGGCCTCCACACGGCACCGCGCCTCCATCTGAAGAGATCCAAGACCGGACTGCCGGCTTCGAACAAGCGGCACTGCGGCCTGCTGCCCAACCTCAGGCAGGCCCCCCTCTGTTGACTTAATCTCAACCGTCGATTTCGCATCCATGGACCAGGATAATTTATGTAATTCCGACTTTACCCTTGTACGAATTTGGGTCTATAAATACCTCACCCCTTCCTCCAGATTAGGGTTAGAGATGAACTAAGAAGAAACTTGAGCTTTGCTCCAACCCATGAGGGAAACCCTAGATCTATGATCTTGTATCGCCACCGGGCTCCTTATCAACTCGTGAAGATCTCTTTGGCGACTTCTACCGTTTGTTTGATCTTTTGCTTGCACTTCTACCTTGTTTGGTCTTTTGCTTGCACTTCTATCAAACCTTCCGGTCTTTTCGCCCTTCTAGATCTCCCGAGCTTTGATTTGTCGATCTCTTTGCGGGACTTCTACCGGAAGGTCTTTTCTCGCAACCTCCATCGAGTAGGTGTATCGGGCCTACGAGAAAGAACCGGTTTGTGTGTGTGTGTGTTGTATCTCCACGAGTTCATCCCCGTGTTCATCGTGTTCATCCTGTTCATCCACCTCCCCCACGAAATCCACCCAAATCCGTGAAGATCGGGCACATCCCCGGGCTTAGCCTCATCATATGGTATCAGCAGCTCTTGGGTTGGATGACCCCCACATCACCAATTTCGCCCAAAAAAAAATTCCAAAAAAATTTCCCAAAAAAATAGCCCCAAATTGGCCTTGGATCGATCTCTCGATTTGTTGAGTTATTTGTGGTTTTGCTCCAATAGAAACTTGTCTTGGGTATTGATCTACTATTCCCCCAACTTTTCCCACCAGTTTGTGCCAATTTTCCCACGAAATCGAAGATTTTCGGGTTTTCCGCCAAATCGACGAACAGAGCTGAGGCCGGCACGCCCAACATCGCCGGCCGCTCAGGCCGGCACTGCCGCCCCAACATCGCCGGCACTGCCGCTGGCCCCGAAATTTTTCACACTTTCTTCGTTTTTCGTTTGGCACTAACCCCTTGTGTTTGGACTTCGTTGTGTGTGCCATTTCAGCTACCACTAAGCTTCCGCAACATCAACTACGACGACGGCACCCCGAAGATCCAAGCGGTTCATTTGACACCTCCACCATAGCAAGTTCAAGGTCGTCGGCCACCGTCATCAAGTGGTATAACTTGCCCCCTAACTTGTAGCCCTAGCTTCCTTTGCGTACCTTTCCTATCGAGAGTGGCTTTCTAGTGTTGCGAAGCATTGCGCAAGCGTCCCGACCGTGAGGGTGTGCGTGTGTTGAGCAAAGCTACGAAGCAAGCTCGTGTGAAAAGATAAGCAAAAGAAGTGTGACATACTTACATAGATAGTGAGAAAAAGAAAGCTTCTAAGCATACAAAAAAAAGAGAAAAAGAAAAGAAAAAAAGAGTGTGAGTGACACCTATACACAAAAGAGTCCAAAGCTTATAAGCAAAGGAGAGAAAAGAGAAGAGAGGCGTCTTGCGCAAATCTTGTTGCTTCTCAATTTTGCAACCAAGCCACGGTCTCTCTTGCGTTAGCGTGACACCGAGCTAGTAGTCTTCGTTAGGACCAATTTTGTTCGTGCTCATTTTCCGTCGCGCTAACCCCATTTTGTCCCATGCGTGTGTTCCACCTTGTGTATGCCTTTTGTGATCATCGCCTTTGACTTGTGACTTTTGGATCTTACCCACTTTTGACAATAGACTCTTCGTTTGGTTCTTCCATTTGGCTTTCCACACCCATACCTAACACCATATAGAGTTTTGTTTTGTGTGTGTGCATACATACCGGTTGTTCCTCACCTAGATACATCTTTTCGATTTTGGTTTGCAAGTTTTGACATTCTTGGTAGTTTTTCCTAACCACCCACCACATAGTTCTTGTTTTAGTTGTAACCATGTCTAGTGGAGAAGGGAACCAACTACCGATGACGCGGCACCAACATTGGATAGCTACTCAAGCCGTCCACGCCAAGCTCAATCAATTTGAAGCCATGCTCAAGGATACCAACGTCCGCTATGAAGAAAGAGCTCAAGTGCAAAGGATTGACCTCAACAATCAAGTTCAAGAACTCAATGAGAAGATTGAAACTCAAGGCAATGAGTTGAAGGCAACACTCGCCATGCAAGGTCAAGAAACAAGAGAAATGAAGACGGCGTTGGACAACATCCTCCATACACTCAACCGACAAGAAGATAGAAGACACCATTCAAGGTCTTCACGCTCTCATAGCTCAAGGTCACGAGCTCCTACATCGTCGCATCATGATTCCAATCAAGACCCACGCCACCATAATGTGGATGCTCAAGTGCTTCAACAACAAGCTCAAGAAGCGGAGCAAGCACGACTTCGACTTGTCCAAGAACGTCTACGCCTTGAAGAAGAACGCCTTCAACAAGAACATCTCCATGCTCAATTCCAAGAGGAACAACAACGTCTTCGTCATGATCAAGATCTCCTTCATGCATGTGAGCAAGAAAGGCTCCGCCAAGAGCAAGAGGCACGTCATCATCAAGGGCAACCTCGCCCATCTCAAGTGGCCAATGCTCAAAGGCACCACCACAATGCCGAACAAGAAGTGAACCAAGACCGCCGCATCATCAATGTTGATCAACCTCCTCGTGATAGGGCACCACGCCGTCAAGGTCAAGATAACCGTCGTCATCATGATGATCGCCCTCATGGTAGAAGACCACCTCATCAAGCACGAGATGTTGAGATGGAGGAAGATTCAAATCATCAACAAGCATCAAGTGAAGAAAGTGTGAGGCCTCATCAACGCCACAACAATGATGATCAAGATGAAGGTCATGGAAGACCACCTCCTCCTCAACAACAAAGAAACAACAATGAAGATGCTCAAGGTCCACAACCTCAACCTCAACAACGTCAAGATCATGATGAAGCAAGACCACCTCCTCGACGCAATGACCGCAATGAGGAAGAAATCTTTGGGAAGCTCAAATTCACCATGCCCAAGTTCCAAGGAGAGGAAGATCCCGACGCATACTTGTCTTGGGTACTCAAGGTTGACAAGATATTCCGCATCCACAACTTCTCCGAAGCAAAGAAAGTTGCCATGGCATCACTTGAGTTTGAAGGATATGCAAATGTTTGGTGGGAAGAGGTCAACAAGAAGCGTGAGAAGGAAGACCTAGCACCCATTGACACATGGGAAGAGATGCAAGAAGTCATGCACACCCGCTTTGTACCAACTCACCACAAGCGTGACCTCTTCAACAAGCTCACTCAACTCAAGCAAAGCTACAAGTCCGTTGAGGAATACTACAAGGAGATGCACATGACCATGATGAGTGCAAATGTGGATGAGCGAGAAGAGCAAACTATGGCAAGATTCTTGAATGGCTTGAACATCCCCGTCAAGAGGATAGTGGAATTCTTGCCTTACAAAAACATGGTTGAGCTACTCCACCAAGCAACAAGGGCCGAGCGCCAAGTGCGAGAAGACCTAGCAAGTGCAAAGACAAAGACCTTCTTCGCCGCAAGAAATGCCATGAACGCCTCCTCAAGCATCAAGAACACAAGTGCACTTGCCTCCAAGGATCCTCCAAAGCAAGCAAGAAGCGCCATCAAGACAACAAGCTTCAAGCCGGAACAATCAACCATGTCCTCCAAAGCTTCCACCGGATCTAGTAACATCACTTGCTTCAAATGTGGTGCTCAAGGACATAAATCCTTTGAATGCAAGAACACAAGAGTTATGATCACTCGAGATGATGGAGATGTGGAGTACTTGAGTGAAGGTGAATATGAAGCCTTGGTACAAGCCGCAACCTCTCATGAAGAAGATGACTTGGAAGACCAAGAGCAAGTCCTATGTGTACATGATGCAAGCCCTTCTCTTGTGGTGACCAAAGTGTTGACAACCCATGCACTTCCAAATGAAGACCAAAGGTGCAATATCTTCCAAACAAGAGCCGGAATCAATGGCAAGTCAATAAAGGTTATCATCGATGGAGGGAGTTGCCACAATCTTGCAAGCACCGAACTATGCACCAAGCTCAACCTTCCGCTCCGGAAACACCCCCATCCCTACCATGTGCAATGGCTAAGTGACAATGGAAATGTGAAGATCCAACACACCGTCACGATATCTTTCAAGATTGGCGCCTATGAAGACACCGTTGATTGTGACGTCGTGCCTATGACGGTGTGCCACATGTTACTTGGTCGCCCTTGGCAATATGACAAGAAAGCCAACCATGATGGCTACACAAATGCCTATAGCTTCAAGGTCAACGACAAGACCTACATCCTACGCCCAATGACTCCTAGCCAAGTAATTGCGGACAATGCAAAGGCTCTAGCGAGGGCTAAGGAAGCCACTATCACTAGTGAGTTGAGAGGTGAGAGAGTGATCCACCAAAAAGAGAGTGAGCGCCACAAGCCATATGTGAGTGAGATGAAGAGTGTCCTCCTAGCTACCAAGAGTGAGATGAGAGAAGTGCACCACAACCCATCCACCACTCTACACTACGTGCTCATTTGCAAGGGCCCCTCGGAGGAGACTAACGACTTAACCAACATTCCTTCGTCTTTGTTGTCTCTTTTGAAGGATTTCCAAGACGTCTTCCCCGACGAGCTACCTCATGGACTACCACCGCTTCGGGGCATCGAGCACCGCATCGACCTCATACCCGGCGCTCCCCTTCCAAACCGAGCCGCCTACCGCACCAACCCCGAAGACACAAAGGAGATTCAACGCCAAATACAAGACCTCCTCGCAAAACGTTCGAGAAAGCCTTAGCCCTTGTGCCGTTCCCGTCATTCTTGTGCCTAAACCGGATGAGACGCAACGGATGTGTATGGATTGTCGACCCATCAATGCCATTACCGTCCGTTATCGCCATCCCATTCCGCGTTTAGACGATATGTTGGATGAATTGAGTGGTGCCACGATTTTCTCTAAGATTGATTTGCGTAGTGGCTACCACCAAATTCGCATGGCAATAGGTGATGAATGGAAGACGGCATTCAAGACCAAACTTGGTCTCTATGAATGGCTTGTCATGCCATTTGGTCTTTCAAATGCTCCATCTACTTTCATGCGCCTCATGAATCACATCTTGCGACCTCTCATTGGCAAGAGTGTGGTTGTCTATTTCGATGATATTCTCATTTATAGCAAAAACCTCGAGGACCATGTGCAACATGTGAGAGAAGTTTTGTGCATCTTGCGTCATGAAAAGCTTTATGCTAACCTCCCCAAGTGCACATTTGCTCAAAACAAGTTGGTTTTTCTTGGTTTTGTGGTTTCCGCCAACGGGATTGAAGTTGATTCTTCCAAAGTTGAGGCCATCCACAATTGGCCCACTCCCACAAATGTTGGTTAAGTTCGAAGCTTCCATGGACTCGCCGGATTTTACCGCCGCTTTGTGAAAGATTTTAGCACCATCGCTTGCCCTTTAAACGAGCTTACTAAAAAGAATGTTCCGTTTGTTTGGGGCAAAGCGCAACAAAAAGCTTTTGATGAATTGAAAAAGAGACTCACCGAGGCACCACTCCTTGTTCTTCCCGATTTTGCTAAAACATTTGAGATAGAATGTGACGCGAGTGGCCTTGGAATTGGTGGTGTCCTCATGCAAAATGGAAAACCCGTGGCATATTATAGTGAGAAGTTGGATGGCGCACGCCTCAACTATCCTATCTATGACAAGGAACTTTACGCTTTGGTTCGTGTTCTTGAAGTTTGGCAACACTATCTTTGGCCAAAAGAATTCATTATTCACTCCGACCATGAATCTTTGAAGTATTTGAAAAGTCAACACACTTTGAACAAAAGACATGCAAAATGGGTTGAGTTCATTGAGTCCTTTCCATATGTAATCAAATACAAGAAGGGCAAGGACAATGTCGTGGCGGATGCACTTTCCCGCAAGCTCACCCTTTTACTCACTCGTTTGGATTTCCATGTGTTGGGTCTTGATGAAATCAAAGAACAATATGCCTCCGATACCTTCTTTGGCCCAATTTTTGCAAAGTGTTCCATTGAAAAGGGCATCAATGATTTCTATTTGCACCAAGGATTCTTGTTTAAGGGCAACAAACTTTGTGTTCCAATGTCCTCGCTTCGCCTTTTGCTCTTACAAGAATCGCATGGTGGTGGTCTCATGGGCCACTTTGGACGAGAGAAGACATATGCCATGCTATCCACTCACTACTATTGGCCAAGAATGTACCGAGACGTGGAACGCCTTTGCCGCCGGTGTACAACATGCTTACAAGCTAAGTCCTCTTCCAATCCATATGGTCTTTATACACCGTTGCCTATTCCTTATGCTCCTTGGTCCGATATAAGCATGGACTTTGTACTAGGATTCCTCGAACCAAATATGGTCATGATTCAATCTTTGTGGTAGTGGATAGATTCTCAAAAATGGCTCATTTTATACCATGTTCCCGAACGGATGATGCTTCACACATTGCCTCCTTGTTTTTAGGGAAATTGTGAGACTCCACGGTGTACCAAGAAGCATTGTCTCCGACCGAGATGTCAAGTTCATGAGCTATCTTTGGAAGACATTAATGGCCAAGTTCAACGTCAAGCTTTTGTTCTCATCATCCTCGCACCCCCAAACCGATGGGCAAACCGAAGTAGTGAACCGAAGCCTCTCCACACTACTACGAGTCCTTGTCAAGAAGAATTTGAAAGCATGGGAAGATTGCATCCCACATGCGGAGTTTGCCTACAACCGCGCCAAGCACTCCACAACAATGAGAAGCCCATTCATGGTCGTCTACGGGTTTGAACCACCTACGGCGATTGACCTCCTACCTCTTCCGCTACATGAGCAAGTGAACATGGACATCGACAAGCGAGCACAATACATGAAAAACTCCATGAAGACACAAGGGCAACAATCGAGCAACAAGTTCTCCGTCAAGCCACAAGACTAAATTGAAGAAAAAGGCACGGATCTTCAATGAAGGCGACCTAGTGTGGATACATCTTCGCAAGGACCGCTTCCCTCAAGAAAGAAACTCCAAGCTCAAGCCCCGAGGTGATGGTCCCTTCAAGGTCCTCAAGCGCATCAACGACAACGCCTACGTCGTCGACATACATACATCCAAGTACTTGGTGAGCAACACATTCAATGTGTCCGACCTTTCACCATATCATGGAGATGAGGAGAACATAGAGTCGAGGACGACTCTTTCCCAAGGGGGGGGGGGAGATGATACGGGGTGGCCTATGGACACCGCCGCCTCAAGACCGACAAGCCCTCCTCGTGGTCCAATGACACGAGCTCGAGTCAAAGCGCTACATGATAAGGTGAACTCACTCCTCACTACCCTTGATCTCGATACCCCTTTGGATGGGCTGCTACCTCAGCCGATATGCTTTGTGTTATCGGTATGAACCTCGAGAGAAGGACAGAGCAGACCCGAAGATGGACAAGGAAGAAGGAGAAAAGAGCTGAAGGACGCCCCGCTCACCCGCACGCCGGCCTCAAGACCCCGACCGGCCTGCTCACCCCGGCACCGCCGGCCTCCGACACCGGCACCGCTGGCCTCCACCAAGAGATCCAAGACCACGCTGGCCGAACAAGCGGCACTGCCCCACCGGCACCAACAACCTCCGGACCGCGCCCCACCCTGTTGACTTAATCTCAACCGTCGATTTCGCATCCATGGACCAGGATAATTTATGTAATTCCGACTTTACCCCTGTACGAATCTGGGTCTATAAATACCTCACCCCTTCCTCCAGATTAGGGTTAGAGATGAACTAAGAAGAAACTTGAGCTTTGCTCCAACCCATGAGGGAAACCCTAGATCTATGATCTTGTATGCCACCCGGCTCCTTATCAACTCGTGAAGATCTCTTTGGCGACTTCTACCGTTTGTTTGATCTTTTGCTTGCACTTCTACCTTGTTTGGTCTTTTGCTTGCACTTCTATCAAACCTTCCGGTCTTTTCGCCTTCTAGATCTCCCGAGCTTTGATTTGTCGATCTCTTTGCGGGACTTCTACCGGAAGGTCTTTTCTCGCAACCTCCATCGAGTAGGTGTATCGGGCCTACGAGAAAGAACCGGTTTGTGTGTGTGTGTGTGTTGTATCTCCACGAGTTCATCCCCGTGTTCATCGTGTTCATCGTGTTCATCCACCTCCCCCACGAAATCCACCCAAATCCGTGAAGATCGGGCACATCCCCGGGCTTAGCCTCATCAATCGCATTCGCCGTCCTCGACTTGCCCAACCTGCCTGAGGAATTGAGCCATCGCGCCCAAGATCAACGATGTCGAGCTCGTCTTCCCCAACGCCGGGACTGACAAATTCCGGCGATGTCGACCCCCTCTCGCCTCGCCGACAAGCCTGTCGTGATCGCGGTGAGTTCCTGGTTCGCCTGAGCATCCTAGCTCTTTCCCTAGCATCCTCTAGCAAGCCCTTCACCGTAGGCCCGTGACCATCGCCGCCGGCCAAGCTCGGGCGACCATCTGGTGGTGGCACGACCACCATTAGCATCGCCTTGTCGTCCTCGTTCCAATGAACTAACGCACGCCCTCGCGGGAATCCTGCATCGCCGGCGTCGACCACCACTGGCCGCCGGCAGGGCACTTGGTTGCCACATCGGCACCACGTGGTAGCCAGCGTGGACCTAGCCCCACCAGCCAGTGACTGTTTAGGTAGAATCCCGGGTGCATTTAGTCATTTCTGTTTAAATTCAATTCCAGAAAATTACTGCAACTTCAAATAAATCTAGAAAATTCATAATAGCTCAGAAAAATAAATATAAGATATCAAAATTCGTATAAAGATAAACTCTATCCAATAAAAATATAAAATGAAATTTTTATTTTTTATAAAAATTCAATTATTTAATACCTGTTAATTAAGCCTTTTCTTTTAATTCAAAATGCAATTAAAATTTAATAATTAGGAAAAATTTCCAAATTAAATAAAAACCAGTAAGTAAATACAGAAATCATTAAAACTAATTTTCTCTATTTTGTTTATTTGTTAAATCATTATCAGAGAGATTTAAATCCTGATTAACAATTAACTTAATTATTAATTGTTTAAAAATAGAAAAAATGCCAAATCCAATATTATTTTTATTATAAAGTTATTAATAACTTTCACTTTGCAAACAAGTTATTAATTAAGAATTATAGGGTAATTAGTAGACCCTAGTTCCATCATGAATAAAATTATAACCCATAATGTTATGTGGGATACTAAAACCCTAATGCCATTTAGACCTTAGCTCCATACTTCATATGAACCCTAAATGGTTCCCAAACCTAAACCCCAAGTTAACATGTGATCATGTCATTTCAATAGTAGTCATAGAACCATAGTCGCAACTAAATATTTGCCATGACCACATAAAATGTAGTAACCTATCATTACTAAATTAGTATCCCATGTGTTCATCTTCATCAGACCTAAATAATCAAGTAGGGTCAACCAAGTGTAAACCCTAGATCCTATTACCCAAAACCATCATTCCTATTCATTGCTATTTAGCATCACATCAATGTGATGAACCTTAGGGGCAACTATGCCAAATCTTGAGCATTACCTAACCATATTCCACTAAACCCTACTAGTGTTGGATATTTATGAACCATCCTATTTAGGAACCAATCATTCTTTACTTAGGGAATTAAATAGCAAACCTAGACCACCTCAACCCTAATTAATACACTTCTTATTATTTAAGAAGTATGTTCTTCAAAAGTTATTCTTTTGAAGAAAATAAAGAGTAGTCATCAACCTTGCCTAATAGGACCTATAAACCCTAGCTAGCCATCACCAACAAGGTATACCAACCTTGATAGCACCTATGTATAATTAGTTGCTTAAAGATACCTATGCTTAACTCAACCTTACAAGCCCTAGGTGATGATGAATTCCATCTTGTTGTGATTCCTCTAGTCCTTAAACTAATTGGAACCCTAGCAAACCATAGAACCCCACAAACCTAATTATCATACTTATTCTTTATCAAGGAACATGTTCTTCAAAAGTTATTCTTTTGAAGTATATGACAAATAATCATCAACCATGCACTATAGGACTTAAAATTGACAACTGCTCTTTACTTATTATACAACTACTAATCTTTGATATGTATGATTGATTACTATGCTTTATTTTGTAACTTGTACATAATACCAAGTAATCACACCTGAATAAGAACCTTGTTTGTGAATCACTCTAAAAGTGCAACACACCTGAACCAATCATTACAACCCACTGATCCTAAATCATCGGGTTAGGTCACGCTTAGAGCGATTGCATCTCATACTTATGCATTGCATCCTTGCCAATCTTTTAAACATCGTCCTTACCGGACGATGACGCTATTTCAGAATTTGGAGTTATTGCGCACCGAAGACCTTTTCTGCATAATCTTGCAGTCAAGAAAGGCAAGTTCATCGCTTGCTCATGTCATTTGAGTATTTTTACCAAATTACTTGCAAAGTACTATGTTTATCACTATTGCATAAAAAGCAAAACCACTATTTTCATAACTACGAATATGACTATGTGGTGGGCAATGGAACCATGGATTCTGTTGATATGGTGGAGGTTCCATTGCAAGGGTTTATATCCATCTAGGATTAAACAACAAATGTCGTCCAGTGATTCTTGTGCCGTAATACCCGTGTTAACCATAAGATCCGGAGTGGGACTGTAGCCAATTGTATTTCCACCTCTCGTACATCAACGGATGCGCTTACCGTAGCAGTTGTGTCTGCGAGCAACTTGAGGGTGGGGAGCCCTTTCTAATTCCCCACGGTATAGCAGCTTACCAGTAGCGGTTGCGGCTTGCGAACAACTTGAGGGTGGGGATCCCCTTCTAATTCCCCACGGTAATGTGGTCTATGATGGGTTGCAGCTACCGGCGAAGGAGTTTGGTTAACGAGTCCCAAACTGTTGTCGTGGTCGGGGTCCATCCTTAATTGGTATAAGAGGACCGATGAGGACCCAGGGTCGGGGTATGCAACAAAGGGTGGGTGTGCGAGGTAGCGGAGGAATATGAACGACTAGGACCTTATACCGGGCCTCACACCAAAGGAAGTGTGGACGAGAACTATAGCTCGGTTGGCACCAAGGTTAAGATCTCTTATGGGTAAAGCAACACACCTCTGCAGAGTGTAACGAACCGTCACTCCCTGTTCGGGATAAGGAACTGCGAACGCTGCCGGAAAGGAACTCCATGAAGTTCTAGTCAACCGGTGAAGGCTGACGGACATAGCTCTTCTGAATAAAAGCAACCTTTTGAAGAAATGATTACAAAAACTTGCATTGCCCATGACTTTCTGGTCTATGGCGTAGCTAGTGCATTAAACACCTCTTTCCTAAAATGAACTTGTTGAGTACGCTCGTACTCATCCCACTCTTAAATCCCCGGCTTAGATATGGAGGCATCGAAGGAGGATCTACAATGCAACTCGAAGGCCGAGGAGTCAACAACTACTTCAAGGGACAGGACCATGTCAGGAGAGTCAGATACCACATTCAACAAGGAGAAAACCTAGATTAGCAATAGAAAGGAACTAGCTTCCTAAACCTAGCTCCTATTTAGCTAGAATCTATTCTTAGCCTCTATAGCTAGTTAAATACTCTACAAATTGAGTTCGTGATAGGATTAGACTACGAGTCGTTCTTCAGGAGTTTATTTGCAGATTTACCTCATTGTAAAGTAGGAGGCTGTGCTGATCTTCTGTAACAGAGTCTGTGTGTAATTCTATAGACATGCCTTGGACCCGCATATGTTTCTGTTGTACCACTGAGCGATATAATACTAGTGGAACGGTGTTTCATTGGTGTTATATCAGACTTGCATACTACACCATGCAGTGGTATGCTGGGTCACCACAATGCCTCTCGGTGAAAACTATGAACTCGGCAATCTCAACCTTCTCGGTGGCCATCGTGTGGCCAACAGAATGTCCAATGGATATACAGTCATCATCAATCAAGAAGAACTTAATGCAGAGGAACTGGATGGTGTTTCTGCTTGAATCCCTGCGTCCCAGGATGCTTTTTGTAGCCTCAACCACAACTGCATTACTTTGAGCAATTTCCCAAGCACCGGCATACCGGAAGTCCCAAACAAATATCCTAAGTTGAGATAGCATGGCCGGGAGCTGCCGCCATCGCCTAGAAAGGACACTGGTCCTTGCAGCCTCGCGGACATTTAGCTGGTCAAGGATGGTGAGCAAAATACTGTCGGGCAGGTCGCCAAGCCTATCATCATGATTGACTTGCTGCATTAGGCATGAAATTGAACAGATCAGAGTATATTTATTACAGTCTCAAAAATTTATAGATCGACATTATTGATTCTCTGTTGAAGAATATAGCCATCCTCCTCCCATCCTCCTTCCAGCCGTCACCCTCCCTCCACCCTCCACCTGGGCTGCCTCCCTTCCCCTCCCTCCTCCCAGGCGCCCGCGCTGCAGCGGCTCTGGAGGGCAACCGCCCCAACACAAGACCTTCCTCCTGTGGCTCCCCTTGCCACTGCCACCACCGACGCCGGTGGTGATGGCAGCACCCGGTCACCAAAGGAGGAGGGCTAGGAAGCGCATCAGGTGGATCCTCTCCGCGCTGAGGTGAAGCTTCAGTGGGTACGCAGTGGTGGCGCTCTCGGTGATGGACGCGATGGACTAGAGACGGGATGCGGTAGCCTGGACCTCAAATGCGCGGTGATCGCCGGCAACCGGCCGGGCTGGCCTGATCTGGGCAGAGCACTGGCTTGATCTAGGCCGCGTGGGCCGGGCTGTTGCACGTACCTTGTTGGCCCTGGGGGTGATGGCTGGCTGTGTGGCAACGGTGGGCACCGCGTTGCTCATATGTCGTGGTGTGCCTGTCGTTTCCTACTGCGGTGGAGGTTCTGGACCTCCTTCCTCGTCGTTGGGCAGCGGATGACAGCGTGGGGGCATGTTCATCCTCATCGAAGAATAAAGGTAGCGGTTCTAGGGTTCCTCTCGCCTCAAGATGAAGATTTACTGGTTGCGTGTCCTCCTTGATCTTGCCGGAATGTCAAGTTCCGGAAGGTTCCTCCATCAAACTTCCTAGGGTGGCTCATGCCTGTAGACTGCTAGATCGGATGGGATTTGGTCGTATGCTCCCATCGTTTTTTGATTGTTTAGTTTCAGGAGGGAGCAGCACAAGCTCTACTATGTGTTGCCATATGGGATACATCTTTTTGTTTCCATGGTGAAGGGTGAAGTCAGATGCGGAGAATGTCATGGATATCAAGTTTTGAGGACTAGTACTAGTGGTTCAAGGCTTTGCATCGATGGTGACCTTGCTTGGTATTTCGGGTTTCATACCATACGGGGGGGGGGGGGGGGGGGTCAACCAGGAGAAGTTCAATGTCCTACGTTGGTGAAAATTGAATGTCTAGATTTAACTAGTTGTGCCTGACAATGGCATTGATGAAGACATTGTTTTGAGAGAGTGAAGTTTCTTTAGAGCGAAAAAACCTAATATCTATGATCGGGCAGAGCACTTGTGCACTAGCAGGACTTCTTTTTTTTAAAAAAATTTTTTTTACTTCTTTTTGCTATGTGTATCCGTACAACCATTAGAATATTATTATTGTTGCTGATGCTTCGCGACATTAATATATTATGTTTATAAGTAAAAAAGTTAAAAGGAATAGCGGAGGAGTAAACTCACCTCCATGGTGCAGACCAGCTGAGACCCGAGAAGAAGAGCGAGGATGTGCTGGCAGTGGGCGCCTCCAGCCTGGTGCGAGAAGCGTCCGTAAAAGCCAGAAGGATAGGAAGCTCCGCTACTGGGCTTCTCCTCGCCGCTGTCCGTGGTGGCGTGCAGCCTGCGTCGGTCGCCGCCTCGCCGGCCGTCGGAGGGGAGAGGCAGGTTGGGAAGAGAAGAAAGCCGCGACTACGGACAAGGTTAGGGCTAGGAGGCCGCCGCGCATCCGAGGAATTTTGGGCTCGGCGCTGTAAATCGCCCCGGGGCTGTCCAACTATCGGTTTCTTCAGTAAAACCTAAAAGAGATTTGTCCTACGACTGCTCAATGTAATTCTTTGAGCCACCAAAAGATTTACACAAATACCTCAAAAAATAGATTTACACAAATATCCTTACTATTCGTTTCTCCAAGCATTCTACAGAGGAACTTTTTAATTCAACCTATGCTGGTTAAACCACTGCATTTGGGACTAAAATACATGCATTCACACTTAGTAGAACATTAGTCCGTTAATCATTTCATCATTAATCATCAAAACTCATCCAAAGCCACTAGATATGAACATCTAAATCCAGATTTAAGCATGTCGATTATAGTTCAAACTCTTATCAATATTTTTTCTAATTTATGGTGATAGCCACATCCCTAGCTAATACCTTTTGTGTTGTTCAAAAATCTAAAGGGATTGTAAACCCTATCTTTAATAGTGTGTTTCCATTATTCTATAGTATTCTGTAATCCTCCGTCATATGATACTTATTTACATTTGCACCTTGAATTCTAGCCACTGAGCTAAGTTTTCAGCTACAAAAAATGCACATTATTCTTTTTTACTAAATGAATAAGTTATGACATCACTATGAACATTTTATTTACATTTGCATCAGCATATGTGTAAAATCGACTTAGAGTTAGCTAATTCATAGTTGACGGAGACAATCAGTGGCGGAGCCAGTTGGGTGGAAGGATGGGGTCAGGTTTAGCACGGGCCATATGTAAGAGCATCTCCACTCGTCCCCCCGAATAGGCCCCCGGCGAGCATTTTTTACATCCGGACGGCGAAAATCGGCCCAGTCGCGCCCCCGGTTCCTCGTTTTTGTCCGGATTTGGCCCTTCATCCATCCGGCGAGCCCACGCCACCCCCGCCCCCCGGGAGCGCTCGGGGACTCCGGACGAGTGAAAAGCGGGGAAGGGCCCGATCTGTCGGTGACTCGACGCACGAACCCCACCGCCACGTCGCTCAAAATCTCCCCCACCCCTCGTATCTCTCTCGCCGCCGGCACCACCCCGCCGGCTTGTTGCCTAGATTCCGCCGCCCCTCCTTCCCCACCTGCCTATATTCCGCCGGCCTGCTTGCTCTTCCGCCGGCCTGCTTGCTCCTAGCCGCTCGCGGCTCGGGTGCCTCGACCACGCCCGTGTGTTCGTCCATTTGCCTCGCCGGCCATGGACTCGGACGAAGAGGAGGAGCAGATGTTCGTCGAGCTTATGCAAGAAGAGATGGCAGCCCGCCCAAGACGAGGAGCACATGATGATCCTCGGTTGCTTGGCAAGCATGTACGCCGGACCGGCAACCGGTCGACGTGGTGGGTCGGCACTGGGTCCGGAAGTGCAAGCCAAGACAGCGAATGGAGGGCTACTGCATGTTGTACGCCGACTACTTCGCCGACAATCCATTGCACGGTGAGAGTGTTTTCCGGCGTCGTTTCAGGATGAGCAGAAAGTTATTTCGCAAATTGTGTATGCCATCCGCCACTTTGATCCCTACTTCAGATGCAAGGCGGATTGCACCGGTTTGGTTGGATTTTCGTCAGCAGTGCACAGTGGCTATGAGGATGCTGGCGTATGGAGCTCCTGGTGATACTGCAGATGACTATCTTCGGATGGCGGAGTCCACCGCCCTTGATTGTTTCTACCGGTTCTGCAGTGTTCGGGGACTATTACTTGAGATCACCCACTGTCGAAGACACTGAGAGGATCCTTGCAACAAATGAAGCTAGAGGTTTTCAGGGATGCTTGGAAGCATTGACTGCATGCATTGGCAATGGAAGAACTGTCCGTTTGCGTGGCAGGGAATGTACAAGGGTCACAAAAAAGGCTGCACTGTGATACTTGAAGAAGTGGCTACCCATGATCTCTGGATTTGGCACTCTTTCTTTGGTATGCCTGGATCCAACAATGACATCAACGTCCTAAACTGCTCCCCGGTCTTTTCCAAGCTTGTTGAGGGTCATGCTCCCTCGGGGACTATGTGATCAATGGTCGGCACTACAACAAAGGATACTACCTTGCAGACGGTATCTATCCAAAGTGGGCAACATTTGTGAAGACTATCTCGAATCCTAGCACCCCAAAACTTTGCGAGTTTGTCAAGAAACAAGAAGCTTGCCGAAAAGACGTCGAGCGTGCATTTGGTGTCCTCCAGCAGATTTGCTTGTCGTCCGGTTCCCCGCTCCGACTTGGTCCAAAGATCGATGTGGGAGGTGATGAACTCTGTGTGCCTACACAATATGATTATTGAAAATGAGCGAAAGCATCCGGTTCCTCCGGCTGAGCAAGAAGCACCATATGAGAGAGAGGGTCCTCTTGCACCTAATCACCAGGTGCCTCCATCATGGGCCGCCTTCATTGCTATGCGTCAGGAGATTCGAGACTCTACAATGCATCACCTGCAAGATGATCTAGTGGAGCACATATGGAGGCTCCGACGCAATGCCGACGCCAACTAGTCTGTCTAATTTGTTTGAAAAATTGTGAAATTGTGTGCTTCATTTGTTTCAGCACTTGTTAAACATTGTACAATTATTTTCGCCGAATTTGTTTCAGCAATTTTCGTACTCTTGGTCGCCGAACTTGTTAAATTTTATGTTAAATTTGTTTGAAATATGTCAAATGGTCGAGGTTGGGGGTTTCCTGCCGGGGGGCTGGAACTTCGGCGCTCCCCACGCCAAATCTTCCTCCAATTCGGACGAAAATATCGCCGGATTTGGGCGTGGGGAGCGCCAATGAGTGGGGATGCTCTAAGCTATAGAAAAGAAAAAAAATAGTAAAACGAGTAAGGTATGTTGGATCCTAGTGAAATGGGCTGAATCTGTCACTTGAGACAATACTGCTTTTTCAAAAGGAAAATGATTAGATTTAACCGGGGACGGACGTCCCGCAGCCTCCTGCTCGTGCGTGCGACGCGTGTCGCTGGCCCCACCAAACTGGTCGTCCCCTACCTCCGGTTTTCCTCCCCGAAATTCTCCAACGCCTTTCTTCGATCCCGTGCATGGCCATGGCCGCCTTCTACTTCCTCCAGCTCTACTTCCATGGCCATGGCCCCCGCCGGCGCCGCGCGCGACTTCCATGAAGAAGGGCGACCGCGAGCGCGAGAGGCGACCGTCGTCCCCGAGATCAGGTCGGGACAGCAAGGAGCGGCCGCGGCGGTGCCGCTGCAGGGCGTCGTTCAGGGCCGGGGCGGCCTCGTGCTCGGCTCCCTCATCCCCTGCGCGCTCTTCTACTTCCTCCAGCTCTACATCAAGCGCAACCGCCCGCTGCCCACCTCGCCGGGATCCCCTCCTCCGCAGAGGCGGCCTCCTCCAACTCCAACCCCGCCGCGGCGGCGATCCACCGCACCCTCTCGCGCGACCTCCCGGCCCTCTCCGCCCGCGGCGCCGTCGCGCGCGCCGGGGACGACGAGTCGCTCGACTACGCCGGCCTACACCGCTGCGCCGACGACCCCTACCACCCGGCCTCCAACCCTTCCGGCATCATCCAGCTCGGCCTCGCGGTGGAAAAATCACGGGGGACGGGGGAGGAGCAAACCGCAGCAGAGCGGAGCTTGGAGGAGACCCCATCGATGGGCGAGGTGCTACAGCGCTGGTGTTACCATCTCTGTTAGGGGGCTGTGGTATAATAAAAACACCGATGCTAAGATTATACAATTTTTCGGCTATAGTTGTTCTGCTGTTTTGCTAATTTGGTACTGAAAATTTGCTACGATGTCTCCGGCGAGTTCTAAGATTATTTTTGCTATAATACCATATAATTTTTGCTACAAACATTGTGTGATTTTGCTTTAATAGTAAATTATTTTTGCTATGTTATCTCCGGCGATGTCTCTGGTGAGGTCACCGACAAATTCTCTATCAATGTCTCCAGTGAGGTTGACTTGTAAAAAATGATGTCTCTTATCTTTTTTTGCTATAATTGTTTTGTTGTTTTGCTACTTTAGTATAGAAATTTTGCTTCGAGGTCTCCGGCGAAGTCTTCGTTAATTTTTCCGATGATATTGGGTTTTGCTACATTAGCATTTTTCTGCTACAATAGCATATTTTTTTTGCTTCGAGGTCTCCGGCGAGCTCAACCTTTTTATTTGATTTCGTGACTGAACCGTTTATTGCTACAATGTAGCAAAAGCGGATTGTTTTTTGCTGCCGAAAGGTGTTTTTTTTTTTGCTACATTCAGTAAAAGCAGACCTGGCCGTCCAAGATGGCCGATCCGACGGCTGACGGCCCCGGGGCTGGGAAATCAGATCCCCGGGGGACGCCCAGCAGTTTCTACATGGCAATTTTTTTTTATAACATGGTGTTTAATATCTACATTGATTTTTAAACCGATCGCCGTTTGTTTTTTCCAGCTTAGAGCAATTCTAATAGTATAGCCGGTTGTTGGCTATAAGCAAGATGCCATGTCATCTATAGTCAACATGTAGCCAACAAGTACAATAGTTGGCTATAAGATTGTATTACTTTTTCAATAGATGACCCACCTTTCATTCACATTTTGCCTAGGAGCACGTGCTAGAGCTAGCTCTTGCATAAGAGCCCACTTACATTCTCTCTCCTCTTCTCTCTCCTCCAACTAGACACAAATATATTATTTTATTCCTTGTAGCCAGCTGACTAAACCTTATTGTACTTGCTCTTAGTCAGGTTTTTTTAACATAAAATATTTACTCAACTCAGGTTCATTTTAGAGATAACAGCGTGAAAGGGGTGATGCTAGATACTTCCCTGGACATACATCTGTTATGGCACTGGATATAATTCAGTTAGATTTGTTGTGCATCTTAAGGTGTATCTTTAGGACTTGTTTGGTACTAGAGTTTTAGTAGGAATTAGCGGGGATAATCCGCTCAAATTTTAAATTCCTACTTATTGTAAATGCATGTTTGGTGCTAGAGTTTGAGCGAGTTTAATCCCCACTTCTTTCCAAATTTTAGTACAGTATAATTTTTTCAATTCCTAATACTCTACCCCTATCTAGTGGATGGGAGATGGGGTTTTGTGGGGATTAGAGACAATAGAGGTTCACACAATACTCTAAAGTATTATTCCCACTAATTTTTACTAAAACACTAGTGGTACAAACAAGGTCTTACAGAGAAAATTCTCAATGCAATGAATCTGCTATGCCTGGTCGATGTGGATCACGGTAATCCGGATGGTTTTGCTAACTTGAGACGGTTCACGTCGAAGTCGCGCAGCGTGTGAACACTCCATTACTCCATGACATGACTTTTCCACACGGTCAACCCACGTCAGCATCCTACTTTGACTTTTCGGCTGCATCGTCGATCAGTTCAGGACAAACCATGCTGAGCTAAGATCGACTCGAGGCCTGGACAAGCTCTGAAATCCAAGAGGCGGCACGAATGGCAGCGACGCGTGCCAACCTCGTTGACACTGAGGCACCGAGTCAGAGAGAGCGGCGGATCGGATCCGAGCAGCTCCGCCGACTGATGACTGATGAGCGATAGCAAACCCAGAGTTTTCCTTATATAAACGCACCGGCCGGCTCCGGCACCGCAAGTCTGCAGCGGCCACAGATCCCACGACGCAAGCGCAACGCACAGAAGCACATCCATGGTTGCCACCATGAAGCTCTCGCTCACCTTCGTCCTCCTCCTCTCCGGTAAGTGTCCATCCGTAATTTCGTATATCCTTGTCCTTATGCTTCAGCTATAGCACTCTCTCTTTGATGCTCTGGATCAAGCAGGGCTGGTGGTGTTCGGAGACGTGGGAGACGCCGCGCCGACCTGCGACATCATCCGGTGCATCCAGGGAGGGACCATCACCTGCGCCAACCACCCCGGCGAGGTGTTCCAAGGGTGCGTCTGCCTCTGCGCGCCAGAGGATGGCAAGGGCTGCGTGCTCCACCTCGACGACGGCACCAGTCAGAAGTGCCCCAAGACGAGTGGCTGAAATCATAAAATGCAATTAGATACACGCCCGCGTTCCTCCTCTTGAATAAAACTGCAGCAAGTTTGTCTTGGAACTATTATAGCGAATAAATGCAAGTTTGTGTGATTGTGTGGAGTAGTAGCATTTTTGCATGGTTTGGCAGGCAGAGTGTAATGAACAACTCGATTTGATCTCGTACGACGTCAAGAGAGGAAATCGAAAGAGTAATCAACATAAAAAAAAACCTTAGTTTTTCACCTAAAAAAAATATAGTAATTGCGGTTTGTCGAAAAATGTAAATGGAAACAAGATGCATAATTTTTTTTCCAAAACTAGGTTTATTTTGGTAACCGAGATTTAAGAAATTCTCAAGTTAACTGAGACATGGCAAATCCGTTGATTTTAAATTACATGGAGCAAACTGAAAACAGGATAGCTCCGAAGCGGATAGCGTGTTAATTAGTCTAAACCAGAAAAATAATTTCGGGTCAAGTGAAATGTTAGATTCTAACAGAACTAGAATACTAATATCCACAGTGTTCATTTTATCCACCTTGTATTCAATCTATTTCATGCAACAAATATCACCACAACTGCGGTCCTTTTCCTCCCTGCTACTCATTTGTACAAGAGAATATGATTGCAGCCAGCCAGCCACAAATAAAACTAGACAAGTGCCTAATTATTAGGGTTGATTAGTTTTGTGCCACTTCTATTTTCATGATTACACATATACAACTACAAAAAATGAACTCCAAGATATGCCACCCTACTTTTCTAATGCCTCCACCTATGCCATTTTTCTTCAATATTAGGATGTGCGCTCGGTTGGACGAGGGGATGGCCGGAACGACGAGGAGGAAGGCGAACTGTGGCGGCGCTTGAGGCTTTTCCCCTCTCTAGTTTCCTTTTGTGGGAGTGAAGAAAAGGAGGGGTAGGATAGCTAGATCGGGATGGAAGGTTGTTGCGGAAGCTCCAAATAAAGCGAGGCGAGAGGGGGACTCACACAGGGAAGGTTGGGGACGTCGCTGTCATGGTCCTTCCACTACCGTGTAGAAAACGTGAGGTCGGCGAAGGAAGGAAGAAAAATAGAAAAAAAGGAGGCCAGAGCGAAGGGGTACAACCTGGGAGATGGGTCGGGTTGGCATTGCTGGGCTGGTCCGGAGGGAAAAGAAGGCCAGTGAGAGAAGAGGGCCTGGGTAGATCTAGGGTTTTGTTTTGAAATTTCTTTTCCTTTTATTTTCATGTTTTGAAAAGATTTGAAAGAGAGTTTAAATTCAAACACAGTTTCAATTCAAAGAGAGGTGAGAGAGAGAAACCAAAATAATTAGGTTTTATAAAATAATTTTATTTTATAAAAACATGGATATGATGCATGCATGATTATGGAACGACGCGGAAAAACAAAGTAACAAGGAAAATCTAATATTAGGGTTTTCCGGGTCGTTACAACTATCTTGCCCCACCTTCTTGTCCTGGATCAAAGGGTGCCACACCGTCGCGAGGCATAGTACCTCCTCCAAGAGCACGAACTTGACAACTTGGGTAGAGCAAGAACCAAACACAAACACCCCATCAAGCAAAATCGCAGATATCATCGTCGACCATCACACTAACCACTCATCAAGACTGCAAAATTTAGTCTGAGATCGTTGAAAGAAGACACGGCAGGAGAAATAGCAACACAGCCACCATGAAGGGCAAATACAGAAGCCACTATCTCACGACAACCAATACGACCCAACAGCCGAAGAGGGGCTCCCTAACCGCTCTCTCCTAGGATTGAGAGTGCCGCACCATCGGCGGACACGGACCACACTTGGTCATAGAGCACGACAAGCCAAGGATGTCGAACAAACATGGCGACACGTCGCCTCAACAAAAATGCCGCCACCAGCAGCCTCTCGCATTGCACGACTCCACCACCACCCCATCCCAAAGTGATGCCTCCAAGGAGAAAACGCCACCAACACGTCGCTTCCAGGGTTTAAAATTTTGCGAAAGTTTTGTGAAATTTCGTTCGTTTCGCAGGTCGGCCAAAGATTTGAATTTCATTCAAATATTTTGCCATATTCAAACTTACCGAGTAAAAAACCTGCAAAATACACTCGTTTCAACAAGAATTTCCCTAGAACGGTTGTTAGTCTTCCAGGCTGCTACCTGGTCGTCTTTAGTTAAGACTTCAAATACCAGGTCACTCGATTATTTTGGTTTGGTAAAGTCTCAATGTTGATAGAATACTTAGTTTATTGTTTGGTTGGAGTTTAAATTTATTCCAATTCAATTAAAATTTCGTTGATTTTTTTGGTCGGCGAAATTTTTACCTAAAGAAATATTTTTCCTAGCCACCGTCCAATCAAAGGAATTTGAGTTTTCATCCGGGAGGAGGGAAGTGGGAGGGGAGGGACCTCCAAGAAACAGAACGGCGCACCGTGTCGTGGTGGTGACGGCTACCGCTGGTCAAGGGTTTCCCCCGGTCAGTGTTACCAAGAAAACAAAAGATCGAAGCATTACTAAGAAGTTCACATGATGAAATGTGTGAATTACACATTTACACCAAGCCAGAAACATCATTTGTCACCAAGCTAGAAGCATTACCAAAAAGACTATACTGTTCATCTCTTCAACGGTATACTCTTTTTTTTTGGCAGGCTCTTCAGCAGTATATATCGATACAATAGTCAGGTGGAAGTGCGCGAAACACTAGAACCGATCAGCCGCAGAGTTGAGCGCCTTGACCATGCTCTGCAAGTTCTGATAGGACGACCCGCCGGGGGCGGCGGCCTTTGCCGCCTTGGCCTTCCACGCTGCGGCGCTGCTCCTGATCTCCTCCGCCTCCATCGCACGCCTGACGTGGCCGGCGACCTGCTCCCTCCGCACCTCGTCGTCAAGCCGGAGGCCCACTCCCCACACCTCGCAAACATACTTGCAGTTGGTGTACTGGTCGGCGAATCCCGGCCAGCACACCATGGGCACGCCGGCGGCCAGGCTCTCGCAGGTGGAGTTCCACCCGTTGTGCGTGAGGAAGCACCCCACCGCCGGGTGCTGCAGCACCTGCTCCTGCGGGCACCACGTGGTGAGGCGGCACCGGCCCGCCGTCGCGGCGACGAACCCCGGCGGGAGCGCGGCCAGGCCGCCGCCGCCGGGGACGAGGTTCTCCCTGATGGACCAGAGCAGCGCGTGGCCGCTGTCCGCGAGGCCCCACGCGAACTCGGCGAGCTGCGCCGGTGTCAGCACCGTGTGGCTGCCGAAGTTGACGTAGACGACGGATCTTGCCTCCTGCGTTTCCAGCCACGTGAGGCATTCCGTGTCCTGATTCCACAGGCTCAGGCCGCTTGTGGTCGAGTCTTTTTCGTCGCCGGCGACGGTGCCTTGGTTGAGGAGCGATCCCAATGGCCCGATGGTGTAGATGCAGGGGTACTCGGAGCGGAGCGCGGCGAGGACGTCGGCCTCGAGGTCTTGGAAGGTGTTGAGGATGAGGGCGCCGGCCTTGGCGCAGTTGGTGGCCTCCGACTCGTTGAACCGGAGCTCGAAGTCCTCCGGATCGGTGGTGCGGACGAAGCTGGATATGTCGCCCAGGCTGATCGGCGGCACGCCGGGGATCCAGTCGATGAGCGTCGTCTCCAGATGGCCGTTGGACAGGCAGCTCTCGTCTGCAGAGGCACATATCATATCCATTTAATCGAATGTTCGTGGAAACCGGAAAGAAATTGGCAGAAGTTAATCACACCTTTGAGAGGTAGGTAGCCTCGGTCCTGGAGCTCCGGGAGCCGCATGTGGCACAAGAGCGACGCCGCGCTGCCGCCCCAGAACGCCATGCTCGGGACACCCAGGTCCCGCGCCACGTCCAGCGCGAAGCTCATGAGCGCCGGCACCAGGCAAGTCACGGCCGGCACGCCGGGCGTGGCGTTGAGCCTGGCGACGAGGTCCCGCAGCGGCGCCGCGCAGCGGGTGCGCGTGGAGAGGCAGAGGCCGCGCCCGTAGTCCTGCACGGCGCGGGCTGCCTCGTCCAGGCCGTCCGGGATGGGCTCGAAGCGGAACCCGTCGTGGCCGCGCACGGCGTCGGCGCCGGCCTTGCGGTGGTTGTGCTCGGTGTTGACGAAGGTGACGTAGACGCCTCGGCGGTGCAGCAGCTTGGCGACCTGCAGCGCCGGGTTGATGGTGCCGGAGTACGGGTACGGCAGCACCACGGCGTGCGGCCTCGGCGCCATGCTACGGGACCGGAGAGCCGGAGGTGGAGTGGAGATAAACGATCAGAGCAGACAAGTTTACAACTGTACACTGTAGATCTCTCGCAGTGGCGAGGACTTCGACGTGACAAATGGTGAACAGTTGTATCACCTCTGTTCAAAAATAATTGTCTTAATTTTTTAAAATATAGATGTATCAATATTATTGAAATGCATGTAAATTCAAGTAAGCGAAAATAGACACGGACGACGGCTCCCGTACTGTGAGCTTGTCTTGTCGATGTCGTTAGGTGTACTTCTTGGACGGCAGGGGTCACGCTGGCGTCGGCCGGCCGATTTTGGCCACAAAATCGGTTGCATTCCGCGCCGTTAGATCAACATCCGACGCCTGAAAACAGAAGCTTTGCATTTTGGTCCTCTATTTTTTGCAAACTCAGCCCGCGGTCCTATACCTCTTGAGTTAACCGAAAAGATACATCTCTTTGGGCAATATATTCCCGATATTTACAGCAGAAATGCCACCACCATGGGCAGATATGTGACAAAATGAGTATTGCAACAAAATCCATCACTGTGTGTACAAAAATAATATACAATTACAACAAATCATCACAGAATTTTTTTTAAAAAAAGCAATGCTTCAAAATAGTGGTTAAGCAACATTTTTTATTGCAATTTGATTTACAACAAAAATTGCTAGAAAATCTTAACAAAAATTGGAATAGATTACAACAAAAACTGGAGCCTATTACAAAAATAAATTCATATATTTGCAAACAATGCAAAGTGGTCAAGCAACAATTAATTTTCTTCATATTGATTTACAATAGAAATAACCAACTATGTTTATAAAAGTGACAAACGATTACAACAAAAAATAGAAATAACATACTATGTTTATAAAATATTTTTACAACAAATCAGTAGCATATTTACAACAAATAGTTAATACAAAAACCAACATTTTTTTATTTGGATGTTTACAATAATAGTTTGCTTCCATTCCAGAAATATTTTTACAACAAATCAGTAACATATTTACAATAATAATTGATAACACAAACCACAAATAATTTAGGTGTTTACAACAATAACCAACAGTTATTTTAACAAAGAAAAAAGAATTTACAGGGCAAAAAAATATCTTTACAACAAATCACCAATATATTAACAACAATAGTTAACAGTAAAACCAACAATAATGATTAGGAGGATGCACTCGCCGGGAGTACCAGGAGGTGAGCGGGGGCAACACGCACGCCGGGGAGGAGCAGGGCCGAGGCGCTCGACGGGGAAGGAGCGGGAGAAGCTCGCCGGGGAGGAGCGGGGCCGACGCTCTCGCCGGGGAAGGAGCGGGAGGTGCTCGCCGGGGAGGAGCGGAGTTGGCGCGCTCGCCGGGAAAGGAGCGGGAGGCGCTCGCCGGGGAGGAGCGGGACCGACACGCTCGCCGGGGAAGGAGCGGGAGGCGCTCGCCGGGGAGGAGCGGAGCTGGCACGCTCGCCGGAGCTAGGGCAGCGCCTGCTATTTATGTAGAGACGAGGAAGAAGAAGTTATATGACCAGAGTTGGGATAAGATATGGTAGGACCCACCACGTGCGGTGGGTGGCTCTTACGGAAAAAGGAACGACCGATTTTCTGGATTTGATCGGTGGGCTGATCTGAAGCTTTTTCCTTTTTACAAGGTCGATTTTGACAAAATTAACCTAAATCTGAAAAGATCACACAAAAAAACTTGGTTTCGAAAAGATTTCACAAAATAACCTTTTGCTCGACTCCGCACAAGATGGAGCCATGCTCAGTAGCACGGCTCTGTCCCATATGGAGCCAAGATGAGAAGCATGGCGCCTTTGCAGGTGGAGCCAAACTCAATAGCACGGCTCCGTCCAGGGTGGAGCCAAGCTCATAAGCACAACTCCGTCTCAGGCGGAGCCAAGCTCAGTAGCACGACTCCGTTCCAGGTGGAGCCAAGCTCAGTAGCATGGCTCCGTCCCAGGTGGAGTCATGGTCCTTAGCCGTTTTCTAACAACAATTGAGAGTGGTTCATGCATCTACTGAGGACTAAGTTTATTGAGCTCAATAGCGAGGTTTGCATCATCTCGGACCACCACCAAGGGATACTCAAGACAATTATTTTCTATTTCGTGCTTGTTTATGCGTGCAAAATTGTCACCAGTGGGCGCTTAGACCCCTACTGCGACAGAAAGTCACCCTACAATCTAACCTTGTCGGAAAAGACTTTGAGTCACTGATGCGCGCGAAACTCGTCAGAAGTAAGGCGCTCTGCTGGTAGTACTTATTAGGCGCATGTAAGAAATTTTGTGGTGCCTTCAGATACTCGCCGAGTTATTATACTATTGGTTGGTTAATAAGCGTCTCCGTTAGTTCGTTCTGATTTTCTAGAGAGTCTCTTTCGGTTCGAGGTTGTGACTACAACCTGATGCTCGTTGGTACTAGATCGCATCCATGAACCCAAACTATTAAGGAAGCACATTGCAAAGAGAAGTAGACTAATATAGCAAGGATAGGGGGTGAGGGCGAAATGGGCCGTCTAGCGGGCCCCGTATTCGGGCCTGCCCGTATCGGCAGAATACGGGGCCGTCAAACCCACCCTGCCGCTCCCTACAAATACAGGGTGAAGGTGCGAGTGGGGGTCCAACCCCTCACTCGCAACCCTAGCTATATTAGTCTATCCTTGCTATATTAGTCTACTTCTCTTTGCAATGTGCTTCCTTAATAGGTTCATGGATGCCATCTAGTGTCAACAAGCATCAGGTTGTAGTCACAACCTCAAACCAAAAGACGTCCAGACTCTCTAGAAAATCAGAACGAACTAACGGAGACGCTTATTAACCAACCAACAGTATAATAACTCAGCGAGTATCTGAAGGCACCACAAAATTTCTTACATGCGCCTAATAAGTACTGCCAGCTGATACGTCTCAAACGTATCTATAATTTCTTATGTTTCATGCTACTTTTATGACAATACTTGAATGTTTTAAACATACTTTACATCATTATTATACATTTTCCGGCACTAACCTATTAACAAGATGCCGAAGCGCCGTTGGTTTCTGTTTTTGGTTTCAGAAAGCCTACAAAGGAAATATTCTCGGAATTGGACGAAATCAACACCCGGGTCCTATTTTTCCACGAAGCTTCCAGACCGAGGGGAAAGGAAGTGGGGCCACGGGGCCGCCACACTAGGGCGGCGCTGCAGGGGGCCCGCGCGGCCCAGCGTGTGGGGCCCCGTGACCCTCCGACTCCGCCCTTCCGCCTACTTAAAGCCTTCGTCGCGAAACCCTCTGTACCGAGAGCCATGATACGGAAAACCTTCCGAGACGCCGCCGCCGCCAATCCCATCTCGGGGATTCAGATCGCCTCCGGCACCCTGCCGAGTGGGGAATCATCACCGGAGGCTCTACATCATCATGCCCGCCTCCGGATTGATGCGTGAGTAGTTCATCCTTGGACTATGGGTTCATAGCAGTAGCTAGATGATTGTCTTCTCTGCTTGTGCTATCATTGTTTAGATCTTGTGAGCTGCCTAACATGATCAAGATCATCTATTTGTAATGCTACATGTTGTGTTTGGTCAGATCCGATGAATCTAGAATACTATGTCAAGTTGATTATCAATCTATCATATATGTGTTGTTTATGTTCTTGCATGCTCTCCGTTAGTAGAGGCTCTGCCAAGTTGATACTTGTAACTCCAAGAGGGAGTATTTATGCTCGATAGTGGGTTCATGCCTCCATTTAATCTGGGACAGTGACAAAAGTTCTAAGGTTGTGGATGTGTTGTTGCTACTAGGGATAAAATATCGATGCTTTGTCTAAGGATATTTGTGTTGATTACATTACGCACCATACTTAATGCAATTATCTGTTGTTTACAACTTAATACTGGAGGGGTGGCTAACCCGAAGGTGGATTATTTAGGCATAGATGCATGCTGGATAGCGGTCTATGTACTTTGTCGTAATGTCGATTAAATCTCATAGTAATCATCATTGATATGTATTGAATCTTTATTTGTCAATTGCCCACCTGTAATTTGTTCACCCAGCATGTTAGTTATCTTATTGGAGAGACACCACTAGTGAACTGTGGACCCCGGTCCATTCTTTTACATCTGAATACAATCTACCGCAATCATTGTTCTTCTGTTCTTTGCAAACAAACACCATCTTCCACTTGATACGCTTAATCCTTTGTTTTCAGCAAGCCGGTGAGATTGACAACCTCACTGTTACGTTGGGGCAAAGTATCTTGATTGTGTTGTGCAGGTTCCATGTTGGCGCTGGTTTCACTGGTGTTGCGCCACACTACACTCCTCCACCAACAACCTTCGCGTGCTTTTTGGCTCCTACTGGTTCGATAACCTTGGTTTCATACTGAGGGAAACTTGCTTCTATACGCATCATACCTTCCACTTGGGGTTCCCAACGGACGTGTGCTTCGCGCGTATCACCAGCAGAGCGCCTTACTTCTGACGAGTTTCGCGCGCATCAGTGACTCAAAGTCTTTTCTGACAAGTTTAGATTGTAGGGTGACTTTCTGTCTTAGGGGTTTTAGCGCCCACCGGTGACAATTTTGCACACATAAACAAGCACGAAATAGAAAATAACTGTCTTGAGTATCCCTTGGTGGTGGACCGAGATGATGCAAACCTCGCTATTAGGCTCAATAAACTTAGTCCTCACTAGATGCATGAATCACTCTCAATTGTTGTTAGAAAACGGCTAAGGACCATGGCTCCACCTGGGACGGAGCCGTGCTACTGAGCTTGGCTCCACCTGGAACGGAGTCGTGCTACTGAGTTTGGCTCCGCCTGAGACGGCGTTGTGCTTATGAGCTTGGCTCCACCCTGAACGGAGCCGTGCTATTGAGTTTGGCTCCACCTACAACGGCGCCATGCTTCTCATCTTGGCTCCACATAGGACGGAGCCGTGCTACTGAGCATGGCTCCATCTTGTGTGGAGCCGAGCAAAAGGTTATTTTGTGAAATCTTTTTGAAACCAAGTTTTTTTGTGTGATCTTTCCAGATTTAGGTTAATTTTGTCAAAATCGACTTTTACAAGCACAGACGTACACGTATCTGTTCCCATTTTTACGGATCACGAATACTACATGCCTGTCCATATCTGTCACCAAACCGGAAAAGACTGAATCTCGTGGCTCAGTGAGAACAATACCTATAATTAAGTTTTATGATTTCTTTCTTCAACAATCCATCGTCGTCCAGCCCGGTTAGGATACCTGGCTTTCACCCAGGCGACCCGGGTTCAAATCCCGGCGATGGAGCTTTTTTGTTGCTTGCTGCCCTGCAGTTCTTTTTTTTTCTTTAACATCAGACTTCGCACATTTCAAATACGCGTATGTAAATGTTTGGCAAAAAATCTCAAAACTCATGTAGCAACACGGGTTCAGATCCCAGCAATGGACCCCTTTTTGTTTGCTTCTGCCCAGACTTCAGGTTTTGGAGTCTTTTTTCATTTGCTGCACAGACCTTATGTAGCAACCCAGGTTTAGGATCCGATGGAAATTGCATATCCAATCCGTGGGATCGGACCATGGTGCAGCACTATGTTGTTGTCCTTCTCCAAGGTATCTATGCGCGCTTGCTTGAAGAGGAGCGAGGTGGTTGCATGGCCTTCTCATGCCGGTGCCTTTCACTGTAAGCAGCCACCCAGTCTTTCACGCCAGTCAGCTCAAGAAACACTATGATGACTCGTCAAGGCTGGCTTGAAGCATGTCTGACGGATCTCGATAAACACTAGCAGGTCGAGAAAGGAATAGATAATGGTGATTGTTTGACTGAACCGTCTTGGATCCTGAGCACAATCTTTGACTACTTGATGATCACTACTTACTTCAAGAATCAATGTAGAAAGTCAGCAAAACAGAGTCAAGGCAAATCTATATTTTCCTGACTTGATAGCCACATTCCGCTACAGACAGAATAAGTAGTAAAATACCACACCTGAATTTCTCTCCACCAAATTTCATATATAAACTGCATACTTGCAGAGCTAACAGGAACAGAACATGATGGCTTCTAGCAGGCTTGCTCTTCCGGTGGCTCTCCTGCTGTGCGGTAGCTGCCTAGCTCCACTCCCTTCCTTTACTTCTTCCTCCAGCTCTTATCTGTCGACACTCTCATATAAACATCATTCTGTTCTCTGGATCCCGCAGGGTTCATGGTGATTGGATCCATACACAGCACGGGGGCAGCGGAAGGGAAGATTTGCCCATTGTTCTGCGTGGCTGGGAAGAAGTACATGACATGCCCGTCGACGGGACGCAAGCAGCTGGAGCCGGCATGCAACTGCTGTCTCGCCGGCGAGAAAGGTCGCATCATCTACTTCAGCAACGGGAACGTGACGAGGTGCCCTAGCTAGAGAGTGATCACAAACTCTTCCTTGTACTTGCCGTTCAAATAACATTTGTCTTCATGCTGAAGAAAATCGCCCTGGTTTGTACTACGTTAAGTATTTGTCATGATGATTTTGCAAGTACCCAAGATTGCAAAATTTCCAAGGTCATTCAAAAGATATATGAAATGCAGCATTTCATGAATCCTATGATTCAACATTCCTGCAATTTTTGTCAGCAACCATAGTGTCATTCCTGGTATGAGTACCGTGTCACGAATCCTATGATTCAACATTCCTGCAAAAAAAACATAATTTGGTAGATGCCATGTTTCTCTCATGTTTAGGAGTAAATTGTTGTCACAAATAAACATCAAATTTTAGAATAAAAAGGCATGGTTCTGCCACATCACGTACACATGAAATTCTGGAAGCAGAAATGGTTTCTGACTTGGCGAGAGCACACACACAAGAAAATCTGAAATATAAGGAACATGATGTAGCAACTGAAAATAAACGAAAAGTGCAATTCTAGTTTTCTTCCATCATCAGTCTTGTATGGAAATCTGATGTAATTTGGTTTCCGCCATGAATGCATGAAGGTGCAGTTATCTCACTGGTTCCTGTTGAATATGATAGAAACAATTGCTGTGAAACTGCTGACTATATGATATCAAGCAACAAGGATCGCAATAACAACTAACACGTAAAAATACTTACTTCGGATTTTGTTTGCACTTGCGAACGTTATGGCCTGGTTCATGGCATAGACTGCAGCGGCTTGGGGATGTTCTCTTGAAGTGGACCTTTTGTGTTTTGCTTAGTGCACCTTCGGTGGAAAGTTGAATAGGATCATCCACTACAGCTGCAGTTCCTTCACTTGTCTGTGCATCTTGATTGATGGAATTTTTGGAACCATCCTCTCCATTCCCGTACCTATCTTTCTTTGATATAATTTTTTGAAAACATTCCATCAGCTCATGGTACAAGATTGGGTCCTGAGATGCCACCCAGCAAGCTTCCTCCGCTAATATACACAACTCGTTGTATCTTCTTTTTTGTTCCATCGACCATGATTGCATCTCGTTGCATCTTCTTCTTTCTTCCATCCACCATGCTTGGTGCCGTCCTAATCAGGTAGATCATTTAAGCCTTGAGCCCTTGACCATTATGAAAAGTTTTTGTTTCGAAACAGCACAGATATTAGAGCATCCCCACTCGTTGGCGCTCCCCACGCCCAAATCCGGCGATATTTTCGTCCGGATTGGAGGAAGATTTGGCGTGGGGAGCGCCGAAGTTCCAGCCGTCCCCCGGCAGGAAACCCCCAACCTCGACCATTTGACATATTTCAAACAAATTTAACATTAAATTTAACAAGTTCGGCGACCAACAGTACGAAAATTGCTGAAACAAATTCGGCGAAAATAATTGTACAATGTTTAACAAGTGCTGAAACAAATGAAGCACACAATTTCACAATTTTTCAAACAAATTAGACAGACTAGTTGGCGTCGGCGTTGGCGTTGCCTCGGAGCCTCCATATGTGCTCCACTAGATCATCTTGCAGCAGCTGATGCATTGTAGAGTATCGAATCTCCTGACGCATAGCAATGAAGGCGGCCCATGATGGAGGCACCTGGTGATTAGGCTGTGCAAGAGGACCCTCTCTCTCATATGGTGCTTCTTGCTCAGCCAGAGGAACCGGATGCTTTCGCTCATTTTCAATAATCATATTGTGTAAGCACACACAGCAGTTCATCACCTCCCACATCCGATCTTTGGACCAAGTCGAGCGGGAATCGGACGACAGCAAATCTCTGCTGGAGGACACCAAATGCACGCTCGACGTCTTTTCGGCAAGCTTCTTGTTTCTTGACAAACTCGCAAAGTTTGGGGGTGCTAGGATTCGAGATAGTCTTCACAAATGTTGCCCACTTTGGATAGATACCGTCTGCAAGGTAGTATCCTTTGTTGTAGTGCCGACCATTGATCACATAGTCCACCGGGGGAGCATGACCCTCAACAAGCTTGGAAAAGACCGGGGAGCAGTTTAGGACGTTGATGTCATTGTTGGATCCAGGCATACCAAAGAAAGAGTGCCAAATCCAGAGATCATGGGTAGCCACGCTTCAAGTATCACAGTGCAGCCTTTTTGTGACCCTTGTACATTCCCCGCCACGCAAACGGACAGTTCTTCCATTGCCAATGCATGCAGTCAATGCTTCCAAGCATCCCCGAAAACCTCTAGCTTCATTTGTTGCAAGGATCCTCTCAGTGTCTTCGACGTGGGTGATCTCAAGTAATAGTCCCCGAACACTGCTATGACGGCCCTGCAGAACCGGTAGAAACAATCAAGGGCGGTGGACTCCGCCATCCGAAGATAGTCATCTGCAGTATCACCGGGAGCTCCATCGCCAGCATCCTCATAGCCACTGTGAGTGACGAAAATCCAACCAAACCAGTGCAATCCGCCTTGCATCTGAAGTAGGGATCAAAGTGGCGGATGGCATACACAATTTGCAAAATAGCTTTCTCCCCAAACGACGCCGGAAAACACTCTCACCGTGCAATGGAATGTCGGCGAAGTAGTCGGCGTACAACATGCAGTAGCCCTCCATTCGCTGTCTCGGCTTGCACTTCCGGCAACCTCGTGCATGAAGCGCTTGGCTTTACTTTAAAAAACTGATGAAATATGATTCGACATTTCGACATAGTTCTGTTCTTCATGCCGAAACTACAAAACACAGGTTACCTATATTTCACTCTTCATCACAAGTACCAAATGAAAAAATATGCTGCAGGCTAACTTCTCCCCGATGATTGCCAAAGTTGACAAATATCTGTCCGGGTGGTGCTCGCTTCTCCTCTCCTCAGGTGGCCGGATTGTGTTGTTGAATGCCGTGCTCGACGCCCTGCCTGCCTATGCTATGGGGGCCCTTGAGCTCCCCCCGGCCCTCCTCCGCGCCATCGACGCTCTCCGGAGGGGTTTCCTCTGGAACTTCGACGGGCGCGCTTCTGGCGCCAAATGCCTCGTCGCTTGGACTCAGGTATGCCGCTCCAAAAATGAGGGCGGCCTTGGAATCAAGTGTCTGGCAACGCGGAATGCTTGCCTCCAGGTCAAGCTCCTTCACCGGCTTCACACCGTCCCCCTGTCTCCCTGGGCTTGCTGGGCATGGCGCTCCGTCGACGGCCCCATTGCTGCGGGCAAGAGGGGCGACGTGGGGCAACACTGGTCTGCCCTTGCCGCTCTCATGCCCCTCTACAGAAGCATCTCCAAGGTCGTGCTTGGGAATGGTGAGCGCATCGGCTTCTGGATGGACGACTGGGCCGGGTGTGGCGCGCTCTGCCACGCTCTGCCGGCGCTGTTTTCCCATGCTACCCACCCGCACGCCTCCGTTGCCGCGGTGGTGCGCGGCGGTCTCCGTCGGGCTCTTGCCCCCAGGCTCTCCACCGTGGGGGAGCGAGAGTTCACCGCTCTCCTCCCTCGGGTCGAGGCTTTGCAGCTCTCGGGGCAGCCCGACTCTCGGATCCTCACTTTGTGTGCCAAGCGCACCGGCGAGCTTGCCGTCGGCGAACTCTACAAGCTGATGCAGTTCGGCGGCGTCGACGCACCTTTCGCGGACTTCGTCTGGGGTGGATTCGCCCCGTCCAAGGCCAAGTTCTTCGCCTGGCTGCTCGTGCAGTCTCGTATCCAGTCGCGGGCGGCGCTGTTCAAGAAGCACGTCCTATCCGAGGAGGAGGCGCTCTGCCCCATCTGCGAGAGCGAGAGGGAAACGGCGACACACCTCATCTTCGCCTGCCCCTTCGTGCGTCGCTTCTGGGAAGCGATCGGCTGGAGCTTTCCCGTTGATGCGGATGTGCGTCGGCTGTTCTCCTACGACACCCCTGTCCCCCGTGGCTCCAAAGCGACCTCGACTCTCACCATCCTTCTTTGCTGGAATATTTGGAAGCACCGTAATGGGGTTGCTTTCCGCGGTGAGCGCGCTAGTCTCCCCCGCCTCCTCTCCATGTGCCGGGAGGATGCCGCTCTTTGGGAGCTTCGTGCTCCCGCTGCCCTGCATGAGGAGGCTGTCGCCTGGCCCTCTCTCTTAGGCACTGTGTAATTTGCCGGTTTCTTGCGGCTGCTCTCCCCTCCCCCCGTGTTGTTCCCCTCTTCCTCTGAAACTATCCAGCTGTAAAACGTGGCCCTGTTGTGCCAGTTTGGAAATATAAATTCAGGTGGGGATCCTCTCCCCCCCCGGTGAAAATTCAAAAAAAAAAAAAATATGCTGCTTTTGGAGTTTTGGCCCTAGTGTTTTAGCAGTCATGGGTACGTTAACAATTGGTAACCTTCACTGATGCCAGTTTCTATTGGACTTTGCATTCCTCTTTTCACAGATTATTCTGTGAAGGAAAGAATGGTTCACATCGCCTTTACCATGATGGTGAGTTTTCTCGAGCAGATGTTAACAGATTAATTATTCAGAGGAGCCAGCAGAATCATGGAGGCTGCTGAGTTTTTCTCGGGCAGATGGTTCGTGCGGATTAGATATATACCGGTTCGTAGGCATAGGAGAGTAGCTGTGTTGCGTAGGGACACAAGGGCGCACGGGCTTCGATTTGGATTGCGACAGAGTGACAAATTTTTATGTGATTATCAACTATTTAATGGTAAACTTTACCAATTTAAACTTTGTGTAGGGGTTGTGTGTGTAGGGAAGCACACTGCGCATATTGATCATTAATTCATTTCAAAAAAAATTGGGGTTTTTCCTCATGCATGATCTTCGTTTTGTCTCGGCTTTGGTCTTTCGGTGGCTTTTGTGTTGTCCATTGTCTTTTGTTGAGGTGTTCTCATCTAGGGTTAGGTTGCATTGTGCAAATGTTTGGGGGTTGTGGTTTTCTGTGTTGGGAGAGTTCACCGGACCATAGTTACCCGAAACGGGGTCGAGGGCACGTTCCAGGATCCGGGATCGATCGACCTGGAAACTGGGTCAGGAAATCGAGCGGATTCACCTGGTTCGGCGTCGGATCACGATCCCATTCACTCGGTCTTGATCCCAAATTCCAGGTCGGAAAAAATGGTGATTCCAAAGCTTCGGTATGGACGTATTAATTCCCTTAATGCTGCATCTCTTCGTCTTGCACTCATGCACATCTTCCTCTCTTCATTCTCAACATCGGGAACACAATTCTATAATGTGGACTCAAAGCGTCGTATCTAGGCATATTAATACCCTTGATTTCTTGGTTCTCTCAGTCCTAAAAAACTTTTTCAATGTACTATGTGTACTTTATATACTTTTATCCTAAAGTTGTGAACTTATGTGTTGAAGTCTAAATTTCTTAATTATTGTATTGATTTTAGTTTCTTTTTGTTTACATGCATGGATCTGTCTGTGCGTGCGTACCAGGGTCATCGAACCACATTAAGTGGATCGTGACCCACGCCCCAAATTAGTGTACCAGAGATGTATACCCCTCGTCGATCCTTGTTCCCTGTTGTGTCGACCCTCGACACGGTTCCTCGACCCGGATTTCTGGCAACTATGCACTGGACTACTTATGCGGGTGTGGGGTTTTAATACTTTGTGAGTAGTCACTATACCGGTTTTTGCCCGTTTTTTTGTAAATTAACTTGGAAATTATCTCCTCTTAAAGAATGGATTGGACAAAGCCCTCGTGTAAAAAGAATAAGTTCAGAGTATAACCAAGTAACAATAAGAAGCAGAAAAAAAAAAGTGCGGTAGCATTATCGCATAACCAGGACACGTTTTTAGTACCTAAATCAGACGACACGGGCCTTGATGAATAAGTCTCTGATCTCTTTGTCCCCTTCATCCTCTTTTATTAACCAGATTGCATAAAAGAAATAGTTAATCCACAATCAAGTAAACCTAGATGTAGCAGCTCAACGACTGAAATTGACTTCTTCCCATAATCGGAATTCAGACTTTGCATGAGGAAAAGAGAATTACCTATGGGCAGAGGCAGAGCAGGTCTGAATCTCAAACGGCGCGGCGGGGCGTCTTGGCGAGGTTGAAACGAGCGCGTCTGCGTAGGCGGCGGCGGCACGATCGAAAAACAAAGGTATTCCTCTGTTATATGTGTGCACGCGCATGAGATGCGATCATGCGAACGTGCTCTTTCTTGGTGGGCTTTAGAGAGTAGCCCTGGTCGTTATGGCCCATGTCACGGGCTGAGCTGCTTGTGGTCTACAAATTCCTGGGCCAAGACCTGGGCTGTAGGCCGGGCTGCCCGGGGCCGAGTTCCTAAAGACTTTTGACACTCTTGGTTTCTTTTCTTCCCCGTCCAATTCGATGCGATATACAGCACTTCGAGTTGGAGAGCAGAGGCATCTAAAGGTATAAACGATGCCCCCCATAGGGGGCCTCACAGCGATCTGAGTTACTGCCCGTTGGATCCTTTCTCAAAACCGATCTCAGCCGTCTGTTTTTTTACAGTGGGGTATAAAAGGTAGCAGGCCAGAGGTAGAAACCCTAGCCGCCACTCCCCTCACGCGCCCCTCTCTATTCCGCAGCCAATTTCGTGCCCGTGTATCTCCCCCAATCCACGCCTCCATCTCTCCCCAAACTACGTCTCCATCTCTCCTCCAATCCCTTCACCTCCATTCGTTTCTCCATGGCTAAAGAAGGGAGAGGCAAAGTGGAGCATCACGTCATGGATGAGGAGGCGGAGCTTCGCCATCGCCGGGAGCAGCGCCGCCTCGCCGGTCAAGGATGGGAGCCAATCCCCGCGCCCCCGTCCCGCAGCCGCCTCCTCTGCGCCGGCACCGACGCCGCCACCCTGCCTCTTCCCTTGCTCCTCCCCGCGTCGCTCATGCTCTCCTGTGTCTCCCCCAATCCCCACGTCTCTCTCCCTCCACCATTCCCCAAAGCTATCTCTGCCCATTCCCGTCTCGTTGAGGGAAACCAGACAAGCATCGGCCGCCGCCTCGAGATGCCGACTCCCCGTGCGGTCTCCTCCCCCCTCCACGACACAGCAGGCAGAGGGACCGAGGAGGAGGCGGGCGTCCTCTTCCCTTGCGACCCGACTGCAGGGGAGTTGCCACTGTCGTCCTCGACCTCGTCGTGCCGTCACCATCTTCATCCTCGTTCGCCGACACACAGGAGGGAGAGGGACAGAGGAGGATGCAGGCGTCCTCCTCCCGTGGGGATCCGTCGTCCTCGACTTCGTCGTGTCGAGCTCGACCATCTCCATCCATGGCTCCTGTTTATGAAGCCTGCCAGTTGTGGAACACCTCCATGTCGCTGCTGGTCATACCCATGAGGAAGAGGATGAACCAGAGAGGGAGCAGTGGTTGTGCCTTTCCAAGACAACGGTGGTCTTCTTCTCTCCTTTCATTTGTTCACCTCCAAATTACCAGTTCGTCCATGTGTTCTTAGTTTAGACAATATTAGGAATTATTCAACAAGCTCTGAATTTCAGTGTGCTCCATTATTCTGAATTTTGTACTCTCAGTATAGGAACATGTTGGTATTGGTTGTGCAATCTGCTTGTTGTTCGTCATTAGTTTATGAACATACACTACAACAAAACCAGCATGTAGCTACGGTTTAAAAGAGACGGGCTAACCTATCCGTTTTAACCCACTCCCACCGAATCTCCCACCTATCATGTAGATACGAGAATATGTGACGGCTCGATCCACCGTCTCTACGTTTGTCTATCTAATTAGGTTCCACGAAACTGGTTGTAAATTTTATCAAAGCTACAGATGGAAAAGACACGGTGAAGAGCCTGTCTCTAGCGAATTCCTGTGGCGCGCGTTGGCGAAGAGAGGAAATAGCGCGAAAGTAAAAGATCGCGTGATGTTCGGCGCCAAATATTTAGACGGTTAGGATATTAGAGTTTTATCTGGAGCATCTCGAACAGAGCTTCGGGTCAAAGAAGCTTTCTTCCCTATTCTCTCGCCACAGCCGGCCTCGCGCCGCCCCCGCGTCAAGGCCCCTGGATCGCAGCACCACCGCCCCGCGGCAGCGCCACTGTGCCGTCGCAACACCGGCAGGATCTTGCATCCGACTCGCCCCCGCAAGCGGATCCGCTCGTAGCTGCCCCGGCGAGAAAGGACCGATGCCCCGCCAGAAGGAATCAATCACTTCAAACTCTGCAGAACTCATCCACGACGGACTGGGAGCCTCCTGCATATCTTACCTCCTGAGTCTGATCCCCATAGCCGCCACCCCTCTGATCTCACCATATCTGGGATTAATCGCCGCCCTCCCCAACTCAGAACCTAGATGAAATACAAAGGTATATACTGGCGCAGCTTGAAGACTAAGTCTTTCCAATTATTGGTTTCAGATTTCTTCCTCGTGTGCGTTCTTATTATATCTGCATGAGTATATTTGTTAGTGCGCGCACACCAAGTGTTTGATTTTTGTTCTCTGTGTCACTCTGTCTATGGTTTAGAATTTCGGGGGCTCCTGAGGCCTGAGGGGACAGAGTTGACTGTTTGACATCAGATTATTCTTCATCAAGGTATTACCTTACAATCTACCGCTTTTAAAGTGTCTTTTATGTCACCTATGTGTTCCCAGAATCTGGTACTTGTTCCTGTAGATGGTGTCCCTTTGTTTAGTCGATTAGAGCAAGGTTGTTTATATCTGGTAGCAATTGATTTGGCTAGAGTGGACGAGCAATTCTGAAACTAGGTCCACACAATCATTACCTAGGTAAGGTCAGCGTCTTATAAATACAATAATTATTGTAGCAAACTGAAAACACCTGTAATTACCACTACTAATAAAAGAGCGATAACTCAAAGAATATTAAGTATCCACACACACTAGGAAGAAAAAGTTTTGCTAGGAAGAGGAAGGAAGTGGTAATTATCGATTGCTTGATTTGTCTATCTTTTTACTCATTTTGTCTCATACTTCGACATTTGTAATATTACAGGAAGATGCTCTTGGAAGGGAGGTGGATTGAGCAACTTTCTTTTATGAATGCCATAAAACTAAGGATGGCGTGTATGTCAATGCGTTAACTGAGGAAAAAATGGTATTGACTCTTTTATAGTGGAGTAACTATGCCTAATTTGGTATTGGCTCACATTTCTACAAAATCCCTAGGTTTGGTTGCTTACGGTTTGTACTTTTGATATACACTAAGAGATCAATATGCATACCCTAGTACCTTTTGTGATGATTGAATGTTCCATGTATTATTGGTTCACATGAACATTGCCTTGTCGTAGAAAATGCTCCATCAGTGTAGATAGACCTCCAAAGAACTTGGTTGTATAACAATTTTCATTGATAGGGTCAATATCAAGATTGGAGCTACATAAATGATCCATGAGTACGTGTTGTGTTCCTTCTGGCAATATGATTAGTAAAGAGGGTATTTATGTTGGATAAATATTTCCAAGAGTGTCATGATTCCTAATGTTTAATCACTGTTCTACCAAGCTGAACGGTTCAAAGTATATGGCTCATCTTTAAATTGGCGTCTGCCTAGAGTAGTTATGTTACTACACTATTATTAAACCTACCTATGACTATGCTATATATTATTTTCTTGCTGGATCTGATAGTTTGACATAACTTCTCCAATATATAATCTTTTCAATAGCATGTACATGATTTTTTTCACTCTTTACTCTACTTGTAAAATTGGTTGCCCTCTAATTAAATTTTTTTATAATGAGGTATACATGAAATTGGCTGAGAAAAAATTAGATGGGCATGAAACTGAGGAAGATTATGAAAAAGGCATGAAAGATGTATTTGGGAAGGACCACCCTGGTCGTGTCCGTGGAATGGGCCCAACAATTACCCCATCAAAGTATTTGGGTGGGAGGTTTTCACTCTGTCAAGAGAAGAAGGAAGAACTAGCACTAGTAACGCACAAGATGGTCTCATGAAATTTGTGTTGTCCTATCTTGCGGAGAAGTACCCAGAAGATGATCTGCTTTCACGTCTGCCACCACGTCTTAGAAGGCAGCTGGTATGTACAAACAGAAATATTTTTACAATCTCACTTGCATATTTCTTTCACATATAACAAATCAGAAAAGTAAAATGATTTTTTCCTTTGAATGGCAGGTTGCTGACAGGAAGATAATTCAATTGTCACCTAACAAGTCGACGTCAACTTCCGGAGAATCGCCCTGAAGCAAGTCAGGAATAGGAAATATTTACCTAGAAATTGAATCATAATAGTTATAATTGCAGATATTTATTATATTGTAAATACATATCTGGTAGTCAAGAGTTTGCATTTGTGATATTAGGTTCTTTTCTGAACTATTTCGTTGTACCTTACAGATTGATTTGTGTTCCGGCTGAACAATATTAGTAAAATTGTCCTTTTCCCTCTCAATATTTTGTGCCTTTATCTTGCTGATGTTATGTAATAGATACCTGCTGTGATGTTGGCTACAAATTATGCATAATGTATGTAGGTAATCATATACCTGCCATTCATAAACATTATACAATAAATTAGAGGGACCGTATCAAGAAAAATAGAAAAATGTCTCTTTTGTTTTGGCTTAGACACAAGAAAACCATCTCTACCAATATGATAGCCATCTCTAAGGAATTACTCTCATGTTTCACATTTCAAAACTAGAGATGGGTATAATTTGAATTAGAGACGGTTGTTGGCATGTCAAGTGAATTATATTGGAATTTGAATTCACTACCTAGCGACGGATTTGACCGTATCTAGTGCTCGTCTCTAGTTGTAGACATGGTTATCAAAACCATCTTTACATGTTTGACACGGTTGCTATGTCAACGGCCATAAGACGGGTGGTAGAACCGTCGCTAGACCTTGTAGAGACGGGTAAAACCGTGGCTACAAGGCATAAAAACCGTCGCTAGATGCTGATTTTGCTGTAGTGATAAGAATACATGAATTGGATAAGAGGTTGTATTTTACTTTGCCCAATCTGCTTGTTGTTCGTCATAAGTTTATGAACATAAGAATACATGAATTGGAGAAGAGGCTGTAGTTTACTTTGCCCTAAGAAATGAGCTGTAGTTTGCTTCATGTAAGAATAATTTTCAAGTTTTAAGTAGGATAATATAAAACTTCAAAAGTTATGCTGCAAGTACGATTGGCGCTTTGATGGAAAACATAATCTAAAGGTTTTGACTGAATCTTACATGGACAATGTTTGGTGCAGGAGGAGAAGCACATGCTATTGTTACAGGTACATGGACGGTGATGATCTGATGGGTCAAAATCAACATGTTTAAGAAGTGAAATATAAAGGTATTATGTACCTTGCTAAGTTTGGCAATTCAGTATTTGGTGCATTGACATGCCAAGCATTTAGAAAAAATAGTGGTAATTCAGTATTTGGTGCAGGTATTCTCGACCTTGTCAAGTATCGCCGCAAGAATTTCCTTGGGCAAATGCATATTGCGGTAAGCCGTGTCTGTTGGTTTTACTCATATGTTCAGAGACTGTTCATTTTATCTTGGTTAGATACTGCGCGCCCCTGATCTACCAGGAACTTGATTGGGTCTAGGCGGAGGCGACCAGCTAGAGGCACGTAAGAGGGCAACAGTCGCTTGAGTACACCATAGCTCAGACTATCATCAAATGTCCTTACATGGAAAAAGAGGCAACTTTTCTATCATTTTGTTTCTTAACCATCAAGCTGAATATTTATGTTTGTTAGAAACATAATTACTGTGATATTAAGGAAGTTAACCATGAGCAAGTTCTTGGAAAAAAATAGTTCGCCGTTCATGTTTGTTTATGTACTATCATATCTGAGACCTGATTAGATGATAAGAAAAAGCTCCACCATTATTCAATACACATGCAGTGTTTTGAGAGTTAATATACATGCTTGACATATTGTTGTATTTTTTATTTTGGTTTGATATCGAATACATTTAGTTAATTAGAATTTGCAGCAACATTGCTTTAGCATTTATTTGGGATCCATTTTGTATCTTAATTTCTTCTCTAGAGGTCATAATCCAATTTTTTTATTCAATTGAGTTTGTGGTTCCTGACCCCCTATCGTTTGTTTGACCCAGAATGAGAATTTAACTCTTGGTGGTTGCTTTCAATTGTTCCATCCAGAAGTTAATTCTTCTCTAGCAAACTTTTATGGTTAATTAAGGTAACTCTTATAACTTTCTTCATTTTCTCCTCACGTAATTGGTACCTAGACCCAGGTTCATGTCACTTCTAAAAATCATTTTTGTCGTCATGCGCTATTGAGGTGTCTCTTGTGCCCTTTTATAGGATTCTTTTATTGCTGGATACTTGTGCCCTTTGCCTTGTCGCCTTGCATTGCTATGTTTGGACCTGGTTCATCAAGGTTAAGGAGGTTGGTGGCGTGTGGCGCATTTTCTTGCCTCCTACGCCTCTTCTCCCATGGTTACCTGGTTTGTAAATGAGGTATATGTTGTGTTGATTCTCTTTTTCAGTTCATGCAAAGTTCAGTAATTTTGTTCCCCAGAAGAATCTTTAGATAAAAAAGTATATGTGGAAGCAAAGTATGAATTTGCACTGGGCATGCAAAGGGAGAATTCCATTTGTACCAACCATTTATATCAGCTTTATTTAAGATTCAAAAGTCTTGGTTACTGAAGGACCAAACTATAAAATCTGCAAGAAAAGCTTCAGATTTTGGAGTACACAAATTACAAATTATCACGGTTTATAAGCAGCACTAAAAAATTGCAGAAAATGAGGTATGTCACCTCCTACACCTCCTACCGGTGGTGTTTGGCCCTGGTTCATCAGGGTCGGTCAAGGAGGATGATGGCGAGCATCGCAACATCTGACCTCCTTCACCTGTTCTCCCCTGGTTACTGGATTTGTAAATGAGGTATGTCATGTTGCTTCTCTTTGTCTGTTCATGCAAGGTTGATTACTTAAAGTTCCTAGAAGAATCTGTATAGAGGAAAGATATGAAGTATATTTGGAAATCAAGTATGAATTTGCACCGGGCAAAGGGAGAACCTTAATGCATATTGTATCAACCATTTACATCAACTTGCTTTAAGATTCAGAGTTACTTCTTAGTTACTGAAGAACTTAATATGCGAATACAGATTATCCCCAGCTGACTAATTGATGTATTTAGTCTGCTCCAAGCTATTGCGTATGAACTGGTATACTTAGTACTAATGAGAGGTTTGATGATTTATAATTATGTTTTATTCATATATTTCTCTTTACCTTTTGTTTATTAGTAAGTGGCACAGCCTGTTGGGCATCAGGTTAAAGGACATTGTTTTAACAACTTTTGGCTTCTAGAATTTATCCAGTAAAGATACACCAGATCCTGATAAAAAGTGAACTACTAAGTAGCACATCGTACAATGAGCTATACAAGTTAGTACCAAAATGTTTTCTTCGGTTGGTTTCTCTACTTGCTCACTAAGCGTTTGATTGTTATTCATACGTGAAACAACTTCTTACTGCATCTTGATAAACTATACTCGAACAAGTCAACTAAAATCCGCACAGTGTGGTTCTCACATTTCAGCCGAGAATATCATTTGTGACATATCCACATTTTTTGAGAAACATTACTTACATGCTTTTTGTTTACATACGTAAACATTACTATCTGGCTTCCTTGCACACGATGAAGTAGATAATTGAATATTCATAACCATCTTAGCAGTTGTGCAAGAATTCTGCAGCATTAGGCTGTGTGCATCTTTGAACTGTAAACAGCCAATATCATAGTTGATTAATGTATAATGTTAGTACGGGTCTCTCAGATGCATCCTTTTTGTCTTAGAATATGCCCTAGATCAGCTATGAAACCTCAGCTTCCACTGTATGCCCGAGACCTTATTGCTAGAAGTTTTTTGAGTACTCTAAACAGATTGGAGAAAAAGCGAGGATCTCACACAACTTGCATTACAATGCTACAAGTGTTTCAAAATTTACAACAAGATTTGGTTTTAGTCTCCTTTTCCTTCTATCTGCTTGGTACTATGGTAGTACTAACAGAATATTTATAGTTATGTTTACTTCACTGCATTGAATCGTGTGTTGCTCTCAGACTAATTATGAGAGTAGAGATATATCTGATGATTCTCTTGCACAAATAAAATATATTCTTATACCTGGATTTTTACTGTCCGTCTTATGTTTTTCAAGAACTTATACAATAGCTAGCAGAGCATTGCCTGATACGGTGCGCTAGATCCTACTTATTAAAAATGCTCGTGCAGTTACACATTTACATGTTCTTATTTGTATTGAATTCTTAATCACTAAACTGTATAAATAGAGACCTATTAATAAGTTTATTCTTCATGTTGACTTTTCGGTGCAATTAACTCAAGGCGACTATTTTGTGTGTGGCTGAAAGGTCTTGCTAATTTTGCCCGCTATTATTTATTTGCATTGGCTTTTAATTTTTATGTCTCTAAAGAGAATTTCATTGTCATTTCTTATATATGGAGGTTGATTTAAACAAGATATAATGGTTGGTGCCGGTCTGCAGATGTATTCTTCATGCTCAAAGAATTCCATTGATGTCTTATATAATGTGTGCCAAAATAATTAAAGGTAAGTTCTTACTGGATGTCTTATATCCTACTTTTCTACGACCAATTCAAATTCCTTCACTATTTGACATATTTATATATGTCCTGAGATCCTTCCATTTCAGCAATAGATACATGCTTATAATACTATTTAGATGCCAATTCGTTTCTCTGTACTTGTATTTAGTTGAGCAGGGATATGAAAACAAGTAAGAATTGGGTATTTGCCGAGTTATCCTAAACAGTGGCCTAAGATCAATTCTTACAGAAGATGAGATTCGTAAATTCCTACTGATGCTACCAAGATCAATTCTTACACCTGTTGAAGTAGGTTTTACTATAATTATTTGTGCATCAACGGTAATTGAATTGTGATATGGCATTCTCGATGATTTCCCTCTTTTGGTGTATAAATGGTGTTCCATCATTTGCTGATCTACATGTGCTAGCCAATACTCTTGAATGACTTTGGGTGTGTTCACCAATCTTTTCTGCTTACATCAATCATAAATTATTTGGTCATTCTCTTGGGCCTAAGGCAAATAACTCACTTTCTCTGATGTCCAGATGTGCTTGGCAAATTTCAGCAATCTCAACAATCTGTGGGGTTGATGTTTTCGCGGTCCCATGAAAAGGGTTCGGCTCTAGCAGGGAGGGCTGTATTCTTCTCTAATCAAAAGTAGGTAGGTGATGTTGGTCATATGACTGACTATTGCATTGACTGCATTGGCCAGGTACTCAAATTTAATCTTTGAGGTGATAGTGCTTTCATGGAAACACGTTGGGGTTCTTTGGGCAAACCAGTAAGTTGTTGTTATCTTTGATGGCACCACTATTCGAGATTATTTCAGTACCCGCTCATTTATTTCATTACACATGCCAACATGGTATCATTTCTATGTTTGTTGTCAACATATATTTGTAGGCCAAAGGGGTCTTGCCGGCAGGAAAGGACATCCCTGAAAAAATTGTCCTCCCCTTTTTGTTCTTATCAAAAGTAGGTAGGTAAAACATTTTATCCTGACATGTTTGTACTGTAACATTGACACTGGCTGATCTTTTATTCTTCTTTTAGTGCGGTCGACCAATTTGGAGCCATCCCAATTTCTTTGTTGGCTATCAGTATTGCGTTGCATGACCAAATAGACTGACTATCTTAGGATATCTCTTGATGATTTTATCAATTTTTGGGTATGTTTGGTTGGTGCCCAAAAGTGCCCAGCCAAAATTTTGGTAGCCTATAGTATTTTGGTCCTTGTTTGGTTGGTAGCCAAATTTTTAAGATATTTAAGATATTTGAATAGTCTGTTAATGCACAAAATACATTCAGTAGTTGTGACTTTCTTGCTCTTATAATGTGACAGCAGGTCCAGTTTTCTTGCTAATATCAACCCTACTTTTTAATCTGTTTCCACCAGGTGATAAGGTTTCTCTCAGGAAGCTTCTCAACAATTTGGGATGTATCACGGCCTTCTCTCCACTGGCAGACCAGCCGTAATGCAATTTTTTTTCCTTCACATCACTCTAAGCAGCGGCTACAGGTACCATGTTTTAACTCTGTGGTATTGGGCATGCCATGAAAACGGGTAAAAGATAGATTAGATCTCATGGTACAGTAGGCATGGAAGATGGTATTCTGCTGCATTAGTGCAACGAACAAATTTCCATTGATATGATTAATCTGATGGTCAAGCTTGCAAATAGAAAATAGTAGCATGAGCTGGTGGAGTTTGAAGTAAAGCTGGTAAACAAGTAGTCATATTTAATTCAGTTTCATTAAGCTTAAGCTTATAAACATTAATATGGTAGGATGGCATGCCGCTACATTAGCATGATTTAGAGTTCCAACCGTGGTGAATATATGACTGAATTTAACCACGATTTAGATTGTTGGCATAACATATCAGTTGGCGCAAAGATGATCATACCATGCTTTTTTATATTGTTTCCGTTGCACTCATAGGCAGAACCAATTTCTGTCCAATACAGGATTGGCAGCGTAGAACATGGCCAGGAGGTCAGGGCTATCACATTGGAGCATACTCAGGTGAAGTGACGCACTTTTTATCTACCATGATCACACATTGATTCAGTTTGTTTAGGAATGTTGTTTCACCATTAACCTTTACAGATGTTTCCATTTCTCAATCAAGACTCGAGAGTTCTACAATATAAATACTAATTATTGCTTAAAATATTTGTAGACTGTTTCTTTGATGTTAGAAAGATACAAAAAGATAACAAAGAGGCTTATTAGTATTGGCTTTGCCAGAATTACTTTTTCTTTGTTAAAAAAAGAGTGAACTCAGTTATATACTTGGCTTTGCCAGAATTACTGTGTGATTCCATTTTGCTTTCCTTTTCCCCTATATACTTATACACTCGATGTTATAGTACTCATTATAAAATTATTATTAACCCACTGCATCAAAAAAATTTAGGTTGCATTTGGTTCCCTTCCAGAAACCAGGTAAGCACATCAGATATTTTTTTTTGTATATGCAGTATAGAGAAAGTATTAAGCACAACCTGCTACAGTTCGTTTTTCCTGCTGTTCTCTATCATAATATTGCCTTCTCTTTATGTTGCTCCTATTACAGAAATTAATCGAGTACGAAGGAAATAAGATGATATTTTTGTATAGATCCATGATGCCTTCTTTCCTGTCCCGTCGACTTCAGATTTTTGTAAGAGCAGTCACTCCGGTTTGTGTAAAGGACATTTGAAATTCGCGTTGAGCTGGTTGAGCCTCCAAAATCTGCTGCCACGGGGAAGAAGATAACCTTTCCTGGGCACTCGGGAGAGCCAGAGCCTTCTCTTAACGCCAAGAGTAAGAGTTGGAAGAAGTTATCTGCTGACCTGCACATCAACAACAAGTTTGTGGCATGCCTCAAAGGTGGTTCACAACTTCGGTTGGGGTATGCAAGGTCAAGAAGACAGACTGCATGAATCGGACATACAAAAATTGAGGCTGGGGTATGCAAGGCAAGACTACAAATACTATGATAAATTATGATATACTATTTGATCCGATGTTCCATGGCAATCATGGTGTGCAAACATGCATTAAATGATAGCTGAGGGACAACTATTGTAGGCTGTGAAGAGAAGCAATAATATGGTGACTATCTCCTAAGACAGATAAATTGATGTATGCGGGATACATTTTGCCAACTGGGCTTTGTGATGATTTGGATATAACGTAGTGAAGGAACCTGGAACCTGAAGGTTCTCATGTATTCTTAAGTATGAAGAGACCTTATGTATGAAATAGTAGTGTATTTTGATCTTAACATAAACTGTTGCCGCTATGTGTAACATTTTCCCTACATTCTCCCTCTGTCTATTTATTGACTAATTATCTTCGGTTTGTATGAGTGCTTAGCATAGTGTTTTAACAATCTTATACTTGTGTGAAAGGTGGGAGCCGCGACGGTAAGCTGCATCCCACAATATGTATTTCCTTTTGGAACGAGTAAGCCTTAACATTTATTTGCCTTGCAGCGAACGACTAAGTATCAAACATGAGTTAAACGTCTATTCTTCCCGTTTCTTTCATTTTAAGTTCTCATTTGCAGCTGGTTTATGTTTACTCCGATGTAGCCTCTAAAGACCATATTGTCACAATGACATGCTTTTGTAGGTTTGCTATGTTTATAATTTGGTGTGCTTTATCCTAAGTTTGTCCTATCAACTTTGTTTTGTGAAACCTACAAAATAATATTATTTTTAGCGTTGTTATATAGAGTTTGCATCGGCACGAGTTTCACGGGATCGTGCGCCAAGGCGCACATCTAAATGTAGTTGACAACAATCGAGGGCGTATTCTAGAGAAGAGAGAGGCATGTACAATGCGGATTGTTTGACTGGACCGCCTTGAATGCAGAGCACAATCTTGACCAGTCGATAGCCCACATTCGCTGACTTGAAATATACACCAGGTTGTTGTGTCGCGATCGGCCGCGTAGAAGTTGCTGCACTGCCGATTCGTGCATCACGGTGGAGGTGGACGAAGGAAGACGAAAGACCAAATGGAGGGGAGGATACCGCTGTGGAAAAAACGTACTGGAGCAAGACGATAAGGGGCACGTGGCTTCAGTTCCATACTAATCGCCGCCCTGGCCAAGTTAGGCTGCACGCGAGCGCGGCCGACTACCAGGAAATGTGCCTCGACAGTGATTTTTTTTTTCCTTATAAGACTGCAAAGTTTGCAGAGAGCTAAACAGGAACAGAAACATGGCGTCCATCAAGCTTGCTCTTCCGGTAGCTCTCCTGCTCTGCGGTACTAGCTGCCTTCGCTCTCTTCCTTCTTCCTCCAGCTCCTATTTATCGACGCTCTCATAGATAGATAAAAACCATCATGATTATGACGGTGCTCTCTTCCTCTTCTCTGAATTCTGCAGGGCTCATGGTGATCGGATGCCTACAGACCACGGATGCGGAGTTTTGCCCAACATACGACTGCCAGGTTGCCAAGTACATGACGTGCCCGTCGTCGGGGAGCAGGCAGCTGTTTCCGGCGTGCAACTGCTGCTTCGCCCGCAACATGGAGAAAGGATGCATCATCTACTACAACAACGGGACCATGTCGGATTGCAGTAAACAGTGATCGCAATCCCTTTCTTGTATGTGTTCAAGCAAGATTTTTCTTGATGCTGAATAATATCCCCATGTGTGCCTGGATGATACTGGAAATACATAATGGGTGTCGGAGCTATATGGCAGTCATTCAAATGAAATATGAATGAACACTCCAAAAAAAAAATCAGCGGCTGCTCGCGTATCATCATGTCACTGGAAGATAGGACCATGTAGTTATTCACTATGTGGCAGTGATCACAACCAATTTGAAAGGACTGGAAACCGGACAGTTAAACCAAATATTGAACCTTGAATACGACCAAAAGTTATCTAACCTATATGGAAGATGCTTCAATCCATTTAGACCAGAGCTTAAACCTGAATATAGCCTTCAGAGTTGGTACTCGATACGCAAAACTGCAGCACTTTCATATCTTTGCACGTGCAGTATTTCGATTACCCACGTCTTCCATTCTACCAGCTCTTGATCATATACATTGATGAAACCTCTGGATACTGATGTTTGGCCTTGGGCATCGGAGCCAATAGCAATTTCGCAACCAATTAGGCAAGAAATTTGGCGTTTCTTTGAATGCTAGAAGTGTGACCACCAAGGGTTAACGAGCAGACCCTTGCCTGATTCGATAGTCACGCTTAAACAGGGATTTACAAGACAGAGAAATTACGTACTGTTAGGTTTTTTTTTATCTTCCTTTACAACTTGATAGACACATTCTACTACATACACACAACTGAAATAAAACTACAGTCAATCCCTGGATTTTTCTTTACCAAGTTTTTTATACACGCTGCAGAGAGCCTAAGAGGAACAGATCATGGCTTCCGCCTTTCCATGATTAAACACATTACTCAAGGAGGATCTATAGGTGTCAAAGTAAATGTAGAGGAAGATTTCTTCCTAACTAATAAAGGGCTAAGACAGGGTGATCCCTTTGCTCCTTTGCTATTTAACTTTGTAGTGGATTTTTCTTCAAAATGCTAATTAAGGGGGCTTCGTGTGGAATGATCAATGGTCTCTGTTCGCACCTAATTCCTGGAGGTGTTGTTAGACTGCAGTATGCACACCACACATTTCTTTTCTTAGAAAATGATAAAAGGAATGTCATTAACCTCAAATGGTCACTCACCTGTTTTGAACGGTTATCTGGAATGAAAATCAATTATCACAAAAGTAAATTGATGGCTATAAATATGGAGCCACAAGAATGTATGCCATTCCTGGAAATCTTTCGGTGTGTGGCTAGCTAGTAACATGTTAAGTATCTAGGGCTTCCTCTACATTTCAATAAACTTAGGAGGGACGATTTGCAACCTCTTGTTCTAAGTAGAATGGCAGGTTGGAGGGGGGAAATTGCTTTCCTCCGAAGCAAAAAAGAATTCTCATCCAGACTATCCTCTCTAGCATTGCAATATATATGCTATATTTCTTTAAATTCCCATAATGGGCCCTAGACCTTATCAAATCTCAAATACCTGATTGTATGTGGGATGATGTAGATGGTAATAAAAGAATCCATTTGGCCAACTGGCCCTCTATATGTATGAGGAAGGAGTTTGGAGGCCTTGGTATTCCAAACTTAAAAGATCCGAATACTTGCTTAGTTGGATCTTGGGTCAAAAGATACATACAAGGGGAATGGAGCTTGTGGAGAAGAGTAGAAGATGCCAAATATAATACAAAGTCCTAACATCCTTTGTTGTCAAGATTTGAACCCCTCTGTCTTTTGGAAAAGGGTGATGTGGGCTTATAGAGCTGTGAAATTTGGCTAGAAACGGAATATAGGTAATGGTAGGCTAGTGAGATTCTGGGAGGACACTTGGTTTGGTAATGCTCTTTTAGATACACAATATTGGGACATCTACTTTGTAGTTAATCAATAGATGTTGTTGCTAACCTTTGGAGGGACAATAATTAAAACGTGACTTTAGGTGAACTTTTACAACAAGTATGATGGATATGTGGTTTGAAATTTTATTGCTAAAATTATTAAGTTCACCACTGAAGAGGACAAACTTATTGGAAATTTCAATCTAATGGGATTTACTTGCAAGTCTCTATATGCTGTAATCAATTTTAGAGGAATACGACATGTTTATTTTACCTGTTGTTTGGAATTTACAGATTCCCCCTAGAGTCTATATTTTTCTCTGGTTGTTATCTCAAAACAAGATTATGACTAGAGATAATCTCAGACACAGAGGTATTCCAAAACCATTGGATGTGAGTTATGTAGGGAATTTGGGTTTGTTAAACATCTGTTGTTTGATTGCTTAATATCTAAATTGCTCTAGTTAGAAGTGAATGAAGACTTTGATGTAGTGAATACTAACTTTCTTTCTCTTGCTTCAAAATGGCTCTGGAACAAAAGATTTATGCAATTCCATGCGGTTTCATATATTGTAGTCTGGAGCATATGGAATAATAGAAACCATCTGGTGTTTAACAAACAAGCTTGGATTTCTATGAAACATGTATAAGAACTGATTCTCTCATATCTAAGGACCTGGAAATTGCCTTTCAAGGATGAGACATGGGATATGGTGGATAAATACAAAACTGCCCTGGTAAGAAAGCTGAAGAGTCTACCATCCTTGATGCCAGATTAAGGTGCACATCCTTTGACTGGATTTCATCCTGGAAGACTACTTGTTCTTCTCCCTATGGTGGACATACAACTGAAACCTACCTACTGGAGCACCCTGAACAAGTAGATAAAGTGCATGTTGTGACAACCAGAAGCAAAAAAAGAAGAGGCGGGAACATAGGAAGCGAGTTTTAGGTTGGAGTGTGGTAGCTTTCTCTAGTTTCTAGCTCCTAGATGTTTTCTTTTCTGATTACCACTGGTTTTGTAATAAGCTTGCTTGGTAGTTGATGGTTTTCGAGATCTTAGACTATCGCCATATCAGGGTGGCCTAGTGTGGCACATGTCATCCTCTTTTTTATCTTTTGAACTTTGTATAAGATGCTACGCAATGATTTGTTTTCAATGAGAATGGAGCTTGCGAACGCTCCCTGTTAATAAAAAAAATCATGGCTTCTGCCAAGCTTGGTCTCCCACTGGCCCTCCTGTTTTGCGGTTGCTACCTTCTTTCTTCCTCCAGTTCATCTTTCTCATATAACCCATCTTGAGTCACGAAGGTGCTTCTTCTATTCAAAAAATTATGCAGGGTTCTCGGTGATTGGATCCACACAGAGCATGGAGTGGAATATTTGCCCAATCTACTGCGAGGCTGCCAAGTACCCTACGATCCCTTAATTGACACTAAATCTGATTTAATTAAAAGAAATTGGAGGGAGTACATAACGTGCCTGTCGTCGGGGAGAAAAGTTGCACCATCTACCTCACCAATGGGATTATGACGGCATGACGACCCTAGTATGGTGACGGAAATCACACTAATTTCTTCACAGCTATCGACTGTGCGCAGCATGTGCGTTACTCCAGAAGTGTTTGCACCACATTAAATAACACATTCCATTATTAATCCAGAACACTTCAACGGAAACAATTAGATGGATTTTAGTCCTCATAATTTAAATGGAATTATCTACCTGCCAAAGGTACCGCTGGTGGTATTTTTGTACGATTTAAAGCGGATTTGTCTGAAGTGAATGTTTGTGATTGTTTTTTTTTGGCAGCAGATTGTTGTTTATGGATCTACTTATGCAGATCTCAAACTTGACTTCCTTGGTGAACTACATCTAGATAAGCCTCTTTAATAGGAGGAGATTTTAATTTAGTGCTTAATGAGTGTAAGAAAAGCTCTAGGAATATTAATCACCTGCTTACTTTCTTGTTCCATGACTGGATGAGTAAGTGGTTTTTGCTTGATCTTCCCATTTTTAATCGAAGTTATACTTGGGCTAATACTCAAGAAAATCTCAATCATGCTTGGGTTAATACTTGGAAGTATTTTTTTCTCGACTAAATGGTATAGTAAATCTCCTCTCTCCTTAGTGAGAGCAATTTCAAAATCTGGTAGTGACCATACCCGCTGATCATTAAATTTGGGATATGTTCTTGCCTAGTTCAAAAGTTGTTCAGATTTGAAAAATGGTGATTGCGGGAGCTCGAGTTTGTTCCTTTTGTTACCAAAAGTTGGGCAACACCCATTCCTTCCTCAATCACCTCTTCTATTGATATTTGTCAATTCAAAAATAGAAGGTTAACGAAACACCTTAGAGTCTGGAATTCTAATGTGGAACCTACTATAAGAAAATGATGTACTATATGTTTTCTCTGAGCATAATATGTTGGATCGGGCTCATAGAAATAGAATATTCCAAATTAGGAATGAATTAGATCTTTTGAAAAACGGAGGAAACTAAGGCTTTTCAACATTCGAGAGAAAAGGAAATCCTTGAAGGGGGTCGCAACACAACTTATTTCCGCATGGTGGCTGACTAATGTCGGCAGAAAAACTGTTAGCTTTGTTGGAATGCTCCTCTGGTCGTTGCATGTGATTTTCATAAAATAAATTTGTCTTTGAAACAAAACCAAAATGTCCATCTTGGTATGGACTTTTGGGATGTTGATGATATGGTGACTCTGAAGAGAATGCACTCTTAGAAAAACCTTTTTATAGCAGGAAATAAAGGATGCAATCTTTGGTTCTTATGCCAATGGGGCGTCTAAGCTTGATGTCTTATCGTGCCTCTTATATCTAACCTTTTGAGAGGTGATTAAAAACGATTTTAAGGCTCTGGCTACGGATTTCTGGGTTGGTTGGTTGGATGTTTTCAGATTAACTTTTTCCATATATAATTACTCTTATCCCAAACAAATGTGATGCCAAGGAAATAAAAAAAATCAAACTTATTAGTCTTTGTACTTGCTCTATAAAAGTTTGCTCTAAACTTATGACTAGTAGAACTGTAGGACTAATTTATTTGGGTCAATCAGCTGTTACAAAAGGTCGATTCATTCTGGAAGAGTGTCGTGTCTGCACACGAAATCATGAACTGCACAGAACACACTCCGTTGGTCTAGTTTTGAAATTTGACTATGAGAAAGCTTACGAACCATGTGAGTTGGAATTTCTTAGATGAAATGTTAATTTCTAGAGGTTTTGGTAGAAAATTTAGAGGCTGGGTTTCTAAGGTTTGGTGGATGGCTCTTTTATGTCAGAATTGATGATCAAAACAGTCAGTTCTTTGTTGTTGGGAAAGGATAGCAAGGTGACCCATTCTCGCCCATTCTTTTCAACTGCATAGCTGAGGTTTTCACCAAAATGATTCGCAGTGCAGCTTAGAGGAATTTGATTAGGGGATTACACCCGCAATTAGTTCGTAGATGTGTCATCAGTCTCCAATATGTTGATGACACTATTCTATTCCTTGAACCAGATAATCACATGGCTCATTTGCTTAAGTGGATTTTCATGGGCTTTGAATTTCCTTCTAGGCTTAAAATTAACTATCACAAAAGCGATCTCTTGACTCTAAATTTATCTGACGGTGCTACAGATGAATTTGCTCATATTTTTTGTTGTAACTTTGGGATATTTTCCTTCCAAATATCTAGGGCTTCCTTTGCATTTTGTAAAGTTGAGGAAAGAGGACTTACAACCCATTATTGATCTTAGTTATCATCATGAAAATTTTGGGTTTGAGAGAAAAATTAATATCTTATGAGGGAAAACTTATTATCCCCACATTTTTTGTATTTATTAAGATAGCAACGCCATAACTTCTTTGGGGGCTTTTAGATGACCAACATAAATATCACTTAGTTGATTGGGTGTTTATCATCTAGATGAAAGATTTTGGTGGATTGGATGTTCCTAACCTTAGGGACATGAACTTATGCCTGCTAGTATCCTGGTTCAATGGCTCTTATTGCGGAAGATAAAATATGGAGTAAAATCATTGATTATAAGTACAATACCTCTCCTAATATATATGAGAATGGATACACACATGTGTGTGTGGGTGTGTTCTCTACCGTCGATTTATTCCTCGAGATTCTCGCTTGCCGTGGTAGATGGATAAATAGCTCTCTCCTCCTTTAATCCAAATCTCAAAGCAAAACGGACGGTGATTCCCGCTCGCCATGGTAGATGGATAAATAACCCTCTCTCCTCATTTTATCTGAATCAGATAAAAGGAGGAGAGAGACATAGAGAGAGTTATTTATATATCTACCACGATGAGCAAGAATCTCGAGGAATAAATCAATGGTACAGAACAAACCCACACCCATGCATGGGTATACAAAATCCATTCTCATCCTAGTATATGTTGGATCAATACCAATGCTGCTTCTTCCCCTTTTTGAAAAGGGTTAACTTGGGATGCCCCATCCATTTGTCCTTGTTATCGCTAGAAGATTGGCAATGGTGATGAAGTTTTGTTTTGTCTTGAAACTTGGATTTTTATTGGTTCTTTGGTAACTCCTTTTAGGACTTGTTTTCTATCCATAATGAACTTACATCAAAAGTATCTGATGTTTTATTCGGGGCTGCTATTCATTTTTCTTTTCGCCGTTGTTTTGATTTTTAAATGATGGGTAGATCGAAGGAATTGTGTTCCTTGTTGGGGTCTATTACCCTTTAAGAGGGTAGAGATACTCTGGTCTGGAGTCTTTAGGCTTCAGGTGAGTACTATGTTAAATCTTTTTACAAATTGGTTAATGATGGTGGTCTTCGAGTACCACATCTTGTCTCTATTTGGAGTATTCCAATCCATTGGTGTGTTCATGTGTTTGTGGCTTTTAGCTTAGAACTGTTTGCTAACTCGTGATAACCTAGCAAAACATCGTGTAATACATGATGGATATTGTATGTTTTGTGCTGAAAACGAATTTGATCCCCACTTGTAATTTGACTATGTAGTTTCTAAACAAGGGTGGTTGATGGTTAGTGAGGTTTCTAATGGAATGTTTATGCGGAATTGATGCTATGTTTCATATTTGGCTTGGCAACAACTCCATTTGCAGTATTACTATTGTTGCTTTTCTTTTGGTCCTTATGAAAAACTCGGATTGGTATGTGCTTTCGGGAGAGAGGATGGTCAATCTTAATAACTGTCTAGGATCATGCAATCTCAATGTTGAGAAGATGGTGGCCATTTATCAAAGATCGGCATTCACGGTTGATGGACATGAACTTGCAACTGCTGGACTTCAAAAGGGAAGAATTAATTTGGATTGCTTGGCTGGCTTGAAGAATCATGTAGAGCCCCGAGAATTCTTCATCGACATTGCTAATGTGTTTGTAACTAGTTCTTGGGCTAGTTTTTGATAATGTGTCTCTAACATGGAGTAAAAATTAGTGATCTTAGAGTTGTAGTAACTAGTGTAGAATATAGCTAAGAGTATGATGGTAACCAAATCAATTTAATTGCGGCTACCGAGTGCAGGCAATGTGATAAGGGCTAAGCCCAAGGGTGTGCCCGATCTTCACGGATTTGGGTGGAATTCGTGGGGGAAGGTGGGAGAACGCGATGAACACGAAGAACGCGCGGGGAATCGTGGGATACAAACACACACACACACACACAAATCGGTTTGTCCTCGTTGGCCCGAACCACCAACTCGATAGAAGTTGCAGGAAAAGACCTTTCGGTAGAAGTCCCGCAAAAAGATCGACGAATCGAAATCCTATAGATCTAGAAGGGTGAAAAGACCAAAATCGATAGAAGTGCAAGCAAAAGACCCAAAGGTAGAAGTGCAAGCAAAAGACCAAGATTGGTAGAAGTCACCAAAGAGATACAATAGGATTCGATAAGGAGGTGGGTACAAGATCTAAGATCTATGGTAGGGTTTCCCACAAGGGTCAAGAGCAAAGCTCAGGTTTAATTTCACATCAAGTCTAATCTCAGATCTGAGCCAACATGGCCATTTATAGTGGGTGGGGCGAAGGGGTAAGTTACAAGCTGAATCTGCCAGTTTTGGTTGAAACGCGTGCGGGCGGAAGTTCCGGAAGTTCCGGTCCTCGGCGGAAGTTCCGGCTGATCCTTTTCGGGCTGGACAGATCTTGGCGGCATCCGGAAGTTCCGGTCCTTGGGGCGGAACTTCCGGGCAGCTTCCCGCCAACTTCGCCTAGTTCCGAAAACGACCGATTTCCTTGCGGTAACAGGGGCGTTTTGGCGCGCGGAACTTGGGCGGAAGTTCCGATCATCGGGGCGGAAGTTCCGGCTGGATTCTCTTCGGCGGACAGCATCTTGGGAGCATCTGGCGCAAGTTCCGGTCTTGGGGGGCGGAACTTCCGGCTGGGGTGCTGGAGCTTCATCTTCTTCATCTTCAGCTCCCTCTCCATTGGCTTGGTCTCCATGGCTTGCGTCTTGGTCGATGTACCTGATTGAACACAAGGTATTCGCATGAAGTAGTATGCCATCCAATGAGGTATCAAATGCATACGTGGAAAGGAGCGAATTCACCTCTTGGTGTATGGCTTTGGCTCGAGCTCGTGTCATTGGACCACGAGGAGGGCTTGTCGGTCTTGATGTAGTGACGTCCTTTGGTGGGGCTACATCATCTCCCCCCCTTGAGAAAGAGTCGTCCTCGACTCTATGGTCTCCTCATCTTCATGATATGGTGAAAGATCCGACACATTGAATGTGTTGCTCACCAAGTACTTGGATGTGGGAATGTCGATGATGTAGGCACTTGAGGACCTTGAAGGGACCATCACCTCGGGGCTTGAGCTTCGAGTTGCATTCTTGAGGGAACCGGTCTTTGCGAAGGTGTATCCACACTAGGTCTCCTTCATTGAAGATCCTCTCCTTCTTCTTGGCGTTGAGGCGGGTAGCTTGGCGAAGTACATGCTCTTGGATGGTTGCCCTTGTGTCTTCATGTAGCTTCTTCATGGTGGTGGTGCGCTTGTCGAAGTCCATGTTCGTTCTCTCATGAAGAGGTAGTGTGAGGATGTCGAGTGCCGTGGAAGGTTTGAAACCATAAGCGATCATGAATGGACTCCTTGACGTTGTGGAGTGCTTGGCTCGATTGTAGGCGAACTCCGCGTGGGGGAGGCACTCTTCCCATGACTTCAAATTTTTCTTCACAAGCGTACGTAGGAGTGTTGAGAGGCTTCGATTCACCACTTCCGTTTGTCCGTCCGTTTGCGGATGCGAGGATGATGAAAACAAGAGCTTGACTCCAAACTTTGCCATGAGCGACTTCCATAGATAACTCATAAACTTGACGTCTCGATCCGACACAATGCTTGCCGGTATTCCGTGTAGGCGAACGACTTCTCTGAAAAACAAGGAAGCAATGTGTGAAGCATCATCGGTCTTATGGCATGGTATGAAATGAGCCATTTTAGAGAACCTATCCACTACCACAAATATTGAGTCATGACCATTTTTTGTTCTTGGCAAGCCTAGTACAAAGTCCATGCTTATATCCGACCACGGAGCATATGGAATGGGTAAAGGTATGTAAAGACCGTAAGGGTTGGAGGTAGACTTAGCTTGTAAGCATGTTGTGCAACGGTTGCATAGACGCTCCACATCTCGCTTCATTCTTGGCCAATAGTAATGGGTAGATAGCATGGAGAGCGTCTTGTCACGCCCAAAGTGTCCCATGAGACCACCGCCATGTGACTCTTGCAAAAGCAACTTACGAAGAGAAGACTCGGGTATACAAAGTTTGTTAGCTTTAAACAAGTAGCCATCATGCAAATAAAAATCATCAAAGCCTCTTTCAACGAAACTCTTTGCAAGGATGGGTCCAAAGAAAATATCGGATGTGTAAAGTTCTTTGATTTCCTCAAGACCCAAAACATGAATGTCCAAGCGGGTGAGCAAAAGATTGTTCTTGCGGGAAATAGCATCCGCGACCACATTTTCCTTTCCCTTTTTGTATTTGATAACATATGGGAAGGACTCAATAAACTCAACCCACTTAGCATGCCTTTTGTTCAAATTTGTTTGGCTTTTCAAATATTTCAAGGATTCATGATCAGAATGGATGACAAACTCTTTTGGCCAAAGGTAATGTTGCCAAATTTCAAGGACACGAACCAACGCATAAAGTTCCTTGTCATATATAGGATAGTTGAGGCGTGCGCCATCCAACTTCTCGCTATAGTATGCCACGGGTTGTCCATCTTGCATAAGGACTCCACCAATACCGAGTCCACTCGCGTCACACTCAATCTCAAAAGTTTTTGCAAAGTTCGGAAGAACGAGAAGTGGTGCCTCGGTAAGTCGTTTTTTCAACTCATCAAAAGATTTTTGTTGGGCCTTGCCCCACACAAATGGAACATTCTTTTTAGTAAGCTCATTTAACGGGCAAGCAATGGTGCTAAAATCTTTCACAAAACGTCTATAGAAGCCGGCAAGTCCATGAAAACTTTGAACTTGACCAACGTTGGTAGGAGTGGGCCAATTGTGGATGGCCTCAACCTTCGAAGAGTCCACTTCAATGCCATTGGCGGAAACAACAAACCCAAGAAAAACCAATTTGTTTTGTGCAAAGGTGCACTTGGGAAGATTTGCAAAGAGCTTCTCACGGCGTAAGATGCATAAGACTTCTCTCACATGTTGCACGTGGTCCTCGAGATTTTTTCTATAAATGAGAATATCATCAAAGTATACAATCACGCTATTGCCAATGAGAGGTCTCAAGATGTGGTTCATAAGACGCATGAAAGTTGAAGGAGCATTGGATAGACCAAATGGCATGACAAGCCATTCATATAGACCAAGTTTGGTCTTGAATGCCGTCTTCCATTCGTCACCCACGGCCATGCGGATTTGATGGTAGCCACTACGCAAATCAATTTTCGAGAAAATAGTGGCTCCGCATAACTCATCGAGCATATCATCTAAACGCGGAATGGGATGGCGGTATCGAACGGTAATGGCATTGATGGGGCGACAATCTATACACATTCTTTGCGTCTCATCCGGTTTAGGCACAAGTATCACCGGAACCGCACAAGGACTTAAGCTTTCATGAACGTACCCTTTTTCGAGGAGGCCTTGAATTTGCCTTTGAATCTCCTTTGTGTCTTCGGGGTTGGCGCGGTAGGCGCGCGGTTTGGTACAGGGGCGCCGGGTATAAGGTCGATGCGGTGCTCGATTCCGCGGAGTGGTGGTAGCCCATGAGGGAGCTCGTCGGGGAAGACGTCTTGAAAGTCCTTCAAAAGAGAAAACAAAGATGAAGGAAGTGTTGTTAAGTTTTTAGTCTCCGAGGGTGGTCCCTTACAAATGAGCACATAGTGCAATTTGGTGGATGGGTTGTGGTGCACTTCTCTCATCTCACTTTTGGTAGCTAAGAGGACACTCTTCATCTCGCTCACATATGGCTTGTGGCGCTCACTCTCTTTTTGGTGAATCACTCTCTCACCTCTCAACTCACTAGTGATAGTGGCTTCCTTAGCCCTCGCTAGAGCCTTTGCATTGTCCGCAATTACTTGGCTAGGAGTCATTGGGCGTAGGATGTAGGTCTTGTCGTCGACCTTGAAGCTATAGGTATTTGTGTAGCCATCATGGTTTGCTTCTTGTAATATTGCCAAGGGCGACCAAGTAGCATGTGGCACACCATCATAGGCACGACATCACAATCAACGGTGTCTTCATAGGCTACGATCTTGAAGGATATTGTGACGGTGTGTTGGATCTTCACATTTCCATTGTCACTTAGCCATTGTACATGGTAAGGGTGTGGGTGTTTCCGGAGCGGGAGGTTGAGCTTGGAGCATAGTTCGGTGCTTGCAAGGTTGTGGCAACTACCGCATCTATGATGACTTTGATTGACTTGTCATTGATTCCGGCTCTTGTTTGGAAGATGTTGCATCTTTGGTCTTCATTGGGGAGTGCATGGGTTGTCAAGACTTTGGTCACTACAAGTGATGGGCTTGCATCATGCACACATAGGACTTGCTCTTGGTCTTCCAATTCATCATCTTCAAGATTGGTTGCGGCTTGCACTAGGGCTTCATATTCTCCTTCACTTAAGTACTCCACATCTCCATCATCTCGAGTTATCATAACTCGTGTGTTCTTGCATTCAAAGGATTTATGTCCTTGGGCACCACATTTGAAGCAAGTGATGTTACTAGATCCGGTGGAAGCTTTGGAGGACATAGTTGATTGCTCCGACTTGAAGCTTGTTGTCTTGATGGCACTTCTTGCTTGCTTTGGAGGATCCTTGGAGGCAAGTGCACTTGTGTTCTTGATGCTTGAGGAGGCATTCGTTGCATTTCTTGCGGCGAAGAAGGTCTTTGTCTTTGCACTTGCTAAGTCTTCTCGCACTTGGCGCTCGGCCCTTGTTGCTTGATGGATGATACGTCTCCAACGTATCGATAATTTCTTATGTTCCATGCCACATTATTGATGATACCTACATGTTTTATGCACATTTTATGTCATATTCGTGCATTTTCTGGAACTAACCTATTAACAAGATGCCGAAGTGCCAGTTCCTGTTTTGCTGTTTTAGTAACGAAATATTCTCGGAATGGACGAAATCAACGCCCAGGTTCCTATTTTGCCCGAAGCATCCACACCCGAGAGCCACCAGGAGGCCCTGGGCCCGATGATAGGGTGGCGCGGCCAGGGCTGGGCCGCGCCACCCTATGGTGTCGTCGCCCCTTCGACCTCGCCGCCTCTTCGCCTATATAAAGCCCCCGCATCGAAACCCTTACGAGAAGCCACGGTACGCGAAACCTTCCAGCCGCCGTCATCGCGAAGCCAAGATCCGGGGACAGGAGTCTCTTCCGCACCGCGGACGGGGAAGTGCCCCCGGAAGGCTTCTCCATCGACACCCTGCCATCTCCACCGCCATCTTCATCACCGCTGCTGCTCCCATGAGGAGGGAGTAGTTCTCCATCGAGGCTCGGGGCTGTACCGGTAGCTATGTGGTTCATCTCTCTCCTATGTACTTCAATACAATAATCTCATGAGCTGCCTTACATGATTGAGATTCATATGATGATGCTTGTAATCTAGATGTCATTATGCTAGTCAAGTGAGTTTTACTTATGTGATCTCCGGAGACTCCTTGTCCCACGTGTGTAAAGGTGACAGTGTGTGCACCGTGTGGGTCTCTTAGGCTATATTTCACAGAATACTTATTCACCGTTATGAATGGCATAGTGAAGTGCTTATTTATATCTCTTTATGATTGGAATATGTTTTGTATCACAATTTATCTATGTGCTACTCTAGCAATGTTATTAAAGTAGTTTTATTCCTCCTACACGGTGTAATGGTGACAGTGTGTGCACTCGTGTTAGTACTTGGTTTATGCTATGATCATGATCTCTTGTAGATTGCGAAGTTAACTATTGCTATGATAGTATTGATGTGTATTATTCCTCCTACATAAGCATGAAGGTGACAGTGTGCATGCTATGTTAGTACTTGGTTTAGTCGTTCGATCTTTCATGCACTCTAAGGTTATTTAAATATGAACATTGAATTGTGGAGCTTGTTAACTCCGGCATTGAGGGTTCGTGTAATCCTACGCAATGTGTTCATCATTCAACAAAAGTGTAGAGTATGCATTTATCTATTCTGTTATGTGATCAAAGTTGAGAGTGTCCACTAGTGAAAGTGTAATCCCTAGGCCTTGTTCCTAAATACTGCTATCACTGCTTGTTTACTGTTTTTCACATTACGCTGCGTTACCGCATGTTTACTTCTGCAATATTACTACCATCAATCGCACGCCAGCAAACACTTTTAGCGCCGTACTACTGCTCATATTCATTCATACCACTTGTATTTCACTATCTCTTCGCGAACTAGTACACCTATTAGGTGTGTTGGGGACACAAGAGACTTCTTGCTTTGTGGTTGCAGGGTTGCTTGAGAGGGATATCTTTGACCTCTTCCTCCCCGAGTTCGATAAACCTTGGGTAATCCACTTAAGGGAAACTTGCACTGTTCTACAAACCTCTGCTCTTGGAGGCCCAACACTGCCTACAAGAATAGAAGCACCCGTAGACATCAAGCACTTTTCGGCGCCGTTGCCGGGAGGAAGGTAAACGGCACTCACACATTGGCAAGCCCGGCAACTAGCACTTTTCCTCCTCGTCAACTACGCGCCAAGCACTTTTCCGCGCCGTCGAGGAAAGGTAAAAGGCACTAATACTCCGGTTCCAGGTAACAGATACTTTTGGCGCCATTGTGTGTGTACTCGAAGCTATTTCCTTTAGACTCGTAATTGCGACATTTGGTTTCTTGTTTACACTAGTTAGGCATAATGGACAACAATGACCTTTTTATTCTATTTCCTGATTTAAGACATGGATGGTTTGATGCGAAAATTAAAAACCCATGGAACATATTAATATGAATGCTTTGAACACCATTGTTGTTAATGATATGGAAAATTCTAAGCTTGGGGAAGCTGGCTTTGATGAGCATGATATTTTTAGTCCCGCAAGCATTGAGGAGAAAATTTACTTTGATGATACTTTGCCTCCCATTTATGATGATTATAATGATAGTAGTCTTTTGTTACCACCTGTTATGGAGGATAAATTTGATTATGATTACAATATACCTCCTATATTTGATAGCTACTTTGTTGAATTTGCTCCCACTACAACTAATAAAATTGATTATGCTTATGTGGAGAGTAATAATTTTATGCATGAGACTCATGATAAGAATGCTTTATGTGATAGTTATATTGTTGAGTTTGCTCATGATGCTACTGAAAATTATTATGAGAGAGGAAAATATGGTTGTAAAAATTTTCATGTTACTAAAACACCTCTCTATGTGCTGAAATTTTTGAAGCTACCTGTTTTATCTTCCTATGCTTGTTACTTTGTTCTTCATGAACTTGTTTATTTACAAGATTCCTATGCATAGGAAGCATGTTAGACTTAAATGTGTTTTGAATTTGCCTTTGATGCTCTCTTTTGCTTCAACTTCTATTTCTTGCGAGTGCATCATTAAAACTGCTGAGCCCATCTTAATGGCTATAAAGAAAGAACTTCTTGGGAGATAACCCATGTGTTTTTTTACTACAGTACTTTGTTTTATATTTGTGTTTTGGAAGTTGTTTACTACTGTAGCAACCTCTCCTTATCATGTTTTTGTGCCAAGTAAAGTTTCTATGTCAAAGTTGATGTTATATTTGGGATCGCTGCAGAAACAGCATTGCTGTCTGTCACGAATCTGGGCACAGGCCTCTGTAGAAAATTCGAAAAAATCTGCCAATTTACGAGCGTGATCCTCGATATGTACGCAACTTTCATTAGTTTTGAGTTTTTCCATTTGAGCAAGTCTGGTGCCACTTTAAATTCGTCTTTACGGACTGGTTGTGATTCTGCCTTTTATTTCGCATTGCCGCTTTTGTTAAGTTGAATGAGTTTCTTTGTTCCATTAACTTTCAGAAGTTTTGTGCAATGTCCAGAAGTGTAAAGAATGATTGTGTCACCTCTGAACATGTGAATTTTTGATTATGCACTAACTCTCTAATGAGTTTGCTTGAAGTTTGGTGTGAAGAAAGTTTTCAAGGGTCAAGAGAGGAGTATGATATACTATGATCAAGAGAGTGAAAGCTCTAAGCTTGGGGATGCCCCCGTGGTTCATCCCTGCATATTTTAAGAAGACTCAAGCATCTAAGCTTGGGGATGCCCAAGGCATCCCCTTCTTCATCGACAAAGTATCAGGTTCCTTCTCTTGAAACTATATTTTTATTCGGTCACATCTTATGTACTTTACTTGGAGCGTCTGTGTGTGCTTATATTTTTGTTTTGTTATTTTCATTCTCTGAATAAGTTCATCCTTGTGTGAGAGACACGCTCCGCTGGTTCGTATGAACACATGTGTTCTTAGCTCATAATATTCATGGCGAAGTTTCCTCTTCGTTAAATTGTTATATGGTTGGAATTGAAAAATGCTACATGTAGTAATTGGTAAAATGTCTTGGATAATGTGATACTTGGAAATTGTGTGATGTTTAAGCTCTTGCATCATGTACTTTGCACCCATTAATGAAGAAATACATAGAGCTTGCTAAATTTGATTTGCATATTTGGTCTCTCTAAGGTCTAGATAATATCTAGTATTGAGTTTTGAACAACAAGGAAGACGGTGTAGAGTCTTATAATATTTACAATATGTCTTTTATGTGAGTTTTGCTGCACCGGTTCATCCTTGAGTTTGCTTCAAATAACCTTGCTAGCCTAAACCTTGTATCGAGAGGGAATACTTCTCATGCATCCAAAATCCTTGAGCCAACCACTATGCCATTTGTGTCCACCATACCTACCTACTACATGGTATTTCTCCGCCATTCCAAAGTAAATTGCTTGAGTGCTACCTTTAAAATTCCATCATTCACCTTTGCAATATATAGCTCATGGGACAAAATAGCCTTAAAAACTATCGTAGTATTGAATATGTACTTATGCACTTTATCTTTTATTAAGTTGCTTGTTGTGCGATAACCATGCTTCGGGGAACGCCATCAACTATTGTTGAATATCATGTGAGTTGCTATGCATGTCCATCTTGTCTGAAGGATCTATCACCTTAGTGGTTGGAGCATGCAAAATTGTTAGAGAAGAACATTGGGCCGCTAACTAAAGCCATGAATCATGGTTGAAGTTTCAGTTTTGGACATATATCCTCAATCTCATATGAGAATAATAATTGTTGCTACATGCTTATGCATTTAAGAGGAGTCCATTATCTCTTGTCCATGTTGTCCCGGTATGGATGTCTAAGTTGAGAATAATCAAAAGCGAGAAATCCAAAATGCGAGCATTCTCCTTAGACCTTTGTACAGGCGGCATGGAGGTACCCCTTTGTGACACTTGGTTGAAACATGGCATGCAAAGACCCGGTAGTCCAAGCTAAGTAGGACGAGGTGCGGACACTATTAGTATACTATGCAGGGCTGCAACTTGTAAGATATAATTTACATAACTCATATGCTTTATTACTACCGTTGACAAAATTGTTTCATGTTTTCAAAATAAAAGCTCTAGCACAAATACGCAATCGATGCTTTCCTCTTTGAAGGACCATTCTTTTACTTTTATTGTTGAGTCAGTTTACCTATCTCCTTCCACCTTAAGAAGCAAACACTTGTGTGAACTGTGCATTGATTCCTACATACTTGCATATTGCACTTGTTATATTACTCTATGTTGACAATATCCATGAGATATACATGTTATAAGTTGAAAGCAACCGCTGAAACTTCATCTTCCTTTGTGTTGCTTCAATACCTCTACTTTGAATTATTGCTTTATGAGTTAACTCTTATGCAAGACTTATTGATGCTTGTCTTGAGAGTACTATTCATGAAAAGTCTTTGCTTTATGATTCACTTGTTTACTCATGTCATTACCATTGTTTTGATCGTTGCATTCATTACATATGTTTACAATATGATCAAGGTTATGATGGCATGTCACTTAAGAAATTATCTTTGTTATCGTTTACCTGGACGAGCAGAACTAAGCTTGGGGATGCTGATACGTCTCCAACGTATCGATAATTTCTTATGTTCCATGCCACATTATTGATGATACCTACATGTTTTATGCACATTTATGTCATATTCGTGCATTTTCGGAACTAACCTATTAACAAGATGCCGAAGTGCCGCTTTCTGTTTTTGGTTTCGAAATCCTAGTAACGAAATATTCTCGGAATTGGACGAAATCAACGCCTGTTCCTATTTTGCCCGAAGCATCCAACACCCGAGAGCCACCAGGAGCCCGGTGGGCCGATGATAGGGTGGCGCGCCGGGCTAGGCCCGCGCCACCCTATGGTGTCGTCGCCCTTCGACCCCCTCCCGCGCCGCCTCTTCGCCTATATAAAGCCCTGCCGAAACCCTTACAGAGGAAGCCACGGTACGCGAAACCTTCCGAGCCGCCGTCATCGCGAAGCCAAGATCTGGGGACAGGAGTCTCTGTTCCGCACCCTCCGGACGGGGAAGTGCCCCGGAAGGCTTCTCCATCGACACCGCCATCTCCACCGCCATCTTCATCACCGCTTGCTCCCATGAGGAGGAGTAGTTCTCCATCGAGCTCGGGGCTGTACCGGTAGCTATGTGGTTCATCTCTCTCCTATGTACTTCAATACAATAATCTCATGAGCTGCCTTACATGATTGAGATTCATATGATGATGCTTGTAATCTAGATGTCATTATGCTAGTCAAGTGAGTTTTACTTATGTGATCTCACGAGACTCCTTGTCCCACGTGTGTAAAGGTGACAGTGTGTGCACCGTGTGGGTCTCTTAGGCTATATTTCACAGAATACTTATTCACTGTTATGAATGGCATAGTGAAGTGCTTATTTATATCTCTTTATGATTGCAATATGTTTTGTATCACAATTTATCTATGTGCTACTCTAGCAATGTTATTAAAGTAGTTTTATTCCTCCTACACGGTGTAATGGTGACAGTGTGTGCACTCGTGTTAGTACTTGGTTTATGCTATGATCATGATCTCTTGTAGATTGCGAAGTTAACTATTGCTATGATAGTATTGATGTGTATTATTCCTCCTACATAAGCATGAAGGTGACAGTGTGCATGCTATGTTAGTACTTGGTTTAGTCGTTCGATCTTTCATGCACTCTAAGGTTATTTAAATATGAACATTGAATTGTGGAGCTTGTTAACTCCGGCATTGAGGGTTCGTGTAATCCTACGCAATGTGTTCATCATTCAACAAAAGTGTAGAGTATGCATTTATCTATTCGTTATGTGATCAAAGTTGAGAGTGTCCACTAGTGAAAGTGTAATCCCTAGGCCTTGTTCCTAAATACCGCTATCAGCGTTTGTTTATCACTTGCTTTATCACTCGCATTACTGCATGTTTACTTCCTGCAATATTACTACCATCAATCGCACGCCAGAAACACTTTTCTGGCGCCGTACTCGCTCATATTCATTCATACCACTTGTATTTCACTATCTCTTCGCGAACTAGTACACCTATTAGGTGTGTTGGGGACACAAGAGACTTCTTGCTTTGTGGTTGCAGTGTTGCTTGAGAGGGATATCTTTGACCTCTTCCTCCCTGAGTTCGATAAACCTTGGGTAATCCACTTAAGGGAAACTTGCTGCTGTTCTACAAACCTCTGCTCTTGGAGGCCCAACACTGTCTACAAGAATAGAAGCACCCGTAGACATCAATGGAGTAACTCAACCATGTTTTTGTAAGGCAAGAATTCCACTATCCTCTTGACGGGAATGTTCAATCCATTCAAGAATCTTGCCATTGTTTGCACTTCTCGCTCATCCACATTCGCACTCATCATGGTCATGTGCATCTCCTTGTAATACTCCTCAACGGACTTGAAGCTTTGCTTGAGTTGAGTGAGCTTGTTGAAGAGGTCACGTTTGTGGTGGGTAGGCACAAAGCGGGTGTGCATGACTTCTTGCATCTCTTCCCATTTGTCAGTGGGATCTAAGTCTTCTTTAGCACGCTTCTTGTTTACTTCTTCCCACCAAACATTTGCATATCCTTCGAATTCAAGTGATGCCATGGCAACTTTCTTTGCTTCGGAGAAGTTGTGGATGCGGAAGATCTTGTCGACCTTAAGGACCCAAGACAAGTATGCATCGGGGTCTTCTTCTCCTTGGAACTTGGGCATGGTGAACTTTAGCTTCCCAAAGATTTCTTCCTCATTTCGGTCATTGCGTCTAGGAGGTGTTCTTTCTTCACCATGGTCTTGACGTTGTTGAGGTTGAGGTTGAGGTTGTGGACCTTGAGCATCTCCATTGTTGTTTCCATTGTGTTGAGGAGGAGGCGGTCTTTCATGACCTTGAGCTTGATCTTCATTGTGGCGGCGTTGTCGAGGCATCACACTTTCTTCACTTGATGCTTGGTGATGACTTGAGTCTTCATCTATCTCAACCTCTCGTGCTTGATGATGTGGTCTTCTACCATGAGGTCGATCATCATGATGTCGACGATTGTCTTGACCTTGACGGCGTGGTGCCCCATCACGTTGAGGTTGAACAACATTGATGATTTGGCGTTCTTGGTTCACTTCTTGTTTGGCGTCATGTTGTGGGTGCCTTTGAGCATTGGCCACTTGAGATGGACGAGGTTGTCCGTGTTGATGACGTGGCTCTTGCTCTTGGCGACGATGTTCTTGCTCACGTGCATTAAGGAGATCTTGATCATGACGAAGACGGTGTTGTTCCTCTTGGAATTGAGCTTCACGAGTTGCTTGTTGTAGCCTTTCTTGTTCAAGTTGAACGTGTGCTCGCTCCGCATCTTGAGGTTGTTGTTGAATTACTTGATCATCCACATTATGGTTGTGTGGGTCTTGATTATAGGCATGATGAGATGGCGACGGAGCTCGATGCCTTGAACTATGAGAGCGCGAAGACCTTGAGTGTTGGCTTCAATTGTTGGCGATGGTGGAAATAGCTTGCTCAAGGCGTGCCAACCTTTCTTCTTGTCTTCTCATGCTTGCCATGTTTTGTTGACCTTGAGTAGCGAGTGTGGCCTTCATCTCATGGCCTTGAGCATCAAGCTTGTCATGGAGGTCTTGCACTTGGACATTGAGGTCCCTTCTTTGTACTTGAGCTCGTTCTTCATAGCGTAAGATGGTCTCATCCATCCTTGTCGTGAGGTCATTGATACATCCAAAACGTATCTACTTTCCCGAACACTTTTGCTATTGTTTTGCCTCTAATTTGTGTGTTTTGGATACAACTAACACGGACTAACGCTGTTTTCAGCGAAGCTCCGGTGTCTCGTTTTTGTGCAGAAATTCAACTTTCAGAAAATCCTCGGAATTTATGTCGAAGGGCTTATTTTTCCAGAAGAATCACGGAGCCGAAGGGGCCCGGGGAGGCCCATGCCCCCGCACACTAGGCCGGCGCGGTCCGTAGGGGAGCGCCGCCCTAGCGTGTGTCCGGCCAGCCTCCGACGCCCCCTCCGACTACTTAAGGGTTTCGATCTAAAAACACGAGACGGAAGTTGAAGTTGCCAGAAACCATCCAGTACGCCGCCACCATCGCGAAACTCCGTCTCGGGACCAAACTCCGTTCCGGCACCCGTCGGGACGGGGAATTGGAGGATCATCGCCGCCATCACCACCGACGCCTCTCCATCGACCAGCCATGTTTCCCCCATCCATGTGTGAGTAATTCCCCCGTTGTAGGCTGAAGGGGATGGTAGGGATTGGATGAGATTGATCATGTAATAGTCATAAGATTGTTAGGGCATGGTGCCTAGTATCCGTAGATGGTACTTTTATGATATTGTTGCAACTTGTTATGCTTAATGCTTGTCACTAGGGCCCGAGTGCCATGATCTCAGATCTGAACATGTTATTGATTCATGAAGATATTCATTGTTTTATGATCTTACCTCCAAGTTGTATACACATGTTGCTGTCCGGAACCCGAGGCCCCAAAGTGACAGAAATTGGGACAACCGGAGGGGAAGGCGGTGATGTGAGGATCACATGTGTTCACGGAGTGTTAATGCTTTGCTCCGGTACTCTATTAAAAGGAGTACCTTAATTTCAGTAGTTTCCCAGAGGCCCGGCTGCCACCGGCTGGTAGGACAAAAGATGTTGTGCAAGTTTCTCATTGCGAGCACGTATGACTATATACGGAACACATGCCTATGGATTGTTTAGTACTTGGATATTGTTTTATTATTATCTGCAAATGCCCTACCTTGATTGTTATATGAATTCTCTCATCCATGCAACGCCCGTTCATCCATCCATGTGCCTACAGTATTTTAATCATGTGGTTTACTATAATCACTACTGCTGTCTTTATTGCTGTCGTTATTTCACTACTCCTACTACTATAAAACTGTTGCTACTGATAAACTCTTGCGAGCAAGTCTGTTTCAGCAGCTGAATTGACAACTCCGCTGTTAAGGCTTACAAGTATTCTTTGTCTCCCCTTGTGTCGAATCAATAAATTTGGTTTTACTTCCCTCGAAGACTGTTGCGATCCCCTATACTTGTGGGTCATCAGTCATGTATACTCTTTTTGACGGCTTGAGTAGCGATCCAATGTTGGTGTCGCGTCATGGGTAGTTGGTTCCCTTCTCCACTAGACATGGTTACAAACTAAAACAAGAACTATGTTGTGGGGGTTAGGAAAACTACCAAAAGTGTCAAAACTTGCAAACCAAAATCGAAAAGGTGTTTCAAGTCGGAGGACAACCGATATGTATGCACACACACAAACCAAAAACTCTATATGGTGTTAGGTATCGATGTGGAAAGCCAAATGGAAGAACCAAACGAAAAGTCTATTGTCAAAAGTGGGTAAGATCCAAAAGTCAC